>OX422217.1:259438518-260638518 GCA_949130495.1 Sambucus nigra | reverse complement strand
CTAAATTTCAATTTTGTTTCTTCTATCATGCAGGGAGCCGGGCTAAACCAAATTTTTGCAAACGGTTTATCCAAATTCACAGATGAAAATAATACTCATGTGACACCCAAGGTGAAAATTATTTCTACTGAGGTTACCATCCATAGTTTACAATCATACATCTTATCACCTTATAGTCAGATGTTTATTACTTTGGCATACCAGATATTTCATCGGTTACTCGATGTTGTATTGGGTTAAAGGTATGTTACGATAATGAATGTGTAAATATTAGACTGTTAACATACATTCTTTTGTTGGAGTTCTACATTTTATTTTATTTTCTCATTTTGTGGTGATTACGTTTAAGCTAATGCCTTTATGTTTGAGTCGTGGATCGTTTTGTTTTTTTTATCTCCATATCTCCTTCTCTCCATTTATCTCCATATCTCATTCTTTTAGTTTATTTTTGAGTTCAACCTTCTATTTGTAGTTCGTATTATAACCAATCTAAACTGATAAAATCTTGAATGTATTTATAGGTGATGCATCTCCATCTTTATGGGGTTCGATAAGCTCAGAAAAGTACTAATTCGGTCAGAACGACTGCATTAATCAGTCAGAACGGTTTCGATCCTATGTAATGACTACACTAATGACTATATGAAAGGTATGTCGAGATAATTTTCAATATCCTTCTATGTAGACATCGTTAATGTCGTTTCAATCAGTTTTTATTGGAAAATAACAAATGTGTATGGTAGTTAATTAGACCATCAGGTACAACGCTCATTGTTCTTGATTTTAATAATGATCTTAGAAATCATGATCTTTTGAATTAACAGTTTGTTGGATATAGCGCATATAACTTTAATTGTTCTAAGCGAGATGTGATTTCCTACACATAGGTTACTTATTTTTTCTTTGAATTTATTCTGCACTTTTTAAGAGATAACCTAATAATGAAGGCTATTAGCATACAACTAATCTTCTTCGCATATATTTGAGGATAGTGTTTTCAGGCATATTTTATTTCGACTAAACGGAAAAAATAGAACATAAAATAAATTTGAGAACTGTTCAAGCTTTATGGAGTGATCAATTCATTTTTTTCACTGCATGACTCATTTTTTAATGTTTCTAATGTCATTTGTTTAATATTGTGATGATATCAGGTGTTTTGGAATATTTGCAACTACTCCTGGATTGCCTGAATTTAAGAATAAAAAGTGGTACACGTGTTATACAACATGAGAAAGTAATACTGAATTCAAAGCTTGAAAGATAGAATTATTTATGAATACATCCATACCCCTTAAAGCTGATGATTGGCAGCGGGTTTTTATATGTTTAAATTTAAAGAGAACGACGGGTCCAAAGCCAAAGTAGTTCACCGGGTTAATGGTTGAGATAATGTGACAACCCGCTTAAAATAATAGCGGGTGGCCAGCCCTATAATACATATATCAGGAATCTCAGATGGCTCAGTCTCAACATCAACCGACAATACTAAATAATATAAGGCTAACTACCCAAAACTATTAAAAGCAGATGCCAAAAACTAAATAAAACATACAATGGAAATCAAACTAACTATGTACAACTACTAACAAAGGTAGAATGCACAAATATGATGATGAAAGAAAGTGCTAGTATAACGTGAAATGTGTGTATACAAATGAATATACTCAAATAAGCTGTCGGGTCACAGACAGTACAACATCCATGGGGAAGAAATATAAACAAATATAAATGACTCTAAAGTATAATCTCGATGTACACAATGAATGCTATCTAGATTTACCAAGAAATAGAGAGCGACTACAATCTAAGTTCCGTAATAGTCCACACCTATTACGTCTCCCACAACTCTGGATAGAAGAGCATCCGGCATCCATGCGGTGGGATACCTGCAGTAATATGTATATATATATATATATATATATATATATATATATATATATATATATATATATATATATATATATATATATATAGCAGGAGATAAATATAAACAGGTCAGAGCCCGAGGTGTAAAAATGTTTATCAAGTGTGTTAACTGTGCATAATAAATATCAATGCACTTATTTCATAATTAAGGTGGGGTCACACTCTCGTGAAACCCCAATCTCACCTCTCATCTAAAAGCGCGTACCTATTCGCGTCCTGGAATATTAACTAAGTTACCCCACCCATAAGGACAACCTATCTTTTTACAATACCCTGAAATTCTTCTCATTCTAATCACACTCAATTATTTTACACATAAGTGCTATGTTAGGCTTAATTAATTCCAATTTATATCTAAATCAGTTATCCGTTTTATTACTTCACATATTTATATTTATACTTCAAATTAAGAGTTTATTCTCTAAATAACATGTACAATATAATAAGGAAAAAACTTATCTCTACTCTCAACATTGCACTGCGTTTCATGTGTGGGGCGTCTCGCAAAGCGAAATCCAAACAAGGAACCCCCCGATACATTACTCCTTGACAATATCGATCCTAGAGATCCATTATGTCATACACCCAATTCTACTACTACAATTACATATAAGTACAAAAGACAGGACTTCTCACTACTCTAAACAATTGCACTTCATTTCGTGCGTGGGGCGTCTCGCAAAGCGAAATCCAAACAAGGAACCCCCCCCCCCCCCCGATACACTACTCCTTGACAATGTCGATTGTAGGGATCCATCATGTCATCTACATAATCATACTACTGATACATACAAGTACCAAGGATAAAACTTCCCTCTACTCTAAACATGGAACTGCGTATCGTGCGTGGGGCGTCTCGCAAAGAGAAATCCAAACAAGGACCCCCCCGCCCCGATACACTGCTTCTTGGCAATGTCGATTGTAGGGATCCATTATGTCATCCACACAATCTCTATTTCTTCAAATTCTCAAATTTGGATTATTACCTAAGAGTAACCTCAAAATCTCCACTAAATCCTTGGGTTGTTATAACTTAAATTTATCCCTTAAATGCGATACATCAACCCCGAATAATCTGGGACACCGTAATCATCCAAGATGTACACCATAGGAATTTCATATCCTTTCACCTACAGGATATATATATATATATATATATATATATATATATATATATATATATATATATATATAACCATTCATTCCCTAGCCAATTGTACATATCATATATAATGTACAATGGCCATACACATAATATACCCAGCTATATACTGCCGATATACTGCACCATGCTATCATCTTCCAAGGCATCACTCATATACCATCCTGGGGACCACGGTCGGACTCAATATCACCGACATCGGGGAAAACACACACACACGACGTCCGGGAAGCGGTCATAGTTCCTAACCGGTCATTGAGACGAAACATACCAACCACATCTCACCCCAAAAAAATGTATATCACATAATAACACAACGGACGCTATGACCTAAGGAATATCGACACTCTGCTCATCGAGCGAGGGTGCTCACCCTCATCGCGCAACTTCCCAATGATACCATGTGCGGGGTATGCTTAACCATACAAGTATATATATCATTCACATGCACAATATATATATACATCCATACGATTTCATCACATAATTAAACCATCACATCCGGTTTAGATATTCACAACATGAGTATACACATATATGCATATTTACATAGATATATATACATACATATATACATACTATCTCTCATTGTATTTATAAGATTTCTAAACTCGACTATAAGCATACATAATCCTCAATACACTAGACGTCATCCCAAAAACATTAACTTCTCTCGTTATATGAATGAGATCCCTCACTTGAATCATATCTCCAACATTAAGGTTATCACCCAAAGTTTAGTGTAGGTAACAATCACTACACATCACATCGATATCCAAAAGTACATCAATATCTCTAGTACTAAATCAACCATTGGTATACACATAACTGATAGTCTATAAACCTCAAGCTAAATCTTAAATTCATCTCTTAATCCCATCACTTAGAAAATACCACACTGATATATAATCACTATCCCGACTATGGTTCAATTACTCCTATGAACCCCTAAATCTTATTACGTTTACAATCTATTCCTTAAGTTAAATATTACTAAGCATATGTGACCACTCTCTCTCTCGTCGGTCCCCAATAAACATTAAGTAGAATCCTATCACTTAAGGATTCGACACAATTATCGGCCTACTAACCCATGTCGTGCCCTCACAACTCTCTCAATGGGACCTTAAACCTTACCTCATAACTAGGCTCATTTATGACCCCTAAATAGAACTCCCGTTCTCAACGAGATTCCCAACTATAATGATATGACCCTCTCCAATATATATGGATATAACCCACATAAATAAATCAATACGTACCCGCGGTCCCATCATGCGAGAAACTTTTAATAAATATCCAAAACATCTTTCTTACAACATATAATCATGTCCCAAATCAATAAACAAAACCAAAAAGGGTTAGAAATCATTCTAGAGAAAATTCACAAAACAACTTTGTTTCCGAATCTATTCGGCCTCCAAGGTGAATCGATTCGGATCCAGAGACCTGGGCTTCTGTCTCAGGCCGAATCGATTCACTCAGGGTCCGAACTGATTCGATCAATGCAGACCTACCACTTTTGCGTAGGCCGAATTGATTCGCTTAAGGGGAGAACCGATTCGGGTCTGCATAACCTGAAGGGTTCTTCTTCATAAAAACCCACGAATTCTAAACCCTAAAATTTCACTTCCAACCCCTAAACCTTCATTATAACATGAGTCTAAGCCAATAAATCAACCCAAAGTTGGTCCCAACCATTTCTACACCATTAAACCCATATTTAAACATCAATTTCAAGATTAAACCCAAAATCTAGGTTTTGATATTAATACCCAAAATCCATTTCTATTATCCATAGATTATGAAATGAAATACAAAAATTAAATATTTAGCAAGATTAAACACTTGCCTGGAAATTGTAGAGGTTGGATCGTCCCTAGGATCGCGTTTGGGCCGGAATCTCAAAGTTTTCTCTTCTCTCTCTCTTCCTTTCTTCTTCTTTTCCTCTTTCTCTCTAATGAGAAGGCTTGATCCGTAAGCCCTTAAATCTTTTAAAATAATAAACCCAGTTTAAAATGTCAATACACACTTTAAATGACTCGTTTACTCCAATTCGAGTCAAACATACTTAAAATATTTCGAAATAGAAATAAAACCCAATGACAGTCATTTTGACTATCTCGACCCATCTAGAACCAATGGCGCACTCAGAATTATCATTCAGAATACTTTAAAATTTCCTCAATTTTTGGGCTTCGATTTCTAAATTCTAAAATTCTCCGATTAAAAAAAAAATATTTTTCCCAAAATTTAATTTCTCAATCCCAAAAATCGTGGGGTGTTACACTCTTCCCCCTTATAAAAATTTCGCTTGCGAAATTTAAGATATGCCTAGGACCTCAATCTCATCTAGTCCTTACATCTACCCTCTAGATCACTATACCGATCCTTCTCGATTCTCACATCGAACTATATGGATTTCAGAATCAAACTAGCTACCCAGGGCGCCCATACACCCCGTACTCGAGCTCCACTCGTAAAACAATAACCCGGCTCTACCAGCCTCATGTCGTAATATAACTCTCAACAATATAATCTATAGCAACATATTAAATATATACAAAATTTGAAATTCCCAAGGGTTGAACTCTTCTCAATTCCTGACACTAGCTACCTTCATGCGAGGGAGGACTCGCAAGCGAAATCCAAACAAGGAACCCTCCCAATACACTACTGTGTAGCTATGTCATGGAATGAGATCAGTTGAACCAGGGTTAAGGTTTTATAAAAGATTTTCATATTTTAGATATTGCCTGAAGGCCTATGCAGCACATTATAAAAAAAAATCCATGTCTTTTGACACGCCAAACAAACACCTTATATTTAGGACATAAGGCCTCAACAAATACAAGGCTCTAACCAATACCTAGTTCTCAAAAGTAGCACAACTATGATCTAAATTCTCCGCTCAAAATAAATCCACTAAACTCTGAACCTCTCAGTTATACAATTCCTTTACATTACATCAACACATTTTCCACAAGACAAGTTTTTCCCTTATTGGAACACTAAAATTACCTGTCCTAGCGCAAGTAGAAAACAATAACCTTAACAATTCACACTCACAAAAATCAATAGAGTAACTCTCTACTAGCTCATCACAAGACGGTTTACTATCCCAAAAGATGTCGTACAAAGACCACACTTGCTCACTACCTCTTCCCAGAAGGCAATACTCCTAATATTGGTACCAATCCTCACACCTCACATCGATAAAGGTCGCCCACACCAGGTTTCCTAACAAATGTTGAAGAATTTCTCAATCTAGACCTCCCAAGGCTTCACTATCCTCTCCCCCTCATCACTTACCTTATCGATCACGAAATTCTCCTTCTTATCTCTGCTTGAATCACATAAAGAAATACCTCAAACCAAGGCGTACCCAAAATCTGTTATGGGTATTACATCTCTCATCTTGCCCCTTCCTAACCGACTTATTCTCGGCGACGTCTGAGATGAAACAACTGTGTCATAACGTCATTCAAGTGAGTGAATCTCGCGAAAGAAGATAAAAAAAATGAACACAACAATCCTGATAGTAGGGTTCTATATCAAGAACGTTAACGGAAGAACACAAAAACCCGTACAAATCCTAAAAAATCTAGAACCTGATGCTCTGATACCATCTGTGACAATCCGCTTAAAATAATAACGGCTGGCCAACCCTATACTACATAAATAAGGTATCTCAGATGGCTCAGTCTCAACATCATTGACAATACTAAATAATATAAGGCTAACTACCCAAAACTATTAAAAGCGGATGCCAAAAACAAAATAAAACATACAATGGAAATCAAACTAACTATGTACAACAACTAACAAAGGTAGAATGCACAAGTATGATGATGAAAAAAAGTGCTAGTATAACGTGAAATGCGTATACACAAATGAATATACCCGAATAAGCTGTCGGGTCACAGACAATACAACATCCATAGGGAAGAAATATAAACAAATATAAATAACTCTAAAGTATAATCATGATGTACACAATGAATCCTATCTAGATTTACAAAGAAATAGAGAGCGACTACAATCTAAGTCCCGCAACAGTCCGCACCTGTTACGGCTCCCACGACTCTAGATATAAGGGCATTCGACATCCATGCGGTGGGACACCTGTAGTAATATGTATATATATATAGCAGGAGATAAATATAAACGGGTCAGAGCCCGAGGTGTAAAAATGTTTAACAAGTTTGTTAACCATGCATAATAAATATCAATGAACTTATTTCATAATTAAGGTGGAGTCGCACTCTCGTGAAACCCCAATGTCAACTCTCATCTAAAAGTGCGCACCTATTCACGTCCTGGAATCTTAATTAAGTTACCCCAACCATAAGGATAACCTATCTTTTAACAATACCCTGAAATCCTTCTCATTCTAATCACACTCAATTATTTTATACATAAGTGCTATATTAGGCTTAATTAATTCCAGTTTAAATCTAAATCAGTTCTCCGTTTTATTACTTCACATATTAATATTTAAAATTCAAATTAAGAGTTTATTCTCTAAATAACATGTGCAATATAATAAGGAAAAAACTTCTCTCTACTCTCAACATTGCACTGCGTTTCGTGTGTGGGGCGTCTCGTAAAGTGAAATCCAAACAAGGAACCCCCCCGATACACTACTCCTTGACAATGTCGATCCTAGAGATCCATTATGTCATACACCCAATTATACTACTACAATTACATATAAGTACAAAAGACAGGACTTCTCACTACTCTCAACAATTGCACTGCGTTTCGTGCGTGGGGCGTCTCGCAAAGCGAAATCCAAACAAGGAACCCCCCTCCCCGATACACTACTCCTTGACAATGTCGATTGTAGGGATCCATCATGTCATCTACATAATCATACTACTGACACATACAAGTACCATGGACAAAAATTACCTCTACTCTCAACATGGTACTGCGTTTCGTGTGTGGGGCGTCTCGCAAAGAGAAATCCAAACAAGGATCCCCCCCCCCGATACACTACTTCTTGTCAATGTCGATTGTAGGGATCCATTATGTCATCCACACAATCTCTATTTCTTCAACTTCTCAAATTTGGATTACTACCTAAGAGTAACCTCAAAATCTCCAATAAATCCTTGGGTTGATATAATCGAATTTTTTCCCTTAAATGCAATAGATTAACCCCCAATAATCTGGTACACCATAATCATCCAAGATGTACACCATAGGAATTTCATATCCTTTCACCTACAGGATATAATAAATATATATACATATATTTACTCTAAACATATATACTCTACTCAACTCAACAAAGCCTTTTCCCAATTATTTGGGGTCGGCTACATGAATCCTATTTTTCCATTCCATTCTGTCTAGTGCAATATCTTCGGTTAAACCACATGATATCATGTCCTTTTTTATAATATGCCGCCAACTTAATTTAGGCCTACCTCTACCCCTTGGGTTACCATCAATACTAACTAAATCACTCTTCCTTACAGGAGCATCCATTGGTCTACGCTTGACGTGTCCAAACCATCTAAGTATATTTTCTCTCAATTTATCTTCTATAGGAGCTACTTTTACCATTTCACGAATTTGTTCATTTTTAATTTTATCCTTTCGAGTTTTACCACAAATTCGTCTTACCATTCGCATCTCCGCCACACTCATTTTCTGTACATTTTGTTTCTTGGTTGCCTAACACTCTGTCCCATATAACATGGCGGGTCTAATGGCCGTCCTATAAAATTTTCCTTTTAACTTCAAAGGTATACGTCTATCACACAGAACGCCGGTCGCACTTCTCCACTTAACCCAACCTGCTCTAATCATATGCATAACATCATCACTTATATCTCCATCTTTTTGTATAATCGATCCTAAATAACAAAAATTATCATTTCTAGGTATTTCTTGACCCTCCAATTTCACCACATCTCCATTTGTCCTCCTATTACTACTAAAATTACACTCCACATATTCTCTTTTAGTTCTGCTTATTTTAAATCCTCTTGTTTCTAAAGTTTCTCTCCACAATTCCAACCTACCAATCCCCATCTTAGTCTCATCGACTAAAACAATATCATCTGCAAATAGCATACACCATGGCACCTCATCTTGTATTTGTCCAGTAAACTCATCCATAACAAGAGCAAAGAGATAAGGACTTAATGTTGAACCTTGGTGTAGCCCTACCGTAATTGAAAATTCACTACTTTCTCCAGCTAATGTTCTTACTGTAGTCATCGTACCATCATACATATCCTTGATCACGTCAATATATCTACGTGTCACTCCTATTTTATGTAGAACCCACCATATTATATCTCTGGGTATCCTATCATATGCCTTCTCCAAATCTATAAAAATCATATGAAGATCCTTATTTTTCTCTCTATACCTCTCCATTAATCTCCTCAATAAATAGATTGCTTCCATTGTTGACCTCCCAGGCATAAACCCAAATTGATTCTCAGATACTGTTGTCTTCAATCTCAATCTATATTTAATCACTCTCTCCCAAAGTTTCATTGTATGACTCATTAACTTAATACCACGATAATTTGAACAACTTTGTATGTCCCCTTTATTTTTATAAATAGGTACTAAAATACTTTTTCTCCATTCATCGGGCATCCTATTAGTCATTAAAATTCTATTAAATAATTTTGTAAGACATGATACTCCATCCTCCCATAAGCACTTCCAAACCTCAATAGGGATACCATCTGGTCCTAAAGCCTTCACTATTTTCATCTTTTTTAGAGTTTAAACATATATATATATATATATATATATATATATACACAACTGTTCATTCCCGTAGCTAAGTGTACATATCATATATAATGTACAATGGCCATACACATAATATACCGGATATATACTGCCGATATACTACACCATGCTATCATCTTCCAGGGCATCACTCATATACCATCATGGGGACCATGGTCGGACTCAATATCACCGACATCAGGGCCAACACACACACACGACGTCCGGGAAGCGTTGATAGTTCCTAACCGATCAATGAGACGAAATGTACCCACCACGTCTCACCCCCCAAAAATGTATATCACATAATAACACAAAGGACGCTATTACCTAGGGAATATCCACACTCTGCTCATCGAGCCAAGTTGCTCACCCTCATCGCGCAACTTCCCAATGATAGCATGTGCGAGGTATTCTTAACCATACAAGTATATATATCATTCACATGCATAATATATCTAATCCTTACGATTTTGTCATATAATTAATCCATCACATACAGTTTAGATATTCACAACATGAGTATACACATATATGCATATCTACATAGATATATATACATACATATATACATACTATCTCTCATTGTATGTATAAGATTTCTAAACTCGGCTATAAGCATACATAATCCTCAATATACTAGTCGTCATCCCAAACACATTAACTTGTCTCGTTATATGAATATGATCCCTCACTTGAAGCATATTCATTCATTTCTCCTATGATATAAATAATCTTCCAACATAGATATATCTCCAACATTAAGGTTATCACCCAAAGTTTAGTGTAGGTAACAATCACTAAACTTCACATCTATATCCAAAAGTACATCAATATCTCTAGTACTAATTCGACCATTGGTATACACACAACTAATAGTCTAGAAACCTCAAGCTCAATCTTAACTTCATCTCATGATCCCATCACTTAGGGAAAATACTACACTGATATGTAATAACTATCCCGACTACGGTTCAATTACTCCTATGAACCCTTAAATATTATTGTGTTTACAATCTATTCCTTAAGGTAAACATTACTAAGGATACGCGACCACTCTCTCTCTCGTCGTTCCCCAATAAACTTTAAGTAGAATCCTATCACTTAAGGATTCGACACAATTATCGGCCTACTATCCCATGTCGTGCCCTCACAACTATCTCAAAGGGACCTTTAACCTTACCTCATAACTAGGCTCATTTATGACCCCTAACTTGAACTCCCGTTCTCAATGACATTTCCGACTATATCGATATGACCCTCTCCAATATATATGGATATAAGTCCCCAAAATAACTCGATATGTACCCGCGGTCCTATCATGCGAGAAACTTCTAATAAATCTCCAAAACATCTTTCTTACATCATATAATCATGTCCCAAATCAATAAACCCAACCAAAAAGGGTGAGAAATCATTCTAAAGAATATTCACAAAACAACCCTGTTTTCGAATCGATTCGGCCCTATTTCGAATCGATTCGGCCCAGCGAATCGATTCGGCCTCTAAGGCGAATCGATTCGGTCAATGCAGACCTGCCACTTTTGCCTAGGCCGAATCGATTCGCTTAATGGGCGAATCAATTCGGGTCCGCAGAATTTCATAAAAACCCACGAATTCTAAACCCTAAAATTTCACTTCTAACCCCTAAACCTTCATCATAACATGAATCTAAGTCAATAAATCAACCCAAAGTTGGTCCCAACCATTTCTACACCATCAAACCCTTATTTAAACATCATTTTCAAGATTAAACCCAAAATCTAAGTTTTGATATTAATACCCAAAATCCATTTCTTTTATCCACAAATTATGAAATGAAATACACAAATGAAATATTTAGCAAGATTAAACACTTGGCTCGAAATTGTAGAGGTTGGATCGTCCCCGGGATCGCGTTTGGGCCGAAATCTCCAAGTTTTCTCTTCTCTCTCTCTTCCTTTCTTCTTCTTTTCCTCTTTCTCTCTAATGAGAAGGCTTGATCCGTAAGCCCTTAAATCTCTTAAAATAATAAACCCAGTTTTAAATGTTAATAGACACTTTAAATGACTCGTTTACTCCAATTCGAGTTAAACATACTTAAAAATATTTCAGAACCGAAATAAAACCCAATGAAAGTCATTTTGACTATCTCGACCCTTCCAGAACCAATGGCGCCCTCAGAATTATCATCCGGAATACTATAAAATGTCCTCAATTTTTGGGCTTCGATTTCTAAATTCTATAATTCTCCGATTTAAATAAATTTTATTTTTCCCAAAATTTAATTTCTCAGTCTCAAAAATCGTGGGGCGTTAAAGATAATGTCCCGAACTTCCTGGAATTCTATATAAGGTATATATTAATCTAATTATCGTATATTTTGTTTTATAATTCTATATTTTTCATGAGGTTGATATGAGTGGTGAGTTTGGTTTGGGCATAAATTACCCTCCTACCAACTAGAATCTATTTTCACTATGGCCATCTTCAAGTGATCATTGTGTACCTATATAAAACCATACACTAATACCCCTGACATATGGGATTTGTCACTTTGTCTTGGGTCATGTTTTTATTCCTCTTTCTTTAATTTTTACCTATTTTATATTCGGACCATGTAGCAACAAACATAGGTGAGTAAATTATGAGTCTATTAGATTTGCATTTGGACAGTGTTAATCAAGAACATATAAGTAAGCTTTTACTTTTTCATTGTTGGTTGTTAGGTGTTTGATAAAAGTCCTAAATAAGTGTTTAACTTTGTTTATGACTTTCTATTTTCACAAAGATGTTCGGTTGGTGATTTATATTCAGGTTTGTGTACTAGCAGAAATTAGATCTAAGTTAAGTGATGTGTACCAAACAAATATATGATTGTTTGTTATTTCTACTATGTGTCTATTTTCTATGGTCTTAATTAGTTGTGTTGCGACTACAATGTCATCAAGATTTGGTTCAGACTTTAAGCGACTCAATTCATGTTTGATTATAAATTTAAAAAATGCAAGTGTTTATATTTCAGTCCCGACTGCATAAAACATGTGTAGGCTTGGCACATTGAGCACACATCTGATTTGACACACTTGGGAGACTGAAGATGTGTAGGTTTAGAACATTAAGCACTCATCCGATTTAAGAATCACGTCTTGAATATTTAATGTGTGAAATTTATTAATATTTGTGATATGGATGATCTCTATTTTCAGTGATATATAACTGTGAGGATTTGGAGCTTTCATCCAAAGCGGTTAGTTTTTTTTTACTGTATAAAAGTGAGATTCACTTTTGCAATGCGAACAAACAGCTAGCGTCGCCAATTGACATGACACAACTGAATCACATATTTGTAACTCCATGTTCAAATCCAATATAAGGTTACCCCTTTAAAAATTAAATGCAGGATTATCTTTTCATTTTCCTTTTCCCTTTCATTTCACCCTCACCACCCCCTTTTAGTTTTTCAAATCTTTCCTCATTTGCTCTTTTTTCCCCACGGGAGATGCTGCTTCTTCTAATAACAAAGTAACAGAGAGGTTTCTTCTTTCAAATCTTTCCTCATATGCTATTCATTTCCTCATTTGTAATATAGGCGACTACGAAACAGAGCGACTTTTATAACAAAGTAACAGAGCGGCTGCTACTTTTGCAATGCACTTTGTTTATATTTTTATTTGTATTTTTAGGTTGTTTCGCAATGCTCTCACCTTATATCCAAGTATAGATGTATCAAGTAGTTTGTAAATATCACTTTTTACTTATACCTGACTTTAATTTCTCCCGAGTATTTTTCTATTTTGTGTAGAGCTCCAAAAGTCACCTTGCTATATCTCTCATAAGTGAGTGTTTTTATAAAGTGACTTTGATTTTGGTGGAGTTATTAAATGACTTCGATTTTTTTGTACCTTTTTACCTGTTGTGGATTTCTTATTACCTTTTCGTCCTCAATTCATATTTTTTTTGGATGTTTACCTTGGATCCAAAGCATGTTTATTTCTAACAGTTGTTCTTCTATTTGGTAGGTTGTCTAAATAAAGAATTGAGAATTGAATAATTCAATAAGGAAGATGCCTTCAGAAATGGTCTTCAGAAATGGTACCGATGGCATTTCATTTATCTCCTACAAGTTTGTATATTTACTAAATTCTTTTGGATTGTACTTATTATTATGAAAAGTTAATTATTAAGTTAGCGAGATTGATATTTATTGTTGGTTTTTGGAGTTAAATAGGTTTTGGCTGAGAATTCGAGTTTGAGCCTGATTGCAATTGTGACAGAGGATAACGTCATGCAGCCACTGCTTAACGTCTCGGAGGCGAATAGGTAAAACTAAAGTATGTTATTATTAGTTCATTCTAAGACAATTGTGTTTGCTAATTTTTCTTCATAATTACATTGCTACTATTTTTATGCAATTAATATGAACCATTCTGAGTGTATGATTGTATTCTTTCTATCTGCCAGCTAATCGAAAAATGAGACATGATGAATTGTTGTAACTTAATGTTCATGTTTATTGTTTCTCTAAGCTTGCTCTTTTTTTGTTAGAAATATTGTGAGCCATTATTTGTGTAATCGTGAATAGGATCCAAGTTACTTTGTCCTTTATGAAGATAACTCCCCTTTCATTTTCAGCCAATTGAAAAGCAGAGGTGGTGAATTTGACAAGAAGTTCATGCCAGTGGTGGAGTGATCAGGCTCCTTAGTGAGGCAGCAAACTGATGATGTACTGTGCAGAATAAGTATAAAAATCCATAACTATCAATCTCAAAATTTTTTTAGACTCAGTCTGTGAATCATCAGAAAGTCAGTCACTATCCCATAAGAATAAATTTTGAAGCATCCAAGCTTGGGAACATTAATATTGAAAACCTTCGTCTTCTACGAATTGCATCCACGTGGAGTCAATACTTCAAGGAGTGGAAAACCAAAGTGGAGTTCAATTGAACGAGACCAACACTCATTTGAAAACACAACATTAGAAAGTTTTTAGATTTCAAATTTCAGATTTTGAGGCTTGGGAACCAACTAGAACGGTGAACATTGAATCTAGAACCTATTCGTAAATTGAATTCTATCAAGGAATCATTATCGTAGAAAGAATGAGTGAAAACTATGATTGCCACCATCAAGTTTAATGTATTCATGAGAGTCAGCATATTTTAGTTTAAGTTTGTCTTTCTACCCATTGTGAATTTTTAGTTAGAGTGAGCATTAATGTAGAATGACTTTGAATTTTTACTCTTTCTACCTATTGTGAATTTTTAGTTTGAGTTTTAGTTTGAGTCAACATTAATGTATAATCACTTTGAGTTTTTGTTTTTCTACCTGTTGTGAATTTTTGATGACCTATAGTCTTCCATGAATATGTTTTCGTGATCTTTACTCACTTTTCTCGATTTTCTGGTGGATACAGGGTGCACTTCACGGACTTGCAAATTGGCACAAGATTTAGTTTACAAGGTTTTCTCCCAAGGCATACATACTTTGAAGTAGGGGTACTTCACCAGAGGCCTCTATACAAATGTTGGATAATTTGGGAGACGAAGAGGTATATGCCACAAAATGGATATGTGCCTCATGACGCGTCGAAAAAATTAGGTGGGAGACAAAATGGGGATGTGAGGGACAACACAGGTAGGCAAGGGACATAGTAAGGACATGCGATGTACACAACGGAACTTACTTTACTCGCCCATATTACTTTGTGTATCACGTGTCTCCGTCTACATTTATTCATTTAGTTTCACGTAAGGGACACAGATTAGATTAAGTGGAATTTCATATGTGTTGAAATGAATTTTACATTAATGGAATTTGGCCCATTAACTTTTATTGGGCTTTTTTCGTTGTACTCTGTCCATTTTTTTTTTAATTCAACTTATTTGTATTGACCTTAAATCGGGTTGATCATTATTTTGTTCTGATTATGTTAGCTTTTCCTTCAGGCACGGGCATACCCTAGTGTGTATGTATATATATATATATATGAAGTTTTCCTTGAACTCTTTTTTAATCTATTTTTAAATTTATTAAAGCGTTTTTATATAAAACAATATTATTTTTAATTTTATACAAAAGATTATTTAAATTTAATAAAAATGTTATTTATATTTTATAAAATAGTTTTTTAAATTAAATAATACATGGGGATTTACATGTCTGTTGAGGTTCGAGTATTGGTGCACTGGTACAACAAATTGACTATGTACATGGGGATTTAACAAATATTCAACTAGAACTAAAAATGGTAAATTTTAAAATATATAGACATGTAAATATTTGTCTTGTCATTTGAATATTCTTTTAAGTAATTTTGTCATTATAATAGTCCTGATTTTGATTTTGAATCAACTGTTTATCTATTTTTTGTAGGTAGTTGGTTTAATAAGTTGAACATGGTGGCTTTGCTGAGGCATTCTATATAGGAGTTTGGAATGAATTATGAGCGTTTTTATAAGATATTTAATTTAATATTTTAGTGTTCTAAGAACATAGTGGCAATTTTAAACATCACGTTGGGTCAGTTATGTTTAAGTCCAACTGCTTGATCAAAAGTTTTGTTTTGAATCACTATTTAGGTGGATGTTCTATGAACTTGCACAATAATTTTTGTGTTTGAAGTTTAAAGCATCAAATTTTTTGGTACTATGTTTTTATATGTAATTTTGTGGGTTACTATTCATTATGTGGATAGTATCGTAATTTTGATATATGATTTACGAGATGTTAGTAAAATATGAAGTTTGATGATTTATGAGAATCCATAAAATCACAAAGTTTTAAGGAGTCAAATTTGTGTATATAAAGAAAAATGTTAACACGTGGAAGACAATAAGCCCAGAAAAGATTTTATATGTAATGTCATTAGTTTGTGAGTGATAAGTATATTAATTAGACATTAATGACTAAGATTTTATGTCTTCGGCACCCTATGCATATGCATGGCATTTTGGTAATGCAACATATGGATAATAACTGTGTCCATCCCATGTGTTAAAATGATGATACTATTTCATTTGGACCAATTTGTTGTCTACATGGGATTCTTAAAATAATAATCATTATGAAATTGATTGAAGTTGTTTCTATGAGTTGCTGAGATCTTAAATAGTTGATGATTGTAGTTTCATTCTATCTTCTTATAATCTAAATAAGAAACTACTATGGATAAACAAAAATGCACAGTTTATAGTATGTACTAAACCTTTAACTCGTATCTGCTTATTGTACCTGGCTTGCATTGTAATTTTGTTACAACCATATTTAATTTATTATCGTACAGGATGATTTGTATGTTTGGGTTTTCGTTGTGCGTGGTATGTTGTAGTATGTCGACTTCGTAATGTGTAAACATGAGAGTCAGTGGCGGACAGGTGCAAGATTTTTTTTTAATAGAAACATTTTTGTGCATTAGTTTCAAAGATATATTACACCCAAATTTTTTTACTATCGTGCACAAAACTGTGGACAATTTTTTTTTAAATAGTAAATAAAATATTTTTTGTCATATTTTTGATGACCTTCATAATGAAGAGATCATCCACAAAATAATTCGATAAAAAAATTAACAAAGAAGTTGGTTAGATGATCGTCAAAAATTTCAATTCCTGAAAATATAAACACACATGCACACACACACACATAGAGGGAGGCTCCTGTGCACACTAAATTTGTGCACTTGCTGGCACAAACCTATTTTATTTTAAATAATAAAAAAAGATTTTTGAGTTGATTTTTTTTGTATGATATTTAAACATTTCAAGGAACCCATATAAAAACAATCAACTCAAAAAAATATTTTTTGCTATTTAAAAAAAATGGATCAAACTTTCGCATCTTTTAATTTTTTTATATGGGTAGATTGAAATGTTTAGATACCACATAAAAATCAACTCAAAAATATTTTTTTTAATATTTTAAAAAAGTGATGTGCAAACTTTTGTGTGCACAGGATCCTGTCTATATATATATATATATATATATACTAGTGTATACCTGTGCTTGAAGACAGATCGAAAATTTCCAAAGTACGTAATCGCGAAGCGGCGAAAATTTTCAAAGTACGTAATTGCAAGACGGAAAAAATTTCATTCCACACCAAAACGAATTATAATTTGTTTAAAAAAATGGTCATAATTTTCAAAGTCGTGCGCTTGCCTAGAGGCATGGAGAAAATTATCACGCTTGCCTAAAAGAAAGGCCTAACAAAATATACAAAAACAAATACATAAAAGTCATCCCATAGTGCTAGTAAATAAAAAAAAGGATCATAAAGTGTACAAAATGTAGTATAGCTAGGCATCAAAAAATGATTATCCCATTGATAAGAAATCACATTGCATTCCAGGAATACATTCTTTGAATCACTCTACGAAATGTCCATGTATCAAGGTCGACGTACATTCTCTAAATCACTCTACGCTGAACATTTTAAAAAGTATAACTCGACGTACATTCTCAAAGTCACTCGACGTACTAATGAACGTTAACTATGGTCAAACCCTCTCCTCAAGAGAGAAATGGCAGTGCAATTCTTACAATGCAATTCTCAAGACCAATTCCTATTTTCTTAGTAAAACTGACAAAAAGTAAAAGTTCACTTTTGAATCAATTTCCTATTTTCCTCTTGAAAGAAGTAAAAACTAAAATAAGAACAAAAGCATCACTAACTAAAAAGCAATTAAGAAAGGAGTGTATAAGAAAATTTTCAAATTAATGTCATAAACTCAATTTAACTCGCAAACAGAAGGTGTACATACAAAAAAATAAAATAATGAATACACATGTCGGGAACTCATTCCTTGGGTTGCATAAATCAACAACAGTACATAGTCAACAATTCGCATTAACTAAGAAACTGTCAGGAACTTTCACACCTGATGATGCAATTATGTTCGGTTCACAATCAATGTTTGACATAGATCACGTTCAAATGGTTGCACACTCCAAATAATCCATTTCTTTTAATGTGGATTTCCCTACCAATTCATTATTTGAAGATGATGTAATCAACCAATCTTCTGTTGTTGATTTTTCCCATTTCATCCCCATAATTATCCCCCCTTCCATGTCTCTCATCATTATCATAGAAGAGCTTCTGGAATCAGCACGTGAAGTAGATACTCAAGTGGCTGGAACATCTGTTGTGGAGCTCTACTACCAGCATATCCGTGGTTGCCTCTAAGGTTGCCTCCTACCAGACCATTTGACAACTTAAAATATATCAGGTAGGAAAAAAGAATAGATCAGGTAGATAAGGTAGGAAAAAATAATACTTCAATTCAAATATTATTCTTCCAAAAGAGTTACTGCCAATGCAAATGCCACTTCAATCATGGTCTTGCTTCTTCTAACATATTCATTTGTCATTTATTGCAGCCTTAAAATTAATGGTCCGGGTCCTATCTTTTTTAAATTTAGATATTGAGATGCTTTTTGTTCCCCATGAGGAAAGGGTAATCTGTGATTCAAATTTTTCCTAATTAGTACACTAATATTTTCTTTGGTGCTAAATATTTTTTGTACTAAATTCTTCATCCAATGTTTTTTTATGGTGTGATAATAACTGACCTTTTCAATTCTCATATGCTGATTTTAATGTTAGTTTTATAAAATCACATATTCTATTCAATGATAATTAGAAGAAGAAAAAATGAATAATTGAATTAAGAAATGAATATGTAACCTTGTCATGAACAGGGACAGTGACAATTTTGTGGGAGAGAGTTTTTCCTTGGGAGGTCGACAAATGGTAATAAACCTTCGTTTGCACATGGGGCGCGAGGACTCAGCCTTGGACCATTCCATAATGCACACGAAGCAGAAGAAATGGTCACAACTATCGATCCATCCTCTCATAGCTTTACCCTCTTATGATAAACATATTCCGCAAGTAATGGATTCTGAAATTCATTTGCATAAAAATTCAATCTCAACATTGTAGGCCTAAAATATCAAAGGAACACAACATGCAACATTTCCAGCCCAAATAAATAACAACAAAAAAAGACTCCAAGAGAAGAAATAAGTCTGCTTTCTGTCCCAAATTGAGCCCAAAATTGAGAAGCATTCATCATCATCACCGGAAATAGAACCTCGTCCTCACTAACAACTCCATCTTTAGTGAGAAAATCTTCTAAAGTCATTTTTGGGTCTGGATTACCGGAAACATAACCTCATCCACTGTCTAGGGCATGTCATCGGCGTAAGTTCATGGACCCCAAATTCTTGCTTTGAACGGTTTGGAGTTCAGTGACTATGAGGGGAAGGGGAGTTGAAGATTGGTAACCCACAAAATTTAATACAACAAATAAGTATTGTCGGAAGTAATCAAGAATTGGTAACCGACAAATAATTGCATACCAAACAAAAACAGATAACACTCATATAGAAAAAAATAATCCAACACATTCAAGTTTCATCGCCAAGATAGAACAATTATTTCATCACTAAGAAATTATGAGACATTCAAGTTTCAAAATAACACGTGTACACACACATATATCAGAAATTGAGAAAAAACAATATGGCACTAATGGACATTCAATCTCAATTACAAAATCCGAACCTAATACTATATCACTACAAAAATTTGAGTACACTGCCCTGTTTACACTGCTTTGTTTTCACAAATTATGAGTACTCATTTTGATGAAATAACAATACTCAAGCACTACAACAATATAGAAAGAAAGAGAAAATTAAAAAGACCCTTATAAGTCCACATGAAAATAGAATTCCATATGAAACAGACATTTAATCAACTATTGAGATACGAAAAGCATACTAAACATCAAAGAATATCAAAAGGTAGACAAATTTGGTGCAAAGTAATTGAGGTTGACCCATGTTGACAAACTCGGATATCATACATAAAAAATAATGGGCAAACCCCAATAGACTATTATACCGAATATAAACTAAAGATCTCGATAAAACAATCTGAAGTGCGCACCCGCTAGATCCTAAAAAAATAAACTTTGTAGAAAAGTATTGTATTTCAGTGGAAAAGATAAGCATTTGATGTTGCAGAAATTCCATGTGAACATAAAAGCCAAAAAAACATGTCGGCAAAAAAATGCGACACACAAAGACATAAACCTACAGATTCAATAAACATGCCGGTAAAAAATCGAATACACAAACCTGAAAAATTAATACGTACTACAAAAGATAATGAGAATTTTTAGAATCTTACAATTAATAATATGATGTGTAACTCAGTTTGATCCAGTTAGGCTTGTTGATTAATGTTAATCCATATGTTAATAATATGTTAGGTTATTACCATTTTAAGTATCTATTGACTGTTGTTCTATTTTAGTTCTATTTTTTTTATTTAGCTATATATATTCAAGGAATTATGACACCTCGCTTATTAAAATAAGAGGTGTCCAGCCCGATATTCCAAATAATACAGGAATCATAGATGGTACATTCTTAGCATCACTGACGTTAAAATAAATATACGAGATAACCACCAATTATTGTAGAAAACGGATGTCAAAATATTTGTAAGGTTAGAGAAAATTCTATAGACAGTCCAATTTAAAAGGTGGATAAAAGACAAGTAACAATTGCATTCATTAACCATTTAATAACCGAATATGCTGTCAGATAACAGACCAATACAAATAGGTTACATCGAGTATTAAACAAATATCACAATATATTAAACATGTCCAAACCTTGGGCAATACGCCCGAATGTGTAAACTGAGCATAGCTAGAGTACAAAAGATTGAGGCGTCTATAGCAATTATCCAATAACATCTGCAAAATGTTAGAGCTCCTTGACCCTAGGATGAAAGAGTTATTACGGGCGTCCTTGCGGCGAAGCACCTGGGCGTGAAGAGGATTCATGCAAAAACAAGAGATATAAATGGGTCAGGGCCCGAGTTTGATATGATCACATGTGAATAAAATGCATGACAGTTATGAATATTAAATAATTATGAATAAGCTTATCTCACGCTCCACAATTAATAATAGTACTCACCTCTCAATCTAAATTCACAACCTAACGTAATTTCAATAACAATGATGAGTATTCATATATTCAAGAGAATATAATGCAATTTCACTTGATAAGATTCCATTTTCGTTTAGCACATTATGACATAACAAGTCTATTCCTCATTAGGAATGTATTTCCAACACAGTTAATTTCATAAAATGTTTCACCATATATAAAATACCACTATCATAAGAATATTTATACTCACAGCATGCAACGATTCTAAGACCATCCTTCCGGGAGTCACCCCACTGGATGCGCCCCAAAATAGCTACCATCTTCCAGGGCCTATCACCAGGACAACCTTGGCATCCTAAAACGTGTGATGTTAGGAACCGACCATAGACCTTCGACAGTGAGTTATAACCATACCCGAAATTACCTCACTTCGAAAAATAACAACACAATATATAATAACCGATCCTATGGCCGAGGACTATATTTATCCTGCATTCACTAGCCAGGGCACTTCACCTCATGCGCGTAACTTCCCATATGATTGCATTTAGAGAGGTATGTATATACAATTCATCATTAACAAAACAAGCCAAATTAGAATGTATGTTACGTTTTGTCTGGAGCCATAAGCGTTAATTTTTATAATCGTAAACCTCAATATTACGTTTAGTGATAGTCTCTGAAAGTAAAAATATCCCGATAAGCCACCAAGTCTGATATACCTCATATAAGTCTCTAAAATTCCAAATTTATGTAATCCTACTTTTCCCTAGTCTCAAACTAGCTTACTAAAGGAAGAAACTACCCTAACGTCTATTAAGTAATCCCCGAATTAAGCCCAATTATTCTTTTTCTAATCTAGGGTAATTACATCCCTAATATAAGACTCTAGTACACTACTTTACTTCATAATAGAAGGTTCCTAGGCCTTAAATCTAGAAGCAAATGGCTAAAACTCCCTAAAACAGCAAGATTCCCAATCGATTCGCCCCAGCGAATCGATTCGCCATTAAAAGCAAATCGATTCGGTTGAGAAAACCCAACTCCCTACCTCATGCCCAATTGATTCGTCCATTAACCCGAATCAATTTGTCCTACCAGACTTGTATCTTTCCTTCTAGGTGAATCGATTCGCTTGGAAGGGCAAATCGATTCGGCCTGGCAGAAATGCCAAGTTTGGGGCTACGGGTTATAAACGCTAAAATTTACAAAAACTCAAACTTCTCTCTTCAAATGTCAACAAAATAAACTCCTATCAACCCCAAATCATTTATAAAAAAGCAACACCTACTGAAACCAACTTAAGTAAAATCTAATACCATTTTTAAAGGTTTAAACACCGAATTTCTCAAAACCCAAAATTTGTTCCATTCTTTCAATT
The DNA here is from genome assembly GCA_949130495.1 of Sambucus nigra. NCBI lineage: Eukaryota > Viridiplantae > Streptophyta > Magnoliopsida > Dipsacales > Adoxaceae > Sambucus > Sambucus nigra. The sequence continues at coordinate 260,615,326 of OX422217.1, read as the reverse complement.
TCACAACCATTAATACAATTTATTCATATTAAATCATACACTAGCAAGTTAGAAACTTGCCTCAAGGTTGTATTCTCAGATTCTCTTCCGGTAGATGCAATAATAATCTCAATTTCTTCTCTTCTCCTTATTTCTCTTCTTTTTCCCCAAATCCTCTCTCTCTCTAAGTTTAGGAAGCATACAATTGAGAAATAAGAGGGTTGTAAGACTTAAACATCTATTAACACTAAATTCAGTCTTTAAATGTTACTACACCATTAAAATGACTAGTAACTACCTAATTAAGTCGTAACCAGTCAAAAGTGACCGGAACCCAAAAATAGAATATGACACTTATTTTGACTAAATCAATCATTTCAGGACCAACCGCGCCCTCTCAATTGGCATCCGAAATAACATATTTTATTTCAAGTTCCAACATCATTCTAAACCATAACTGTTGTTTAAAGCACAACGACAAAATAAAACATAACATGATGCTATGTACATTCTCTTAACAGTAAATATGCAAAATTTAATAAACATTATCTTTTAAATCACTTAAAATAATATTTACTCCAACTTCCATTATTTTATATATTTACCTCACATGGAAAATTTATATAAAAACAATTACTCAAAAATAAGGGTTATTACATGCTACCCCCCTTATAAGGAAATTTTTCCCTCAAAATTTAAGTGTACCTTGTAAAAAGAGATGTGGATATTTCTCTCATATGTCGTCCTCATACTCCCATGTCGACTCATCGACATTATGATACCCCCATTGGACCCAGACCAAGGGCACCACTTTGGACCTTAGTCTAGGCTCCCCGTGGTCCAAAATTTCAACTGGTTGTTCCTCGTATGAGATATCAAGCGGCAATTCGATATCATCTAATGGAATGTGCCAGTAAACTCCTTCACACCTTTTGTACTTTTTCAAGGATGAAACATGAAACACATCATGAATCTGTTGTAGGCGTTCTGGTAAGGCGAGTTGGTAAGCTACGACGCCTACTCTTGCAATAATGGGAAAAGAGCCCACATGGTGCGGCACAAGTTTTCCCTTCTTCCCAAATTATGTTATGCCATTCATTGGCTTCACCCGCACCAAAACTTGATCCCCAACCTCCAATTCCATATGTCTTCTATTCGCATTGGCATAACTCTTTTGACAGTCTTGTGTGACTCGAATGCGGTTGCGAATAAGCTCAATCTTTGAGGAAGTATCTTGGATCATTTCAGTTCCAAGAAACTTATTATCCCCTACTTCCAACCAACACATAAGTGATCTGCACGGTCGACCGTATAATGCTTCATAGGGTGCCATACCTATTGTGAATTGGTAGGAATTATTGTAAGCGAATTCTACCAAGGGAAGATATTGTTCCCATCCACCTTTAAAGTCAAGTACACACATTCTGACCATGTCCTCCAACATTTGGTTAACTCTTTCCGTCTATCCATCTGTTTGAGGGTGGTAGGAGGTACTCAACTTCAATTCGGTTCCCATCGATTCTTGGAAACTTCGCCAAAAGTGGGAAACAAATATCTTATCTCGATCGGAGACTATATTAATGGGAACCCCATGGAGTATAACAATCTCCGTAATAAACAACCGGGCATACCGAGCGATATTGTAGTCTGCACGTACCAGTAATAAATGTGCTTACTTATTTAAGAGATCAACGATAACCCAAATGGAATCATGACCTCTTTATGACGTTGTCAATCCTATAATGAAATCCATTGTGATGCTTTACCACTTCCATACCGGTATTTCCAAGGGTTGTAGCAATCTCGTCGGTCGCTGATGGTCTATGTTCACCAACTGACAAGTAGTAAAATGGGAAATAAATTCAAAGATATTTCGTTTCATACCCGCCCACCAATATTGACGATGCATGTCTTAGTACCTTTTTTCCCCTCTAGGATGAACTGCAAATCTAGACCCATGAGAATCTATCATTATGGCTTGCCTCAAATCTCCCTCCTCCAGGACAATAGGTCGCCGGTGGAAACACAATCCACCCTCTGAACTTATAAAGTAGGATTCCTTTCCCTCAGTTAATAACTGGCGTATACCGTCCTGACACTCTTTGTCCGTGCCTTGAGATTACACAACTCTTGCCACTATCGTAGGCATAACAGTTAACACCGATAAAAATGCCCTTGCTACCTCATCCTCCTGACTAAGCTCCTTCCATCTAGCCTTCCAAACCCTTTCTAACTCCCCCTCGGGTCTCCGACTCAGTGCATACGCCACTACATTAGCGTTACCCGGGTGATAATGAAAATCAAATTGGTAGTCTTTCACAAACTCCAACCATCGACATTGTCGCATAATAAAATATTTTTGCGAGAGTAAGTATTACAATGATTTGTGGTTCGTAAAAAGACTAAACTTCTCTCCAATGAGGTAATGTCTCCTGATTTTCAAGGCGAATACCATAGCGACAACTTCCATGTCATGGATTGGATAATTCTTTTCATGGGGCTTTAGCTTGCGAGAAGCATAAGCAATAGCCCGCTATTCTTGCTGTAACACACCTCCCAACCCTTGCAGAGATGCGTCACTAAAAACCTAATATTCCACTCTCGGCTTTGGTAACGCCAGTACTGGAGCAGAAGTTAACTTATCTTTCAGCTCCTCAAAATCTAGTCGATCAGAATCAACCCAAAAAAACCTCACTCCCTTCCGAGTCAAATTTATCAAGGGCTAGCAATCTTAGAAAAACCCTTAATAAATTGACGGTAATAGCCAGCCAATCCCAAAAAACTGCAAATCTCTATAGGTGTCTTGGGCTAACCCCGTTCCCTCACCGTAACCACTTTACTCGGATCTATCGAAATATCCTGAGCTGTCACAATGTGACCCAGAAAATGCACTTCCTGTAGCCAAAACCCACATTTCTCAAACATGGCATATAACTAATGATCCTGTAACATTTGCAGGACCAACCGTAGATTACCGTAATCGGCTTCTGTCTGAGAATAAACTAGGATGTCATCAATAAACACGATAACAAATTGGTCTACGAAGTCCCAAAACACTCTATTCATAAGGTCCATAAATACTGCAGGAGCATTAGTTAGCCCGAAAGGCATAACCAAAAATTCATAGGACCCATATCTAGTTAGGGATGCAGCTTTTGATAAGTCCTGCTCTCGTATCCACAGCTGGTGACCCCATCCTCAAATCTATTTTAGAAAAGTACGATGCTCCTATAAGTCGGTCAAACAAATCATCAATCCGAGGTAGTGGGTATTTATTCCTGATGGTAACCTTGTTCAATTCCCCAAAATTCACACACAACCGGAGGGAACCGTCTCTCTTCTTCACAAACAATAGAGGATCTCCCCATGGCGACGTACTATGCCTAATAAACCCCTTCTTTAACAACTTCTGAATCTGATCTCTTAACTCCCTCATCTCCACAGGATCCATATGATACGGAGCATTAGAAATTGGCCGCGATCTCCGTGCTAAATCTATTACAAACTCAATCTCCCGACTTGGGGGTAAACCCGGTATCTCCCTAAAAATATCCTCAAAGTCTCTCACAACAGGAATCGAATCTAGGGAAACAACTATGTCACGAGAAGTCTCCTCCCAGTGCAATACAAATACATGCTAGAACCTCCCTCAGAAAGAGGCATAGCCACAAGAAACATCTATTGCCCTGGAATGGTAAAGACTATACTTTTCCCATAAAAATTTACTATCACACGATATTTCACTAGCCAATCCATACCTAAGATTACATCATACCCGACCATATCTAGGACGAGTAAATCGGCCTCAAAGCATAAATTATCGAGATTTATTTCTACTCTTCTACAAACAAAGAAAATGAGCGAATCATCACCCATAGAGGATTCGAGACTAGATAAGGTAATTTCCGCATATTTAATTAACTCCGTTGACTGAGCAAAACTTGTAGAAATAAACGAGTCCATTGCACCTCTATCAAACAACACACGACCCATATGCCCCTAAATGGGAAACTTACCCTCGATAGCTGGCATAATGGGATGGGTAGGAGGAAGTAAAACATCAAAAATATTGTAAACACGCCCATATTGTAGTTTCCACTGCTATGGAGGGGCAGATGGAATAGGTGATGGTGGCGGTAGATGTGCCTACAAATGCTGTGGAACTCTAGGGAACTGTCCCCCAATTAACTGGGGACAAGCCCTCTTAAAGTGACCCATTTTCCCACATTAGAAACAAAGGCCCACCATATTTTTCGGATAACGGCCCCTATTATTTCAGAACTTCCCCTAGACTTGACCCGAATGGCCTCGACCCCCATTTTTACTCTGGCTTGCCTGGCCTTGCTGGCCCACTTGTTGCTGTTGCTCCGGGGCACCGTGATCGTTCCTGAAATCACCAACACTAAAATTGAAGTCCCTAAAATGTTGTCTCTTGGACATATCCCCTTGCTGGGTGTCCCTTTCCTTCTGCTTGCTTCCCGACAGTTGAGACGAGGGTAGTTCTCCTCCATCACCATTGCCTCCCTGCTTACTAGGTTTCCCCGACAAGAAAACCTTCTTACTCCCTTGGATATGCAAATGATGATCTTGGTAATGAAGCAATGCGTCATTGATTACATCACGAAATGTTTGTAAAGATGGATTTCCCACCAAGTGTTTCCATATTCTCCAATGCAAACCTCCAATAAACTTTGAGATCCTCCTCTCCTCTAAAATGACCTTATCCGGTATAAAACTAGCTAGTCGAGTAAATTACTCCTCATACTCTTCCACAGAATGTTCACCCTGGACTAGATCTTTAAGTTTCCTCCTCATCTCCCTTTGGACCGTGGGAGGAAAATACTTTCAATGAAATAAAACCCAAAAATCCGATATTGTCATAGTATCTTTCTGTTCTGGCATGGTCACCGACTCCCACCAGAGTAAGGCTACTCCAACCAGTTTAAAAGTAGCAACGATTTGCTTTCGTTCCTCACTAAAGTCTACCATGCGAAGATGATGCTACATGTCCTTCTTCTATTGGATTGCGACTATTACATCGGAACCACCCTGGAATTATGGGGGATGACCCTTCAAGAAAGATTCTCTGACTCTTTCCAATGGGGAAGGTCCTGCATGGGCTTGCACTTCCTGTACTCTCGATTGTTGGGCTTGAGGAAATTGTTGATCGATGGCAGTCATCGCAACGTTGACCACATGGGTGATAATATTACCTACCTCCGCGGTATTAATAGTTCCTGGCTATGGCGGTGGAGGTTCTACATTATCTTCTACAACTCTATTTCTCCTTGCTAGGCGACCTCTTTTAGGTGGCATCTGAGATGAAGAAAGAACTAAATCAGAATACAATTTAAAACAATTTATCTTTATCAAAGATCACATACATATACAAATAAAGTAGTCCTAACAATATGGCTCTACATCAAAGAATGATACGGTAGAACGTGATAAGTATGCACAGATCCTAAGAACTCTAGAACATGATGCTTTAATACCATCTGTGACACCCGACTTATTAAAATAAGAGGTGGACAACCCGATATTCCAAATAATACAGGAATCATAGATGGTCCATTCTTAACATCACTGACGTTAAAATAAATATACAAGATAACCACCAATTATTATAGAAAACGGATGTCAAAATATTTGTAAGTTTAGAGAAAATTCAATAGACAATCCAGTCTAAAAGGTGGATAAAAGACAAGTAAAAATTACATTCATTCACCATTTAATAACCGAATAAGTTGTCGGTTAACAGTCTAATACAAGCAGGTTACACCGAGTATTAAACAAATATCACAATATATTAAACATGGACAAAACTTGGGCAACACGCCTGAATGTGTAAACTGAGCATAGCTAGAGTACAAAAGATAGAAGCGTTTATAACAATTATCCTATAATATTCGCAAATTGTTAGATCTCCTTGATGCTAGGATGGAAGATTCATTAGGGGCATCCTTGCGGCGGTGCACCTGGGTGTGAAGAGGATTCATGCAAAAACAAGAGATATAAACGGGTCAGGGACCGAGTTTGATATGATCACATGTGAATAAAATGCATGACAGTTATGAATATCAAATCATCATGAATAAGCTTATCTCGCTCTCCACAATTAATAATAGTCCTCACCTCTCAATCTAAATTCACAACCTAGCGTAATTTCTATAACAATGATGAGCATTCATATACGCAAGAGTATATAATACAATTTCACTTGATAAAATTACATTTTCGTTTAGCACATTATAACATAGCAAGTCTATTCCTCATTAGGAACGTATTTCCAACACAGTTAATTTCATAAAATGTTTCACCATATATAAAATACCACTATCATAAGAATATTTATACTCACAACATGCAACGATTCTAAGACCATTCTTCCGGGAGTCACCCCACTGGATGTGCCCCTAAATAACTACCATCTTCCAGGACATATCACCAGGACAACCCGGGCATCCTAAAACGCGTTACGTTGGAAAGAGGCCATACACCTTTGACAATGAGTCATAACTATACCCGGAATTACCTCACTTCAAAAAATAACAACACAATATATAATAACCGGCCCTATGGCCGAGGACTATATCTACCCTGCATTGACTAGCTAGGGGACTTCACCTCAAGTGCGTAACTTCCTTTATGATAGCATTTAGTGAGGTACGTATATACAATTCATCATTCACAAAACATTCCAATTTTGAATGTACGTTATGTTTCGTCCGGAGCCATAAGCGTTAAATATTATAATTGTAAACCTCAATATTACGTTTAATGATAGTCTCCGAGAGTAAAAATATCCCGATAAGCCACCAAGTATGATATACCTCATATAAGTCTCTAAAATTACAAAATTATGTAATCCTACTTTTCCCTTGTATCAAACTAGCTTACTGAAGGAAGAAACTACCCTAACGTCTATTAAGTAATCCCCAAATTAAGCCGAATTATCCTCTTTCTAATCTACGGTAATCACATCCCTAATATAAGACTCTAGTACACAACTATACTTCATAATAGAAGTTTCCTAGGCCTTACATCTAGAAGAAAATGGCTAAAAACTACCCTAGCAAAAACTCCTTATAATAGCAAGATTTTGAATCGATTCACCCCAGGGGCCGAATCGATTCGACCCAGCGAATCTATTCGCCATTTAAAGCGAATCGATTCGGTTAAGAAAACCCAACTCCCTGCTTCATGCCGAATCAATTCGGCCTACTAGACCTGTAGCCTTCCTTCTAGGCGGATCGATTCGGTTGGAAGGGCTAATCGATTCGGCCTGACAGAAATGCCAAGTTTGGGGCTACGGGTTATAAACCCTAAAATTTCCCAAAACTCAAACTTCTATGTTCAAATCTCAACCAAACCAACTCCTATCAACCCCAAATCATTTAAAAACAAGCAACACCTACTAAAACCAACTTAAGTCAAATCTAATACCATTTCCAAAGGTTTAAACACCAAATTTCTCAAAACCCAAAATTTGTTCCATTCTTTCAATTTCACAATCATTAATACAATTTATTCATATTAAATCATACACTAGCAATTTAGAAACTTTCCTTAAGGTTATATTATCGGATTCTCTTCCGGTAGATGCAAGATAAGTCTCAATTTCTTCTCTTATCCTTCTTTCTCTTCTTTTTCCCCAAATCCTCTTTCTCTCTAAGTTTAGGAAGCATACAATTGAGAAATAAGAGGGTTGGAAGACTTAAACATATATTAACACTACATTTAGTCTTTAAATTTTACTACACCATTAAAATGACTAGTAACTACCTAATTAAGTCATAACCTGTCAAAAGTTCCGGGAACCCAAAAATACAATATGGAACTGATTTTGACTAAATCAATCATTTCAGGACTAACAACACCCTCTAAATTGGCATCCAGAATAACATAAATTATTTCATGTTCCAAAATCATTCTAAACCATAACTGTCGTTTAAAGCACAACAACGAAATAAAACATAACATGATGCTATGTACATTCTCTTAACAGTAAATATGCAAAATCTAGTAAACATTATCTTTTAAATCACTTACAATAATATTTACGCCAACTTCCAGTATTTTATATAATTACCTCACATGGAAAATTTATATGAAAACAATTACTCAAAAATAAGGGTTATTACAGGAATTAACTCCCTCTCGAGCACTAACGACCTCAGCTTCTCCAACTGAAAAGAAAGTATAACGTCCGTTAGGACCACGCACATGAATAAGTCTAGTCCTCTTGTACATTAGAGCTTTTAACTCGGCCTATAAAATTGTGTAAAGATTAGAGACGTTACCAAAATCATTACATGGTTCAGTACATATTTTAAGACGCAAAATCATTTATTGAATGCAGAAAAACTCAACTGAAAAAAATCATATTTTATGTCAGTAATAAGGGTGAGTCTTCGGTGGGATTATAGGAGATTACATTAAATGGTTGGACCCAAATTTAAAGAAAAATTGGAAAAAGATTTAGTAAAAAACACAACACAACAAATCAATCCGTGTATCGGTAATCCCAAACTTAGTATCTCAATCAAGAGAAAAATAAACCAATTTAGCGAAGGATGGAACACTAACCGTGGCATTGGGGAAGCTGAAGCTGAAAAGACAACAATGAGCCCCTCTATGGAATAAAAAGAAAGGAATAACATAGACATCGAGGGAATACAACACTGATTTATTCTCCTCTTAATTCATCCCAAGGAACTTCATATCCATCTTCATCTCAACCAACTGATTAAGTACCTGCATCGCTAATGCTGGCAAGATTGATCTTGAAAAAATATAACATAAAAGTTTAAAAACTTTGTTAAAAGACAAAGAGTTTAGTTGCAACTAAGATTCAACAGGTAAATGGCTTCCTTAAGCATATGCTTGTGTCAATGAGCACCTACGATTCAATGATTCATCTCATGTCAACGAAAAATTAGTTACGCACTTTGTGATTTTTCCATTCAAGGTCTGCAAAAAACATCAATTGCACAAAAAATCAGTTGGACACTACGGTGAATTAATCTTAGTACCTGCATCGCTAATTCTTGCAAGAGTGATCTTGAAAAAACTTAACATAAAATCTTAAATGACTTACACTTGAACAAACATGAACAATACCTATGAAACATTAATGATTAAAGGCAAGATTATACCACCAAAGTCACACAAATAGTAGCAAATAAACAGAAAAATATATAGCCCTTTTTCTAGTGTAAGGTTTCACAATACTCAATTTCAACTAACTCCTATCTTTAGAAGACAAAAAACCTGGGTTCAAAGTCATAAATTAATACAATAAAATATTATAGAAACCTATGTCCATCTCAATATTTTTATTTCAGAGTCACTTATGCTATGCTCACTACTATTATAGTACGGTCAGAAAAGTAGATCCAATAAACAAATTAGGTTCAAAGGAAAAGAATAGTATGGTCACAAAAGTAGATCCACTGAAAAAATAGACTTTTATGTCAACTGCATTTAAAAAATGGAAAATAATAGTATGTTAAATGTTGAAATAAAGGAAACAGGGAAACTAAAAAGTATTAAGGAATAAAAAATAAAAAATTGGAAGAATGAAAAAATAGAGATAGATTAAAACCGTAAATATTATATGAAAATCGCTAGACTTCAAATATTAAAGATAGAATAATTAATATGAGCCTAAAATGAAAAATATTTAGATCTTACAATTACTAAAGACAAAATAGCTAAACGAACTTACCAGTATCTTATAAAACTTGATAATAATCATGAAATTGATAATAATCATGAATTACAATTTTGGCAAATATTTTGAAGGAAAACTTTGCCATGGAAATTTGGCAAACATGAAATTATGGTGTTTGATAGCATTGCATGAACAAACCAATGAATTGATAATTTAACCTTGCTTTGATAGTAGGGTGTTTATTTCAATCAACATATAAATAAAATGAACACATTCAAGGGTTTTACCTCAATATGTTCATGAAGTTTCCTCTGCACCTCCATTTGCATTTGTATTGCTTGATCTATCTTCATGCTTCTGATCAAAATAACACTAAATCATTCATTTGATATAAATCATTCATGCTTCTGCGCTATTTAAAAAGACATATATTACCAACATAAATAATAAGAAAATATGAAAAGCAAACCAAACTTAGATGTGAACATGTTGGTCATGGTTTTGCCAAAATGAATAATAAAAAGATTTTGAACTATTATATTGTGTTAAAAAAAAATAAAAGATTCATGGAATCATATTTTAAAAGAATTCGAAAATGTGTTCATTAATTTAGAAATTCATGGAAAAAGAATACGAAACTTATCAAAAACGGACCACAAATTAGAGAACCATATTAGATTGGACCAATAGAGCTAAAAAGTCATAACAAATAAAAAAATAATTCCTAAAGTTAAATCTAGGATCTCTAAAATAGATTGGACCGCCTACGATGACTAAAAGTCTAGAGTTAAATCTATGACCGCCTATGACGCCTTGAAGTCACCATTTGTCTCACCTAGGGCCTAATCATTTGTAAAAAATCGCTCTATTAGAGCACGCACTTACATAAATGCACTCGTAAAAATAGGTCTTGCAAGTCCCGAAGATGCTCTTAGATATAAATAGTACATATGAGAATCGTAACAAACACCTCAACAAATGACCTACATTAATTCCGCATTAGGCCCATATTTAGCAAATTGAACAACTATTTCCCTCCCATCGTCATCATACTTGCACCGAACAAATGCAAACCCCATTAAATCTCTAGTCCTGTATATACAAAATTTATAGGTGTGTGTATTTTAGAGTGTAGAAGATGGTATAAAAAATCTTCGGTCTTTGGGGATGAAAACATCATCGACCTTCCCATACTTTGTAAATGCAGGACAACAACAAGACGAATGAAGAAACAACTATACATTCGATTACTAAAAATAATTTAACTAAAATCTCAAACATTTGTGGGTAGAGAGCAAACATATTTGAGATCCAAACACAAAAAGGAAAATATTTCAAAATAGAAACCTCAAAATGTAAATATAGAAGTAGAGAGAGCGTGTACACGTGATAAATCCCAAAATATGTATACAAACTCAAAAATCGCAGTTAGATGTGCAAAACTAAAACAAAAAATACTCACAGTTAAATCGAAACAAACCAAAATCCAGAACTAAAATAACAAAAAACCCTAACAATAGTGAAGATTTATAGTGAAACCCAAACCAATACATTGTAAATGTTCTATTCATAGATCTGGGGTTAAAATGGTTATGGCGATTTTTTATTTTGGATACCTCGTTCGACACCATCCATGGATAATGTAGGTGGATGCGGGGGAATCTTCTTTTAGGTGAAGACTAGGGTAGATGACATAGATGGGGAGGGGTGGCGTCATAGATGAGGTAGGGCGACAGAAATGAGGAGGCAGGTGTATTAGTGAAAGGGATAGATTGTGCGGTAGGGTTTGTGTGGGCGGACGATGAGTTAACGGGGTAAGGTAGAGAATGGGAGGTTTTGTTTGAGGTAGGGTTTGTCTTGTGAGAGGAGTTTTTTTTAGTCTCATGTAGACCCTTTGATCACTTTCATAAGATAAGATAAGATAAGATGGCACTATTCATTATACCATTGTACCATATATATATATATATATATATATATATATATATATATATATATATATTAAAATTAGTAAGTTAATAAGTTAGTTTCTAAAACCAACTGATTCTCCTCGGGCTAAAATCATTCTCAAATCCCCGAGAGTAGGGGGAAAGGTGGGGTAGTGAGGGATGGGGTAAGAAGGAATGGGTGGGGACGATTAGGAGAGGTTGATGGTGCCAAGAGCAAAAATGATAGGGGTTGATGAGGGGTAGACACTACACAACAAAATGCAAATCTGTAACGATTTTAAACCACTCGAGACCAAAATGAAGTGACCCAGATACTTTAGCACGAGTTACAACCATTCCAGATTTTGATGAAAGCATGGCCATTTTTTAATTTTTAAAATATTTTTATAATGATTTAGAAATTGCCAAAAAAGGGACACATGGCAACATGTCATTATCTCACATTTCATATTGGTCCCCTTTTATGTATTAATATGAATGTGACACATGTGCGAATATAATCTCCCGCATAGCCTTCTTTTTAGCTTGTCATATGCTAAAAGCATCCAAAAAAGTAAACACTCATCCAAAAAACACTTGGGTAAAAAAATTGTCCCCCAATGATACGAAATACATACATTTGTTAATTCAATATAGCAAAGCAAATAAAAATCAAAATAGGTAGTAATGTTATTAGACCTGTTGCATAATAGTATAAGAGTATCCATATTTCAATTGGGATTAATTTGAGTAATTTAAATAGACTCTATCTTGTAGCCTCTTTGTATTCAAGTATAGTGGCATATATCTGAAACAACACTATAAATAACTAAAGAAAAAAAGGAAGGTTTTGTTAAATTATGTGTCAAGGGAGTATACGCCAAATATCGAAAATTATCACATTTTCGGAATGTGACCAAAGGCAATGATCGCGGTCCTGGACTGTGAACTTTTTAAAGGTGACAATAGAGTCATGGTATCTTTCTTTAACACTAATATTTGGGACATGGACATGGTTATGGATCGTGACCAGTGGTCACGGTCATATATCGTGACCCAAATCATGACTGCATTCCACAAGTCACGGTCATGCGTCGTGACCCCTGTAGTGAATATAGGTTGTATAATCACGATTTTTTAGCATGAACATTGGTCGTGAATTTTGATTGGTTGGTAAAAGTCTTAAACTATGACTCATTTCAATGATTAGAGGTCCTATGGTCACGGTTCCAGACCGTGACCACCATTCATCCCATTAAAAAAATTTTACGGACTTCCTCACGATTTTGGACCGTGACAAATAATAAATTTATTTAAAATTAATAATTTTGATTTTTTTACTTCAAAAAAAAATTCTTGTAAATTTTTCAAACTTGTATACAATTCCATTATAGAATTAACTAATACATCAATAAAAAACAATAATATTAGAATTATTAAGCGACAAAATAATTACATGAATCCAACAACAATAATATTAAAACTCTCAAAGTGTTGCTTCCCTGAAGATTACATAAGAAATGTCGTTGTAATAGACATCCGCGTCCACCATACTAGAGATGAAAATATTTTCAAATTTTCGGATGGTAAGAATGAACTTGAATCCCGAAATGAGTTTGAGGTGTTTACGTGGCCAAAAATGGCATCAACGTCCACATAGTTCGTGTGATGAACGAGGTTGGGGTCTAATCCACGTAATTATCTCCAATCATCAACTCCATCTTGCGATTCAAAGACATAACGAAATGCTTGCTCGAATTGCATATTGACGAATCTCACCTCTTTAGGGTTCCTAAAAGGCAATTCATCCTCAAACTCGTTAATTTTCTAAACCATTCATTCTCCACGAGGATTGAACCTCCTAAGCCATTGTTCCAACATATGTTCCCGAGCGTAGAAGGATGATTGTTCAGTTATGTATTCTTCCGCAATTGACCTTACAATATATTAGTCTATTGTTAACATAATCTTTGAAGGTTTTCATCAAGTGCTCGAAAGGATACGTCCAGTGATACCTGACAGGTCCACACAACAACGCCTTTTTGCATAGATTCATAAGTAGGTACACACATATGTCAAATAACGACGGAGGAAGATATTTCTCTAAGACACAAGTCAACTCCATTAAATTTTCTTTTAAAACCTTAATGTTCTTTTTGCTTATAACTTTTACGCATAGTAAGGTGAAGCACAAACTAATATGCATTATTTTCTTGCGGAGATCTTTGTGCTCAGAAAATAAATGCCTAAACAAAAAATGGATTAATTTAGTGATGACGTGTTATTAGTGAGGCTTGAACTATTTTAGATAATGTGATAGATAGTTTATAATCCTGCACAAAATATCAAAATAAGTGGTTGGAGTCTTCAAGTTGAACAACATGTATTGGAGGATCTTTTTCTCACTATTAGTCAAAGTGAAAGCACCCACGGGGATCAAATTTCTTCCTGTTTTAGTAACAGTTTTAACCATACATACATACATACATACACACACACGTATATATATATATATATATCATGGTTCGCCTTATCCTCATTGTTCGAATGAGATCTACCCAGATATGTTCCTAATAGATGTTTTGAAAAATTCTTTTTTAGGTGAATCACATCAATTAGATGTCTTACATGGTTCTCTTTTCAATACGAAAAAGTCAAATAGCATCTATCGTCTAGACCATGCCTTCATTTTACTAGGGTCTTTCGAATCCTCCCTAGCTTTTTTCTTCTGGCATACAAACTAAGGGTGTTTTTCTATAAATTTATGCGCCAAAGTCGCAACCTTTGTCTTCTCCTCGATTTAATAACTGAAAAGTAGAATAGGTTGCGTCCTATGCTCATGACCAATAAGTAAAATATTAAAATTATCATTCCTAAAAGGGTGAATATTTGATAGAAATCTATGATAACCAGCATAACATATATTACCCATATGCTGTGGCTAACTCGAATCAGTTTCCTCCCAACATATGGTACATCCATAATAACCAAGACCACTTCAACTGGAAAAGGTCCCATTGGCAAGAAATTCATGGATTACCCACAACACCATTGCTTTAAGTGTGAACTCTTCACACATATGAGCAATAAGTTACCTCATGCCTTCATCTCAAAACTTCTTTTGTTCTTCAATTAACGTGGCAAAGAAAATATCAATATCATCACTAGGAGCCATTGGCCCAAGTATCGACAATAACAATAATTTAAAATATTTTCTCATGCATAGTTTTGGGGGGAACCTAAAGGCGTTAATAGAATTCTACAATCACTCTTATTTGTGCTCAAAATAACGAAAGGATTAAACCTATTAGGTTATAATCCAAGATGGACATTGTGCATTTCCTTTACAAATTCGGGGTGTCATGCATTGAAAGTTTCCATATCATTGAATCAATGGGATGCCTCATGCGACTCCCACCCACTTTGGCTCGAGTGTGCCATGCCATTGCCTCTACTATTCATGTCATTCAATACAAGTATGCAATCAATTTGAAATAAAAACCAAAAAAAATTAAGATGTCATTAACCCCAAAAAATTAAATTAAAATAAATTAAGATGTCATTACATGTCCCCCAAACTTAAAGTAATTACAAACTTGTCCCAAAATATATAAAAAATTACAAACTTATCCCAAAATAAATCATTGTTCATTGCACAATCTTCACCAACAAATAAATTGGCGAGCCTATAAATCCCATCTTATACTCAATATAAGGAGCCCTCTCACCTAAGTGGTCAACATGCACAACCTCCTGTTCACAACGTGAGTAGATTACATTCACAAATATCTTACCCTCACCTGTTTGCAAATAGTGACTATGCACAGGTGTTCTCAGAGCCGTAGAAAAGATTGTGAACTCCCAATGCACTTGGTATTGGCGAAGGTCCTCATATAATACTCCTCAGCATAGTCACCGCGTATCGATGGCAGTGATGCTAAGAAAGATGGTGCAGTAGGTGGCGGAGAGGAGAATGCTGGAGGTGGCATTTGGGAGGAGTAACCTTGACGCATTGGAGAAGGGGAATCTTGAGGCATGAATTAAAATATGATTTTTTTCTTACTAAGAAGTTGGCTCAAGCCCTTGATTTTATTCAACAGTTGTTCCAAGGTATTGGTAATAGAGCTCATCTCCTTCTTAAGACCTGGCACTTCCTCTTTTATAGTCCTCATTTATTCCACATGGTTCGACATGTGAATCCTCATCGAAGAGATATCATCCAATATAGGTGCGGTGTGATGTAATTTAGTCCTCGACATCCTTTAGCCCGCACCTTTTTTCCTCCCCTTTTTTTCCTTCCTAAGTACCTTGCATATGGCATATGAGTTAATGTTTAAGGGGCTGCACTCAGACTAACTACTCCTAGTGCCTTTTATAATTTTTTGTAGTATAATATTATATTTAGGACTGTAATTTCATTATTATTTTATTATAGTGTGTATATTATCATTAAATTCAAACTCACCAGAGTTGGAGAGATCTGGTGTATAATTTTTTGGTTTATTTATCCCATAAGGAATGCAAGTACAAGTTGACCCGATTAGGGCTAGTCCCTTCTTTTGAAGTCCCATTAGTCCTTTCGACCCATTCATCATTTAAATAAGCATATGATTTGGACCCAAGTTTGTGGACATTAATATTCTTTTCCCTGTTTTGTATATTTGTTTCCCTTCGAGAAAGTTTTTCCTCCCTAGACTCCTTCTCCAAGAAGTCGTTCCATTAGTTGAAGGGTATTTCAATAATTTGCAAAAAAAATTCTTTCAATGACAAAATGTTAGAACTTGATGTCCCCATCGGGAGGTAATGCTTCGAAAGGTTATTTTGATAGGTTTTCAGTTGTTCAGCTACTCGGGAAAGAACAGTTGTTTAGAATTGGGGTGGGAATGTAAAATGTTTACAAAGTTCATCACATAAGTAATCCTTTATGGCGTGATCAACATAATTCCACTTGTCTTCCCCCTGATTCCCAGATTCATCTTTTTGGGATCTAAACATCAGGCTTTAAAAATCTGGACGACATTTTTATTGCTGATAAAATTATCATTAGGGGATAACCCAATTTGCTTCTTATCTTATTCTTGGGATTCATCATTAACGAGAGTTGGGGCAGTTCGATTAACAGGGATTTATGGAGTTTGATGACTCGGAGAATGTTTAGGTGGAGTAGTAGAATGAACCTGCGTCAGATTAGGGTATTGAGAACCCGCTGGTGTAAAAAATTTAGGCCTAGATTAGGAGAGGATTGGGATGGAGGTGGAGTGTCGTTATTTGGTTGATTAACACTCTTCTGGTTAGACAATTCCTACAAAAAATAGAGAAGAGTGTATGATGATAATGTTTATGACTATATATATATATGTGTGTGTGTGTGTGTGTGTGTGTGCGTACATTAGCAAAATCTTTTAAAACATACTCGATGTGTCTGATTTCCATCCACATGGCATTAATTTCTAAGTATTTTTGTAAAGATGTACATGACCAGCTAGGCGAAAGCGTATCTATGATTATCGTATAAATGTCTGTGCCAGGTTCTTAAAATCCTCTATTCTTCAATTTTTTTTGCAAGCTCACATTTCATGTGCATATATTGTGAGATGTCGTAATTTGGATTAATGGTCTATTTATAAAATTGTATCCACAATGAATGAATATTTTTTCTACCTTTTCTAATAGTGACACTAACACCACTGCATAACTTGGTTTATGAATGAGAAATTGGTGTTCTATTGCTTCATCCCAGCATTCTGGCAAGGAAAATAGTATACGATCGAACAAGCATGATTTCGAGAGATCAACTCCACAATAGATAAGGTAATTAAATTGTTCATTTTTCCTATTCTTATATTGGTAGATGGGAGTGCCCTCTATATATTGTGCAATAATAAAAACTATTTTTGTGCGGGCCTATTCTAACCTTTAACTTTTTCGCTGAAAGTAATTATTACCATGACTCATTTTTCCTGAGAAGATATATAAAGGGGGGTGAATATGACCAGTGTTTTGTAATGTGATTGAGAATACGTAAAAGTTATCGAAAGTCTCACCGTATGTGGGACAACATACAAATACTAGGAGTTAAGTCTCCAATTAATCCTAAAACTAATATGAGTCCACTAAGTAATTAATGTTTTTCAATTAATCGATCAAACACTAAAAGTTCAATTTTAGTTCAATTAATCCTAGAATTACTATGTGTCCACCAATGTGCAAGCCCTTCAACCAATTTGTGTTTACCCAAATAGCAACCACTTAAGGATGGGGTGAACATGACCACAAAAATTAACCAATATTATATATTCACTAATAAGAAATAAAACAATATATGAACTCTAAATGAAATGAAGGATAATTCTTAAAGGGAAGATATCCTTCATCTGCACAATATTAACATCACTTAATTAATTTTTTTCCAAATAATCTATCAAACACAACAAGTCCAATTTTAGTTCAATTTTAATTAAATTAATCATAAAATTACTACGTGTCCACTAATCTGCAAGCACTTCCACCAATTTGTGTCCGTCCAAACAACAACCACTTAAGGAACGGGTGAACAAAACCACAATAGTAAAACTATTTTACATAATACTATTTTACATTAAAAAAAGATAACAAAAATTACCTGAATAAATAAAGCAGCTACAATTAGTTGAGCTTTACTAATTGTTCTCCAATTGTAATTAGACCACATGGAACAAGGAGACAAAATGTTAAAAAAGTACAATTCAAATAAGAAAAAAATGTTAAAAAATAAGTAATTAACCTTAATTAATTTAACCTGTAAATGGGTCGTGTCGTATTATAACGGTTGCATGTAAAATATTATTCCACCATAAATGGGCCTATCATAATCCTCAATTAATTTAACAATAACTTACATACACGAATGTATATGTGTGTGTGGGTGTGTGTATACGCACACACACATACAGAGAGAGAGAGAGGGGAAGGCTCTCATATATCACACTCCATACATCATATCTAGTTCTAGACCCCAAGAAACCGTTTTTCTAATTTTTTTTTATTTTTCTCTCTAAATTAATCTTTCAATCAACACATGTTCAAAAAATTTGGTCAAAATACGTTCTCTAGCTATTTTTAAAAAATTCACAAAATTCTTCTGGCGCAAACCCTTATAAATAAGATGTTTTCAGCAATTTTTTGTTGGATGTTAAAAAAATAGCTAGAAATTGCATTTTGACCTAATTATTTGAACATGTGTTTGTTGGAAGGTTAATTTCAAGAGAAAACAAAAGGAAAAAAAATGTTTTTTAGGTCCTAGAACTAGGTGTGATGTATGGGTGATGTAGGAAGCATGATATATAGGAGCCTTCCTATATATACAGACACATACATAAGGGTATACATATATACACACGAGTTTTGCTCTAATTTTTCTTCACATACATACACATAAATGTACCACATATAGAATAAATGTTTTAGAATTTCGCTTCATTACTTACATACACAATTGTATATATATATACATATATTGATGCATACACAAGGGTATACATACATACACAAGGGTTTTTTCTCCAAATTTGGTTCACATGCATACGCATAAATGTACCACATATAGAAAAAATGTTTTGGGATTTTTCTTCATTACTTACATACAAGAATATATATACATACATACACTGATACATACACAAGGGTATGCATACATACATAAGGGTTTTGCTCTAAATTTTGTTCATCTACACACACAAATGAACCACATATAAAATAAATGTTTTAGAGTTTTTCTTCATTACTTACATACAAAAATGTATATACAAACATACATTGATACATACACAAGGATAGACATACATATACAAGAGATTTCCTCTAATTCTTTGTGACACCCCGCTTATTAAAATAAGAGGTGGCCAACCAAAAACTCCAATAAATACAGGAATCATAGATAGTCCATTCTTAGCATCATTGTTGTGATAATAATAATACGAGATAACCACCAATTATTTTAGAAAACGGATGTCACTAAAATTTTCATGTTTAAATAAAACCATTTAGACAGTCCAAATTTTTAAAAGGTGATGGATAAGCATGTAAATACATATTAAAACTTAGCAACTACACAACAAAAACAGTAACCGGATAAGCTGTCGATTAGCATTCTAGTACAAACAGGTTACACTGAGTATTACAGTTAAATACAAACAATAAAAGTAAGCACACCCAAATATACAGACATTTCATACCTAGAATATACAAAATATGGATGTGTCTATAACACAAAATCATACAACATTCGCAGAAATGTTGTAGCTCCTTGACACTGAGAATGGGAGATTAACATGGGCGTCCTTGCGGTGAAGCACCTGAGAATAAATGGAATCGATACAAATAAAGAAATATAAATGGGTCAGGGCCCGATTTGATATGATATTCATGTGAATAAAATGCATGACGGTTAAGAAGTGTTAACATCATGATTAAGTTTAAATCGCTCTTCACGATAGAAATATTCCTCACCTCTCATCTAAGTTCACATCCTAACGCAATGCCATTTATAATATTAACTATTCATTGATGTAAGAGAAATAACTAAATTTCATTTTTTTAATAAGCCTAAATTGCAATTTCGTACAATATGACTTTACAAGTGCATTCCTCATTAGCGAACTTAATCTGTATAGTTGATTAATAAATGCATTAGCATTTGAGATGCCACAATCGTAATAATAGTTACAATCAAGATATAACGATTCTAAGACCATCCTTCTGGGAGTCACCCCACTGGATGCTCCCCTAAGTATCTATCATCTTCTAGGGCCTATAACCAAGACAACCTAGGCACCCTAAATAGCATTGCATGGGAAGCGACCATATACCTTCGATAGTGATTCATAACCATACCTAAAATTACCTCACTTCGAATAAAATAACATCACAATATAACCACTGATCCTATGGCCGAAGACTATATTCACCCTATATTCACTAGCCAGGGGACTTCACCTCATTCGCATAACTTCCCTTATGATAGCATTTAGAGAGTTATGTATACGCAAGTCACAATTCACAAGATGTGCCAATTCAAAATGTACATTTCATTATATCTTAAACCACATGTGTTTAACGACATAATTACCAACGTTTAGTTATCTTCATATTAGTCTCCATAGGTTAACAACAACACCATAAGCCATCAAGTATAATTTACCTCATCCTAATCTTTAAAAGTCCAAAATCATATAACCATACCTTCCCCTAGTCCTAGACTAACTTACTAAATGAAGAGGACACTTACCTGCTTCTAACAGTTAATTTATTAATTCTCGACCTAAGCCCGAACACTCTTTTTCTAACCTAGGTTCTTGATTCCCTTAATACAAGACTATAATACTCTAATTTTACTTCATGTAAGAAGGTCCCTGGACTAAACCTTAAAAGAAAGGAACGAAAATAAAGATATATTTTGGGGTTAAAAATAAGGGACCGGTCGACCGAACCCTGGCCCCCGATCGATCGTGCTTCTAGAAATTTGCATTCTAAGAAAAGCTGTAAGTCCATTCCTTATGAATTGGTCGATCGGTCCTTGGACTGCGGTCGACCGCGCTATAAAAATTAGGCCTTTTAAGAGAAGTAGTGGGCTTTTCACTTTAGGCCAGGTCGACCGGGATCTGGACCGCGGTCGACCGATTACATCAGGTCTCATGGTCAACTCCCATTTTAACCTACAAAACCTAAATCTCTAACCCTAGTTTTCCCCCTTCTCTCAACCTCATCATCTAATAACTTTACCCAACATTTCAACACAACAACGAGCTAATTTAATCAATTCAAATCATAAATACATCAAAATCTAAGGGTGTAAACATGACAAGTCATCAAAACCCATAAATAGTTCAATTCTCGAAATACACAACTATCAATGCAAATTATCCACAAAAAATCATAAATATGCAAGTTAGAAACTTGCCTTAAGATCGTAGTCTTGAATTATCTTCCGGTAGCAACAATTCCAAGATCAAATCTTCAATTCTCTCTTTTTTCTCTTCTTTTCTCCCAAGTTCTCTCTCCATCTCTCTCTCTCTCTCTTTCTCTCTCTCTCTCTCTCTCTCTCTCTCTCTCTCTCTCCCTCTCTCCCTCTCTCTCTAACTATCTTTTAGGTTTAAGAATAAATGAGAAATAAATGCTCTAGGATGACTAAAATTCCCAATAACATTAAGTCCAACATTAAATGCTTCTACACATTTAAAATGACTCATAACAACATAATTAAGTCATAGCTTGTCAAAAGTACCCGAAACCCAAAAACACAAGTTGGTACTTATTTTGACTATTTTAACCATTTTCGGACTAACTACGCCATCCGGAGTATCATAAATTATTTTTCAAACATCATTTTAAATCATAACTGACGCTTAAAGCACAACGACGCAATAAAACATAATGCAATGCAATTTACATTCACTTAACAGTAAAAATGCAAAACTCAGGAAATATTATCTTTTAAATCACTTAAAGTAATATTTACCTCAACTTCATTTATTTTACATAATTAACTCGCACGTTAAGTTAATATAAAAATAATTACTCATAAATAAGGGGTATTACATACTCCCCCCCTTACAAGGGAAGTTTGCCCTCAAAATTCAGGCATACCTTGTAAAAAGAGATGTAGATACTTCTATCGAATATCGTCCTCACGCTCCCAAGTCGATTCCTTGGCGTTGTGGTGTCCCCATTGGACTCGAACAAAGGGCACCACCCTCGACCTTAGCCTATGCTCTCCGTGATCTAAAAGAGCAACCGATTGTTCCTAATATGAAATATCGGGTTGTAATTCGATATCATCCAAAGGAATGTGCCAGTGAGCTCACTCACACCTTTTGTACTTTTTCAAGGATGAAATGTGGAACACGTCGTGAATCTGTTATAGGCAATCCGAAAAATCAAGTTGATATGCTACGGGGCCTAATTTTGTAATAACGGGAAAAGGGCCTATATAGCACGGCGCAAGCTTGCCTTTCTTCCCTAATCGTATTGTACCCTTCGTTGGGGATACCCGCACTAAAACTTGGTCTCCAACCTCCAATTCCACATGCCTTATATTCGTGTCGGCATAACTTTGCTGGCGGTCTTGTGCGATTCGAATGCGATTTCGAATAAGCTTTATCTTCAAAGAAGTATCTTGGATCATTTCAGGTACAATGAGCTTATTATCTCCTACTTCTAACCAACAAGTAGGTGATCTACACGTCCGACCATACAACGCTTAATAAGGTTCCATACCTATTATGAATTGGTACAAATTATTATAAGCAAATTCGACCAATGGGAGGTATCACTCCCATCCTCCTTTAAGGTCAAGTACACACATTCGAAGCATGTCCTCCAACATTTAATTAACTGTCTCCATTTTTACGTCCGTTTGCAGGTGGTAGGAGGTACTCAACTTCAATTCAGTCCCCATTGCTTCTTGGAAACTTCCCTAAAAATTGGACACAAAAATCTTATCTCGATCGGAGACTATATTAATGGGTACCCCATGGAGTTTCATAATATTCGCGATAAAGAGCCAGACGCAACGTGCTGTATTATAATATGTCTGTACCGGTAATAAATGTGTCAATTTAGTCAAATGATAAACAATAACCCCAATGGAATCATGACCGCTTTGTGAGGCGAGCAATCCCGTGATGAAATCCATCGAGCTACTCTCCCATTTCCTGACCATTATATCTAACGGTTGTAACAATCTCATTGGTCGCTGGTGATCTACCTTCACCACTTGATAGGTGGTGCATTAGGAAACAAATTCACAGATGTCCCTTTTCATATCCACCCACCAATATTGGCAATAGATGTCTTGGTACATTCTGTCTCCACCTGGATGCATCGCAAATCTAGATCCATGAGATTCTATCATGACGGCATGTCACAAATCTCCCTTATCGGGGACTAGAAGTCTCCCATGGAAACGTAACCCACCCTCAGAACTTATAAATTAGGACTCCGCTCCCTTGGTCAACAACTGGCGCACCCGGTCTTGGCAGTCTTTGTCCCTTCCTTATGCTTCCACTAGTCTCATCACAATAATAGGCGTAACGGGAAAAACTGGCATAAATTCCATTGCTACTGCATCCTCCTGGCTAAGCTCTTTCCATACCTTTGCTAGCTCCCCTGCGGGTTTTCAACTCAACGCATCCTCTACCACATTGGCCTTACCTTGGTGATAATTAATATCGAATTGATAGTCTTTCACGAACTCCAACCATTGATATTGTCGCATATTCGGATCTTTCTGTGAGAACAAATATTGCAACGATTTGTTGTTTGTAAAAAGACTAAACTTCTCCCATTGGAGGTAATGTCTCCATATCTTTAGGGCGAACACTATCGCGGCAAGCTCCAAATCATGTACGGGATAATTCTTCTCACGGGGCTTTAGCTTGCGAGATGCATAAGTAATGGCCCGACGCTCTTATTGTAACACACCTCCCAATCCATGTAGAGACGCATCGATAAAGACTAAATAGTCCACTCCTGATCTTGGCAACGCGATCATAAGAGCATAAGTCAACTTGTCCTTAAACTCATCGAACGCTAGTTGACAGGAATCATCCCAAATAAACTTCACTCCCTTCCGGGTCAGATTCTTCAAAAGGCTAGCAATCTTGGAAAAACCCTTAATAAAACGGCGGTAATATCCCGCCAAATCCAGAAAACTACAAATCTCAGTGGGCATCATGGGTTCACCCCATTCTCTCACTATGACAACTTTACTCGGGTCTATCGAAATACCCTAAGTTGTCATAATGTGCCCCAAAAGTTGTACTTCCTGCAACTAGAAACCACACTTCTCGAATTTAGCATACAATTTGTGATCCTATAGTGTTTTCACCACCAATCGTAAATGTTCGTCATGCTCAACTCCAGTCCGAGAATATAATAGAATGTCATTGATAAACACTATGACAAACTGGTCTAGGAAGTCCCGAAATACTCTATTCATAAGGTCTATAAATACAGAAGGGGCATTGGTTAGCCCAAAAGGCATTACTAAAAACTCATAGGAAATATATCTAGTCAAGAAGGCAGTTTTGACACGTCCTGCTCTCGAATTTGTAGCTGATGATACCCAGTCCTGAAATCTATCGTAGAGAAGTACGACGCTCCCCTTAATTCATTAAATAGATCATCGATCCAAGGTAATGGGTATTTGTTCCTGATGGTGACATTATTCTATTCCTGATAATCCACACATAATCGGAGGGAACCATCTCTCTTCTTCACAAACAACACAGGAGAACCCTAAATAATCCCTTGCTCTAAATGCTACTGTATTTGATCCCTTAAGTCCATCATTTCCACCGGAGCCATACGGTATGGAGCTCTCACAATCGGCCGAGTTCCCGGTGCTAAATCAATTACAAACTCAATCTCATGACTTGGTGTAAACCCAAAATCTCCGAAAATACATCCTCGAATTCTCTAACAACGGTAATCGAGTCTAAGGAAATGATTATTTCTTGTGAAGTCTCCTCCTCAATACAATATAAATACGTGCTTGAACCTCCATCCGAGAGAGGCATAACCACTAAAAACATTTCCAGCCCCAGAATGGCAAAGACTATACTCCTCTCGTAACAATTTACCATGGCTCGGTATTTCACTAACCAGTCCATACCCAGAATAACATCATACCCGACCATATCTAAAATGATTAAATCAACCTCAAAACGCAAATTACCAAGGTCTATTCCAACCTTTTTACAATCAAAGAATATAAGCGAACCATCACCAATGGAATATTCCACACTAGTGAAAGTACTCTCAACAGACTGAATCAACCCTTTCGAATGATTAAAATCCATTGAAACAAACGAGTGTATTGCACCCGTATCAAATAACACTAGAATAACATACCCGTGAATGGGAAACTTACCCTCAATAGCTGGCGGTGTGAGCGGGGCTGGAGGAAGTAAAACATCCTGAATATGATACACTTGCCCATACTGAAGTTGCCCCTGTTATAGAGGGACGACTAGAATAGGCGCTGGCGGCTATAACTGCGCCTGCTAATGCTGAGGACCCCTAGGAAACTGTGCCCCGATCAACTATGGATAAGTTTTCTTAAAGTGACCCGGTTCACCACACTGAAAACAATGACCAAATTTTTTTTTCTGATAACGGCCCTAATTATTATTCCAAAACTGCCTCATGCCTTGTCCCTGATGGCCCCGGTGTGACACCCCACATAATTAAACATCGGGTGATCAAGCCTTTATTAAATTACAACAAGTTTCTCAAATGCTTCATTCTTAGCAGCACCATTGAAAACCTTTTAATTACTAATCACCTACATGAAAATTAGACTGGTGGCAAAGCGGAACACAGTATAACAACCACCATTTACTACAACACAATCATCAAAATATAAGTACAAGAGAACAAGAGTATTACTGAATAACCATCGTCTAAAAAATCCCAAAACAACAATAGAACAACCATTAGTCTGAAACTAAACATCTAAGGCTGATACCGGAACAAAACCCATTCATAGAATAGTGTGAGATCCTGCACTAGATCTGAAAGAGAGATATCGTCTAATCAAAATCTTGTAAGCATCCACTGCGCTACAGCTTCGAGTCTCTGAAATGAAATCAGCATACATGGCGTCCCTGTGGCTGGACACCTAAAAGGTTTTAAAAATATTTTATAGCAAGAGTTAGTTCTGAAAACATTTTGAAAATATTTAGTAAGCATTTATCATAATATAAAATGTGGTTATCGATTACACATGTTAGGTTCTCGTACACTCTCTTGAGTTTACTCATTCCTCATCTATTGTGCACACCTAATGTTCTGCACTTAGCCTACCAAGCCATATCTCCCAAGCTA
This sequence comes from Sambucus nigra, assembly GCA_949130495.1. Lineage (NCBI taxonomy): Eukaryota > Viridiplantae > Streptophyta > Magnoliopsida > Dipsacales > Adoxaceae > Sambucus > Sambucus nigra. Next base: position 260,588,878 of record OX422217.1, on the reverse strand, counting down.
ACTAGGACTAAAGTCATCATCTGAACTTATCAATACCTAAGTTCTCGTACTGCCTATACAGTACATCCATTTCATTAACATCTCGCGAAGGTTAATTAGTTCTCAAGTAACATTTCACCTATGTTATGTTTCAAAACTTCTCATTTAGTTTCACTACTAAATTTCTATAATTCTCACAATTAAAATCTTCCCACTTTTGTAATTAAGTTTCACTACTTAAATTACGAATTAGATATTCTCTATCTAACGTTACGTTTCTTAATTAAGTTTCACCACTTAACTTACCAGTTTGATATGTATCGTTAAACATGTCATATATCAATCTACTAACACATAGAAGTATAATATCATTAAGTATGTATTTCTGGGTTCGGAGTGATTCATCAACCCCAAGTAAGAATTGGTTCGGAATGATACATTAACCCCAGTTATTTATGTAAACATATTCTGGCTCGAACTCTTTCATCACGCCACCAGTTCAAAGGTCTGGTTTGGCATTTTACATCGACCACAAACATATGATAACGCAATGTTAGTATGGAATACTCCATCGATCCTAACATATAATAACCTTACGTTAGTTAGGAATACTTCATCGACCCTGACGTATAATAACTCGAAGTTAGTTCGGAATACTTCATTGACCCTAACATAGTTATTTTAGGTATACATGTCTCAACCTAATAGTTCATACAATTTAGTAGGTACATACCCGACCTATCAATCATACTTGTACGTAATATAGTATTCTCGTATATTAACGGTATCCTTCAATTTACGATTTCACATTATTGCAATTATTTGAGGATTCACTCAACTCTAAGGGACCAATTTACCCCTCACATATAATTTTAGTAGTTATTACTTACCCTACTAGTCTATCACTTGAATTGACTTTACCTCGCCTCGTAGCTCAATTCAAAATTCCCCCATGCCCTACTCAATCGGTTTATTCTAGTCGGTCCATGATCCAAGTCCTACATCCAATGGCATTACCGAAGCTCAATAATATTCCTACTGGTCTTATTCTCATTCCCATATAAGTATAATATAAATCCTAAAATTCCCATTCGTTCATGAAAATCAAAGACCCTTAACCAAGGAAAAATTTGAGAAAAACACCTTAAGTCAATCGACCGACTCCTAGGTTTGATCGACCGACCTAGTCGATCTATCAAAATTCAAGATAGATCGATCGATCAATATGGGGTAGCAGAAGTTCCTCTTCTTCGTTAATTTCTTCATCCATTAACAAACCTCCAAACTTCATTATAGTACACCAAACTTCAACCCAATTTTCCTAGCATGTTCCCACCTATACTAGGACAATTTCTAATGTTTCAAATACATCAAAACCTCAATTCATGTAATGAAATAGTGGATTAAACTCAGAATTTCTTAAAACCGTATTTATGGTGTTCTTACCATATTTTCATTCTAAACCCATATTTTATTCCGAATTAATTATCAAATCAACTCAGAATATTATTCCTCTATATATGCTAAGTCATTTTACATGCGATTCCTATCCCAACATGCATAAATGTCATTCATTTCTTATCAAGATAGTGATTTAACAAAACTATACAAAAACCATACACATAGGTATTATACCTTTATAACTTTGTAATAAACAACTTACCTTGATAAAGGGGTTTTGATTTTGTGGAGTTGATGATGGATTGATGCTTTTCTTCTTCAATCCTTCCTCCTTTGGCTCCTAGGATGCAAGATCGAAAACCAACCTCTTCAAAAGCATCTTCTAAGCCTTGAGAATGATTTCCTCCTTCTCTCTAATGGTCTTGGTGTTTACATGGGTGTTCTAACCCTAACCCCTCTTTCATACGACTGATAAGAGACTCTCAAATTCGTAGGTCTCAATACCCTCACATGTTAAAAGACCAAAACGCCCCCTAATGGTCTCGGTTTAGTCCAAAATTACCCCGGGACTCAACCAGTACCCCATGGTATACTATTTTGACTAGTTCGAACCTTCCGGACTCATCTGTGACATTTTAATTATTATCTGAGTCACTTAAAAATGTATTACTCGTTCTCACCCCCAAAATGGTCTACACGTGCTAAGTAACTATTTACTATTCATGCTAAGTAAATAGAAAAAGGCACCATAATCACAATTATTAATAAATCTCACTAAATTACTTTTTTGGCATAATTTAAATCAAATCATATTTTCTTATTTAATTCTCTAATTTTATTAAATAGAAATACTAAGAAATAAGGGGTATTACATACTTTACCCCTTACAAAGGAATTTCATCCTTGAAATTAGGATAAGAGTGGTATCAAGACTAAGGACCTTAAACATCACTGCCTCCTCTAATATCGAAAAATCCAATCATATTATCCTAAGGGTCTCCCCAAGTACATGCCTTGCTTCATTATAAACCCTTATCGCGTGTTATCTATGCCTTATATATTATAAGTTAGTCTCACTACTTAATATCTCCATAGATTTTTCCCAATCTAACGTTAACTCTTGAAATTAAGTTTCTCTATACTTAATTTACCCTTTTGATGTATATCTCTATATATAGCATCTATGTGCCTACTATTACTCATAAGTAGAATATTTTAAGGTATATATATTTCACACACAATATATACTATAAGGAAAATTGGTCTGGAAAAATCATCGACCCCAATTGTCCTATCATTTATGTTGGATCGAAAATCCCTCGAGCCCAAGGTAAATGTACTACATATGTTGGTCCAGACCTTCCGTCAATGCCAATGTTTATTATTCATCATTGATTTCGTTCAGAAATATCATCGACCCCAAATCGATCCTTCATGTGTTGATCCAGAACATCATCGACCCCAATACAAAATTAAGCATACTTATTATTGCCCATAAGTAGGAAAATCATAAGGTATATATTTCTTACATATAACATACACTATCAACATTTATTTTAAAATCACCCCCCTTCTATAACACTTTTGGGGTTATTGGCTCGGAATCCCACCTCGATCACCAATAGTGATTTGTTATATTGTCTCAGAATCACACCTCGAGCACCAATATATGTATATATATGTTGTCTCACATGAGTAGACAATTTAGGAGCCATAGAATTTCACACTTCATATATTCTAAAATGTTGTACTCCAATAGAATGTCCTCATATCACGCATTAAGGTCTAAGAGTTCAGAATGTCTCCTCGAAACACACCTAAAAGTACATATAAGTTCATAATAGGTACCCACGAATCTAATCCTCACTTACAGTCCACGTAGGAAGACTCACACTACCTATAATTATGCTGATATAGGTATACATTTAACCTATGAATTGATCCGTGGGTTCTACCAAAATTCCACTATCATTAGTGTAGTATCTTCCTTTCTCATAACCATGGAGTCATAGGTGACACAACATACCCTAAATAAAACTTCATCTCCATGCCTCCCTGACCATCTCTCACAGGGTGGGATTCTAGGATTTCATCTGGATTCACAACAACATAGAGAGACACCATGCACTTGTGCAATCTTCCATTTCAACAACATCTTAGTCCATCTCGGTCAATCCATTCCGCTATCCCAACGGAATATTGACTTAGTTACCATGTTCACAGCCCATCCATAAATTATAAGTCTACCTACTCATTTCATCGTTAGAAACGTAGGTTCACTACCCAATTTCTTATTGCTCATTTCGAGTCCATCTTTTTCTATCAATTAGTGGTGTGTCTGGAGACAATCTCACTATGTTTCATCCTCAACAACCCTTCTCACTTATGTCATATTTCCTCAAGAGGTACTCTATTCCCCTTTCTGTCTGGGTATGTTTTACTTTACAATATGTGTACTCTTCGTAATTGGCGTACTTTTAGGGTTGGTCACTTTATAGGAATCAACATTTTAGTAATGCGTAAGTAACGCTCAAGACTTAGTCACGTAGCACCTTGCGTTACTTCTTCATAATATTTAAGTCTCCCATATCAAGAGATAACTTTCCAATGTCTTCTCACTGACTCTTATCCCATAGTGTATGTTGTCTCTCTCACCACATATAAGCTTGGATTATTGTCTTTCTCCCATGACGTTCAATCCATTTCATCAACACAACTTGCCTCGTAACTTCCCCACCGTCGTACTTATAAAATATTATATTCTGTATTCCTCTATCTCGTATGACTAAGAAGGCCAATTGACTAGGGCGCCTATACACCTTCTTCCCCATGCATATTTGCAAAAACATTGCAACCGTCGCACTCGTAACCATCTTTTCTCCAACTCTCGCCTTGTTTTCACGACGTGGCTACAAACTCGGGGGTATTCTCAATCTTCTATAGACTAAAAATAAAATTCTTGCCCACAAAGTCCCACTTATCCCTTCATGGTGAGATAAGATTTTCAGTGTTTTCGCACAATACTACAGGCTCCACGAATGCCCTAGCATCTAACATCATCTCTTCTCCTGAAGTACATACAAATTTAGTCGTATCCCCTTTCGCAATCGAACTTAAACAAGGGACTTTGCCCAATGAATTATTACTGAGCATTATCGGAACAACACATAGTCGAGATACTCAATTTTCATCCCCCGATAATAGGTATGACCATACTCTAACATCTCTAAAGGAGTCAAGTGGCACTGCGCTTATACTATCACTAAGTCCATATCATTAATCACAATAACGAGCTCGATCTCAATGCTCATCAGTCATACAAGATACCTTGAATCACATCATTAAGGTCCCTACATACCGGGATCAATCACTATGAGACATCCATAATCTCTGAAGTCTACAACATACTGATGAATAATGTGAGCTCGACCCTCTTTCAGGTGAGGCATCATCATATACCTCATTCACTCAAGGGTAAAACTCATATACTTTCTTGCCCATCGCACTGGTGGTTCAAATGGTTCCTGAACATAACACGTTTGTCCTTCTCGGAATGCAAAACATATCGGAGTTATTATTCCCTTAAATAACTTCGGACAAGAACATAATGTGTAGTCTCACGTCCCATATAAGACATTTTTCATAAATCCCCTTATTCCAGGACATAATGATCGGTCTAGGGTATTCCTCCTCTCGGACTTGGCAGTCTCGATTCTGAACACTATCATCATGGTTCCCGTAGTTCCGTTGACTAAAAATAATTCACTATTTGACTTAACAGTCCTGATTTAGCATCAATTTGATAAATTCCCCTAGTGGGTTTCCACTTATGGCTTGCACTATCCCCTTCACATTCAGTTTTACTCTTTGACTAATTCCTTAAACTCTTTTAGCTCCGCTCACCTATGAGCATTTTCATCAACCTTGTAAGAACCATCGCCTTGCCATCATACACATAAGTCGTCCAAGAAAAATTTTCCCAAAATTTCGGGCGACAATAACTCGTGAGTCCATTCTCTCAAGGGATCTTTTTCCCTTATTCTTGTCTCATCGGGTACAAGTTCACTTCAACAGATAAATTTCTTTCTCATAATTGGTCTCTACCAGGCTTTCACATGATAGGTTCATAAATTACCATTTACTTCACTTCTGAACCATCATTAGAGGAATTTACGGTTAAACTATACCTAAGATACCGCTATTTGTATACTGACCCTCGGTTCGGATGTGGTGACTGGTATCCCCACCACGTTGCCTCTAAAAAAAATTTACCCAAATTTTCACTTATGAGTACTTATACTCTATCCTTAATGCTAAGACCTATGGACATTCTACATTCATTGGTTAACATGCAGAGTCGACATTTTATCAAATCTTTCACGATTCATTTTCTTGAAAGGTCCTTTAGACCTCCTCCCATTATCACTATGTTGGGCAGTCCAGATTTGTATCACCCTTTACTGTCGCGGTACTTGGAAAATGCCTACGATGCCCCAACAGTCCTTGAAACATCTACTTCCATTACACACTAGGATTTACATCGACAATGGTCATCACTTCCACGATTACCATCCTCCAACACTCCATGCTTCATGCCGAGCCCCTTCCTCCTGTAGTTCTTCCAACGCCTATATTGGTCCTACTGCCATGTTCGATGTGCCATACTCAATCGAACTCGTATATATATAACTTAATCTACTGAATAGCAGGAGATCGTAAACCATGTAGGTAGAAGAGTAAAAAAATCCTAAGATAGGGATCTATATCAATCAAACCATACGCTGAAAATGTAGTAAGTCGTACAGATCCTATGGAAACTAGAACCTGATGCTCTGATTCCATCTGTGACACCTCGCCTAATTAAACATCGGGTGATCAAGCCTTTATTAAATTAAAACAGGTTTCTCAAATGCTTCATGCCGAACAAAGTATAATAATCACCATGTACTACAACCCAATCAGCAAAATATAAGTACAAGAGAACAAGAGTATTACCGAATAATCATCGGCTAAACCCAAAACAACACTAGAACAACCACTAGTCTAAAATAAAACATCTAAGACTGATACTGGACAACAAGCCCATACATAGAATAGTGTGAGATCTTGCACTAGATCTGAAAGAGAGATATTGTCCAATCAAAATCCTGTAAGCATCTAATGTGCTACAACTTCGAGTCTCTGGAATGAAATCAGCATACAAGGCGTCCCTGTGGCTGGACACCTCAAAGGTTTTGAAAATATTTTATAGCAAGAGTTAGTACTGAAAATATTTTGAAAATATTGAGCAAGGGTTTATCACAATATAAAATGCGGTTATTGATTACACATGTTAGGTTCTCGTACACTCTCTTGAGTTTACTCACTCCTCATCTATTGTGCACACCTAACGTTCTACACTTAGCTTACCTAGCCATATCTCCTAAGCTAACTAGGACTAAAGTCATCATCTGAACTTATCTATACCTAAGTTCTCGCATCGCCCATACAGTACATCCATTTCTTTAACATCTCACGAAGGTTAATTAGTCCAAAAGTAACATTTCACCTATGTTATGTTTCAAAACTTCTCATTTAGTTTCACTACTAAATTTCTATAATTCTCACAATTAATATCTTCCCACTTTGGCAATTAAGTTTCACTACTTAAATTACTAATTAGATATTCTCTATCTAACGTTACGTTTCGTAATTATGTTTCACCACTTAACTTACCAATTTTTATATGTATCGTTAAATACGTCATATATCAATCTACTAACACACATAAGTAGAATATCATTAAGTATATATTTCAAACACAATATATACTAAATATCAGTCATTATTATTATGTCCTTTTGACATACATAAAGGACTCTGGGTTTCGAGTGATTCATCGACCCCAAGAATTAGTTCGGAATGATACATCGACCCCAATTATTTGTATACACATATTCTGGCTTGAACTCTTTCATCATGCCACCAGTTGGAAGGTTTGTTTTGGCATTTTACATCGACCCCAAACATACGATAACCCAATTTTAGTTCGGAATACTCCATTGACCCTAACATTTAATAAACCAAAGTTAGTTCGGAATACTTCATCGACCCTAATGTATAATAACCCTACGTTAGTTGGGAATACTTCATCGACATTAACGTAGTTAATTTTGGTATACATATCTCAACCTAATAGTTCATACAATTTAGTAGGTACACACCCGACCTATCAATCATACTTGTACGTAATATAGTATTCTCTTATATTAATTGTATCCTTCAATTTACGATTTCACACTATCGCAATTATTTCAGGATTCACTCAACTCTAAGGGCCCTAGTTACCCCTCACATATAATTTTAGTAGTTATTACTTACCCGACTGGTCTATCACTTGAATTGACTTTACCTCGCCTCGTAGCTCAATTCAAAATTCCCCAATGCTCTACTCAATCGGTTTATTCTAGTCGGTCTGTGATCCAAGTCCTACATCCAATGGCCTTACCGAACCTCAACAATATTCCTACTGGTCTTATTCTCATTCACATATAAGTATAATATAAATCCTAGAATTTCCATTCATTCCCGAAAATCAAGGACCCTTAACTAAAGAAAAATTCGAGAAAAACACCTTAAGTCGATCGATCGACTCATGGGTTCGATCGACATTTAAGATTGATCGATCGATCGACCTGGGGCAGTAGCATTTCGTCTTCTTCGTTAATTTCTTCATCCATTAACAAACCTCCAAACTTCATTAGAGTACAACAAACTTCAACCCAATTATACTAACGTGTTCCCACCTATACTAGGACAATTTTTAATGTTTAAAATACATCAAAACCTCAATTCATTTAAAGAAATAGTGGATTAAACTCAGGATTTCTTAAAACCCCATTTATGGTGTTCTTACCATATTTTCATTCAAAACCCATATTTTATTTTGAATTAATTATCAAATCAAATCTGAATATTATTCCTCTATATATGTTAAATCATTTAACATGTGATTCCTATCCCAACATGCATGAATATCACTCCTTTCTTATCAAGATAGTGATTTAACAAAACTATTCAAAAACAATACACATGGGTATTATAACTTTATAACTTTGTAATAAACAACTTTCCTTGACAGAGGGGTTATGATTTCATGGAGTTGATGATGGATTGATGCTTCTCTTCTTCAATCCTTCCTCCTTTGGCTCCTAGGATGCAAGATACAAACCCATCCTCTTCAAAAGCATCTTCTAAGCCTTGAGAATGATTTCCTCCTTCTCTCTAATGGTCTTGGTGTTCACATGGGTGTTCTAACCCTAACCCCTCTTTAATACGGTTGATAAGAGACTCCCAAATTCGTAGGTCTCAACACCCTCACATGTTAAAAGACCAAAACGCCCCCGAACGATCTCAGTTTAGTCCAAAATTACCCTGGGACTCAACTAGTACCCTTGGGTATACTATTTTGACTAATTCAACCCTTCCGGACTCATTTTTGACCTCCAAATTATCATTTGAGTCACTTAAAAATATGTTACTCCTTCTCACCCCAAAATCGTCTACACGTGATAAGTAACTATTTACTACTCGTGCTAAGTAAATAGAAAGAGGCTCGAAAATCACAATTATTAATAAATCTCACTAAATTACTTTTTTGGCGTAATTTAAATCAAATTGTATTTTCTCATATAATTCTCCAATTTTATTAAATATAAATACTCAGAAATATGGGGTATTACACCCGGCCTCCATCATTTCCTCGGATTGCCTGGCCCTATTGGCCCACCTGCCGCTGCTGTTGAGCACCCTGGCTGTGCCTAAAACCACCGCCACAAAAATTAAATCCCTGAAAACGTTGCTTCTTGGAAGAATCCCCTTACTATGTGTCCCTCTCTTTCTGTTTACCTCCCAACTGTTTTGGTGAGGTTAGTGCTCCACCGGCACCATTACCTCCTTGATTACTATCATGACCTGAATCCGTACTCTTCTTACTCCCTTTCACATGAAGATGACGATCTTAACAATGGAGCACGGTTGCATTCATCATGTCACCAAACATTTGCAATGCTGGATTTCCCAACAAGTGTTGTCTGATTCGCCAATTTAAATCCCCAATAAATTTTGATATCCTCCTTTCCTCTTGAATTACTTCATCCGATACAAAGTTCGCTAGACGAGTAAATTCCTCTTCATATTCTGCAACTGACCGTTCCCCTTGAACAACATCCTGGAGTTTCCTCCTCATCTTCTTTTGGACTACGGGAGGAAAATACTTTCGATCGAACAAAACCCAAAAGCCCGAGATAAACATGGTATCCCTCTTCTCCGGAGTTGTCACCGACTCCCACCAATGTAAAGTTGCTCCCACCAGTTTGAAAGTGGCAAGAATTTTTTTCGTTCCCCGCTACACTCCACCATTCGGAGATGACATTACATATCTTTCTTCCACTGGTTTGGCATAATCACATCGGTGCCACCTTGAAATTCAGGAGGGTGACCTTTTAAGAAATATTCTCTAACTCTCTCCCATGATGAGGGTCCCGAATGGGCTTGAAACTCCTGTACTACCGGTTGTTTGGCTTGGTGAAACTGTTGGGCCATACCAGTCATGACAGCGTTGACTGCTGGGAAACGATGTTAGCCACCTCCGCCGCATTTATCATTCCTTGCGGTCGTGGGGGCTCTACAATCTCTGCAACTCATTTACTTTCGTTGGGTGACCTCTTCTAGGCGGCATCTGAGACAAAGAAATAACTGGAACAGAATACAATTTAAAACAATTTATCTTTGCAGAAGATTGCAAGAATGCATAAACGAAATAGTCCTTACAATAGGGCTCTAAATCAAAGAACGCTATGGTATAACGTGATTAGTCCGCATAAATCCTATGGACTCTAGAACCTGAGGCTATGATAGCATCTGTGACACCCCGCTTATTAAAATAAGAGTTTGCCAGCCAAATACTCCAATAAATACATGAATCATAGATGGTCCATTCTTAGCATCACTATCGTGATAATAATAATATGAGATAAACACCAATTATTTTAGAAAACGGATGTCACTAAAATGTGAAAGTTTAATTAAACCACTTAGACAATCCAAATTTTTAAAAAGTGGTGGATAAGCTTGTAAAGACATATTATAACTTAGCAACTACACAACAAAAATAATAACCAAATAAGTTATCGGTTAACAGGCTAGTACAAACAGGTTACACCGAGTATTATATTTAAATATAAATAATATAAGTACAATTTCAAAACATGGGCAACACACCCGAATGTACAGACTGATCATAACTAGAATGTATAAAATACGGATGAATCTATAAAAAAAAATCGTACAACATCCGCAGAAATGTTGTAGTTCCTTGACACTAAGAATCAGAGATTAACACGGGTGTCCTTGTGGCGGAGCACCTGAGCATAAATGGAATCCAAACAAACAAAGATATATAAACGGGTCAGGTCCCGATTTGATATGATATACATGTGAATAAAATGCATGATAATTAATAAGTACTAACATCATGAATAAGTTTAAATCGCTCTTCACGATAGAAATATTCCTCACCTCTCATTTAAGTGCACATCCTAACGGAATGCCATGTATAATATTAATTGTTGATTGATGTAAGAGAAATAACTAAATTCCATTTTTTAATACTCTTAAATTATAATTTCGTACAATATGACTTTATAAGTACATTCCTCATTAGCGAACTTAATCTATACAGTTGATTAATAAATGCATTAGCATTTGAGATGACACAATCTTCAGAATAGTTACAATAGAGATATAACGATTCTAAGACCATCCTTTTGGGAGTCACCCCACTGGATGCGCCCCTAAATAGCTATCATATTCTAGGGCCTATAACCAAGGACATATGGGCACCCTAAATCGCGTCGCGTGGGAAGAGGCCATATACCTTCGATAATGAGTCATAACCATAACCGGAATTACCTCACTTCGAATAAAATAACATCACAATATAACCACCAATCCTATAATCGAGGACTATATTCACCCTGCATTCACTAGCCAGAGGACTTCACCTCATTCGCGTAACTTCCCTTATGATAGAATTTAGAGACGTATGTATGAGCAAGTCTCAATTCACAAGATATGCCCATTCAAAATGTACATTTCATTATATCTGAAACCACATGTGTTTAACGACATAATTCAGATCGTTTAGTTATCTTCATATTAGTCTCCATGGGTTAACGACAACACCATACGACATCAAGTGTAATTTAGCTCATCCTCATCTCGAAAAGTTAAAAATCATATAACCCTACCTTCCCCTAGTCCTAAACTAGCTTACTAAATGAAAAGGACACTTACCTCCATCGAACAGTTAATTTATTAATTCCCTTACTAAGACCGAACACTCTTTTTCTAACCTAGGTTCTTCATTCCCTTAATACAAGACTCTAATACTCTAATTTTACTTCATCCAAGAAGGTTCCTAGGCCTAAACCTTAAAAGAAAGGAATGGAAAGAAAACTATATTTTGGGGTTAAAAACAGGGTACCGGTCGACCGGTCCCTGACCCCCGATAGACCGTGCTTCTAGAATTTGGCCTTGTAAGAAAAGAAATAAGTCCATTCCTTAAGGCTCGGTCGACCGGTCCTTGGACCGCGCTATAAAAATTAAGCCTTTCGAGAGAAGTAGTGGGCTTTTCTCTTTCGTCCCTGTCGACCGGGCTCTGGACCGCGGTCGATCAGCTACACCAGGTCTCACGGCCAACTCCCATTTTAACCTACAAAACCCAAATCTCTAACCCTAGTTTTCTCCCATTCTCTCAACCTCATTATCTAACAACTTTACCCCAGCATTTCTAGGCAACAACAAGCCAATGTAATTAATTCAAATCATAAATACATCAAAATCTAAAGATGTAAACACCACAAGTCATTAAAACCTATAAATGGTTCAATTCTTCAAATACACAAATATAAATACAAATTATGCACAAAAAATCATACATATGCAAGTTAGAAACTTGCCATAAGATCGTAGTCTCGGATTATCTTCCAATAGCAATAATTCCAAGCTCAAATCTTCAATTCTCGCTCTTTTCTCTTCTTTTGTCCCAAGTTCTCTCTCTCTCTCTCTCTCTCTCTCTAACTCTCTTTTAGGTTTAGGAATAAATGAGAAATAAATGCTCTAGGATGACTAAAATTCCCAATAAAATTATGTCCAAAATTAAATTCTACTACACTATTGAAATGACTCGTAACAATATAATGAAGTCATAGCTTGTCAAAAGTAACCGGAACCCAAAAACACAAGTTGGTAATTATTTTGACTATTTCAACCATTTCCAGACTAACTGCGCCCTCTAAATTGGCATCCGGAGTATCATAAATTACTTCATGTTCCAACATCATTTTAAATCATAACCGTCGCTTAAAGAACAACGACATAATAAAACATAATGCAGTGCTATTTACATTCACTTAACAGTAAATATGCAAAACTCAGTAAATATTATCTCATAAATCACTTAATGTAATATTTTCCTCAACTTCTTTTATTTTATACAATTAACCCGCATGGCAAATTAATATAAAAATAATTACTCATAAATATGGGGTATTACATTTTTGTTCACATACGTACACATAAATTTCCCACATATAAATGAAATGTTTTAGGGTTTGGGTTTATTACTTGCATATAAAAATGTATATTATAAATACACAAGGGTTTACAGAAATACAAAAGGGTTTTGCTCCAATTTTTGTTCATACACATACACATAAATGCCCAATTTTCATACAAAAAATATATGTTGAAAATATAAAAAGCCCTACATATATCTCAAACAATCATACACAAAGTCTTCACAAATGTAAAAAAAAACTAGATAGTGAAAATATAAAAAACCCTAACAATTATAAACATATACACAAAGCAGAGAGAGACTAAATGACATGGTTTTTTGTTATCAATGGAGAGAGAGAGAGGCCATTGGTTATTGGTAGTAGACAGAGTGGTGGTGGTGGTAGTAGAGAGATGTGGTGGTTTTTGGTGGTTTCACTGAGAGAGAGAGGTAGATAGTTTCGTAGTGAGAGGGAGAAATGAGCTATGAGGAAAATGAACGAAAATAAAACCCATTAGGAATTTTTTATACCTAAAATCGGGTCGCGATTTTGGATCGTGACTTAGTCCATGACCATTTTGAATTAATTTAAATGGTCACGATTTAGTCAACGTGGTCGCGAACCTGAACCGTGAGCTTAGAAAATCTTGATATCTGGTCACAATCGAGGACATTGAACCCATTTCTATGACCATTTAGAATTCTAGAGTTGTCACAATTGTGAATTGTGATAATATTTCAGACTAATAGGTCACGGTGGCTTGTCAATGGTCACGATTGTAGACTGTGACTCAGTATGTGACTAATTTTGTGCCATTTTCTCCATCGGTAGGGTCACGGATTTGGAGCATGACAATAACGGTCACTGATGATGCTGTGATTTAACATCATCGGATAAGTGATAATGAGCTCAAACAGTAGTAGCCATGGCAGCCATAGAGATGCATAAGTGTTTAAGTATGTAGAAGGGGATGAGTATAAGAGGAAGAAAGATAATGATGTATAGTGGTTCAGCCAATTAGGCCTACATCCACTGTGAGCGTGTGATCCTCTAAGTATGGGCACTAATGGCCTTGGATACAATGCACATAAGCTCACTCTCTCTCTCTCTCTATTGTGTATTTAAGCAAGTTTGTAGCTAGGGTTTTACCATGAATCCCCTCTGTGGGGTTGTAGGTGACAAGTATATATAGGTCTTGGGGGGTGTAGTATACCCCCCAAGTAAGCATGGTGCATGTGAATGATGATCTAACAAATCCCCTGTTGACACTTGTAGATGCCAAATGATGACATAATATTCCCTCACGTGAGGGTGTGATTCGGTTATAACGGTCTGCCACGTGTCATGTGAGCCCGACGCGCACTGTTCCACGCGTCTCCCAAACCACGCGCTGTCATGATGTCACCCTCGGCCTATGAGCCGAGGCCGAGGGCAAAGTTTCTTCCGGTAATGAGCCTGGCTTGATTCTGGCCTCGTACTGTCGTACCCTCGTAGGGTCGTCCAGAGCCTGGGGAAGGGTCGGCCCCTCGTAGGGTCGTCCGGAGAGTGGTGGAGGGTCGGCCTCTCGTAGGGTCGTCTAGAACCTGGCGGAGGGTCGGCCCCTCGTATGGTCGTCTGGGCCTGGTGGTGGTCAGCCGGGACCTGGTGAAGGGTCGTCCCCTCGTAGGGTCGTCCGTACTGGAGGTAATCCTCGTCCAGGCTGAGGGTATAAACGGGTATATCAATCACCCCCTAGCCCTTAGCCATAGGTGTCATCGAGATGGCTGAGGGATATTTGCTGAATTTGAGACGCGTGTGATCAGTTAGGTGAGTGACACCTGTGCAGGTACTCATCGCTGTTCCAGTTTCCAAGGCAGGGTGGCTGCGCAGTGCTCTTGGGGCCTTGTGCCCTAATTACACCTTTCTTTGGTAAATGGGTCCACTCATTACCAAAGTACTTAAGAGATTTTCAAACTCTCTCTCTTCATCTTCTTCTTCTTCGCGCCCAAGATTATTCTCTCTCTAGAACCAGTTCCCACTGCCATTTCAGCCTTCGATTTCCCAGGTTTCAGCAGCGTTCTTGCCCTCTTCTCACCAGGTAACCTCTTTCACCCAGCATTTTCTTTTGCCTTCATTTCTGTTTATTTTTTAGGGTCGTAGGGAGGCACTTTCTTTTGAGTTACCCCATAGCTTTTTCCGGTGTCTTCTCCGGTCACTGGTTCTTCGAACGTTCTTGGCGAAAACCTTTGAGTTCTTTGTTTAATCCAAAGGTCAAACCTGGTCAATCCCCCAAGTGTTTGTGGTTGAATTAGCCAAGTCTAGTATAATTTCTCCAAGTGTAGGGTCTTCCCTTTAATGCTTAGGAGGCTTTACAACCTAGTGTCTGAATTCCCACCCCTGAGAGAAAAACTCTTTACCGAGATCAAACGAATAGAGGAAGAGGAAGAGAGGAGATGAGGGGCCGACCCTAATTGGGTACGACCCATCTTTTCCATTCCTCTTGCCACCATAAGACCATCTGAACCCTCTGAGTCTTGTGGGTCGTCATCTCGTCCGGCCGATACTCCCAAACCAAGTGAAATGGACGAGAGAAACTCCTCTCCAACTGGTGCTGGAACTTCTGGTTGAAGGGACTCACTTGACCTTAGCCCAGGACGAGAGACTGAGGGTACAATCCCCTCTGAGGCTGTCCCTGTGACAACCCTATCTCCCAACGCCTTCCAAGTGGCTTTTCCTCAGGGTCCTCCTGCAGGTGATGAGGAGGACGAGGACGACGATACAGATGATGAGGTTGATACCTCCCATGCCTCGTCTTTTATCTCCTCTGTTAGGGATAGGGACCTTCTGATATGGAGGCATATTTACGGAGTGCCATCTGGGGTGACTATGAGGGCTCCCTCTGATACCGAGAGGGTTTTTGAGGGAGAAGAGGGAGAGATTGCAGTCTACGAGCAAATGTTGAAGGTAGGTGTTAGACTTCCCTTCCATCCTGCTATTGTAAATATTCTGTCGGCTCTGGGCGTCTCCCCCTCTCAACTTCCACCCAACTCATGGAGGACGATTCTGGGTTACATTTCCCTGTGGAAAAACTCTTTTACTGATGAGCCCTCGTCCGACGTATTCTTGGCCTGCTATAATATCACCTCTTCATCTAAACATCCCGGATATTATCATCTAGGGGCGAGGAGGTCTGAGAAGAAACTTCTCCATGTAGCTCAAACTTCCAATCATGATTGGAAAAAAAGGTTCTTCTTCATATCTGGGGCATGGGAGAGCTCCACCGAGGCGTCCCCTTCCGCCGATACTCCGAGGGTTCCTAACAGATGGTCTAACCCCTCCATGAAAGCTAGGTCAGACCCCGGACTTAGCTTGGAGGAGAGGGATATTGTTGAGTATCTGAGGGGACGAGGGAGAGATCCCAAAGTTCGAATATTTAATGACCCCTCGCTTCCTTAAAGAAGCTGGTCTGAGGGTCGGCCCTCTGACAGAACTATGTGAGTTATACTAAACATTTTCCCTTCTTTACTTATTTTTGAAGTGTTCTCTCTTTATCTCTGAACTTTCCTGATTCATCGTATCCTTTTCAGGTCGTCCTGCAGGCGTGTCAGATTACCTCTGGGATATGACTGCTCCAAGCCTTCTTGCTGGTCTGACAAAGAAGAAGGGGAAGGAGCCTCAGCAAGCTCCCAAGAAGACAAGGGCCTCAGGGCCGACAGTTGTTGAGCCGACAGCTGTTAGCCACAAAAGGAAGGAGCCTGAGGCTCCAGTCGAGCCTCGTCCTGACCCTAAGACGAGGTCTAGGGCCGAGGCCTCTGAGGGTGCAACCTCTTCATCAAGCATGGGGGCCTTCTGGTCTCAAAATCTGTCCCATCTGAGGGCCGACCCCTCATCTCTTATTGCCGACCTGAGGGCAGCAAAGGCCTCGATGTTCTCTGCACCGTCGGCCTCCGACTTCGAGTTCTTGGCGAAGATGCCTCCAGCCAAAGTGTATGACTACGTTCTGCACTCCCTTGCTCAGGTATTGGCCCTAACCTTTAATTTCATTCTTTCACTAAGTGTTTCCTCGGCCCCCCTTGATATATCTTCATTTTTCTTGCAGTCTGTCTGTGCCTTCACCCCTGCCACCAAGTGGATGGCTGAGAATCAACAGAAATTCCATGAAGCCGAGAGGGCCATTCAACAAGAGGCTGACCTACGGACAGAGCTGGACACTGCGAGGGCCGAGCTGGAGAGCACAAGGACTGAGCATGCTAGAGTCCTTGATGAGCTGATGAGGCAGCATGATGCCGATCTTCAGGCTAAGGACTTGTTGATCAAGGGCAAGGATGAGGCTCTGATCAACCTGGAGGCCCGTCATAAGACTGATCTGGAAGCAGCCATCAAGAAAGCTGAGGCTGATGCTGTGGAGGCATACAAGACTTCAGATGAATTTCAGGGCTTCGGCCTTGAATATCTGGAAAGGGGGATTAGGACGGCCTGCCGATGGGTCGTCCTCAAGTTTGGCGATGTGGTCTCCTTTGTTCGCCAATCACTGGAGGGTGTTCAACTGGACGACCCCCTAATTGCCGAGGCCCTCAACCAAGTGGAGGCCCAAGTCCAGATCGAGGGGGTCGGTACATCTAAAGATCATCCGGTGCTAGTAACTGAGGAGACCATCCCTATTGATGTTGAAGCCCTGCCCTCTGATGTCGTCCCCTAGGGTGGATGCCTGTAACCCATACCCTTATTTTTGTACTTTTTGTTCAAAGGCCTTGTAAAAACACTTGATACTTATATTTGATTAATACCAGTCTCTTCCATATTTGCTGTCTTCCTTATTTCATTTTATTATGGCTTGCTCATTGTTGATGCTATTAACCCTTCCCTCATCTTTTTTGATGACCACCGTGGGGTCGTCCCCTCATGTGGCCTCATTATAGCCGAGGGTTCAAGTAACCAAATGATTTTTAAGTAATGTCTTCCCTCGTCTTTTTTTTAGGACAGTGGAGGGGTCGTCCCCTCCACTGGTCTCCATTATAGCCGAGGGATCAATTGGCCAAATTAATAGATTTTAATTTAGTCTTCCCTCGTCTTTTTTGAGGACAGTCGAGGGGTCGTCCCCTCCACTGGTCCCCATTATAGCCGAGGGATCAATTAACCAAATTAATGGATTTTAATTTAGTCTTCCCTCGTCTTTTTTGAGGACAGTGGAGGGGTCGTCCCCTCCACTGGTGCCCATTATAGCCGAGGGATCAATTAACCAAATTAATGGATTTTAATTTAGTCTTCCCTCATCTTTTTTTAGGACAGTGGAGGGGTCGTCCCCTCCACTGGTCCCCATTATAGCCGAGGGATCAATTAACCAAATTAATGGATTTTAATTTAGTCTTCGCTCGTCTTTTTTGAGGACAGTGGAGGGTTCGTCCCCTCCACTGGTCCCCATTATAGCCGAGGGATCAATTAACCAAATTAATGGATTTTAATTTAGTCTTCCCTCGTCTTTTTTTAGGACAGTGGAGGGGTCGTCCCCTCCACTAGTCCCGATTATAGCCGAGGGATCAATTAACCAAATTAATGGATTTTAATTTAGTCTTCCCTCGTCTTTTTTGAGGACAGTGGAGGGGTCGTCCCCTCCACTGGTCCCCATTATAGCCGAGGGATCAATTAACCAAATTAATGGATTTTAATTTAGTCTTCCCTCGTCTTTTTTGAGGACAGTGGAGGGGTCGTCCCCTCCACTGGTCCCCATTATAGCCGAGGGATCAACTTTCCATGCATGCTAGGACTGACAACAGGATGAAGGAAACACTGATATTTCTCATTAATTTTCCAAGTGTTCTGTTGGAGCAACCCTTATTACAATTATGTCCTTTCAAGACCTTACAACACTACTGATAGTATTTCTTCAAATGATCTGCATTCCAGGGGTTTGAAAAAGGTTCCCCCTCTAAGTTTTCTAGCCTGTAGGTCCCTGGGACAACTTCATCGATGACCCTATATGGGCCATGCCAATTAGGATGGAGCTTGTTGGGTTTCTGCCAAGTCTTTTTAAGAACCAAGTCTCCCACTGCAATAGGCTTCTGTTTCACCCTTTGGTTGTAAAACGTTGCGGTCCTCTGCTGGTAGGAAGCCTGCCTTATCTCAGCATCCTCCCTTCTTTCCTCAATCAAGTCCAAGTCAAGTCTCCTCTCTTCCGTATTTCCCTGGGGGTTGTACATTTGGACCCTGTGAGTGGGAAACTCGACTTCGGTGGGGATGACAGCTTCTGATCCAAAAGCCAACATGAATGGGGTCTCCCCGGTTGAGGTCCTTACTGTCGTCCTATATGCCCACAACACTGCATATAACTCTTTAACCCATCTTCCTTTTGCCTCCTCAAGCCTCTTATTAATCCCATCTAGGATTGTCCTATTCGTAACTTCGGTTTGCCCATTGGCCTGAGGTCGGCCTGGGGTGGAGAAAAATTGTTTGATACTTACCCTCTCACAGTACTTCTGCAGAGAGGCATTCTTGAACTGGGTCCCGTTATCCGAGATGAGGGTGTTAGGTAGACCATATCTGCATATCACATTCTTCCAGATGAACTGGAAGGTCTTTTGCTCTGTGATCGTGACCATTGGCTCGGCCTCTACCCACTTTGAAAAGTAGTCAATTGCTATGATGAGGAACCGATAGTTATTGACTGCCCTCGGTAAGGGTCCTACCAGGTCAATTACCCACACTGCGAACGGCCATGGGGACGTAATGGAGGTAAGAGGCTAATGGGGCTGGTGAGGAATGGTGGCAAATCTTTGGCACTTATCACACTTCTTTACATATGCTGCGGTATCCTTCCCCAAGGTCGGCCACTAGTAGCCTTGGGTCACTACCCTCTTTGCCAAGGATCTTCCCCCAATGTGGCTTGAGCATGACCCTTCATGCACATCTCGCAAAATGGAAGGGACTTCTGAGGGATGTACGCACCTAAGTAAGGGGAGCAAAAACCCCTTTTTGTACAGCGTGTCTCCGATGACAGTGAACTTTGCAGCCCTGTATCTCAGCTTCTTCCTCTCTTGGCTTCCTTCTGGCATCTCTCCCCCTTTAATGTATCTGATCAGAGGGTCCATCCATGAAGGTTCTTGAGAAACATTCATGCAAATGCCAAGTGTTCCCTCGTCGTCTTCAATAGTTGGTCGAAGCAAGATTTCTACCCGGACTGTCCTCCTTATGCCTGTCCTAATAGCTGAGGCCAACCTTGCAAGGGCATCAGCACGACCATTGTCGAGCCTAGGTACCCTCTTGAATTTCGCTTCTTTAAAGTCTTTCAGCAATGACCTCACCTTCCCAAGGTACCTAGCCATCCTCTCATCTTTGGCCTCATAGGCTCCTAGTATCTGATTCACCACCAGCCTTGAATCACTGTGAACTAAAATTTGGCCGACACTATGAGATTTGGCCAAGGAAAGGCCAGCTATCAGGGCCTCATATTCAGCCTCATTGTTGGAGGCTTTAAAATTGAACCTCAGGGCGTACTCGATGTCTGTGCCGTCGGGTGCTGATATTATCAATCCAGCTCCGCTCCCGCTTTCGCAGGAGGACCCGTCGACGAAGAGACTCCACATGGTCTGTTCTTCTGAGAAATTTCCCTCAGAGAGGGATCCCTGTCGGAAGATGTATCTTCCCTCTTCGTTTTCAGCCACCTTTCTTCTAGCGGTGCTTGTCTCAGCCGTACATGCAGGAGGGTCGGTGAGCCTACCTTGTTGGATGTCTATCTCCCCGAGGGTCTCACCCTCGGCTTCATCGTTCTCCCAAGTAAACTCAGCCACGAAGTCTGCCAGCGCCTGCCCCTTAATGGTTGTCTTAGGCTGATACACAATGTCGAATTCCCCCAGCTCTATAGCCCAGGTCATTAGCCTTCCTGATTTTTTAGGCTTGTGTAGGACCTGCCTAAGAGGAGAGTCAGTAAGGATGACCATAGTGTGGGACTGGAAGTACGGTTTCATCTTCCTTGAGGCATGGATCAAGGCATAGGCCAACTTCTCCATCCTCGGGTATCTTTGCTCTGCCCCCTAGAGTGCCTTGCTGTTAAAATATACGGGCTTCTGTATCCCGTCTTCGTCTCTTACGATTGCTGCACTGATAGCGGACTCTGAGACGGCGAGGTACACGTAAAGTCGTTCACCCTGCACGGGTCGTGACAGCAGAAAGGGAGACCCTAAGTATGATTTTAGCTCCTTGAAAGCCTCATCACACTCTTCACTCCACTCGAAGGCCTTCCTGAGGATCTTGAAAAATGGTAGACACCTGTCTGTGGCCCTGGACACAAATCTGTTCAAGGCAGCTACTCTTCCTGTGAGCCTCTGAACGTCTTTAATGGATTTGGGGGTCTTCATCTCAATAAGGGCATTTATCTTTTCAGGATTGGCCTCGATGCCTCTTTGATTGACAATGAACCCCAAGAATTTCCCTGCTCCGACCCCGAAGACACACTTGGCCGGATTAAGCTTCATCTTGTATTTGTCCATCGTATTAAAGGTCCTCTCCAGGTCTGCCACATGATCCTCTGCCTTCAGACTCTTAGTCAGCATGTCGTCTACGTAGACCTCCATAGACTTCCCAATTTGATCTTCAAACATTCTGTTTACGAGGCGCTGGTACGTTGCCCCCGCATTTTTTAGACCAAAGGGCATGACCCTATAGCAGTATGTCCCCTTGTCAGTGATGAAGGCTGTCCTCTCCGAGTCCTCAGGGTCCATGAAAATATGGTTATACCCTGAGTAGGCATCCATGAAACTCATGAGCTCATGGCCTGCGGTAGCGTCTACCATCTGGTCGATGCGGGGAAGAGGGAAGCTGTCTTTGGGACAATGCTTGTTGAGGTCTGTGAAGTCCACGCACATTCTCCACTTGCCGTTGGCCTTTGGGACAATGACTGCATTGGACAGCCATTCAGGGTAGATGACCTCTCTGATAAACTCAGCATCTTGTAATTTTTTAACCTCATCCCTGATGACCTCGTACTTCTCTCTAGAGTAAATCCTCCTCTTCTGCTTTACCGGCTTCACTCCTTCTACCACGTTGAGCTTGTGGCACATGATTTCAGGGTCAATCCCTGGCATATCTACATGACTCCAGGCGAAGACGCTTCGCCTTCTCCTCAACAGCTTAATGAGGTCTTCCTTGATATCGGGCTTCAGAGACTTGCCAACTTGGACGGTTTTTCCCGGGTCATCCTCATCGAGGATGATGGGTTCTACCTCCTTGGCGGCCTCTCCTTTCTTGAGCTTCGTCTCATCCCTGGGGTCTAGGGTATCAATGTTGTAAGTGGTCGTAGCCCTCTTGTGTGCCTCCCTTTCTTCAGCAGAGTTGTAGTAGCACTCTCGCGCTGTCGTCTGGTCTCCCTGAACCTCCCCTACCCCGTACAGGGTAGGGAATTTAATCATCTGGTGGACCGTAGACGGTACATCTTCAAACCCCTTGAGGGCCACACGTACCAGTATGATGTTGTATGCTGAAAACACATGTTCATCCAGCACAAAGAAACTGATCTTCTTGGTGAGCCATCTCGGCCATTCGTCCCCCATCCTGACATCAGCCTCATATATCCCCAAGGGATGAACCTTCTCTCCACTGAACCCAATCAATGGATGATGGTATGGGACAAGCCTGGCACGACTAAGACCCAACGCTTTGAAGCATGGCCAAAACATCACATCTGCGGATGAGCCCCCATCCACCAGGATCCTCGGCACTTCGCACCCGTGCACCCTGGTGGTGATGACAAGAGGGTCGTCATGCGGGGCCAAGAGGCCCTTGAAGTCCATCCTTGAAAATCCCACGATCAAAGTGTCCATATCAACCTTCTTCCTTTTTTCTGACTTGACCTCTAGGGAGGTTGAGTGCACCGTCTTCGTCACTGCCTTGGCCTCAGCGACATGGGCCTTCCTGTCGGCTACCTCCGACCCCCCTCCTGCCAGACCCCCGGAGATCATCCCCACCCCGAACGAGATCATATTGAGCCTCTTGACAGGGCCGTGGTCATCTATCGGTGGGAGGTCAGGGTCGTCCTCATCATCGGAAGGGTCGTCCCCTCTTTTTTGAGGACCTTCTTTGCATGTATCAACTCGCTTTTTTCTGGGGTCGTCCCCTCGGCCCCTCTTGAAGGCCTCTCTGTCCACGTACTTTCTGAGCTTCCCTTCTTTCAGCATCTTCTCAATCTCATCTTTTAGAGCAAAGCATTTGTCTGTTACGTGGCCGTGGTCTTGGTGGAATTCACACCACAGGTTCTTATTCCTCTTGCCGGGGGCTGCCCTCAGCTTCTCAGGCCACTTCAGGGACCGGTCACTCTTAATCTCATTCAGGATCTGTTCACAGCTGACCGTCAGAGGGGTGTACCCAGCGAACTTGTCATCCGAGGACCTCTTTTTCCCCTCTTTGTTCTTCTTAGGGTATTTACTCCCACTAGCACCCCCTCTTTCGTCTTCATATTTCGCGGCCATCGCCTCTTCGGTGTTCATCACTTTTCCTGCTGTTGACAGTAGCTCAGCCATCGTCCTTGGAGGGTCTTCGGCAAGCTTCCATAATAGCTTCCCCTTTTGGAGTCCTCCAATCAGGGCTGTCATAGCTATGCTTTCCTCGTAGTCTTCCACCTCCAGCTTCTCTTTATTAAATCTGGCTATGTAGTCCCTCAGACTCTCATTCTTTCCCTGCTTAACATAGAGCAGGTGTGTGGTCTTCTTCTGTGGTCTCACCCCAAAGCAGAAATTATGGATGAACAGGTCGGCCATCTGCTTAAAGTTTTCAATGGAATTTTTTGGAAGAGACGTGTACCAGACATGTGCAGCCCCTGTCAGGGTACCAGAGAAGGCACGACACCTCATCTCATCTGAGATAGAGTATATGTCTGCCGCCGACTGATACATCTCCACGTGGTGGACAGGGTTGGTGCTCCGATCGTATCTTGGGGTGACCACAGGAGGCTTGAACTTTGATGGAGTGGGGAAGTTGACTATCTTTGCCACAAAGGGTGAGCCTATGGTGTATCCCTTCTGAAGAGGATCCCGACTCTTCAGTATGTCGCCAATCTTATCCTCTAACCTCTGGATTGAGTAATTCCAGGGCCTCATAGGGTCAGCGTGACCGATGTTTTCCCCCGCTGCCTCTTGGAGGTGGATGGAGGGTTCCGCTGCAGCAGGCCTGTGTCGGCTGTTTACTTCCCTTTGGCCGTCATCCCGTCTTTGGGGTCGGCCCTCTGGTGCCTCCCTCCTAGATCTTGCAGCACTTCTTGACTTGGACAACTTATCCCGTAGGTCATTTACTGGGCCCAGCCTCTCGAAGGCCGACCCCCTGCTCAGGCGGTCAAAAGCAGAGCCTCTCGGACGATCATCAGGGTTTGGTCTCCCGCACTTTCCTCTACTGTCCTGGAGAGGTCGTACAGTATTGTTGGAGACCTCATATGGCTCCCAGCATTCTACTGGAGCCTCTTCTCCCTCCAGATCGTCATACCTGTCCTCAGGGCAAGGGTTTCCTTGCCTTTCCAGGCGTAAACGCCGGGGGTCAGCAACATCCCTACGCCGCTGAGGGGGTGGCAGGTCTTTACGTGGTGCATGGGGTGGTCCCCTGGCCTCATGCTTCCCTGGAGCTGCTGCCGGAGTAATCATCTTAGGTGAGAGTCCTGGTGGTCTTAGTATGTTCTGACTTAGAGCTGTGAACTGCTCCTGCATCATCCGCTGGCTGGATGCCAGAGACTTTAGGGCTGCTGCCACATCAGCCATCTCAGACTGAGGCGGTGGCTGGCTGGAACTGGGTCTTCCCCCCTCATCTGGCGGGGGAAGAGGTGGTGGTGGCATCTCAGGTGCCATGTGTTTGAGCTGTGAAAAGCTGAACTGAAGAAAAGACTGGTGAGCTTGAGAACCTTAGTGGGTCTCTTTCAATGGTGAAACACCTCCTCTCAGGGGGGAGCGTTGGTTCACCACCAGAGTGCCCAGTGAGGTCAAGCTGTACAAAGGAAGAGATGTCTTCTCGTTCCCACAGACGGTGCCAAACTGATGATGTTGTGATTTAGCATCACCGGATAAGTGATAATGAGCTCAAACAGTAGTAGCCATGGCAGCCATAGAGATGCATAAGTGTTTAAGTATGTAGAAGGGGATGAGTATAAGAGGAAGAAAGACAATGATGTATAGTGGTTCAGCCAATTAGGCCTACATCCACTGTGAGCGTGTGATCCTCTAAGTATGGGCACTAATGGCCTTGGATACAATGCACATAAGCTCACTCTCTCTCTCTCTCTACTGTGTATTTAAGCAGGTTTGTAGCTAGGGTTTTACCATGAATCCCCCCTGTGGGGTTGTAGGTGACAAGTATATATAGGTCTTGGGGGGTGTAGTATACCCCCCAAGTAAGCATGGTGCATGTGAATGATGATCTAACAAATCCCCTGTTGACACCTGTAGATGCCAAATGATGACATAATATTCCCTCACGTGAGGGTGTGATTCGGTTATAACGGTCTGCCACGTGTCATGTGAGCCCGACGCACACTGTTCCACGCGTCTCCCAAACCACGCGCTGTCATGATGTCACCCTCGGCCTATGAGCCGAGGCCGAGGGCAAAGTTTCTTCCGGTAATGAGCCTGGCTTGATTCTGGCCTCGTACTGTCGTACCCTCGTAGGGTCGTCCAGAGCCTGGGGAAGGGTCGGCCCCTCGTAGGGTCGTCCGGAGAGTGGTGGAGGGTCGGCCCCTCGTAGGGTCGTCTAGAACCTGGCGGAGGGTCGGCCCCTCGTATGGTCGTCTAGGCCTGGTGGTGGTCAGCCGGGGCCTGGTGAAGGGTCGTCCCCTCGTAGGGTCGTCCGTACTGGAGGTAATCCTCGTCCAGACTGAGGGTATAAACGGGTATATCAGTCACGGGTCTAGATCGCGACCAACTAGTAGTATAGGTCACTCCTAGATGGGGTCACAACCACCCTACCTATAACAATTTTCTATTTTTAGGATAGTGATAGTATCTTTTTTGGAGTATGATAATAGGCGATTAGTTTACCGGAGTATCAACAATGTATTATTTAACATTTAAACATAATAAGATAATTAACAATATTAAGAAATATAGTGAAAAGTGGAAAAGTAGGTTTGGTAAGGATTTTATAGATTGTGTCCCAAGATTAAAAAAATAATCCAAAGATCAACAAGAAAGTGAGGTTTAAAGTATCTTTGAACAAATTGAATCGCTAGTTTACCATAAGTATAAAGAAATGTGTACATATATGCATAATTGTGATAAGTAATTGGTGTGGATAAAGAACATCTGGAAGTAGAATTTATGTGGAGGGGTATGATATTTCATACCTAAAGTTCAACCAAATATATTGAACAAAGTTGAAATCATTGAAACAAGCAAAGATATAAACATAAGAAAGTTACAAATAAATATTGTATCATATAATGATGTAAACCTTCCAAAAATTTATTTGACGCCTAATAACTCGTTAAAATCTATAATAATTACACAAATATCATTACTCCCCCTAACACATACATACATGCTACTAATCCCACTTTTTATATAGGTTTCCATATAGTTCATGTATCTTTAACACATAAGAGAAACCATTGATTTAATCACATGATACCAACTAAAATATAGTTTAATCAATTATACATACAATTTTTAATCACAATACATAATTCTCCAAACTTGGATTTTCATAAATATACATCTTTAGTTCGGAAAACAAATGTTGACAAAAAAATTGCTAAAGAAATTTAAATAAAAAATGCAAAAAACACGTTGATAAATTAAAAAATTAATCTCATAAATGTGTGTGTGTGTGTGTGTGTGAGAGAGAGAGAGAGAGAGAGAGAGTAAGTACAAGAGCTAGGGATTCACTTCAAATTATATATAGAATGAGTTGTGTTTCCACCCAATATGGAGAGCAATTAGAAAATAACAACCTAAAAGAGGATTCAACGATGAGTGTTTCATTGGAAAGTGAAGGTAACAAAGTGGGTGGGGGTATGTTATATCGATAAAGAAAATAGTTGATCTTAGGGAAACCTAATTCAAAGACAAAGAGGGTATATTGATTACTTTTCCACCTTCTTTTCTTTCCATTTTCAAGAAAATATCAAAACTACATCATTATAATATTGTCACACTTTTATCACGATTAAAAAGGGCCAAAATTTATGACGGTTATAAGCCATTCTAAAAGCTAGCCCCATCTCGTACGATTTTTAACTCTGCCAGATTGCTCCACCCATAACCATGCCAAATCAATATTTTTGGGTAGTAAGAGGCAGTGGGTATGTGTGTGTGTGTGTGTGTGTGTGTGTGTGTGTGTGAGAGAGAGAGAGAGAGAGAGAGAGTTTTTAAAGTTTATATTTTAGAGGTATTTTGGTAACAAATAACAAATGAATTATCAAAATTTTGTATATTAAAGAATCCGTCCAAAATTGGGTGTAAGTCACATAATATTTTTTTTTGTGTTTTTTGGGAGGGAAACTCCAAATGGGAAATTTATATTGATTAATACATGTGCATATAAAATCACCATTTTCTCTTAACTTGAAAATATGTATTTTCATCTCAATTATATTTTTAAACATATGATCCTTTTGATATTTTTTCTTAATTTTAATAAGCTTCAAGAACCATAAACTTACTTGTAACTTTGAAAATAATGGATAGTTTTTTTTTAAATTTAATTAGTCAATTGTACGTTTTTATGGAAAAATGGAATTTTTTGTAAACCACGTACGGACTTATGAAAGTCTTGAGATATGTGCTTATCAAAACTAGTGAGTTGTGATATAATTAATGCAACTGAAATAAGCAACTATTAGGTCCACATTGGGTCCTACTGATATGATAGTCGATTATGTGAGTATCATAATTGACTATGTGGTCTCAAATTGTTATTGTTTAATGTCAATGTTCTGATTTCTTAGGGGACATATATTTTAATCCATTTGTAGAATTTAATAATATAACACCACGTATATTTTTCCACTGAGGGTGATCGTGCCTCGATGTCATGATATGTTGCGCGTTACAATTAAAATACTATCTTGTCACATTATAAAAATGTGAGACATTTCTAAATTTTTCCATAACATAAAATTGATATAATCTACAGTAATAAGATTATTCACCACAATAAAATCCATAACCATACTAAAACTCCAATAACATAAAATTGAAATGATATAAAGTCAGCTACATAAACATCTATGACTTAAAACCATAAATCAACAGTGGACTCGAATGCCCCACCAAATTGAATACAATTGTCTCATAAACAAAACGGCTGTAAAGAAAAACTAAACTATGCAAGAAAATAAACTCCAACTGTAAGCGCGTTAATCTCTTAAACTATGCATCCACCCAGCAACATATCATGAAAGGTTAGTCACCAACAATGGATCAGGGCCCGGCACAAGAATACTAGTTATTCTTCCCACAAAGGATACATGAATCCAATAATAAGCATTATAAGATATAAATATCACAATAGAAGATTTTAAATTAATGAAGTAATATAACAACAATGCGAGTATTGTAAATCTATAACAACTACGCACATAAAGTAAACCAACTCAGCTACGTAAGTCCAATTATGTTTCTTTCAACATTAATTAAATCTCTTCCATCATTTTTAGCAATTTCAATTATCTTTATCAATATTAAATATTATCTAAGCAATACTGAAGGGAAATGTGGTTGGATACATCACGTGGGTTGGCACGTGACTCCAAGAGATCAAGAGACCTAATCAGTAGAATACTAAGGGGAGATAAATTGAAATTTAAGAAGATCGCCATGTATCGCAGGCGACTAATTATAACGCGACTCTAGAAAATAGAGATAAGATTGAAGTATAGATACCTAGACCTATAGGAGTCTTTTACTTATAAATAATGGCGACCTCACCAAATTTCAGGGTATTAATTTGTATCTTGCTCATGAACACTTGGAATCTCATCTAGCAACCCTAACACTCCAATCTTCCTTTATTCTTCCAAGAAATAAACAACGCTCCCCCCCCCCTTCTACATAAAAGGAAGGACGATCTGTCTAACCACATAAATATTGCGTGCATTATTTACGCCATAAATATTCCATTGGCCAAACTATAATATTTCTTTTATTGAAGGATTCATATCCCGTACAATTTGATAGCAAGGACGATCTGCTGAACCATGTACATACTATTTATTTTATTTACTGCATTCATATTTTTGGGTCCAAACTATAATATTGATTTTATTGATGGTTTGATTTCCACTACAATTTGGCATCTTCTTTGGGAAAATTAACATTCTCACCACTTTGAAAACATCATCCCTACAATAATATGAGTGTTAATCAATCTCATCATCCGCATTCCAGAAGCCATATTCATTCTGAGATATGAGTTGTTAGAAGGGGAAAACTCCTTTCAGATTCCCTTTGCTTCCGAGGAAATCGATGTGACACCCCTCCTATTCTAATCCTGGGTGACAAGTCAATTATTAAATTAAACAATAATCATTAATGGTGTCATCATTAGCATCACTATCGAAAACTAATTATTTTACTTATATCCTAATGGCCCGGTGTCAAATTTAAATCTTATTATTAACATGCAAATAAATATTCCACATTCACCATTCCAAATAACAACATAATAAATACATGAACATCTGAATAAATAATAATGACTTGAATAAACAATCCAGATTGAAATCCAAATACAATCATCCATAATAAGAACCAAATCCAACATCAATACTAGAATAAAAATAGAAGTGCAAAGTCTCTACAAATACTCACTGGCTAGAGAAGGGCGACGTGACCCATTGAGATAGATATGCTAAATAGGAAGGGATATATGTGGAGGCGTCTACTAACAATATCCTGCAACTTCCACAGCCGCTATAGCACGTCGAATGAGGGAACTCCTAAGCCCGGCGCCCCTATGTTTGGGCACCTAAAATGTTTGTACAAAACTGGATTTGAAACGGGTCAGAGCCCAAGTAAAACAGTTTGAAAACATTTTAGCAAGTATTTAAAATACATTAAAGAGTATATATTAGATACATGTTAGCTTCACTTGATCTCACTTGAGATCCTCACCTCTCATATGTTGTGCACACCTAACGTACTCTTCTAAACCCACCTAGTTACGCTACCCCGCCTAACTAGTTGGACTTAAGACTTTTCCCGTATATTATTTCATTGTTCCCACCCGTAATGCCAATACAATACACTACTAAATTTCAAATCCCATTTACTTATAAAGAGTCACAGTTTAATTATTAAGTTCACACATACTGAGGTCAATGTAGATATCACTATCTATAGCATCTGCTAAAACACCGCAGTAGAAGAAATCACACGTATATATATTTAGATAAATCTAATAATATATATGTATACGACATCCCTAGGTGGAGACCTACAATGCAAGAATACTTTGTTATCAAGTACTGGTTCATCACGTACTAAGTAAGGACATAGGGTTCGGGATCACTCTCGAACTAATACTTTTAAAAATTCACATAAGGTTCGAGGCGAACATAGTTCTAATCCTTTGGGCTACGCACACACCTCAGGCACCCAAATGACTGGTCACACCCTCATTCATACAAGTGGTGCTCAATCCCTAAGTTCTATGTTCTGAGGTACAAGTCATAATCCCCCCAATGGGCTCATCAGGATAAGACTGTCCACTATGAGGAACCTCCCATGATAGCAAGTAGACTAGGTATCTTTACACATAATAAATCAAACAATAGGTATTCACACGCCTATATATACATATATTCAGTATAGGTATACACGTAACCAATGGTATATCCCATACGTAGTATCATAACTCTCGAATATTCTATGTATCATTACTTTACCGTAATACTTTTCATCATATAATCCCGAGTATTTACCACTATTCGGAAGGTTACCAATTGTCCTTTAAGTCAATTTAGTAGATACCTCAGTCTTGTCCTAGTGGTCTAGGTCATACATTCCCTTGATTCCCCGTGACATGATATCATTTTTCGAATTAGATTTTACTACCCAATTAAACCTAGTTAACTTTATACTCACGTTCTCCTCATCTGACTAACTCTGAATCCCAAATTTAGCATAGTGGTATTTAAAATAACCCCCATTATTTTTTAAAACTAATTCAAAAGCTAAACCAATAAATTCCCATAAGTTCTATGTAAAAAGGGGGAAATAGTCAAAATCTGGGAAACCGAATAGATTCAGCCTTGGTCCGAATTGATTTGCCGATAAAAGGTCTCGTCTTCTCCATTTTACCAGTTACCGGATTCCTCATTTTTAGTCCTCTAAACCACCATTACACGATCCCAAACTCGCAACCATAGGTCTCAAACATCATAGTAACAATTATAAATGATTTTTAACATGATAGAACCATTGAATCATCAAAAAACATTTTTAAATTGAATTAATTCAAAATTAATTCTGAAAAGCCCTAGTTCATCCTTTTTGTTCAATAAATTCAACAAGATACCAGATTTCTTAACAATTTCATTACATTAATTCATCATTTTTTTTCTACATGCGTCAAGGATTAAGACTATCACAATTTCTACCCAAGTACATAATTTATATCTTCCAAATTAAGGCCAAAATTCATGAATTTGAAAGGTTATTCATCTTACACTAACATGGACAGTATATCTACTCATAATTCAGCAATATGAATACTTGCCTCAATTCTAAGGTATGGTTTCCCCTAGAATCTTTGTGTGGTTCATTTTCGTTCCTCCCGATCTATGCTCCGATGGCAGTGGTGGTGCGTGTAACACCCCGCCTAATTAAATACCGGGTGGCCAGCCCCATACCAAATCAAAACATAATATACAGTTGGCTCATTCTTAGCATCACTGTCGATAACATTTACAACTTACCCAATACTCAATTAAGCTGGTGTTAAAAACTTTCCAAATTTTAATTTAACAAAATCCATTTACAGTTTAAGAATAACACAACACATTTTATTCTACAACACTGATAACCAAGTAGATAACATAAAAGAATTTAAAAGCATTTGGAATAAACATTCCCACATAATATTAATCCATTACAGTAATCCCAACAATGTTAAATGTATTAAAAGACACGAATACAATAGTATCTTACTCCGATAGGAAAAGATAACTGAATCCTTTAGGCGACATGCCCTACTAAGAGAATACTATGAATCAAATGATGATAGGCATCTAAGCAAAACTCCATAAATCCATAGACTGTCATAATCCGCTAAGGTTGGCGTCCCTGTTACTGAACACCTGATATACAAGATACAATAGAAAAGAAAATATGCAAGGAAACGAGTCAGAGCCCGATTGTGAAAATGATTTTTAAAACCGCAAGTATTTAACAAGTGCAATAAATCTTTTATTATGAACATATTAGACCCAACTCTCACTTGCCATTCTCACCTCTCAACTAGAGTGCACACTTAACGTCTCCTATTAACCTCCTAGTTAATGGTTCCTCTTTTCCAGTTTCTATATTATAATTCCATTCCCATATCATAATCCCCGTATGTCCCATACCATATGTCACATTATTATTGATTTACATTTCTCATTTATATGAATCGTTTCTCATTAACATGAATCATTTCTCATTAATATGAATTAAGCTTTTCAATTCTATAAGCATAAACATTCATTAACCGTTATCTACAATTATCACCGTAGATACAGTTAACCACAAAATATATCCATTCAATCATTTATTTCATTATATATATATTCATATATAATACAGCACCCCGAGTCACAGCTGCGGTGCAATGCATTACTCTGCTATCATGTCCCATCATCGCTGGTCGCCGAATAGGGGACTAAAGGTTCGGTAAGGATACCTCGAACCACAAACAACAACATAATCATTGGAGGCGAACATATTTCTCATACCCATGGGTCACGCACATACCTACGTACCCACAGTTAGCGGACTTATCAACTCCCCGATAAGTCTTTCATAGACCTATGTTCTCGAGCGACAAATCAAAGATCGCATGGATTCATCAGGATATGACTGCCCTCACGCGCAAACCTCCCACCGATAGAAAGTAAGCTAGGTATGTCATACACATAAATCATCAATCAATCAAATAGGCATTATTATACCTATAATATAATATCAATAAGGTAATATCACTACCCTAAGATAATTCCCATACGTATCATTTTATCTCTTTTAAATTCCACTTATTAAAATATCGTATCTTTACTTCATAATTTAATTATCCTCGCATCCTATAACATCTCTCCACTCCCGACGTCCTTAAGGTTCATGCGCGGAGCGTCTCGCAAAGCGAAATCCAAACAAGGAACCCCTCCAATACACTACTACTTAACTTTGTCGATCGAGGAGGTCCGACAACTTCAACTATGCGATCGGGATAACCTCATACCCTCTTTCAACCAAATGTATTCTAAACTCCCATCTCTATCTAGGAGACATACCACTACGCTCTTGTATTACACTCCGTCCTTGCAGAATCAATAATGAGCTTAAACTCAGTCCTTGATGTTCAAATTGTAACCCTAAGGCTACCCTCACTCAATACACAAGATTCAAATAGGTTTTTCCTCAACATATATTCAATAAGAAGTCACTTATACCCTACTGGTCCATATCGCCATATCTCCCGAATTACTACAAATTAAATTCTCCCTTTAATTAAGGTTTAAACCGATAGTTTCAAATCTCTTATAAACACACCTTCTTTCACTTAGGATTAAACCCTCTTGTAAACTTAAGGATACCCAGGTGTTATATTAAATCACCACTACTGGACCTATCCTTAATCCTCAAGCAAACCAATTATAATCCAACAAATGAATCTAGCAACCGAAATTTCTTTCAATTTAATTATCATCATTCTAATCAATTAAATCCCAATCACTTTAATTCAAATCTTATCAAGGGTCTACTGATATTTTTTAAGTCCCATAATATCCGATTAATAATCACCAAAGATCTACAAAAGTTTTGGGATAAGAACCAACATTAAAAAGAAACAACATCATGAATTCTCATATTTTCAATACTCAGAAAAATCAGATCCAAAAATTATTCAAATCACCAATCCGACTTCAGATTTGGATTCTACATGAAAAATTGAGTCAGGTATGTGTTTTGAGTTTTTCTTAAATCTCATCCAAATGCACTCAAAAAGAAGATCTAAACATTTCAAATTGGCTCTTCTCATTCAACTCGTTTTTGCCTCTTTTTCCAGAAAATTATCAACATATTATCTTCAAGAACACTAAATTATCTTCAGAATTTCTTCCACAGATTGATGAATATTTATTGGATTATTATCATCCTACAACATGAGTTTACTTCCTATATCATTTCAGTTTCTAGAAATCCATAAAGCAACTCCATTATGTCTTCCAAACATGAAAAATCATCTCTTTTCATAATTATTCTAACATGGACAATATACGAACTTAAATTGCAAATATCAAACACTTGCCTCTAATGAAGATCCGATCCTTTGGAGTTGAATAACACAGGTGGTGATGGTGGTGGTGACCTTTGACCTTTGGTTCTCCTCCTTCCCAAGAAAACTTCTTCTTCTTTCCAAGCAACCTTCCACTCTCTCTAAGAAGATGACTTTTAAATTTTGTGTAGAAGAGATGAAATGAACCCACATACACTATCTCCAAATACTTATAATAAGACAAAACCCGAAATCACTATTTATCCCCCTTGTAAAAATAACCAAAATGCCCTTTTGGATTGTCTTTTCATTTCCAAATGACCCGAGACTCAAAATTAACATCCAAATAGACTTTTCTGACTATTTCGAACCTTCCGGATGCAACGACGTAGTCAAAATGACTATAAGGTCGATAAAAAATAAATTTCCTTTTTAATTTAATAAATTAGTCCCGACATGTCCCATACCGCGTCTGACTAAAAATTTAAATTACCGATTTTATATCACACCGTCATATCAATGACATCACATTCATATATTACCTAAATATCTTTAAGTTATATTCAGAATCATCCATTTTAATATCCACAATTCGGATAAAACCTAAATGAATTAATTTATAATAAAATCCAATTAATCCATTAATTTAAAATATAACCCATTTTAAAAGTCATTAAAATCACGGGGTATTACATACTTCCCCCCTTATAATAGAATGACCATCAGAAACAGTCAGGATTGCTTTAGCCATTGGAAGTACCCGCGTGGAAGTGGGAGAGTATTTCCATGGATTTTATTATGGGGTTGCCTACATCACAGCGGGTCCACGATTCTATCTGGGTGATTGTAGACCGTTTGACAAAGGTGGCTCATTTTCTACCGGTGCGGACAGACTATACCACGGGTCAGTATGCTCAGTTGTTCATTGCTGAGGTTGTCAGATTACATGGGGTGCCCCTGAATATTGTGTCAGATAGAGATAAGATTTTCGTGTCAAGTTTCTGGGAAAGCTTTCCGAAGGCTATGGGTACTGAGTTGAGGTTGAGTTCAGCTTATCACCCACAGACAGATGGACAGACAGAGCGTACTAATCATATGTTAGAGGATATGCTACGCATGTGTGTCCTTGATTTTGGAGGAGGTTGGGAGCCACACCTTCCACTGGTAGAGTTTGCTTATAATAACTCGTATCAGTTCACGATTGGCATGACTCCATTTGAGGCTTTGTATGGCCGGCCTTGTCGTTC
Source organism: Sambucus nigra (assembly GCA_949130495.1). Taxonomy (NCBI): domain Eukaryota; kingdom Viridiplantae; phylum Streptophyta; class Magnoliopsida; order Dipsacales; family Adoxaceae; genus Sambucus; species Sambucus nigra. The sequence goes on along the minus strand of OX422217.1, from coordinate 260,553,234 downwards.
TCCCACTTGTTGGCTCGAGGTGGGGGATAACAAGTTGCTAGGACCGAAGGTGATTCAAGAAACCTCCGCGAGGATTGAGATGATCAGGAGTCGCATTCGAGTAACCCAGGACAGACAGAAGAGCTACACCGATGCGAAACAGTTCTTCCGGGAGTTTAATGTGGGGGACCAAGTGTTACTGCGTGTATCTCCTATGAAAGGAGTGATGAGGTTCGGGAAGAAAGGGAAATTGTCCCTGAGGTACGTGGGACCATTTCCCATCATCAAGAGGATTGGGCTGGTAGCATACAGATTGGGACTACCAGAGCATTTACATCGCATTCACGATGTATTCCACATCTCGTCGTTGAGACGGTATCTTCGGGATGATATGGCCCACACTCACATTGCGATAGATGAGATAGACTTACAACCTGACAGCTCTTACGAGGAGAGACCGGTGGCTATCCTAGATTATAGTGAGAGGAGACTGAGGTCGAAGATAGTTCCACTTGTCCGGGTCCAGTGGGAGCACCACAATGTAGAGGAATCCACTTGGGAGCGCCAGGCCGATATGCGCGAGAGATATCCAGATTTGTTCTTACCAGGTATGCCTTGTTTTCCGAATTTCGGGACGAAATTCCGTTATTAAGGGGGAATTATGTAATACCCCGTATTATTATGCTATATTAATTTGGGGGATTTATTAAATTTAATGTGAGTTAATTATTTAACAAAAATCCGAAAATTTATTATGTTATAATTATTAACGTGACGAGAGTTAGTAATTATGGGAAATTTGTTGAATATTACTAATGAGCAAAGTAATATGTAATATTGGTTATATTGAATGTCATGAGTGAGTTAAATGACAGTTTCTGAAATTTAAGTCGGGACGTGCTCGTGTCGCGTCGGGACTAAATTTTGATAAATAAAAGTGAATATTTTATATGTTTTCCGTATTGTGGTTTTGAGTGCGCCAATGTGTCCATAAGGGTCGAGATAGTCAGAAAAGTATACCCGGGGGTTTAGTTTGGGTCTCGGGGCGTTTTTAGGCCTAATTAGTACCCCGGGAGGCCATTTTAGTCATTTCACATTTATGGGTAATTAAACCCACGAAAATCAGTAATCTATATCAGCCATTTAGGTTAGTCAGCTAGGGTTAGAAATCACAAACACAAGAACGGCCATAGGAGAGGAAGGAGAGAGCTCTCAAGGCAAATTCAAGGCCCAAAAGCCATCCGTTTGCACCGCCACCACCACCAACGCGTAGATCGCGCAACGGACTACGCAACCACACCAAAATCATCTGCAAATCAGAACATCAAAAATCCCAGGCAAGTGTTTATCTTGCTTATTTCGTTGATGCATCTTTCATATTAGTGTAAGAATGATTAGGATGAGTTTTATGGAAGAAAATCTAAGATTTGAGATAGGAATCGCATGTAGTTATGGTTTAAACGATAATTCTGGAAACCCTTGCCATGTAGAGGAATTTACCCACGAAATTATGAGGTTTATAAGAAGAAATTTCTGGAAAGACAGATTGGAACCATGATTTAGAGATTTCTAGGGTTCTTGAATATTTAAATGAATTATGGCATGATTAATCCATGTTTAGTGACGTAAATTGACATGCTTTACGTAAGAAATGTATGATATCATGTTAGGATGTTAGTAGTACAAATTTTGAGACGTTTTGGATTGTAAAATATGGATTTGGTGTAAGTTAGAAGATGAAACCCGTAACTGCAATTCTGCGAAATCGTTCAAGTTTATCCCAGGCGGACCGGTCCGAGTCTAAGGCGGATCGGTACGATTTACCGGATCGGTTCTTTTATTCTGAGGCGGATCGGTCTGTTGATGATCGGATCGATTATTTTCCAGGCTTCATCGGTTCGCTTGCGGTCCGGGGTATACTGGCCTTCAGTAGTCGGATCGGTCCGGGTCTGAGGCGGACCGGTCCGGTTAGCCGGATCGGTTCTTTTATTGCAGGCGGATCGGTTCGGTGATAGAATCCCTGAGCGTTATGTAGTAAGTGGAAAGATTCCTCAAAATTAAAGTAAGATGTGAACGGTTATACGTGATAACTAAATAATGATAAATAAAAGTCGTAACTATGGAATTTGAGAATATACCCATTATTAATATAGTAATATTAGTATAGTTATATGATTATGTATGAATATACTATCTATGTGTGAAAACATGCCCACGCTACTTGCTATCCCTGAGGTTACCACGCTGGGACAGTCTTATCTCGATGGGACCTTTATGGGGGATATTGACTTGTACCCTAGAAGCTAGATATCCTTGGTACAGGCTATCGAATCGATAGTTCAGACGGTACTAAGAGACTCGGGTATGTGCCATCCTCTTAGAGACTTGGAATCTATGCTTCACCTCAATATTGTTTGTGTATGTGTTAATACAATTCTAGAGTGATTCTGAATTTGTATTCCCCTTAATACGAGTGATACGGGGTTTGGATAGTAGAGTATGCCCGCACCATAGTTTTATTTTGGAGTGCTGTTATGATATATATATTCTTACGAGTAGTTAATATATATACGAAATCCTGAAATCTGGAACTGCCTACTGTGATTTGATATGTAGGACATGGTTGATGACTCAAATTGTAAATACTTGTTTTGAGAAAGTATAATATGACACTGGAATACTTTATTAATTTATAAAGTTAAAATGAGAACTTTGGTTACTAATTGAAATATTCTTTTCAAACAATTGAATCGTTAAATTTTGAATCCTGCAAATAACCTAAGATAAGTTAAACATTGGGAAAGCATAGCGTATTTGTGATGAAATAGACCACTGGGAAGGTTAGTGAGATAGGTGTGCACATTAGAAGAGAGGTGAGAATTTCTCAAGAGAGTGTCGCACTAATATGTTGTTGCATTGGCTTGTATCAATTTAAATACTTGCTAAACGATTTTTTTTATCATACACACTATCGGGCTCTGACCCGTTTGTTTTTCTCTCTCTCTCTCTTGTATATATATGTATGTATCACAGGTGCCCAGCCACAGGGGCGTCTTGCTTAGGATCCCTTGGAAGGAATGCGCTGCAGCTTAGGTGGGAGTTGCAGGTCTCTTGATTAGACGACTTCGTTCATTCGGATCCACTCTTAGTACTTTCATTTAGTTGGGCATGTGTAGCTCTTTCCATTATTCCGTTGTTATTGAACATTTGTATTTCAGTTATTTCTAGTATTGTTACTATGGGATTTATTCAGTTTGGATGTGTGACTTTAGATTTCGTATGTTGACATTCGATTGATGAATGTTTTAAATTATTTGGAATATGTTGCAGAATTGATGTGGTGTGATTATTACTTTTTGAATGTCGTTAATAAAATAAATAAATAATCTTTCTTTAAATAAAATTTGGAAAGTTATGTATGAAAATGGTTTTGACACTTAGCTTAATTAATTAGGGTGTTAAATTGGAAAAATTTATTTTTATCGAGAGTGACGCTGAGAATGAACCAACTGTTCACCTTGATTTAATTTAATAAAGGAGTGATCGTCCGGTTTGGGTAATTAAACCCACGAAAATTAGAGGGGCTATATCTGATATTGAGGTTGTCACCTAGGGTTAGAATACCCAAAACCTAGAACGGCCATTGGAGAAGAGAGGAAAGAGCTCTCAAGCAATTCCAAGGCTCAAAACTCAACCATTTGCACCGCCGTCACCGCCAACGCGTAGATCGCGAGACGGGGAACGCAACCACACCAAAATCAGCCGCAATTCAGACTTCTGAAAATCCCAGGCAAGTGTTTATCTTGCTTATTTCGTTGATGCATCTTTCATATTAGTGTAGGAATGATTAGGATGAGTTTTATGGAAGAAAACCTAAGATTTGAGATAGGAATCACATGTAGTTATGGTTTAAAAGATAATTATGGAAACCCTTGCCATGTAGAGGAAATTACCCACGAAATTATGAGGTTTATAAGATGAAATTTCTGGAAAAACAGATTGGAACCATGATTTAGAGATTTCTAGGGTTCTTGAATATTTAAATAAATTATGGCATGATTAATCCATGTTTAGTGACGTAAATTGACATGCTTTACGTAGGAAATGTATGATATCATGTTAGGATGTTAGTAGTACAAATTTTGAGACGTTTGGGATTGTAAAATATGGATTTGGTGTAAGTTAAAAGATGAAACCCGTAACTGTAATTCTGCGAAATCGTTTAAGTTTATCCCAGGCGGACCGGTCCGAGTCTGAGGCGGATCGGTCCGATTGACCGGATCGGTTCTTTTATTCTGAGGCAGATCGGTCCGTTGATGATCGGATCGGTTCTTTTCCAGGCTTCATCGGTTCGCTTGCGGTCCGGGTTATACTGGCCTTCAGTAGTCGGATCGGTTCGGGTTTGAGGCGGACCGGTCCGGTTAGCTGGATCGGTTCTTTTATTGCAGGCGGACCGGTCCGGTGATAGAATCCCTGAGCGTTATGTAGTAAGTGGGAAGGTTCCTCAAAATTAAAGTAAGATGTGAACGGTTACACGTGATAACTAAATAATGATAAATAAAAGTCGTAACTATGGGATTTGAGAATATACCCATTATTGATATAGTAATATTAGTATAGTTATATGATTGTGTATGCATATACTATCCATGTGTGAAAACATGCCCACGCTACTTTCTATCCCTGAGGTTACCGCGCTGGGACAGTCTTATCTCGATGGGACCTTTATGGGGGATATTGACTTGTACCCTAGAAGATAGATATCCTTGGTACAGGCTATCAGAATGATAGTTCAGACGGGCCTAAGAGACGCGAGGGTATGTACTGACCTCTTAGAGACTTGCAATCTATGCTTCACCTCAAATTATGTTTGTATATATGTTGATACAGTTCGAGAGTGATTCCGAACATGTATTTCCCTTAGTGTGAGCAATACGGGGATTGGATAGCAGCGTATGCCTGCACCATAGTTTGTATGTTGGTGCTGTTAGAATGTATATATTATACGAGTGCTTAATATATATATCTTAAATTTGGGAAATTTAAACTGTTACTGTGATATGGTAAGTGAGAGATGATTCTGGACTATAAATCGGAAATACTTGTTTGAAAATTATAATAACTTTTCCAAATTTAACACCCTATTTAATTAAGCTAAGTGTCAAAACCATTTTTTTTTTTACATTACTTTCCAAATTTTATTTTGAAAATAAAGATTTAATTATCTACAACAATTCAATATTTAAAGAATCACACCACAATAATCCTGGAACATATAATCCAATTAATTTAAACCTTCAACAACTAAACCCCAACATTTAAAACTTAAAGTAAAACATACATGCTGAATACATCCCAAAGTAATAGTACTAGAAATAACTGAAATACAAATGTCCCAATAAAATAGATAAATAGTGGAAAGGGCGACACATGCCCAATAAGGAGAGTGATAGAAGTCGAATCAAGATAATGAAATCGTCTAAGCAAGTGGCATGCAACTCCCACCTAAGCTGCAGCACGTTCCTTCCAAGGGATCCTAAACAAGACGCCCCTATGGCTGGGCACCTGTAGTATATACATATATATACAAGAGAGAAAGAGGAATAGAAACGGGTCAGAGCCCGATAATGTATATGATTTAAAAATTCGTTTGGCAAGTATTTAAATTGATACAGGCCAATGCAACAACATATTAGTGCGACACTCTCTTGAGAAATTATCGCCTCTCTTCTAATGTGCACTCCTATCGCACTAACCTTCCCAATAGTTTATCTCACCATATATCACACTATCCTTCCCCAAGGATTTAACTTATTTTATGTGACTCTCAAAATTTAAGATTTAACAACATCATGGTTTAAAAAGGATAAATTTCATTTAGTACAAAACGCTCATTTTAACTTCATTGATTCATAAAGTTTTTTTAATATCATGTTATACTTTTTAAAACAAGTATTTCCAATTTGAGTCATTATACATGTCTTACTTACCATAACACAGTAGGCAGTTTCCCATATTTCAGAAGTTCATATATATATATTAAATACTCGTATAATATATATATTCTAATAGCACCCCACATAAAATTTTATGGTGTGGGCATACTCTGCTATCCAATCCCCGTATCAATCGTACTAAAGGGAATACAAGTTCAGAATCACTCTCGAACTGTATAAATACATACACAAATAATATTGAGGCGAAGCATAGTTTCCAAGTACAAGAGGTCAGTACATACCCTCACGTCTCTTAGGACAGTGACTACCGATTCGATAACCTGTACCTAGGATTTCTATCTTCTAGGGTACGAGTCAATATCCCCCATAAGGCACACGAGATAAGATCGTCCCAGCGCGAAAACCTCAGGGATAGCAAGTAGTGCGGGCATGATTTTCACAAGTATATAATATATGCATACACAATCATATAAATATACCACTTTTATTATATCAATTTAGGTTTATCCAATAACCCACATTCACAACATTTGTCCTTATTTTCCCATTATTATTTATCAAGTATAATGGTTCGTTTCTAACTTTAATTCGAAGGGTTTTTCCAACTTACTACGTAACCCTCATGGACTCTATTCTTCCAAATGTACAATTCAGTAGATATCCATTTATGTTCCAACGTAACTCTCTCTTATGTGTATCTCCTCTTTAATATATACTTACATTATCCCTTATGCAAAATATCCCAAAAATATAGATTTTGCCTTACATTAAAGGATTTTGAATTTTATTTTCAAAGATGAGAATTTCAAACGGTTTCGAAATCGGAATTAAAATGGAGATTTAATTGAATTTTTATTATTTAGAAGAATCCTCAAAATATAAAACTCTCTAAGATTTCTCAAAACATAAAACTCCCTAGTAAAAATAATATTTTTAGAAATCCGACCGTTCAATCAAGCTGAATGTTTGTCAGCAATCCTGTCTCGCCGTTCGCTACAACATACTAAAATTTCAAGCGATTCTAAAGGTCCGATCATCCAGAATCAATTTTTTAGTGTTTGTATCTAATTAGAACTCTTTTCTTAATCAAACTCTTAATCCTTTACATGACAAAGGGTTTCCAGAATATCATATAAATCATCACTACATGAAAATTTCCTATCTCAAATTGGGTTTTTCAAATTGGAGAGGAGAGGAGAGAGCTCTCAAGGCATTCCAAGGCTCAAATTGAAAATTTCCTATTTTCAAATTGGGTTTTTCATGTAGTGATGATTTATATGATATTCTGGAAACCCTTTGTCATGTAAAGGATTAAGAGTTTGATTAAGAAAAGAGTTCTAATTAGATACAAACACAAAAAAATTTATTCCGGATGATCGGACCATTGGAATCGCTTGATATTTTAGTATGATGTAGCGAACGGCGAGACAGGACTGCTGACAAAAATTCAGCTTAATCGAACGGTCGGATTTCTAAAAATATTATTTTTACTAGAGAGTTTTATGTTTTGAGGACTCTTAGAGAGTTTTATATTTTGAGGATTCTTCTAAATAATAAAAATTCAATTAAATCTCCATTTTAATTCCGATTTCGAAACCGTTTGAAATTCTCATCTTTGAAAATAAAATTCAAAATCCTTTAATGTAAGGCGAAATCTATATTTTTGGGATATTTTGCATAAGGGATAATGTAAGAATATATTAAAGGGGAGAGACATGTAAGAGAGAGTTACGGTGGAATATAAATGGATATCTACTGAATTGTACATTTGGAAGAATAGAGTCCATGAGGGTGCTCATCAACAATATAATGATACCACATGAATCACACTATCATTTGGCGGGTGCCCAACATCCGTGCCATATTAAAATCTCAAGACAACGTGCTCATCAACAATATAATGATACCACATGAATCAAAATAATTTCAACAATTATTTTCCAGATTTCAATGAATTTAAAAATTCAAATATGAGTTCAATTAATAAGAAATCAAAGAGAATGACACTCGCGAGATTTAAGGAGCATATTGTGTAAAACCCCATACCTCAAACCATGATGAGAAACCAGCGATCACATCCTCAAGATCAACTCAAAAGATATACAAAATATCCTCCAAGAACCTCCAACAAAATAGCCCCAAGAACACCTCTAATGTAAGGTTGGAACTCACAAATCTCAAGGGCCAATGTGTATATAAAAAGAAGAGGAATATAAAATATATTTGCTACCAAATTTTTTGCCAAAAGTATGTTAAAAGGCTTGCCCACGACTTTCTTTTATAATGCAAAGAAATGAAGAGTTGGAATCCAAAAGACTCCTTTAAATAAGGCAAAGAATTGAAAAGTTGGAAGTCAAAATAACTCCAAGAGTTAAAAACATTTAAAAATTATTTTAAAATCCATTTTAACTCCGATTTCGAAACCGTTTGAAATTCTCACCTTTAAAAATAATAACCAACATATTTGAGCAATAAAAATAATTTTATCAAAAACTTTATTTTTCCTCTTTATTTTGAAAATCCCCCCAAAAATTACGCGGGTTATTACACTTCCCCACTAACAATGGAATTTCGCCCTCGAAATTCGCCGAATGCCTAACTCTCAAAATCAGGCCACTACACTAACTCCAAAAATAAATCACGTCTCCCAAAAATAAATTCCTCACATCTAATCTCGAAACCTATCACGGATATCACCTCAAATTTTCTATCTCCAAAAATTGTTATCCACGTAATGAACCAAAAACTCAAGCCCCGAGGGTTGTCGTATACCTAAGCTCTGATACCATTTGTAACACCCCGCCCGCCCGGGGAGAGAGAATGGAGCGCTAATGCCATAAAATAAATCCAAATCCACAAGTGACAAGGTATAGAGCATCTAAATAAATCCACAATAATATAAGTCCACTAATCTCAATCTCAAATTACAACAAGTCTCTCGAATTAATTATAACATCTAACTCGAAATAAAATAAATCCCAATGCTCTATACATCCAAATAAATAAATACAAGTCTTCTCAAATGTATTAAAAATTCTTCCCAAAATATCCAAGATCAAATAAATCTCCAATAATCCATAGCGCCCAAATCGACGCCAACCTGCCACTAAAAGAAAATATGGGGAAGTACACAATACGACTGGAAAGATGTTCAACAAATATATATTAGCGATGAATAAAGCATAACAACACGAGTACGAACATTCAAATCAAAATTCAAATATCAAAGCATTTATCAATATAATTTCTCAACAACACATCAATGGGTCACCAGGCCTCACCCCATTCGCATATGCTTTATCAAGCCATAGCCCGGGAATAGGTATTTTGGCGGGTACTCAACATCCGTGCCATATTAAAATCTCATGACAACGAGCTCATCAACAATATAATGATACCACATGAATCAAAATAATTTCAACAATTATTTTCCAGATTTCAATGAATTTAACAATTCAAATATGAGTTCAATTAATAAGAAATCAAAGAGAATGACACTCGCGAGATTTAAGGAGCATATTGTGTAAAACCCCATACCTCAAACCATGATGAGAAACCAGCGATCACATCCTCAAGATCAACTCAAAATATCTACAAAAGCTCCTCCAAGAACCTCCAACAATATAGCCCCAAGAACACCTCTAATGTAAGGTTGGAACTCACAAATCCCAAGGGCCAGTGTGTATATAAAAAGAAGAGGAATATAAAATATATTTGCTACCAAAATTTGTGCCAAAAGTTTGTTAAAAGGCTTGCCCACGACTTTCTTTTATAATGCAAAGAAATGAAGAGTTGGAATCCAGAAGACTCCTTTAAATAAGACAAAGAATTGAAAAGTTGGAAGTCAAAACAACTCCAAGAGTTAAAAACATTTAAAAATTATTTTAAAATCCGTTTTAACTCCGATTTCGAAACCGTTTGAAATTCTCGCCTTTAAAAACAATAACCAACATATTTGAGCAATAAAAATAATTTTATCAAAAACTTTATTTTTCCTCTTTATTTTGAAAATCCCCAAAAATTACGCGGGTTATTACAGTGCGAAATTGTGTGAGAATAGCCTTGAGACTCCTTTAGAACCCTTCTCCTTCCTCCTCATGTGGTCTCCTTTTGGTTTGGTAACTGATAACCCTAACTTCCCCAACACATATTATGATATACACTTATAAAATTCATAGGTCCCTATTCCCCAAAATTCAAAAGACTAAAATATCCCTTCGGGGTGCCGGTTTGGCCTAAAAATGCCCCGGGACCTAAACTAAACCACTGAGTACACTTTTAGGACTATTTTGACCCTTCCTAACACAATGGCGCACTCGAAATGACCATTTGAACTGTCTAAAATGAAATAACCTTTTATTTCCCAAAATTAAGTCCGGACACGGCTGAAACGCGCGTCCGACTAAATTTATCGTAACTGCCGTATTTCTCACTCACAAAAATCATAATATTTTCTTCTCAATTTTATTACTCATTCACTAAGTAATATTAGATATAAACAAATATTAGACCTTGTGTCGCCAATTAATATTTATTTTAATCTGAATTAATTTTTCAATTTAATTTAATTAATCCCAATTAATCCAAATTATAAAAATATTAAAATTATGAGGTGTTACAATCAAGGTCAAAGGGGGAGTTTTCCATGGTGATCGGGTCCCCTAGTCATCGAAGTAATACTCCCTCCTTTCAGTACCTTGCTGGAAGAATGACATCACGACTGGTCATTATTTACGAAGAAAGGTTAAATCATCATGATGAATAGATTTCTCGTCTAAGAAGGCAATTGATTGGGCAGTCAAAAGACCATTACACTTATTCTCACAACATAGAGGGACATAGGAGGGGGATCATCCATTACCCAAGGCATAACAGGTTCAACCGAAGAGATAAGGTTTACAGGTCAAGTACCTCTCACGGTGCATTCTAATTCGTGATGAGTCAATCACCCACTAGATCACTATTTCGCTAGTCATAACCAAGATCAAGTTCGACCTATAAAATACGCACACATCAGCAGGTGGGCTCGACCCAAAATCCCATCGAAGAAGATTGGAAGTGACAAACACTGAGATTTTATCAAAAAGGAGATGGAGGTAAGGATCAATCCGAATTTGGTGTGAACTCCAAAATATATCACCAGGATTGCATTGGGGCACAAATCGACCACATCATTTATGTGGAGATAGTGATGTTGGATCCACCAATGAATTTCTTCATCCTAAAGATCACTACTTATGATGGAGAGGCGAATCCCACCCATCACATCAGGCACTATCACCAAACTATATCCCTTTGTTGTCATTATAATGCCATCTTGTGCCGAGTTTTACTCTGAACTTTAGGGTGGGTCGATTTCAAGCGGTTCGATAAATTTTCCACTAAATTGACTTTGTCATTAAGAGAATTAGTTGAAAAGTTTATGGCTCTCTTTACCACCAGTAGGCAAGTGGTCGAGGATGTGTATTCACTAATGGCTCTCAAGAGGAAGAAAGGAGAGTTACTCGGGAAATATTCTCAACATTACTAATAGTTGTTCAATTAGATCGATGACTATAATGAATATCTAGCTATTTCATCCTTCAAGTTCAGACTCTTCAAGTCGAACGATATCTACCAGTTGCTAACCAATAAAATAACATTAACTCTGGATGACCTCATGGCGCATATAGAGAAATATGCTAAGGTAAAGGACGAGATCCTCAGTGCACATACCCCAGCTGATTAGAGCTCTAAGAAATTATAGAATAATAACTCAAATAAAACCTCCAAATGAGGAAATTAGTCTACTCTAGAAAAGAAAGGGTCACAGAATGAAAGTACTAAAGGACACTCTAAGTCGCAGAACAACAAAATCAGTTTCTTAGTGGTAAACAATTTATTCAAGGAACCTATCCTGAAATTTTCCCTCGGATCGAGGAGAAACCATAATTTAAGAGATCGACCAAGATGGCTAGTGATTCTGGTGACAGGGATGCCAATCTCGGGTTCACATATCACTAGGATCATGGTCATCTCACAAAAAATGTAAAGTATTCAAAAAAACATTTGGAATAGATCATTCAAGCCTGACATTTTAAGGATTATACTGATGCATCAAAAACCAAGTCTTCGACTACGGTGAATGCGGTGTAAAAATCAAGCAACGATGATGATCTACCACCTTCAAGAATGATGATGACGATGATGATACACTGTTACACCAATCCTTTATAGTGCACTGGTAAGAAGCTTGGAGAGATGGAAAAGATCTCATCTTTCATCCAAGAGGCTTTCCCGATGAAGATATCAAATATGATCCTAATTAAGCTACAACACAGGGATATAGATGTTGATCGAACGATAATGTTCACCGATGAGGATATAGTCGGCATCAATGTGCCCCGTAAGAATGCCTTAGTCCTAACTCTTCGAATATACAACTTAGATGTTAAGAGGATATTGGTTAACTAAGTAAGCTCATCAGAGATAATGTATTTCAGCCTTTTGCTCAATATTGGCTATGCAATGAAGGATATAGAGATAAAAATGGGACCACTGATCGGTTTCAATATCAAAATGAAAATCCCACTAGGGAAGATCAAGCTTCCTAGTAAGTTGTGACTTATCAATCGTGAGATTGAATTTCACTTTATTCAGTTAGAATCGCCCTATAAAGACATTTTAAATAGGGGTTGACTTCATTTTATTAGGGCCCCCTTCATCTCTCCACCCAAAGCGCCCCCTTCATCTCTCCACCTAAAGCTCAGGTTTCTAAGCAATCAAAGAGTTGTGGAAACCAAGGGAGATTAAGGTACAACCGTAGATGTTTAGTATTTTTCATTAAGAATAAGAAGAACAAGTCTGATAAGAGTTATAACGATGACAATTTGGAGGATAATTAGTCTAAGTAGAAAAAGGGGTTCGATCGGGAGTTGAGGAAATTATCTTAGCTCTGGTCGAACGAGTAATGGATGAACTTATCACCATTCCTCTTTGTAAACACCACATTGTAGGATCCCCCCCCCCCCCCCCAAGTCTCTCCTTAGGTCCCTATCACCTCCCCATTTACCATAAACCTTAGGTCATACTCTGAGTACCGATCTAGAGGCCACCGAGCACTCCCAGGCATCATTTGACTCGAATCAACTTCATCGTCTAAGAAAAATCTCATGGAATCTTTGAAAGAAACTGGAACCCCTTTACAATGGTCCACCTCGTGCGTGAAACAACATAATCATTCGAATGAACGATCCATTTTCCCTCAAAAATTGATTCGAAGGTAACCAGACGCTTTCGAGCTTCGTTTGACCAAAGTAAACTCTTTAGCTCAAATGAGACTAAAATAATCTTCAAAGGGAACTGAATACCCTTTCTAACAGTCATCGATGTGAACGAATTAGCCCTATGGTACAGACTAATGACCCATTTTACTTCGAATGGCCACTAGGCACTTTCGGGCCTCCTTTGAAAAAAGTTAACTATTCGAATCGAGCGAATATATTTGGAACATTGAAGTTCCTCAAATAACCTTTCCAATGGTATGTCCCATGCATAATTCAAACTTATGGTTTGCACAAACGATCCATCATCGTCCGATGATCTCCTGTCTAAAGGATCGATGGGCGCTTTCGATACCCATTTGTACTATAGCCATGTTTCGGACCCGGGGGTGGACCAATGGATTCTCAAAGGCTCTGAATAACCTTACCAATGGTATGCCCCGTGTGGTATTTGGACTTACAGATTGCGTTTTACGACCATTTTTTTAGAATTTATGCATGAGACTGCCAATTGGAAGATCTATTTCCCCGCCTATCAATAGTGTGTCTAGGGTTACCTACCGATAGGAAGGACAAGGACAATGCTAATTGGCCGCTCCCTTAACCCTACATATCATGAGCTTACTTTGAAAGTCACCTCGGAAACATCCTTCACTGTGATCTCAGCAACATTCTCTCAAAGTCAGTGTGGTTTCCCTATTGAAACCTCTCCTCCACATTCCATTTCCATATCTTTCACGCCCAATCTATCAAAATCCCTTCCCTCTCCTCATACGACCTCCATCCACTTGCAAGGGAAACCCTTCAGTAATAAACATCAACCTTCAAGTCTCCAAAGAAGGTCCAAACATCCTTCCCTCTCTTTAAATTTCTTTATTTTCGCATCAGTTATATAAATTCTTAATTTAGATTTTACTTTAGATCATACACATATTAATATTTAATACTTTATTATTAATATTGCACATAATATATTTTCTATTAAAAAAGAAAAGAAAAATAGGGTTACACCTATAAATTCCAACAGGATTTTTCGCCAGATTTTCTCAAAACTAAAAACATATTTTTTTCTCACGCACATATAATAAAATCCCAATTTGAATTTATGGGATAAACCCGACCCTAGTGTCGCATGCGAACTGCGGGGACTTTGATGCCTTTATAGGCTACATAGGCATCTCGGGTAAAAACCCAAGACTCATGTCCAATTTTCCTATTTTGCCATTTTCTCTTTTTCCTATTTTATCTATACATCATTAACCTATATTATACTTGTGATTCATATTTGCATCTTACCTCGCATATTTTATCATTTCATTATAATGATCATGAAGCCCTTATACTTTTGACTCATTTGAGTCTAGACTGTATAAGAGCTCATCTAGTTTGGAAATTGTGACAAAATAGTGTCCATCCTAGAAACCAAAGATCTTCAGAGATTGGGTTGCTTCTTCTTCTAATCATCTTGTAATGATCCTAAGACTATAGCCATCACTCACACACTTAGAATTTAATTCTTGCATATCATATTGCACCCTTATGTGTATTAATGTGGTGAGTGTGTTCTAATCCCTCAATTTGATTTTTATAATTTTTTGGGAATTTTAAACATATTTTAATTAAGGTTTTATTAAATTAAAACTTGAATTAAAAAGTCTTGGGGTTAATATCAAAATATGTTATGTTGTGATTTTTGTCCTAAAGTTACTTTGGGTAGGAACCGAAAGCGCCAGAGAATCCAGGGTTGGGTTTGTAATTAGTTTGGGACGCGCGATTGCCTTCGTCCTATGGCCAACACTTGTTGTTCTCTGATTGGCCAGAGTTGTGTTTATTTACTGAGACAAAGCCTCGCATGTTTACAGCCCTTGGATCATCCCTTATCGATGGCCTGCATGTCTCCTGAGTGAATCCCCGTGTAAACCCTTAAGCCAATCACAGCCAGTTTAAACCACCGCCTGTTGTGAGCCCTTAGATTGTAGTCAAAGGAGCTTGACTCAATCTCAGCCTTTGTTTTTGAACGATGGTCTGGAATCTTCTTCCCATCCTATTTAAGGACCTCTCATCTCAGCCTTCGAAAGCTTTTGCCATTTTGAAAAGTCTCAGAGTATAGAGAGAGAGAGAGAAGAGAGAAGAGAGAGAGAGAGAAACCAGAGCCAAGTTAGAAACCCTAACTTCGTCAAATCCTTCTTCAACCTAAACCACTTACCTCTCCATAAAAACCATAACCATATAAACACCATCCTTTGTGTTTCTTGAGTTTATGAGAGTTCGAGTTGAGTGATTTCTGGGTTACTGAAACCTTTTGTTCATAAAATCTTATTTCCAACTTAGACACTTACTCAGATCTTGTTTCTGTTTCAATAGAAATCATAGATCTGAAGTTTTTCATGTCATAATACACTTAGTTGCATTTATTTCTCATCTTGAGAATTTCGTTGCTGATTGTTTTCTGTTAAAACATTTTCTTACTTCAGAATCAACAAATAAATGTTTTCTAGTTTCTGTTTTTACAAAACCTAACCTGACCTAGTTGGATTCTCACAAGGAGGGTTCTCAATCTCCTAAATATTTTCAAAAAAGATTGAGAAAGGTCTTGACCGATTTCTTAAGAAAGATATCCGTGGAATCTGGGTTATATTGAAAGGTCAAAAAGGTTTTTGGTTTTGTAAGAAAGAAAAATAAAGAACTCACTGCATATAGACTTTATATGTAATTTGTTAGGATCGTTTGTAACTAATAAGTGTGTGTGTGTGCATGCATGTGTTATAGAACACTTTTCACAAACATCTTCACACTACATACACTGAAAGTGTTGGCTATAAGATTTGGTGAACATAAGTCGACGTAAAATGCTGAAACAAAAGAAGAGTTGACAAACTGAGAAGACTACATCAACAATCAAGATCTGCAGAAAAGTTTAAGGACGCCAGAGGGTATACTCCTGAACTTGTATAGACTTGTTATTTGTGTGCATGTTAGTTAAATAGATTGTAACTCACATATTTGTTTTAGTGATATTTTTCTTGTTTTACTCCGTAGAGGGAGTCGTGGATGTTTCCTCAAGGTTGAGGTTTTACCACGTTAAAAATCCTGAGTATTAATATTTATACATCTTCTCATCTCATTCTGTTGTGTGCTGAGTTTAAAATATTTTAAACTGTTTACTAACACTTGTTATCAAATCTTGTCCTTATCTCGTACATAATTTTTGTTAACACATCTTATGTTCAAAATTGTTTTGATTTAAGTAAAGAGTTTCTTCAACAAACTTTCGGAGTTGCTTAAATAGTTTATTTTTAATAAACGGCTTTGGCAACGCTATTTCAATTGGTATCAGAGCTTTTGGTGAACTTTTTCAAAAAGATCCTGAGTTTCTGAAACTGTTTTCTCAAAATCAATCATGGACGAGAAAAATGAAAGATATGGTAACTTGACCAGACCTCCAGTCTTTGATGGAACCAATTTTTCTTACTGGAAAGTAAGAATGATTGCTTTCATTCATGGAACCTTGGGAGATGATGTCTGGGACATTATTGAAAATGGATACTTTTATCCTACTAAACTAGCCACTGAAGGAAGTACTGAGAGGGTTAAGAAAATATTAAGTGAGTTTACTATAGAAGAGAAACAAGTTTATCGCAATAATAATAAAGGAAAGAATGCTATATTTATGTCTATAAATGAACATGAGTTCAGGAGAATCTCATCTTGTACCACTTCTAAGGAAGCATGGGATACCTTGATTACTGCCCATGAAGGAGACTCTAGGGTAAAAGCTGCTAAGACTCAGATGTTAATCCAACAGTATAATTCCTTAATCATGTCTGAATCAGAGTCTTTTGATGATTTCTATATGAATCTGACTGATATTGTCACTAAACTGCATGCTAATGGTATAACTTATGATAGACAAGAAATTGTGTCTAAAATTCTGAGATCATTACCACAGAAATTTGACAATAAAAGATATGCTATTGAGGAGATGTGTGATATTAATCTCACTCCTGAATTAATCACTAGTAAATTAAGAACTGTGGAAATGGAATTGGAGTTTAAGAAACAATTGACCCACACTCATAGGAAACATACCAATTCCAATCTTAGCTTTACTTCTAAGATGACTAAGCCTGAGTTAAACACCCCTAGTAATGATTCTGATGAGGACTGTGACTTAGAAAGTCTAGATAATCAGATTGCCCTAATGTCAAAACAATTTAAGAAAATTTTTAAATTTAGAAACAGTATTGCAAATAGACAGGGCAAGTCTAATTATTCTACTCCTTCAAATCACAAGCCTCATGAGAAACCTCATGACAAACAAAACAAGGACAACACAAGACCTCACAGAGACCTCAAGAAGACTGAATGCTATAGATGTGGTAAACTAGGAAACATTGCTCAAGACTGTAGAGTTAATTTAAATACCCAAAACAAACACTCTAGAGCCAACATATGCAAAACATGGGATGACTCAAGTGACTCTGAAAATGAGGAACCTGAGACATCTGATGGTTTTGATCCTTGTTTGTCCTTCTTTGCCAAAATCATATATAATGATGATATGCCTGTGCTTGATATTGAGGATGAGCCTAGTAATTCTAGTTCTGTTGCTTTGAATCATACTTTAACTAGTTTAGATGCTTTACTTACTGAGAACTTTAATGCTTCTTCTTCGGGGTGTGTGAGTCAAAGGGGAATCGATACTGCTGATGTCAATGGGTGCGTGAGTTTAAGAAATGAAACCTTAGGGGTCACTTCACAAACCTCACTTAGTGACTCAGATAATGATGATCTCCCAGTTATACACACTCTATATACTAAAACTCTAAAGAAAAGCACTAGACTAGAAAAGATTGTGAAAGATCTTACCAAAAAGCTAGAGGATCTAAGCCTGATGGTAAAACTGAATGCTGAAGAGTATACTACTCAATGCATGTCTCATGAAAGTGATATCAAAGTGTTTGATGAAAAACTAAAAACTTTGACTGAAGCTAATGAAATTCTGGAGAAAAAATACAAAGGGACATTATTAGAATTGGAACAAACCAAAGAAAAGACAGCAACTGTTTTCAAAAAATTTACAAAATTTGAAAATAATTCAAACTGTTTTGATGGATTTGTTGCTGAATCTAAAACCAATTCTGATGATAGAACTGGAATAGGATTTTGCCCCAATTTGAAGACACAAACAAAACATGTTGAACCTATCAAATTTGTGTCAGGAGGCAAAAGACCTATTGAAACGTGTCCAGATTTTCATTCACTAAAAACTGAGTTTGATCATCAAAACACTAACACTGGAGATGCAAGTTGCTCTAAGCATGAAAGTTTACCAAAGGGAAAATATGTCTTCCCCCAATTAGGAATAGTGAACCTGCTTTCAAACCTGTGCTACCTAGGAATAAAATTCAACCTCAAAATCTCTCAAAACCTTTGTTTAGAGACTTTCCTAAGGAAAACCCCATTCTGAGAAATATTTATTGCTCCTATTGTGATATATACGGTCATTCTTTCAATAACTGCTATGCTAAGAGACTGATTAAGCCTGTCTACAATACTTCCATGTATCAAAACTTTAACTACTCCAGGAGGAGTCGTAATAACTATGTCCTTCCCAGGCCACCGGACAAAAACTCCAACTATAGGAATAGAAAGCCTAAACCTAAAAGGACATTTACTAGAAGGATTACCAGAAACTTTTCTAAATCAAATGCTCAGGAGTTTAAATTTACTCAAAATCATGCGCAAAATGTTTTTCAACAAAAATCTAATGCTCGCAAATTTTATCAAATGAGAGCAAACAAGCGCAAACAGAAAACCAGAGCAATTTGGGTTAGAAAAGATGATCTAGTACCCCAGATGAATTGTAACATTGTTATTTCTGCCCTAAAAGCTGAACTTACATCTTCTGGTTGGTATTTGGATTCTGGTTGTTCCAAGCATATGACAGGTGATGATACAAAACTTTTAAATAAAACCATCTTTGATGGTGGAAAAGTTGTTTTTGGTGATGGAGTATCATCCCAGATCATAGGCAAAGGAACTCTTAAAGAAAAAGGACTTCCTGTTCTTGAAAATGTTATCTTAGTAAAAGGTCTTAAGGCTAATTTACTTAGCATTTTGCAATTTTGTGACTCAAACTATACTGTTACCTTTTCAAAGAACAATTGCAAGATTTTAAATGAAAAGGGAGAATGCTTAATTACAGGATTCAGGACTCCTGACAATTGTTATACTGTCATGTCTAGTTCTGAAATCTATAATGTTGCCAGAATGGATGACAATGAGATATGGCATAACAGAATGGGTCACATTAATTATGAAAATTTGAGTAAATTGTCCTGTCAACAAATAGTTAGAGGAATACCAAAAATTAAACCTATTCATAACATTGTCTGTGGTCCCTGTCAAGAAGGAAAAATTGTTAAAGCACCTCATAAAAGGGTTAAAGATATCCTTACCTCTAATCCCTTAGAACTCATCCATATGGACCTAATGGGTCCTTCTCAAACTGTTAGTCTCTGTGGACACAGTTATATTCTTGTTATGGTTGATGACTTCACCAGATTCACTTGGGTAGCTTTCTTAAAACAGAAATCCGATACTTTCCAAACTTTTTTAAAGATTCTTTTACGGATTGAAAATGAGAAAGACACTCAAGTGAATAGAATCTGAAGTGATAGAGGTGGTGAATTTAAAGACACTGGTATTGTAGAATATTGTGACTATAATGGTTACAAACATGAGTTCAGTGCTCCTAAGACCCCTCAACAAAATGGTATAGCTGAGAGAAAGAATCGAACTCTTCAAGAGATGGCACGTGTCATGCTCCATGCCAAGAACTTACCTAAGTATTTTTGGGTAGAATCTATTCGTACAGCTTGCCATCTTATTAATAGGGTCTATCTTAGAAAGAATTCCAAACAAACCCCTTATGAACTTTGGTACAATAAAAAGCCTAATCTTAAGTACCTTAGAACTTTTGGTAGTACCTATTATGTTTGCAAAGATAGGGAACACTTATCTAAATTTGAGAGTAGGGGAGATAAAGCCATATTCTTAGGTTATTCACCTAACAGTAGAGCTTATCGAGTGTATAATCTTCGCACTAAGACCTTAATGGAATCTATAAATGTAATTGTTAGTGACACTACTATAGAAAGCAAGACTAGTGAATTAACTATAGAAGAAGAATCATCAAATGTTTTAGAAAATGACTCTTCTGAAATAGATAATTCATTACCTATTGAGTCACCTGAAGTACCTAACTGGGTTTCTAAAGACCATCCCATAAACAATGTAGTTGGTAACCCTAGAGATCCAGTACGCACAAGATCCCAACTTAGAAATTATGCTCTTTATGCATGCTTTGTTTCTCTTGTGGAACCAAAGAATGTAAATGAGGCATTGAATGACTCTCACTGGATTTCTGCGATGTAGGATGAACTTTTACAATTTGTCATTCATGATGTATGGTATCTTGTTCCACGTCCTGATCACAAAAAGGTTATTGGTACTCGTTGGATTTTCAAAAATAAAACTGATGAAAATGGGATGATAATTAGAAATAAAGCTAGACTAGTTGCTCAAGGTTATTCCCAAATAGAAGGACTTGAGTTTAATGAGACGTTTGATCCTGTTACTCGTTTAGAATCAGTTCGTCTACTTCTTGCTATAGCTTGTCACATGCATTTTACATTATATCAAATGGATGTAAAATCTGCGTTCCTTAATGGAATACTTGCCGAGGAAACCTATGTAGAACAACCTAAAGGGTTCATTGACCCTAGTTATCCTAATCATGTATTTCGGTTGAAAAAGGCTTTATATGGTCTTAAACAAGCTCCTAGAGCTTGGTATGAGCGCCTGTCCAGTTTTCTGCTGGATAAAGGTTTCAAAAGAGGTGGAAATGACCAAACCTTATTTGTCAAACATTTTGGCAAACACATTACTATCGCTCAAATCTATGTAGACGATATCATATTTGGATCTACTTCTACCTCAGAAGTAAAATCTTTTGCTGAAATTATGAGTAAGGAATTTCAGATGTCCCTTATGGGGGAGTTACAGTTCTTCCTAGGACTCCAAGTCAAATAACAACCAGATGGATTGTTTCTTTCGCAGACTAAGTACGCATTAGAGATAGTTAAAAAATTTGGCCTCGAGAGTGCTAAAAGTGCTAAAACTCCTATGAGTACTACAGAGAAATTATCTAAAGATGAAAATGGAAAATCTGTAGACTCTACTTTATATCGTAGTATGATTGGCACATTACTCTATCTGACTGCCTCGTGTCCTGATATCATGTATGCTGTGTGTGTTTGTGCGCGATATCAAAACAACCCCAAAGAGAGCCATTTAAACTCTATTAAACGGATAGTTAAATATGTTAAAGGCACTCTAAATTTAGAAATTTGGTACACGAATGACACACCGAGCACTATTATTGGGTACACTGATGCTGATTGGGCTGGTTGTACTGATGATAGTAAAAGCACTTCAGGCGCATGTTGTTATATTGGTAATAACTTGGTAGGATGGAGTAGTAAAAAATAGAACTGCACATCTCTCTCGACTGCTGAATCTGAATACATAGCCGCCGGTAGCTGTTGTGCCCAATTGTTATGGCTTAAACAAATGCTAAGTGATTATGGTATTCTAGAACCCACACTTCATATCTATTGTGATAATCAAAGTGCGATTAATATTTCTAAGAACCCGGTTCAACACTCGCGAACTAAGCACATTAAAATAAGACATCACTTTATTCGTGGATTAGTTGAAACCAAGGAATTAGATATTAATTATCTTCCAACTGATCTACAACTTGCAGATTTATTTACCAAACCTCTTGATTATAATAGATTCATTTCTTTACGTAAATCTATTGGTATGATTTGTGTTGAGTAAATACCTGTTATATTTTCCAAGTTCCTTCCCTTTGTCCATTTGAGACAAAATGGGGGAGAAATTTGAGTATTCTGCATATACTAAAAAGCTTGATCTTAGTAATTCTTTGCAGGTATTCTTCTTGTACAGTCATTCTTTACTGTAATAATAGGATGTTAAACTGTATATAGTTGAGTTATGTAATTTTTGCTTTCTAGGATTTGGGTAGATAGAACTTTTATAGGAATAGGATTTTCTTATTTGTTGTCACCCTACGAGTTCTAGATGACTCAAAGGAGATTTTGTCTCATATTTCCAAAGGGGGAGATTGAAGCCCTTATACTTTTGACTCATTTGAGTCTAGACTGTATAAGAGCTCATCTAGTTTGGAAATTGTGACAAAATAGTGTCCATCCTAGAAACCAAAGAGCTTCAGAGATTGGGTTGCTTCTTCTTCTATTCATCTTGTAATGATCCTAAGACTATAGCCATCACTCACACACTTAGAATTTAATTCTTGCATATCATATTGCACCCTTATGTGTATTAATGTGGTGAGTGTGTTCTAATCCCTCAATTTGATTTTTATAATTTTTTGGGAATTTTAAACATATTTTAATTAAGGTTTTACTAAATTAAAACATGAATTAAAAAATCTTGGGGTTAATATCTAAATATGTTATGTTGTGATTTTTGGCCTAAAGTTACTTTGGGTAGGAACCGAAAGCGCCAGAGAATCCAGGGTTGGGTTTGTAATTAGTTTGGGACGCGCGATTGCCTTCGTCCTATGGCCAACACTTGCTGTTCTCTGATTGGCCAGAGTTGTGTTTATTTACTGAGACAAAGCCTCGCATGTTTACAGCCCTTGGATCATCCCTTATCGATGGCCTGCATGTCTCCTGAGTGAATCCCCGTGTAAACCCTTAAGCCAATCACAGCCAGTTTAAACCACCGCCTGTTGTGAGCCCTTAGATTGTAGTCAAAGGAGCTTGACTCAATCTCAGCCTTTGTTTTTGAACGATGGTCTGGAATCTTCTTCCCATCCTATTTAAGGACCTCTCATCTTAGCCTTCGAAAGCTTTTGCCATTTTGAAAAGTCTCAGAGTATAGAGAGAGAGAGAGAAGAGAGAAGAGATAGAGAGAGAAACCAGAGCCAAGTTAGAAACCCTAACTTCGTCAAATCCTTATTCAACCTAAACCACTTACCTCTCCATAAAAACCATAACCATATAAACACCATCCTTTGTGTTTCTTGAGTTTATGAGAGTTCGAGTTGAGTGATTTCTGGGTTACTGAAACCTTTTGTTCATAAAATCTTATTTCCAACTTAGACACTTACTCAGATCTTGTTTTTGTTTCAATAGAAATCATAGATCTGAAGTTTTTCATGTCATAATACACTTAGTTGCATTTATTTCTCATCTTGAGAATTTCGTTGTTGATTGTTTTCTGTTAAAACATTTTCTTACTTCAGAATCAACAAATAAATGTTTTCTAGTTTCTGTTTTTACAAAACCTAGCCTGACCTAGTTGGATTCGCACTTGGAGGGTTCTCAATCTCCTAAATATTTTCAAAAAAGATTGAGAAAGGTCTTGACCTATTTCTTAAGCAAGATCTCCGTGTAATCTGGGTTATATTGAAAGGTCAAAAAGGTTTTTGGTTTTGTAAGAAAGAAAAATAAAGAACTCACTGCATATAGACTTTATATGTAATTTGTTAGGATCGTTTGTAACTAATAAGTGTGTGTGTGTGCATGCATGTGTTATAGAACACTTTTCACAAACATCTTCACACTACATACACTGAAAGTGTTGGCTATAAGATTTGGTGAACATAAGTCGACGTAAAATGCTGAAACAAAAGAAGAGTTGACAAACTAAGAAGACTACATCAACAATCAAGATCTGCAGAAAAGTTTAAGGACGCCAGAGGGTATACTCCTGAACTTGTATAGACTTGTTATTTGTGTTCATGTTAGTTAAATAGATTGTAACTCACATATTTGTTTTAGTGATATTTTTCTTGTTTTACTCCGTAGAGGGAGTCGTGGATGTTTCCTCAAGGTTGAGGTTTTACCACGTTAAAAATCCTGAGTATTAATATTTCTACATCTTTTAATCTCATTTTGTTGTGTGCTGAGTTTAAAATATTTTAAACTGTTTACTAAAACTTGTTATCAAATCTTGTCCTTATCTCGTACATAATTTTTGTTAAAACATCTTGTGTTCAAAATTGTTTTGATTTAAGTAAAGAGTTTCTTCAACAAACTTTCGGAGTTGCTTAAATAGTTTATTTTTAATAAACGGCTTTGGCAACGCTATTTCAGATCAATGTCTCGATAAGCACACATTATATTTTAATTATTATTTTGGTAACATTCCTATGTATAACCTCACTTCGTCTTTTCCCATTACGCGAGTCGAGTGATTCCGATATCCACTTATATATACACGCACACATACTTCATGAAGAAATCAAAGAGAATTGTAACATCAGCCCATGAGAGACTGAATTGGAGAAATGGGTGCCTAAAACCTTCCCATTCCGTAACTTAGCCCCGTAACCTCTGATCTAAATGGTTTCACAAGAATCAGTTTGTCTTTGATGCCGTTCTCTTGAAGCGATAACATGTTCTTTTGCCTGTTTTTTGGAAAATAGGCTCGCGACTCTATCTTTTTACATCACTCCACATCGACGACGATCAAAGCATTCCCCAAAAGGGCGCGAGACCCTCTCTCTCTCCACCGCACGTGCAAACGCCGACCCCGAGAGGTGAAACAGGGAATGCCATAGTGGCGACTCTGCTGGGGACTTACTTGTCATAAGAGGGAAAGACAGTGTTTGCATCGGTGTTATCATTTACTTCTTGTGTGCGTATGCACCTACCTCTATGTTCCCTTTTATCCTATATTACTTCTTATATATATCTACCTCATGTTTATATCACATCTCTTTCACTTTTCACTTCACACACTTGTAAATTTTCTCCATGAGCAGCTCACACTACCAACACTTGTATATAGGGTCACGTATATCCACATGTTTCACCCACCACATTGAATATCCATGCTTAGGTGTCACTAGAACACACCTCCACTTATCACACTTATATACATCCATGAGCACATATACTTATCACACAGTACTTGTAGTTGATCCATGCTTAGATTCACTATCACACACTCACTCATAGATATTCACACATCACTCACTCTCATGTATCCATGCTTAGTGTAATCTTCATGATCCATGCTAGATTTACTTTTCATGATACTTGTACTTCTTCCTTATTAGTATAATTCTCATCATGTCAAATAAAAATACTCTCTCCATAATATAATAATAAAGAATCATGCATTTTTTAAACTACATTACAGAGAGCATTGATATATTGACAAAAAATTATCCCCTACTGGGAGGTCACTTTGTGACGGGCGCTGGTCCGGCAGGGCACAGTTAGCCGACGCAATATGAGACTCACCTTTTATTGGCATAGTACCTTCGATGTATATCAAATGATTTCCATGTATCATACCGTTTGATCGAAATCACAACGAGAGGTATATATCAGGGAACTCGTTCACGTACGTCGACTATATCGAATTCTCTCTTACACGTATTGTCCCCATGAGGTATATAGTGAGGCAATTCACGTACACTCAGGTATATAAAATGTCTTGTCCACATGTACTGATTTCCATCAAAACCAAGATGTATATCGTGGAAGTCATGCCAAAGTGGGGAACCTTTCCACTAACCCAACAACTGCATACCCTCTTATAGGCGTCAAACCTAGGGAACTTAATTTAGTTTTCCGGTTATTACATGAAACTCTGTCGAAATGCCGAGTCGGCATGCCGCCCAAATTTTTGTGCAATTTCATTTTTTTTTCAAAATGGGACCCTTCAATGAGCGTGATAACAAGTCAAACCATTTTTTACATATTTTTCAAACCTAATTTTTTCTAAGCTCGGGTCATGTCCGACAATTATTTTACATTTAGGTAAACCTATTACTGGTGAAAATATAAACATAATAATCATGATGTGACTCTTCTCTCATTTTTCCCTCCTTCGTTAAAAACATTATTCCCCCTATTTTATCAAAATACCAAAAATATATTTTTCTTCCTTTTGTCATAAATGTCAAAAATATTTTTTCCCTCCTTTTATAATAAAAATACCGAAAACATTTTGTCCTCCTCTTTCCCAAAAAAAATTGTCAAAAACATTTTCGTCTTTTTCAATAAAAAATAATTCTTCCTTTTCTCTTTAAAAACCTTTGGCCTGGCTCCCTATTGTGTTCGGTCTTCCATCAATTCACCTTGATTCTCCATCAGTTATCATGCTACTTCCTCTGAGTCCAGAATCTACCTTCACCAACACTCCATGAAAAACGCAGACCAAATACCAAATGTGCAGCCTGATTTGATGAAAATCCTAGTCCAACTTATCACCAATACTGACAACCTTCAGTCTGAGGTTCACGAGATGCAGTGAAGCCGAATCCCAGTTCTTAAGGAGTTTGAGGTCCTTTTTCCTCATGTTATGGGTCCACCTTCACCAAAGCCTATTTCGGTCCCAAAAGAATATCAACACGCTCCACGTGCCCCTCCTGCCAGTAGGCCAGCAGCATCTCTGATCCCTATGCCGAATCTTGCCCAGCCAGGGTCTAATCTGCCAGTACCTGTCAATCTGAAGGAAGAAGAGTTAAACAAGGTCAAGGAGGAGATTAAGTTGTTAACCAAGAAGTTTGACTAAGTCTGAAGGAACTACGTGGATTACACCTAAATGTCTCCTTACTCTAAAGCAAGGATGTCGAAAAAGTTTAAGATGCCTTAAAATGAGAAGTTCGGAGGTAGTGGTCCCCAATTATTCATCTTCAAAGCTACCACCGATCTATGACTCTCCTAGGTGCCTTCGATCAAATAATGGCCCAGATGTTCCTACATACTTTGAAGGACAATGCTCTTCGTTGGTTTCTGTCCCTCAAGGAATCCATAATTCGCAGTTGGGAGGATGTTACCTGTGAATTCATGCCGCAATATAAATACAACGAGGAGTTTGAAGTTACACACCATGACCTAGAACTTCTGAAATAGAACCCGAGAGAGATTGCTAGCAATTTCTACGCAAGGTGGATAGAGAAACCAACCACTATGACCAATCGACCCTCTATCCAGGAGAAAGTTAGTATTGTGAAGAAAAATTTCTTACCCTAGTTCGAGGGATGATACGACGACAATATTACCCACATTTGTTAGCCCTCCGGGAAACTAGTGTGGAGATTGAAGAAAGCATTTCCAAGATAGAGGTTGAGCCAAAAAAAAGTATCCGGACAATTCACTCTAATAAAATATGAGAATCCTCCTACAGTCTCGACCATCAATAACATGTCTCAGCTAGCTACCTCTTGGGTGGCAGAAAGTTATTCTAGTTAAGTCAGATAAGAGTACACCGAGCTCCATTCTCCCCCTCTCTAAAGTCTACCAATTCTTGTTAAGCTGAAACATCATCAAACCTTTGGACCCTCATCCACTACCAAACCCAGTTCCTAAAAATTTCAAACCCTACGCCTATTGTGATTTTCACCAAACTGTCGTCCATACCATTAATCAGTGCTTCCATCTTCGGAATGTAATCCAATGTTTAATTGACCGGGATGTCATCACCCCATTATCCAATCCCAAAATGAACACCACTCACAATACACTTCCAAACCAAACAAATTCCATCTTCGTAGATAATTACCCAAAATTTTATCCATCTACCGAAATTGTACCCAGTAAAGCACCCATCATACCCATATTTCCACCCAAACCCCTTAAAATATGTCCATATTTTCTCCTACACCCACTTGTTTTGCCAACAAAGCTCTGTTGCTTCTCACAAGAGCGTGTATTACCGTTTGTACCCGGTCTAGATGGAAAGATATGGAATTACCAGCAGTACTGAACCAACTTCAGGAGTTTGGGATGAAATGACCATTGACTGCCAAAAATTTAGCATCTGGCTCATGGAAGCCTAGAAGTGTGCTCAGGAGTCAGATAATTAGGTCTCACCCATTGACGAAGTCAGTTTAGATAATGCACTACATATTATGGCAGGCTTGTTCTAAATGAGTAATGAGATTTACGATATATCCGAGATACTCAATGCCTTAAAGCTACAATGGCAGTTGGTCCCTTCACTTTTGCACCTCCCCATTGAGTGAGAGGATCTATATGAAGAATCCATTGAGGTTGTGGAATGCATTGACTTCTCATGGAAAGACGACATCGTTACCACTAGATGGAGGCGTGTTTGATAGTTCAGATGAAAAACTAACACAACAAAATGTTAGTTCAGTAATCAGTATATGGGGGATGATATCTTTGGAAGATCTGTTGGGGGGAAATCAACAAAGTTATCGTACAACCTGAAATAGATGAAGAAATGGGGTTTCTATTTTTCCTTTCCTCCGTGAACCATATGACAAGATCTGGGAGGAACTACCAGAGTTTGAATCTTCAGTCAATAGGGATAGATAAATGAAGGGTTGTCGAGAAGCTCCCCATGTCGAAGATGACCATCAAGGAAAGAAAGATCCTCGACTAGCTCAAGAAAACTCAGGCCAACATCACCTTATGGTGAATCTTCATCTCTTCACAGCTAGATAGAAACCATTTGATAAAGTTACTTATAGGGCCCACAATCCCTCCTTCCACCACTCTAAAATAAGTTGTGAACCTAGTCGGGTACTTAACCACTACTAGATTGCTTTTATTCTCTATAAAAGAATGCCAAAGTTTGGTCCTAATCATAACTATGCTCTCAACATATCCATTGAGGTGATGAGGAAGACAACCCCACTCTCACTCGTCGGCAATGGCTCAACACTCAATGTTTGTTCGTTAAGAACTTTCAACTTTTGAGGTTTGAAAGTAAGTGGCCTCGCTCTAATTTTCATCGTCGTTCGTGCCTATGACAACACTCATTGAGAGGTGATGGGATCCATAACACTGACAACATGGGATGGCCCTATCAATACCATTACTGAGTTCTAAGTTATCGACATACCTACTTATTTCAATCTATTGTTTAGTCTACCGTGGCTTCACAACATAAAGGGGGTATCTTCCTCTCTCCATCAGAAATTCAATTTCTTCGCCAAGGGACATGTCATCACCATCTTAGGTGATAATGATAATACTGGGAATGCCAGCACCAGCCACCCGATACTAAAGATACAATATGGAATAAGTGACATGATCCTTTTTGGCTTTCGATTCGAACCGATTCCACTCCCAGTAGGTGATGATTTCAAAGATCAAGTTTGTCTAGAGAATAATCCTTACGAAAATGTAATATAGATGTTCACGAATATGCACTTCATGCCTGGGCTGGGGCAGGGTCGACGACAACAGGGGATACTGAAAACCATATTCCAAAAAAAGTTCTTTCCTCCATATAGCTTGAGTTGTCAACCATCATTAGAGGAACTCAGAATACTCCGCCAACCTCGGTTGAAGCGAAGGTTAGAAAATGCCAAGATTATTTCAAGAGATTCCTTGAAGGGAATATTCATCAAAGAGGGTTAACATTTTCCCTTTTTTGGCTTTGTCTAGCCATGGTTTGATCATGTGGATAAGAAGATGAATCCGGGGATGGAGACTACTCATGGGCCAAAGACTTCCATCTTTAACTCAAAAAGCCGTAGCTATTTCTGAAGTCTTCGAGGAAAGTGACTTCGAGGACTCATTCGATCTATAGACACTGGGACTAACACTCTGCATGATCCACTCAAGTTTTACATCATCGGATCCATCCATCCTGATCAAGGCCACTGATGAACCCCTCCTCAACTGGAATGCTATACCAGTTCACCTGGTGAAATGCAACCCAACCCAGATGTTTATCCTATCTCATCCTATTTTTTTGTTCCTCTTTTTTTGGATAATAATGTTATTGGGACCTCCTACGATGAGGTTCTCAATGCTATTTTCCCAAAAATTAAATAAACGAAGATTTTGAGTATTTTGGTGTGCCTTATATTAATTTTCTTTATACTAATCAAACTCTTGATTATGCAAATGAAAAATTCCTAACTGATCTTAATAAGGTTAATAACCAATAACAAAGCCATGGTCAAATTAATGAAGATGAGACTATTGTCATCAATCTCGGTTCTAGCATCCATCTGTGCGAGATTATGATGGGGTACACCCTTGATAAGCATGAGCGCGCATAACTTGAAGAACTGTTGAAGGAATTTGTGGATGTCATCATATGGTTCTACGATGTCATGTTTGGCATTGATCCTGAGATTGCTCAACACGAGATTCCAATTGTCTCGAAATCCAAACCTGTTAAATAAAAACTATGAAATCTCTGCACCGAATGGTCACTCAATGTTAAGGAAGAGTTAATCAAGCAGTTTAATGTAGGCTTCATCCAGGTGATCAAATATCCCACATGGCTAGACAGCATTTTACCCGTATCGAAATCAGGAGGGAAAGTTTGTATGTGCATTGACTATCGGGATTTGAATAAAGCATCTTCGAAAGATAATTACCCACTCCCCAACATTGACATGATTGTAGAAAACATGGCCAATAATGCTCTCAAATCATTCGTCGATGGTTTTGTCGGATATAATCAGATCAAGATGAACCCTGGCCATGAGGAAAAAACTGCATTCATCACCCCTCGAGGAATCTTTTGTCACATGGTGCCCTTCGGGCTTAAGAATGCAGGGCCTACTACCAAAGGACTGCCATAACCATCTTGCACGATCTGATATATAAAGAAGTCGAAGTATACATGGTTGATATTATAATTAAGTCTAAGACTTGGGAAGGTCATATTCCCGACCTTCGAAAGTTCTTCGAACGGCTATAGTGATACCAAATGCGACTTAACCCACATAAATGAGTTTTCGGCGTCACCAAAGGAAATATTTTGGGATTCATGGTTAGAAATAAATGAATTAAAGAAGACCCTACCAAATTGAAAGCCATACTCGAAATTGCACCACCCCGAACAGATAAGGAAGTTTGGGAATTCTTGGGAAAGTTACAGTATATCAACTAGTTTATTAGATAACTGACTTCCATTTATGAACCCATCTTTAAAATCCTACAAAAGGATTCCCCCAAAGTCTGGAATGAAGCCTGTCAGGAAGCCTTCCACAGAATCTAGCAATATCTTACTCGACCTTCGGTACTCATGCCACCACAACCATGTTTCCCTCCACTCCTACACTCGACCATAACTAACACCGGAGCTGGGGATTTGCTATCCCAATACCTTGAAGAATCCTGTAAAGAAAGGGCCATCTACTTGACTACCGCAAATTGATCGGGTATGAAGTCAACTACACTGCCTTGAAATAAGCATGTGTTGCCCTTGTCCGGATCACTCAAAAGTTATGTCACTACATGCTCTCTTTTACCATAAGACTTGTGTCCCGAATGGATCCTATCAAATACCTGCTCATGAAACCCTCCCTATCTAGCCGAATGGCTCGATGGTTGATGCTGCTAGCCGAGTTCGATATTGTATATATCACATAGAAAGTGATAAAAGGAAGATCCATCTTTGACTACCTTGTTGACTACCCTATGGAAGATCTTGATGTTTGGGTCTCTGAATTCCCGGATGAAGATATTCTCTGCACCTCTCAGGAGGACCTTCGGTGGTAAATGTTCTTTGATGGCACTACCAACAAGAAAGGATATGGCATTGGGATACTCTTGATCACCCATGATGACCATCACAATCCCATTGACATCAATCTATATTTTCCCTACACCAATTATATGATCAAATATGAGGCATGCATCGTAGGCCTCAATGTCACCCTCAAAAGAATTATCCAATGCCTATATGTCTACGGGGATTCTTCCCTCATCATCGGCTAAATCCTTAGAAGATGAAAATCTCTTACCCTTCCACGCCCAACTAAAAGAGATAGCCTCCTAGTTCCGAGATATCACTTTTTATTACTTTCCCCGTGAAAAAAACAACTTAGCTGATGCCCTTTCTACCTTGGCCTCCATGGTTGACATGCCCGAAGTAATAATGATGGAACCTTTCCTAGTCTAAAAATAAGTTATGCCAACCAACTTCTACCACATTGAGCTCATCACAGAGGAAGATTCTGATATGTTCAAGTTTTGAGATTAAGACATTTGGCGCCTACTCAAGCACGGTAGGTATCCCAAAATTTCCAACAAGAAAGACTGAGCGACCCTCTATAAATTGGCTACCCAATATAGTGTATATGACAAAGCACTGTTCAATAGAAATTTTGATTGAACCCACATGCATTGCATCGCAGGGACTGACATTGAAGAAATAATGCAGAATATGAACATCGAAGAATTCGGTCCTCACATGAATGACCATATGATCGCTAAGAAGATTATCCATTAGGGGTACTACTGGACCACCATGGTTCGGGATTGCACAACCTATGTCCAAAGATGCCTCAAATGCTAACAGTTTGAGAATATCCAACACTTACCTTTGTGAGATTTATACAACATGACTTCTCTTTGGTCGTTCTCCACATATGGCATTGATATCATAGGGAAAGTTACACCCAAAACTTCCAATGGGCATGATTTAATCCTAGTTTCCATTGATTACTTCACAAAATGGGTCGACGCTGAGTCATATGCAATACTGGATGACAAGAAGGTGGCTAGGTTTATCCGAAAGAACATCATCTTCTGATACGGGGTTTTCCTGAGTTATTACCAGATAAAGGATTACATTTTGAGGTTGAGGTCACATAATTGGTCGATGAGTACGGGATTCAGAGACACAAATCTTATCTCTACCTAACATAAACCAATGGTGAAATTAAAGCTTCCAATAAGAATCTTAAAGCAATCATCAGCAAGATGACCAAGAGTTGTCGAGATCGGGCCGATCGGATACCTTATGCCCTCTGGGTAACCTCACTTAAATTCGTGAATCTAGTGGGGCTACCCCTTACTCTCTGGTATACGGAATGGAAGTTGTCCTATCTGTTGAACTAAAAATACCTTCATTACGCATTATGCTTGAGAGAAAAGTCAGTGAGGAAGACTGGCATCAGATCCGTTTTGATGAGTTGTTACTCTTAGATGAAAGAAGGTTAAAATATTTATATCATATACAAGGGTACCATCACTGGATAGTGCGATCATTCAATAGAAGAGTCAAGGGTTGTGGTGTCCAAGAAGGGGACTTAGTCCTCAAGGAAATCATAGAACCCTTCTGTAACCCCAAAGGGAAATTCAAGACAAACTAGAGTGGCCTCTACATCATGAATAAGATCCTATATAGGGGCGACGCAATGCTCACTGACCTTGACGGAGAAGAGATGGCACGTCTAGTCAACCTGTACCATCTCATGAAGTTCTAACCTTTGTCTGAAGTCTTGGCACACTATGATTCCTCTCATCTCCTTTATATTCTTAAAGAAAATTTTCATTTCTCCCTGTTAGGAACTACGTAGGGCCTGATCCTCTAAAAAAACATTTTACTCTAAAAATGAAACTCATAACATATGGTCTTATAGCCATCTGTGCAAGATTATGATGGGGTCCACCCTTGATATTCATGAACGAATATAACTCGAAGAACTGTTGAAGGAATTTGTGGACGTCTTCGTATGGTCCTATGATGATATGACTAGCATCGATCCCGAGATTGCTTAGCAAGAGATTCCAATTCTCCTGGAACCCAAATCGGTCGAATAAAAACTACAAAATCTCTGCACCGAATGGTCACTCAAAGTTAAGGAAGAGTTAATCAAGCAGTTAAATGTAGGCTTCATCCAGGTGATCGAATATCCCATATGGCTAGCCAATATTGTACCCGTACCAAAATCAGGAGGGAAATCCTGTATGTGCATTGACTACCAGAATTTGAGTAAATCATCTTCGAAAGATAATTACCCACTGCCCAACATCGACATGATTGTGGAAAACATGACCAATCATGGTCTCAAATAATTCATTGATGAGTTTGTCGGATATAATCAGATCAAGATGCACCCCGACCATCAGGAAAAAAACTGCATTCATCACCCCGTGGGAAACCTTTTGTTACACGATTATGACCTTCGGGATTAAGAATACGGGGGAAACTACTAAAGGACTGCCATAACCATCTTGCATGATCTGATACATAAAGAAGTCAAAGTCTACGTGGATGATATAATAATTAAGTCTAATACTTTGGAAGGTCATATTCCCGACCTTCGAAAGTTCTTCAAACGGCTACAATGATACAAAATGTGACTTAACCCACATAAATGAGTTTTCAGCATCACCAAAGGAAATATTTTGGGATTCATGGTTACCAATAAATTAATTAAAGTAGACCCTACCAAACTAAAAGCCATACTCAAAATTCAACCACCCCGAACAGAGAAAGATGTTTGGGAATTCTTGGGAAAATTATAGTATATCAACCGATTCATTAACCAGTTGACTTCCATTTATGAACCCATCTTTAAAATCCTATAAAAGGATTCCCTCAATGTTTAAAATGAAGCCTTCCACATAATCTAGCAATATCTTACCCGACCTTCGGTACTCATGACACCATAACCAGGTCTCCCTGTACTCCTACACTTTACCATAATAGACACCGCAGCTCGGGCTTTGCTATCCCAATACCTTGAAGAATCCTGTAAAGAAAGGGCCATCTACTATGCCAGTCGCAAACTTATCGGGTATGAAGTCAGCTACACTACCTTGGAGAAAGCATGTGTTTCCCTTATCCAGGTCACTCAAAAGTTACGATACTACATGATCTCTTTTCCCATAAGACTTGTGTCCCAAATTGATCCTATCAAATACCTGCTCAAGGAACCCTCCCTATCTAGCTGAATGGCCAAATGATTAATGCTGCTCGCCGAGTTTGATATTGTATATGTCACATAGAAAGTGATGAAAGGAAGAGTCATCTCTCACTACCTTATTGACTACCCTATGGTAAAGCATGATGTTTGGGTCTCTAAAATCCCAGAAGAAGATATTCTATGCACCTCTCAAGAGGACATCTGGTAGAAAATGTTCTTTGACGTAACTCCTAACAAGAAAGGATACGGCTCCTAATCGCCCTTCATGACTCTCACACTCCCATTGACATCAAGTTTGATTTTCCCTGCACCAATAATATGATCGAATACGAGGTGTGCATTGTAGGCCTCAAAGTCACTCTCAAAAAAGTTATCCAATGCCTAGATGTAAACGGGGATTCTTCCCTCATCATCGGCAAAGTCCTTAGAAGATGGAAAGTGAAAGATGAAAAGCACTTACCCTTCTAGGCACACCTATAAGAGATAGCCTCCCAATTCCGAGATATCACTTTCCATTACTTGCCCCGCGCAAAAAATAGCTTTGTTGATGCCCTTTCTACCTTGGCCTCTATGGTTGACATGCCTGAAGTAATAACGATGGCCCCTTTCCTAGTCCAAATATAAGCTATGCCAACCCACTTCTACCACATTGAGCTCATCACAGAGGAAGATTCCGATATGTGCGAGTTCTGGGATTAAAACATTTAGCACCTCCTCAAGCACGGTAGGTATCCCCAAAATACCAACAGAAAA
Source organism: Sambucus nigra (assembly GCA_949130495.1). NCBI lineage: Eukaryota > Viridiplantae > Streptophyta > Magnoliopsida > Dipsacales > Adoxaceae > Sambucus > Sambucus nigra. Next base: position 260,517,553 of record OX422217.1, on the reverse strand, counting down.
GACCGAGAGACCCTCTATAAATTGGCTACCCAATACAATGTCTGCGGCAAGGCACTGTTAAAGAGAAACTTTAATGGAACCTACATGCACTACATCGCAGGGGCTGACATTGAAGAAATAATGCAGAAGATCCACATAAAAGAATACGAACCTCACATGAATGACCATATGCTCGCTAAGAAGATTATCCGGTAGGGCTACTATGGGGCCACCATGGTTAGGGATTGCATCACCTATGTCCAGAGATGCCTCAAATGCCAACTGTTTGTGAATCTCTAACACTTAAGTTCGTGAGAATTATACAACATGACTTCACCTAGATCGTTCTCCACCTGGAAATTGATATCATAGGGAAAGTTACACCCAAAGCTTCTAATGGGCATGATTTAATCCTAGTTTCCATTGATTACTTCACCAAATGGGTCAAATAGGAGTCATACGCAGTACTTGATGACAAGAAGGTGGCCAGGTTTATCCGAAAGAACATCATCTACTGTATCAGTTAAAGGATTACATTTTGAGGTTAAGGTCACATAATTGGTCGACGAGTACGGGATTCAGAGACACAAATAGTTTCCCTAGAGAGCACAAACCAACGGTGAAATTGAACCTACCAATAAGAATCTGAAAGCAATCATCAGCAAGATGACTAAGAGTTGTCGAGATTGGTCCGATTAGATCCCTTATGACCTCTGGGGTAACCTCACTTCAGTTTGGGAATCTAGTGGGGATACCCCTTACTCTCTGGTATACGACATGGAAGCATTCCTACTTGTTGAACAAGAGATACCTTCATTACGCATTATGCTTGAGAGCAAAGTCAGCGAGGAAGACTGGCATCAGAGACGTATGACGAGTTTTCACTCTTATAGGAAAGAAGGCTAAAATATTTATATCATATACAAGGGTACCATCACTGGATAGTGTGATCATTCAATAAAAGAGTCAAGGGTTGTGGTGTCCAAGAAGGGGACTGATCCCTCAAGGAAATCATATATTCCATCTAGGACCCCAAAGGGAAATTGAACCTAAACTGGAGTGACCTCTATGCTCACTGACCTTGACGGAGAAGAGATGGAACGTCTAGTCAACCTGGACCATCTCAAGAAGTTCTACCCTTAGTCTAAAGTCTCGGCACGCTACAATTTCTCTCATCTCCTTTATATTCTTAAAAAAATATTCATTTCTCTCTGTTAAGAAATACGTGGGGCCTTATACTCTAAAAAAACATTTTACTCTCAAAATGAAACTCAGAACATTTTTAAATCCCCTAAGGGTACGTAGGCAGCTCATACGCTTTACATTTTTAAATCCCCTAAGGGTACGTGTCAAACATGACAAACCATCTCTGGCTGGTCTCTTCTGCCAAAATCTTCGCCACTACCCTCTTCCATAACCATTCAGGTAATCTATAGAAACATGTCAAACCCTATTGACAGATTGAGATGGACGGGTTGACGAACGATGATTCTCTCACAGAGATCCCAACCGGATGCGCATGCCTTCAGTCAAATCCTCTACATGAAAGAAATCCAGGATCCAGGAAGGTGCAATTTGATCCCATCTGACTTGACACATTATCTTCCAAGGGAAATAGAATGAGTTCTATTGAAGGCCAACTAATCAAATGTACCAATATTACCCCAGGTCCAGAATAGGTTTCAGCACCCCCCACCATGGCACGTACCACTGAAGACATCGGTCTTCATGCTCCACGAACCAATTAACCCAGTTCTCTATAGATGGGCTGAAACTAATGGAGTGTCGAGTAAAGTGATTTGTCATGGATGCCAAGGGATACCCGGAGGAATCACCATACGGAATCTCTCAGCCAGCCACATGAACAACATCATCGGACTCCCTGTCAAAAAACTAGAGAGACCCTCCCTCCAAGCATCAAGACCACTCAGAGTCTCCACTAATATCACCGCTGTAGGACTGTGACGATAAGCCATCCACGCTTTTATCACATCCAATTGGGGATCCACCATTAAATCCCCTGTAACTAGTAAAATCCTCAAAGTAAAGCCCAAGGCAGTAACTCCTGCAAAGCTAGCATCATCAAACCCCTTCATAATTAGTCCCCATTAGCTGAGGAACACCTATGAGAGTAACAGTCACCTCCCCAAAGCCAAGATGAAAAGTACGGGTAGTGTCCCACCACTTTTCTCCTAAAGCACACAACACCGCAGTTGAACATGACATTTCATCAAAAGCAACAACTCCAGCAAAACTAATATCATTACAGTCTGTTCAATACACCAGATTCAACAAAATCCAACAAAGGCCAAAAGCTCCACTTTATAATCAAGCTTTCTATCCCCTCATACATATACCAACCAAGCCGCCAAGGCTTTCCTTTATTCAAAAAAGTCCAAAAAACTCACTTTCCCTACTATTTCTCAAAATAAATACCTTAAAAAGGGAAGATCTTTTTCAACCAAGCCTCCGAGGCCATGTTCTACTCAAATATATTAAAAACTTTCCAAGAAACACATTTTTCCTACTCTTTCTCAAAGTAAAAACTCATCATCAAATTAAAATGCGTGTAGAATAAGCCATTAAATCAAGATAATCAAACAAAATATGCATCTCCTTTTTCCTTGTTGGAGTCTCTTTTTAGGTGCAATGCTGCTACATCAATCATGCAACATGGTCAACGTCGAGCTCCCCAATCGACGATTAATCTTCAAGAAAATCCCAAAGGGAAAAAACATAATTAGATGTCACCTCATCTACCCCACAACCCTCTCTCCTAGGTACCAGTCGTACCCAAACACGTACGACAAAAACTTTTGCATCTGCGCATCCATGTCCATCACCCCTATATCCAGAGGAGACATCTGCCAAGGGTAAAAGGTCACCTACAATCTCCAACAGAGAATCAACATCTATAAAAGAGACAAAAATGCCAGAATAATCACAGAATATGCCAAAAAATTCCACAAATTCTCCAAAAATTTCCTCAAACTCCCAAATAAATATTGAAACATTTCTTCACCAAGAAAATCATTTTTCAAGATCTTAAAGCCCCTCGCCGGATTAAAATCACACTCCTATTACCAATTAAAACCCTAAAATGGCGCGCCCACATCGTCAAAGTCCACTATAATTCCCTAGCACCTCAGCTTGTCAAATGTTTTCCCAGCTAGACTATGTAATATCCTACCCAATTTCCCAATGGAATTTCCAAGTTAAACTTTGTCCGAGAAAAATTTCAACTTCCTCAGTGGAGTTATAAGCCAGTTGGATATCTCTCCCCGATAATGTCTCAGAGAAACACATTCCCCGGTGGAATCCCAAAACCTCAAGTTGTAAGATGTGGATTTTTAGAATACATTTAGTATCATGCGAGGCGTAACCCCTTATCGAGATAGGGATTTAATGCTCAAGACCGTATTTAATAATGACAATAAATTTGGGCAAGATAGATAATAACATTCAACACATAAGCTAGTATTAAATGTGAAATTTACACCATAAATGCGCTGCAAATACAATAAATAAATGGGACCATCAAGTGACTTGGTTGGAAGGAGAAAAATCAAGCACTATTGTCACAATAATGGTAAGGCAGGAACTTCAAGTTCAGTTAGTGTTCAATAACCAGGGAATTAATGGGTATAGGAAAAATGTTTGGGATAATCAATGTTCTCACAGAGGCTCTCGTGTATAAGGAAAATCCAACAACAATTCTAGATCAAGATTGTCATCCGAGTAAACCTTTTAGTTGGTGTATTTATACGGAGGCAAGGTTACTCAAGTAACCTAGCTGGCAATAAATGTAATTGACAGGCATTAAATGCTAAAGTATCGTAGCATCAATGCAGAAGATATTGCATTAAATGCATGGGACATTATATTTGGTGGGAAACTGCTCAACCAGTTAGGAGTGTGATGGCATTAATGAGAATGAGACGTGGCATCTCAAAGGCTTGCCTTAGAACGGCTATGAAATCAAATTTGGTTGACTAGGCCTGCCATTCTAATGATAAAATTAATTGAGTGCGGTAACTTTGAGTCCCAAAATTCTAGACGTTATGACATCATAAAATAGGTGGATAGTGACTCCCACTAAACGTGTGGTGTATGGTTTTGAGGTTGCTCGATTGGAAGGTGGCTCGAGCATTATATATGATGTTTATTGGCTAGGAACTATCTCTAGGCAAAGTATACAAGATTGGAGTTCATCTATGAGGTTCCTTCTAATAGGCTAAAGTCATGGTAGCTTGGCTGGAAGTAGCTCGAGCAACCATTTGTACTGAGTGAAGTTTTTCCCAAGTGTGCCAGGAGGGTTGGCTATTGCTTTCCCAATGTTGCTTTGCTCTTAATCCTCCAAACATGTCCCTGTAAGGTTCCCAAGAGGAGGTCATTTGATAGAGCATGTTAGCTCTCCCATTCCCCTGTTGGGCATGGTCCTTCAAGGGTACCAAACAACCTCACCCATACTACAAAGTAATCTTATTCAATAAATAAAGTACAATATCAAATACATTTTGCTTCTTATTATAAAATATTGTTACTCGAATAACTTTGGTCTTCGAGAGGGATCCTTAGAGGAGTGTCTTCGTGGGAATTCCTTCAAGCGATCTGTGTCTTCCTTCTTTAGTTTCTAAGTTTAGTATCAACTCACTTAATCAACCTTTGGTGAGAACTCCCCCTACACAAGTCATAAACTGATTCCCCACGGAATTTCCAGAATAAACTTTATCCCAATCCATCCACCATGAGAATTTTAGATCCTCGAGTAAAGATATCTCCTCTTAAAAGGACATAATCCCCAGCCAGATTTCTCTTCCCCGATAGAGTCTGAAAAAAGGTAAATTAAATACCCTCCAGAGAGAAAAACTCTAGGTCCTCGGAATTGACCTCGACCCGCAGAATTGGTTGCCCCTACTTTAGGTCCTCAGAATTAATCTTGGCCCAAAAAATTGGTTGCCACTACTTTAGGTTCGCATAATTGACCTTGACCCGCAGAATTGGCCACCCCAACTTTAGGTCCTCAGAATTAACCTCGACCCGCAGAATTGGTCGCCACTACTTTAGGTCCGCAGAATTAGTCGCCACTACTTTAGGTTCGCTGAATTGACCTCGACCTGCAGAATTGGTCGCCCCTAGTTTAGTTTCTCAAAATTGACCTCATCCTGCAGAATTGGTCTCCACTACTTTAGGTCCACATAATTGACCTTCACCCGCAAAATTAGTTTCCCCTACTTTAGGTCCTTAAAATTGACCTCGACCTATAAAATTGGTTTCCCCTAATTTAGGTCCTCAAAATTGACCTCGACCCGCATAATTGGTTGCCCCTAAATTAGGTTCACAAAATTGACCTCGACCCCCAGAATTGGTCACCCCAACTTTAGGTCCTCGGAATTGACCTCGACCTGCAGAATTGGTCACCACAACTTTAGGTCCTCAGAATTGACCTCGACCCGTAGAATTGTTCATCCTTACTTTAGGTCATCGGAATTGACCTCGAGCCACAGAATCGATCATCCCTAGCAATACCTTTGGTCCTCCGAATCGACCTCGGCCCTCTGAATTGTTTGACCTCATCCTTTGGCCCATAGAATTGACCTCTTTCCCAAAAAATCATGTGGTGTCTATTCAGCGGATTTCACTTGTTCCAAGCTCACTCGTATAGTTTCGATGTAGACACCACATTTTAATACCCCCTTAAGTCTCTCCTTACGTCCCTAGTACCTCCCCATTTACCAACAATCTTAGGTCATACTCCAAGTACTGATCAAGAGGACACCGAGCGCTCCTAGGCCCCATTTGACTCTTATCAAATTCATTGTCTAATCAAAAGGTCAATTAATGTTAGAAGTTCACTAAAAACCCTTTTCAACGGTTCACCCCATGAGAAAAAAGTTATAACCATTCGGAGGAACGATCTGTTTTCCCCTGAAAACTGATTCGGAGGCCACTGAGAGCTCCCAAGATCTGTTTGACCAAAGTTCAATATTCAACTCGAATAATATTGAATAAATCTTCGATGGGTACTAAATACTCTTTCCAATGATCCACCCCATGGGTGAATCAGCCCTACGGTACAGACGTACGACCCATTTTACTCCTAAAGGTCATCGGGTGCTTGTGGGACCCGTTTGGCTAAAGTAAACTCTCTAAAACTAGTGAAGCTCTTTGGAACATATAAGTTCCTCACATAAACTTTCCAACGGTCCACCTCATGTGCGATTTGGATTTACGGTTTGGATAAACGATCCATCGTCATCCAACGATCTCCTCTCCAAAAGATTGGCAGGTGCTTTTGAGCCTTATTTGACCCAAAGTCAACTCCTGGATCGGGGAGTGGACTAAATTATTCTTAAAGTTCTATAAATAAACAATCCAACGATATTTCCCGTGCATGATTTGGACTTACGGATTGCGTTCTACAACCATTTTTTTAGAAATCTGCACGAGACTACCAATTGGCATGTCCATTTCCCTGCTTATCGGCAGTGTGTCTAGGGCTACCTACCAACAAGAAGGACAAGGAAAATGCCTATTGTCACCTCTCTTACCCTATATAAGTAGATCATGAGCTCACTTCGAAAGGCACATCATAAACATCCCTCTTAGTGATCTCATCAACATTCTCTCGAAGTCAGCGTGGTTTCCATATTAAAACCTCTCCTCCATATTTCATTTCCATATCTTTCACACCGAGTCTATCAAAAATCTTTTCCTCTCCTCCTATCACCTCCATCCACTTACAAGGGTAGCCTTCAATAATCAAGATCAACCTTCAAGTCTCCAAAGAAGGTCCAAATATCCTTCTTTCTCTTTAAATTTATTTATTTTTGTAATAGTTATATAAATTATTGATTTAGTTTTTGCTTTAGATCATAGAAGTATTAATCTTCAATACCTTATTGCACATAATATATTTTCTAAATAAAAAAAGAAAAATAGTGTTACACCTACAAATTCCAACAGGATTTTTTGCCACATTTTCTCAAAACTAAAAAAAAATCTCTCACACACACATATAATAAAATCCCCCTTTGAATTTATGGGATAAAACCCATCCTAATGTCGCATACAAACTACATTGGATTTAATTCCTTTATAGGCTACGTAGGCATCTCGGGCTAAAATCCGAGACTCGAGTCCAATTTTCCTATTTTCCCATTCTCTTTTTCCTATTTTATCCATACATTATTTACCTATATTATAATTGTGATCTTATCTCACACATATTATCATTTCATCATAATTATTAATATCTCGATAAGTGCCCATATCATATTTTAATTATTACTTTGGAAATATTAATATGGATGACCTTACTCCGTCTTTTCCCATGACATGAGTCGAGCGATTCCAATCTCCACTTATACACACACACACACACTTTACGAAGAAATTAAGGATAATAGTAACACAATCCCATGAGAGACCGAAAGGGTGGGATGGGTGCCTAACACCTTCTCATTCCATAACTTATCCCTCGAAACTCTTATCTAATTGGTTTCGCAAGCATCAGTTTGTCTTTGTTGTCATTCTGTCGAGGCGGCAACATGTTCTTTTTCCTATTTTGTGCAACATAGGCTGTTGACTCTATCTCTTTACATCATCCACATGGACGATGGCCAAATCATTCCCCAAAAGGGCGTGAGACCTTCTCTCTCTCCATCGTGCACACAAGCACCGACCTCGAGAGTAGAAATGAGGATGGCCACACTCTTGATTTATCTCAACTAGGTAAGGCTTTTTTATCGGTTCATAATTATCCGAATAAGAAGTTGATCAACTCATTGATTTTCTCAGGACTAACACTGATGTATTCACATTAATACCTTATGATCTTCTAGGAAATGATCTCGACGTCACATGGCATCGGCTATATGTTGATCCGACCTGTCGATCGATCAAATAAAATCCATGGATGTCAGCCTAAGAGAATGTAAGAGATGTAAAAAGTAAACTTAATCACAATTTCAAAACCAGATCAATCAAGGAGTTTCAATTTTCTAAACTGGATCTCCAATACCACGGGGATAAAAAAAAGCAAAAAGTAGATGATGTGAGAATAATTCACTGACCTCGATAATCATTTCTTAAAGGAAAGTTTTCCATTGTCCCAGATTTGTCGACTTGTAGACTCAACGTCCTAACACTAGCATACGAGTTTTATGGACGCATAACTCAAGATATAATAAGATACCACTGTTTGGTCCAGATCAAGATAAAATCCAATTAATTATGACCTTAAGTATTTACTATTATAAAGTAATGCCTTTCGGTATAAAGAACGTTAAAGAAACTTATCAGTACCTTGTCACTAAGATGTTTAAGAAATATATTTGTACAATAATGGAGGTCTATATTGACGACATGATTGTCAAGAGTAAATGAATGATCAACCATATCGAAGACCTTATAAAGACTTTAAAGATCCTTACAGATTACAAGATGAAGTTCAACGCCTCTAAATGTGTCTTTAGAGTGATCTCTAGAAAGTTTCTGGGCTACTTGGTGAAACAAAGTGGGGTGGAGGTGAATGTAGGCTAGATCAAACCTTTAGAGGATATCATAAAGTTATCCACCATTAAATACATTCAGGTCCTCACATGAATATTGGTCCCTCTAATCAAGTAATATCTTGATCGTTCGACAAATGTCAAATTTTCTTTCAAGCCTTAAAGAAGTCAAGCACGACAATCTGGACAAAGGAATACAACCAAGCGCTGGAGGGAATTTGGCATCCCTCTCATTGTCAACTCTAACTACTTTGGAAGACCTTTATTTGTATATATCCATGTCACATTTTGTGACCAACAAAGTGTTGGTTTGGATATAGGATGGAGAACAGTTATCAGTGTACTATAACCCACACTCTCCTAAGGCAAAAATAAGATATATGCCTATCGAGAAAATGGTTGTGGCATTACAAACGTCTGTTAGGAATCTACAAAACTACATCAACGCTCATACAGTGGTCATCCCCTAAACCTACCCATTAAAATAAGTTATCAAGAAGGCAGATCTTTCCAACAAAATAATAAAGTGGTCTTTCAAACTATCATAGTTAGGCATTAGGTTTGAGATAAGAATGGACATCAAGGGAAAATTTCAAGCTGACTTTGTCATTGAGTTCTCAGCATCGCCACTAGAAAAGGAAGAGTTTCAGCCAAATCTAATTTTGGAGTCACTAGCCATAGTGGAAGACGAGCAAAGATGGAAACTATTTATAGATAGGTCATCCAATGAATGAGGCACAAGCGTTGGGATCATCTTTATCACACCTTAGGGAAGCCTCATTCAATAACCAATTTGACTCGGGTTCAAAGGATCAAACAACAAGGCTGAATACAAAATCTATGATTCATGGTTTGTAATAGACTATCAACATAGGGGCCTGGGTTATTATCATATACTTTAATTATCGTCTGATAAAAAATCAACTTAGTGATGTAAGGAAAAAATTTCCGTCGAGTCAATTTGTACGTATATTATCTTTATTCTATTTGAAAAAACCTCGGTTAACTCATATCTTAGTATTTGAGTTGTTTGTCCTTCAAATCTATGATGTGTGATTGAAGATCGCAGCATCCAAGTTAAAGAAACATCGATTACACATCGTGTTTTGTGTCGAGTTTCATCTTCAAACGAGTTTTATAAAGTCATTCAAACGAGCTCTTTAAAGAGAAACTGGTTTTTGTTCAAACTAACATCAAACTATCTTCAAAAACATTTGCGCTATTTCACATGAGATTTTCATTCAAATGTCATTACATGGACGTTCAAAAGAGTTTGCGTATACCGTTCAAAGGATATTTATTTCCTTTAAAGGAGAATTAATACTTCATTCGAATGACCCTATGTATTTCATTCAAACAATTTTCCTTTATTTGTGTTCCACTTCTTCATTTTTTGTGTTTTCTATAAATAGGAGGACTGGCTAAAAGAAATTTTGAGAGAGGGGTTTGCAAAAATATTTTTTATAGACAAATATTGAGCCTCCCAAGCCCTAGTTTACACTAAAAGTTTGAGATCTAAGTTTAACATACATATGTCTATTTGAGATATTTTGTGTTCTTCACCAAGGTTGTTTTCTCTAGATATTAGCGAATGTTTTGAGCATTGGAGACTATTTTTTAATTGTGCAACTGCTGGACCAGTCAAGAGGCAAGTAAGATCGGTGGGATAACGAGATGTGGGAAAGTGTCTATGTTGCATTGGCTATTGGAAGTCATCCAACAGTGGTTATAAATCATATGATAAGGAATTAGAAAGAACGTTAGGTCTTGAAGGCATCGACTCATTAAGTTAGTATAAGTTATTCCTATACTAAGACCTTAATTATAGTGGACTTATGTGGAGGGGTAATCCGAGGTTTTTCCCATTGTGTTTTTCTTCATACATCGCCTTGTTACTTGATTGATTTATTTTAATATTTCTATACTCACCTAGATGCAAGCTTAGGGAAAGATAAATTTGGGTTTAATTGTTATCACAACACTAGTTTAAATTGGTTCATGTTTAAAATCAGATTAGTTAGTTTGAAAAATTAAAAATTTGTGTGTGTTTGGAAATCCGTATAAACCCTATGGCACTAGAGTAATATAAAATTATCAACGATCGACAAGAACGTTTGGGCCTCGATTGATTTAGGGTGGTCTCGTCCCAGCGAAAGTGATTTCCTAAATCTTTGTCCACTTGGACAAAGTGTAAAAAGAATGCCTCAATATTTAATTCCAAGGGAGGAAATGTTATTTTATGTTTGGTCATGACTGAAGAGTTTAAACGAATCATGACCTGCGAGAGTGTAGAGGATTCTTGGGATATTTTGAAATCTACATACGAGGGTACAAATACTATTAGGGTTTTCATGTTGCAAAATCTGATGACTAAGCATTAAATGATTAAGATGTTAGAGAATGAGTGTTTTGATGAGTTCTATGCCAAGTTATTGGATATTGTCAATTGCTTGTTTAACTTATGTGAGCCTAGCCCTGAGCCTAGAGTGGTGCAAAAAAACTTAAGGCCATTGCCCAAAAGATTTAATGACAAAGTCACAGTCCTAGATTCCCTAGGTGGTGTCAACACTATAAGAGTCTAAAAGCTTGTAGGTGACCTTCAAACCTATGAAATGAACATGTGTCCTCCAAAGAGAAAAGATGAAAAGAAAGAGAAGGATGTTTGTTTTAAATCCCTAAAGGAGGATGTGTCAGATTTCTATAGTCACAGTGATTTAGATCTCAAAGAGATTTCTACGTTTGATAAGAAGTTCCAAAAGCTTCTTAATCTTAGAGAAGATGGGAGTTTTCAGGAAAAAAACCCAAGAACTTCAATGACCGTGACAGTAATAAAAGAGATGGTCCTGAGAAGATGGATGATTGGGAAATGTGTTTTGAATGCCAAGGGTTTGGTCATTATTCTTATAAGTGTCCCACTAAACTTAGGAAGGTGGCCAGGAAGTTGAAGGCATATAATGCTACCCTTAGTGATAGTGAGTCGGAAGAGGAACCTGATTCTCCCATAGAGCATAACTACACCACATTCATGGCTAGTCATGTGGTCTTATATGAAAAGTATTTTGACGTTAAAGATGATAATTTGCATGACAGTTTCGAAGTCCGATCTGTTGATTCTCAGACTATTAGTGAGGAATAAGAAGATGAGAAGAAGGAGAGTGATCTTTAGGTTGCCTTTCGTAAGTTGTACACAGAGTAGTTAAAGTTAAAAAGTTCGAACTTGAAGTTAGAAGCTAAGTTGAAATAACATGATATAGTAAACGCTGATAGTAAATTGATTGAGGATTTAAGGGCACGCGGAAGGACTCTTAAGGAAGTTCTCACATTTTTTTGAGGGGGATAGAGATAACCTTCATGGATTGATGGAAAATATGAAGGTCCTTAATGTTTTATGAGTCTAAACTTTTTCTTGAGTCTTTGATTGTGGACTTAGAGGAGAAATTGATAGACTCAAGTCACGTCAAATTTGATTTGGAAATAGGTATGGGGAAGATAAATAAGATTTAAGGCACCGTCCAAATAAAAAATGAAAAAAGTTAGAATTGGATTTGATGATCCAACTGCTTCCTCTACTAAAGTAAAGACCAACATTTTTATGGGGTTAACTATAGAAAGGAAATTAGAAAAGTTCAACATGTACGTAACATTCCTCGTGTCTACATGGGAACACATTGTAGTAGGAAAGGTCACCTTAGACGTTTTTATTATGACCATAGAAAATGTCCTAAGAAATTTATGTTTGGTGTGACAAAGGTTCCCAAAACCCAAGATTGTCATGTTACACCTATATGGGTTAGGAAATCATATTTGGAAGTGCTTAATGTTAGGCTCGTTAATTCTTGGATGCTTTCACATGATTCTTCTCATGCTATATCTAATGGTTGATTATGTTTGCATCATTTCATACACTAGATTTTTGTGCTTCATGTTTTATATTATTATTGATTGTATGATGTTTGTGTCTTTTTTATTTTGATTTTCCATTTATTGGGTCTTATTGATAAAAATGCAAAAGGATTTTGTTTTTCTTTTGAGTAGTTTTAAAAGGTTTAAAAACTCAAAAAAAATTAGTTTATTTGTGTATTTTGGTTTTACACATTTTGTGTGGCATATTGGTGTGTTTGAATCCCATTTGTTCCATGTGTCTAGGACATTTGATTATGGTTTACAATGCTTTGAATTGTTCTTATTCATGCTTGCATGGAGTTATTCGAACTTGATTTTCTTAATAGATTCACTTTGTATATGCCACCGCACACACTTTCATGAGATCTTTTGGGATTTAATTACCTATGTTGCATGGGCTAAGTGAGGTGTTCTCCTATCAATCTTTTCATATACATACCTATTTGATTGGGGGGGTTTGTGCATGTAAGAACCATTGCCCGGGAGATTGTTTTTATTTAACAAATATGAAGGCGCGATGGAAAAGGGCGAAGAAGGGAGTAAATATCCTTTACGTGAAAGGACACCATTGTAAAGATCCTAAAAGAAAAGAGAGGCAAAAGAGAAGAAAAGAATTGACACGACCATGTTTAGAAATTGATGCTTCAAAATTGGTATCTTAAAAAATAGAGAGAAAAATGAATATCTATTTTTTAGGGTGTTATAAGTTGAAGATGAATGGGCTTTCACAATGAGTCCTAGATAATATTAGTGTTTGAAGCTATTGATCCAAGAGTCATCGATATTTTATAGGACAATGTCCATTGTGTATGCTTGTCCATTATGAGTTCATTATATGTCACTTGAGGCTAGATCGAAGTTTGATAATTTAATGTGGTAAAATATAACTCCTTAGACATATCTTGACTGGTTAGGACATATATCTTTTATTTTATTGTTCACTCCCCTTACCTCCATACAATATTTGGTATTTGGTTTAGACAGATTTATGCCATATGAGTGTGGAAAGCTTATGTGCTTTGTGTATTTTGTGGTGTTTATACCTATTAATGATTGTGCGTTATTGGTCTGAGTGTGGAAATCTTATGTGCTTTGTGTATTTTGTGGTGTTTATACCTATATATGATTGTGCGTTATTGGTATTTTTATGTGAATATCTATACGGTATATATGTTTGGAGTCCTTGCGGTTTCATTTAACCCATGTTTGTCATACGCTTCATGTTTGTATCACAATGGCATCATAAATTATCATATTGATTTCTTTTGTTACATGTTAACATTGGCATCATTTTTGTTCATTATTTGTATTATTTTTACTTGTGTTGCTGAGCTTGTTTGTCGTTGTGTTCTACTTCACATCGCATGATATTGCTTTTTTTAATTTATGTACACATGAGTTCTATATAGGGAGCAGTTTTTTTTTAACTTTACCTTTGTCTATTCCCGAACAAAAATGGGAGAGATCAAACCTATGGGGGTTATATACTCTAAAGGAGATATTTTTAACAAATGGGTATTTTTAGTTTCACGTGAGGTTTTGTATTACTATATTTTGTTTGCATTTGAAGGCGTGTTAAGTGTTCTGGTTTAGAAAAGATGCGAAAAAGTTTCACAAGAGCAAAGATACTCAAGTTTTTATCAGTCAACCATCTACACTTTTCCCTTTGGGGTTGGGATTGAGTCTCAATGAGCATGTCGGCCCAGTGGGTTTTTGTTTTTGGATTTTCTCCCAGAATAACAAAAAGGGGTTATTTGTAAGGGCAAATTTCTGATCAAGTCAATTTGTATGTATATTAGCTCTATTCCGTTTGGATAAAACTTGTTTGAGTCATAGGTTTGGATTTGAGTTGTTTGTCCTTGAAACCTATGTTGTGTGATTGGAGACCGTAGTTGCCAAGTTAAGTGACATCAAGCCCACATTGTGTTTCTTATTAAGTTTCGTCTTCAAGCATCCGAGGGGTCTCAATAAGGTATGAATATATATATTTATGTTTTATCCATGGATACTATGATTGGGTGTTAGTTTTTAATTTGAGGCATTTTTTGTAAAAATAATTTTTATAGAAAATTTATTTTTTTACTCAATCATTTGAACGATTTTTTCCTTGTCTTTCAAACGAGTTTCATAAGGTCATTCGAATGAGATCTTTAAATGAGAAACTGGTATTTGTTCAAACGGGTTTGTTCTATTTCACATGATATTTTCATGCTAATATCATTCGATGGATGTTCAAATGAGTTTCCTTATCTCATTCGAGTGATATTTATTTCGTTCAAAATAGAAGGAATAATTCATTCAAATGACCTTATGCTTTTCGTTCGAACAAGTTTCCTGAATTTTGTACAGCCTCTTTTTTCATATTTTCTATAAATATGAGGACTGGTAAGGATTTTTTGATAGAGATGTTTGCAAAACGATTTTCATAGACAAATATTGAGCCTCCCAAATCCAAGTTTACACCCAAAGTTTGAGATGCAAGTTTCACATACATATGTTCGTTTGAGATATCTTGGGTGCTTCACTAAGGTTCTTTGCCCTTCATATTGGAGAGAGTTTTGAATGGAGGAGACCTTGTTTGCGTTGTGTGATAGTTGGACCAGTTGAGAGGCAAGTAAGATCGGTGGGATATAGAGATGTAGGAAAGCGCTTGTGTTATGTTGGCTATTGGAATGTATCTAACTGTGGCTGCGAAGAAGGTGATAAGGAACAATGAATCACGTTAAGGCTTAAAGGAACTGAGTCGTTAACTAAGTATGTGTTTTTCTTCTACTAAGACCTATATCGTAGTGGACTTATGTGTTGGGCCATCCGAGGTTTTTCCCATTGTGGGTTTTCCTTGTATATCATCATGTTGCGTGATTACTTTATTTTAGTCTTGCTATAATAACCTAGATGCATGATTAAGGAAAGATAAAATTTGGATAATTTTTTCCATAACACTAGATTAAATTTGTGAATGTTTAAAATTGGATTAATTAATTTGAAAAATTAAAAATCGGTATGTGTTTGGCGACTCGTATAAACCCTAGGGCATTGGAGCACTTTCAAGTAGTGAGTATGAGGCTAGGGATTCTAGGATGATCACCTATCGAAATAAATCCAAAGGATTTCTCACGGTCTTTAGATCATCGTCAGTAGAGAAATTGCTAAGGAACAGTAACAGTCATGCAGACGCATTATCCACTCAAGCATCTTCCATTGATGTCAATTTTAAAAGAAAAGTTGAGGTAGAATATGTGGATCGACCTAGCATTGATGAACCTGATGTTGATATCTTAGGGGTACTATTGGCCTTAAATGCATAAGGATGCTCTTCAGTTCATCAATAAGTGCATAAAATGCCAGGATTTCTCCCAATCATTAGGCAAGCGGTCGGAGATCTGAACCCCCTCATGAGCCAATGGCTTTTTTGTCAATGGGGGATGGACATAGAGGTACCTATACTTATATCTCCCAGCAACTGGAAGTACTTGATAAATTTTATTAACTACTTCACAATGTGGGTGGAAATAGAACCACTCACCGACATCAAAGAATTTGATGGTAGGCGATTCGTTTAAAGGAACATAATCACAAGGTTTGGAATTCCAAGATCAATGGTCACCGACAACAAAACACAATTTGACAACAACATCTTCAAAGATTTAGGTGCAGAACATGGGATCATAATCCACTATGCATTTGTTGTGTTTGCTCAGCGCAATGGCCAAGCCGAGATCACCGACAAAAATCTGTTGTCAGGATTCAAAATTGATTAAAAAATGTAAAGGTAAGATGGGGTGAAGAATTACTCTCCATCCTATAGGCATACAGAAAAAATACCTAGGAGGTTGAATGGGGAAACCCCATAGTGTCTGTAACACCCCGTAAATTAAACAACATTTGGTTGAATAGTATTTTGGGAGAAAAAAAAGAATTTATTTTATTTGAAGAAATTTAATTTAATTCATGATTGGAGAAAATTAAAATTTGAGGAATTTATTAATTCGATAAATTGAGGATTATTTATTTGATTTCTTTGTGTCACATTTTGAGTTCTTAATTTGGAAGATGTTATAAAATAACTCGGATGTCGATTTTGAGCATACGGTGAAGTCCGGTGGGGTCGAATTAGTCCAAAAATAAGTGGTTACATACAAATATTGGGTATTGGGGTCTAATTTCACATGTGTGAACTCCATATAGAGAGTATGGACCATTTTAATTAGGGCCCATAGGCCCAAAAAATGAATAGTGTTTTAACCCCAAAGGTGTAAGGGTTAGGCATCATTAAATCACATTTGAAGGCTAAAGGGAGAAAAGAAAAGGGAGAGCCAAAGAGAAAAGGAAATTGGGGATCTTGAAGAGTCATTTTCAATTCAACTCCATCTTTCAAAGCCCTAGATCTTCTTGGTTGAGGCAAGTGGTTTAAATTTTGGGTATTAAATTGCATCTATATTTTCATATTAAAAGAGGTGAAATCCAATTTAATTATAGGACTTGTTCTTGCATAAATTGGGGTTTTTCTTTTAATGAGGGTTATAAATCTATAGAGGATTTGATAATTCATGCAATTGATGATTAAATTCGTGAGATTGTTAGGGCTAGAGTTGTTATAATGGAAGAATGGATTTATGATGAATGTTAGAGAGTTTTGATGAAGAAATATGTACAAAATTGAGGTAGTTACTATTCAAATGGAGATTCTGTCCGTGTTGCCCTGTAGAAAATCGTGTTTTCTAAATTTCGTTCTCTCATACGTTTTCACAAAAAACGGCTCTAAAATGTCCCAAAACGGCAAGTTTATAATCTGGGCAGATTTTTTGAAATATTTTTAATTGTTATTCCATTGGAGAACACAAGGATTGATATGTGTGACTTATTACCCTTGAATTAGGTAGAGAATTTATTAATTTGTGGAGTTAAGGTTTATGATTGAGTGATTGAAATCGTGCTAATGAAGTGGGGGAAACTTACTTGGATGGAATTGAACATTGAATTAGGAATATTGAATTTCGGGACGAGAGAGAGTCCGGGCATAATTGGTAGGGTGACACCAAAATACTGATAAATTAATTAGTGTAAAATTAATTGAAATAAAGTCGGACCATTGGCTTGCATGTTTTAGGATTGTGTATGGGCATAGTACATCGGTAGCCTGGATATTTTCTATATACATACATACATACATACATACATATATATATATATATACCCTGACATGTAGTATATATACGATTTATAAATATTGGTGTGAATACTATTTATAAGGTAACATACCCACCCTAAGGCTATCATGTGAGGTTGCGCGATGTGGGTGAATCCCCTGGCTTGAGGAGCAGGGTGAGTATAGTCCCCAGGTTATAGCGTTCGAACGCTGGTTTGAGACGTTTTGGGTATGATTCGGTCTCATTTCGGGGGAAACTATGGTCGTCTCCATTACATATGTAAATTGTTATTTTCTGACTCGGGTGGCAAGCTATGTTAGGGTTTTCGGGTGGATTAGAATACTCGGTAATGATATCACTTAGATATTTCCCGATGAGTGCCTATTCGGGAGGATGACGATGGATCTATGACATGTGTGTGAAAGTTGTGATATGATTATACATATATATGGAGCAGATTTATATACGGGTATTTTATATATATACATGGTGCGGAAGGTATAGACTATATAACCTGTGATAATCTTAAATGGTATAAAATGAGAAATGATGTTTTGTATAAGTTAGTGCGAATAATAACTTATGACTGGTATATATTATGTGAATCGTATAAGTGATATAACTCGTGAGATTGTTATATGGTATTAATTGACAAATTATTCCATTTAATTAATGAGATCAATAACTCATAACTTGTGTACAAAATTCACTTGGGTTGGAATAGTGAGAAGTTGTGAGATATTGGTAATGAGACTAGTTATGGGGTAGTTAGCTAGGTCGGTTAAATATAGTTACGTTAGGCGTGCACATTAGTGAGGGGTGAGGTATCTTCAATAGAGTGTGAGGCACTAATTTAAATATGGAGAGCATTTGCATATTTAGTTCTTGCATTTAAATTCAATTGCTAAATATTTTTAAATGTTTTGTGTTCTAACCCTTGCTATAAAATATTTTCAAAACCTTTTAAGTATCCTACCACAGGGATTCCAGGCTTGATATTCATTCTAGGGACTCCCAGCTACAACATGTGTGGAAGTTATAGGATTTGGATAGACGCATACGTTTTTATGTTCCTAGTGTAGGGATCTCTATCAGACTATCCGGAGCATGTTCGTTCACAGTTTATTTCAGTTGCTTTTCAGATTGTATGAGAGTTATTACTCTTGCTCGTTTGGTTTGGTATTGGTGCTAGCCGATGGTTTATTCGGCGAGACTTTCATTACTCTTTATGTTGATTGGATTTTTATTAGACTTATGGTATGATGAATTTCCCTTATTACGTTGGTTATTTTGATTCATATTATGTTTTTGGCTTGGTCTTAAATAAAAAGATAAAATTTGGCACCATGTCTTTTGAATACAATGTGGTTAGTAGGTTTTAAAAAGTTTTCGACAGTGATGCTAAGAATGAACCATATGAGATTCTTGTTTAATTTGATATAGGACTGATCACCAGGTATTTTATTAGACGGGGTGTCACAAATGGTATCAGAGCTTCAGATTCTAGTGTTCTTAGGATATGTGCGGCTTTTCACGTTTCAGTGTAGTGTTCATTGATATGGAGTCTTATTATAAGATTATTGTATTCCTTCACGTATGCGATTTATGTTCTCCTGCTGTAGGGGATAGTTCATGTGATCCACATACGGTTTTGGTCTAGTGTGGTAGATCGAACATTATAGAACAACCAACGTGGTACGTTAGAAGGATTGCAGGAGGGAGGATTGAACAAAGCTATGGGGTATTTTAGAAATAGTGACGCGACAAGAGTCACTATGATAATTGTTCAAATAATTGAAGTTAGAGAAACTGCTGGGGTGCAATAGTTTCCCCAAGAACCATTGGGAAGTACTATGGTGCATAGTTAAAACCCCAAGTATAGACGACAAGGGGTGAGGGTCAAAGAAAATTTAAAATTCTGAAAAATAATCAGTTAGGATTCGAGGGAGGTGCGAAAGAGTGATTTTCCAGTGGGTAGAGAGCATCCAATTAGTATCAAATGTGGGGTAGTGCTCAAGTGAAAATTTTAGGCAAGGGAGTTTTCTCTTAGAAGAAGTATCGAGTGATGGAGCCAGTCACCATATTCACGGGGAGATACCATGAATAACGAGAAATTAAGGTTGCATATTATTATGAAATCTCTTACTAGTGGTTGAACAGAGAGGCAAGGAAAATTTTAGAAATTTTCCAAAAAGGGTTGGGCAGTGGCCGAATGGGAAGGAACGTCGACAAAATTCACAAACTTAGTATCCAACGAGAGGGGTACGAAAAATCAAGTAGTGTTTGTAAGTTGATATTAGACCCATTGGATAGAGTGTACAAGCATGGATATGAGATTTGGCTAGGATGATTGGTATAGTTGTCGTCAAAGTTATTATATTAAACTTGGTATCAATACTCTCGAGAGAGGGGAGCTGAGGTAGTTGGAAAATCTGTAAGAGGAGTAAGTTTGAATTTTTAGTGTTTCTAAGGTTCCAAGGGAAGGATTACCTAGTAGGGGACCCAGATTAATAACTGAGATCAATAGAATTTCTACCAAGTGACGGTGGGTTCAGTTAGGGCCGTCAAGACCAGAAATCAGTCTACTGGATCAGCGGATCTGAAGGGACAATTGGGGCAGCAATCAGGGTTTAGACTACTAGGTTCGTGAGAAGGAAAACCCCAACATGGCCAGTGGGTCCACATAAAGGAGAAAGGGGAATGACATAGAAAGGTTTCTTATGTGTAAAAGAGTGGAAACACGTGGATGGATCTTGTCCATGGAAAGTCAGGGGACATGAGCTAGATGCATAGTAGGAGCATCTATTGGAGAAGTTTTTGGTTTGGTTAAGACGTTGGTGTTATGTTTAATAACCATTGAGCCGATATTGTTGTGAGTAAATGAAACTACAAGTCTTATCACGAGATGATTGGGGTATGTTTTATGTGATGCAAGAGGGTCATAGTAATGTATTCATACTAGATTCGCGTGAGAAATGAATTTAGCGGAATTATTGTTAATGTCACTAGTATGCGTATTTTTAGCATAGAGTAGCGAGGTACTCTTCGATTCCACCTAAGAGTAAATGGGTGGGGTACATTGATATGATGTATTTCTTGAGGACTAGCTCCTCTGTGAGGTGATAATTGAGGCATGGTTTTATCTTGAGTACGGATGAGATCGCAATGGGGGAGGCGATCATAGCAAGGCTATCGTGATTCGTTGTTTCAGCACCAGATATATATTCTCTTGATATGTCTAACCAGGAAAAGGGTTGATAAATGTCATAGAGACAATATTGTGTGAAGCAGGATTCATAAGGTATAGTTTTCTAGTTATGTTAGCTCCCGGAGCGTTGGATTTTTACTGAAGAGATTCAAGGGTTATAGGGTTGGTGTGGAGCGGAGAGATTTAGCTCGTTATTAATGTTTAACGCTGAGGGATTAGTGATAGTACGAGCGCAGTACTGTATGACTCCTTAGAGGCATGAGGGTCCATGATAGACTTGGGAGTATAGGGGTTAGATTCGAGAGTCCTAGAGTTATGATATGGGTTTTGTGGAAATCAAGGACCAACGATGATGAGGAATAATGCACTAGACAAAAATTTTTTTGGGCTTTGCTGGGAAGTGTTATATGATAAGCACCCAAAAGTGTACATTTTATACCCGGAATACACGTATTTTAGTTGCTAATTCTCTATAATTTGGGTCTTATGCGCGTAAATTTTTATTGTGCAGGTTGATTGCCGTTTGCGGAGTTCAAATGCTTAGTTTAAGACAAATGCGCATCAAATGGAGCTAATTACCTTGCCCCGTAACCTCACCCGAGCCTAAACTTGTCCCTAAACCTACCCCGAAGCCCGTGTGTGTTTAGTTTGTGCCTTTCTAATTTCTTTAGATTTTTAGTTTGAGTCGTTTTTATTTTTAGAGTTTATTTTAGATTTATTTAGAATTTCTAGGTTTTATTTTCTATTTTTATATTTTATTTTTATTAATATAATTTTATTTGATTTTGATTTTGATAAGTTTTTAGCTTTTATTAGGATTAGATTTTTTTGAATTTCATTTATTTTTTTATTTTATTAGATTTTAGTTTTTTAAGATTTTAGTTTTTAGTTTAATAGATTTTTATTTTTTTATTTTTATTTATTTTTAGTTTCATTTTTAATTGAGTCTTTATTTTATTTTTAGAGTAGGAATTTAATTTTTAGATTTTTAGTTTTAGTAGTTTTATTTTTATCAGTTAGTTTTATTTTATTAGGGTCCAAATTGAACACACACATAAACTCAATCACACCTTGAAACCATACACACTCACACATCTAACTCACTCACCTCACCCATACCTACCTTCCCATACAATCTAACATATTCACCTTCGTCCCCAACAAACCAATCCTTTCTCTCACCTCCCATCATTTAACATAAACCCATTAAAATCAAACCTCTAACCAACATAACTCTCTCTCTCTCTAAGCCACCCATTCCACCAATACCCATCTCCTATGACCCCATCTCCTAAAACCAAGACCACCTCACACCCAGAACCTCAAACCCGATGATCCTCTAGCAACCCACAGCCAGGTTTCGACGAGATTAGCGGGACCTGCTCCGGCCAATAATCTGCCACCTGTTTAACCCGCGAAACCCTGAGCCAAAACAACCAACCTCCTAGTCCCTCATCGGCGCCGCCCGACCCCTATCTCCGACGTCCTTTAGATCTCCCTTTAACCCGCCGACGAGACCCACTATGGCCAACCATAAACCCGTTGTGAACCGATCCAAATCCCACCGGTTCAACCCGGTCAGAACTACCCATCTCTTACCCACTACCTACTATGTCCCAGACCCACAATCATCTTCAACCCGGAACCCCAGCGAACCTATCTCCAGACACCAAAAAATCTAAACCCAAATCCCATTCAACATAACTAAGACCCATTTCACCTGAACCCATTTCCTTTTTTTCTAAAAGCCACGATTTCCTTACCTGCTACAAACCAAAATAAAACCAAGCCAAACATATCTCCCGCATGTGCCTAATAAACCCCTTTTACCCCTTTTTCCCAAATTACACCCAACTAACTTAATTCCCCTTTTCAAAAAATAACCCTCAGACCTCTCATCCCCATAATCAGATTTTTATCCTCTCACACTCTCATTACCTCACACAATTCATGATACACCCAAACCACATGCACACCCAAGTGTATTTCCCAATTTAACCCCATAGCTCCATGTGCAAATAAAATAAGACCTCAAGGCCATTTGAAGAGGAATCTAGGGTTTTGTAGAGAGAATTCTAGAAAAAGTTAGTTTAGATTAGA
Organism: Sambucus nigra; assembly: GCA_949130495.1. Classification (NCBI taxonomy): domain Eukaryota; kingdom Viridiplantae; phylum Streptophyta; class Magnoliopsida; order Dipsacales; family Adoxaceae; genus Sambucus; species Sambucus nigra. The sequence goes on along the minus strand of OX422217.1, from coordinate 260,494,700 downwards.
AAATAAATTAGGATAAACATTTTTTGTAAATAGTTTTATTTTTATTTTTTTAGAGATTTGTGAGGAGAAATTTTGTATGAGATTTAATTGAGTGGGTATTATTTGAAACTACTTGGATGCTCAATTAATAGGGTTGTATACTTCAAATTGGAGGATTGGAGTCAATTAAATTCAAGATATTGGTTTGATTGTTCTTCTCTCTACTCTTTTATATTAAATGCCTATTGATTGTTTATTCACCATGTTTAATATCATGTTAGGCTAAATCCCCTTTCAAGGAGTGGGGTGAACCATTATTTGTTGTTATTTTAATTTAATTAGTTGGATTACTTGAACATTCCCTTTGAATATTAATTTTCATCCCTCACCCTTAAATTTACGCATCGAGAGAGGGTAAATGATTTTAGAGAGAAAATCGAAATTCTAAGTTATAATACCCATTTTAGATTCGAACTGGATATAGGGATTTCATAAGTGTGGTATTATTCCTTGAATTTCAACTCTAAATTTATTTTCTAAGATGTACATAAATTTTGATGAATCGATCCTAGCGGGTGATGAATTAAAAGGAGTGTAGATCTATTTTTTAGAGTTGTGGGGGGTTAAAATTAATTTTCTAAAAGATTACTATTAAAATAACACTTGCAACGAGAGTTGGTTTGTAATTTTGATATTCATTTGGGAGAATTCAAATAAATAAATTAATTAGTTAGAATAGCTAAAATTTGAGGTGTAGTCCCACTCCTTGATTGCTCTCACATTTATTTAACTAACTTTATCTTTGATTTTTGTGTTAGACTTTGTTTTTTTTTTCATTTTAGTCACTTTTTAATTAGTTCTTTACATCTTTCATTTTAGTCTAATTTTAGTTTCACCTCATTTCCCAAAAAATGTTTTAATATTTGAAAAGCTAAAAAAATAGAAAAAGCAAAAATCGAAAAAACAAAATAAAAGTGAATTGCAATTGTTTTCCCCTCGCTTTACCCCCTAGAAGTGGATTGATAACATTAATTACCTCTACACTTTAGTGGATTGATAACATTAATTACCTCTACACTATGGCCACCTCCATTACGTTTGTAAATTTTTATTTTCTGACTCGGGTGACGAGTTGTGTCAGGGTTTCCGGGTGGATGACCATACTCGGTAATGATATCACTTAGAGATTTACCGATGAGTGCCTACTCGGGAGGATGATGATCGATCTACGACAGGTATTTTATATATATTCATGGTGCGGAAGGTATAGATGATATAACTTGTGATAATCTTAAATGGTATCAAATGAGAAATGATGTTTTGTATAATTTAGTGCAAATAATAACTTATGACTCGTATATATTATGTTAATCTTATAAGTGATATAACTCGTGAGATTGTTATATGTTATTAATTGAGAAATTATTCAATTTAGTTAATGAGATTAATAACTTATCACTTGTGTACAAAATTCACTTGGGTTGGAATAGTGAGAAGTTGTGAGATATTGGTAATGAGACTAGTTACGGGGTAGTTATAATAGTGAGAAGTTAGACCTAGCATAGGAATGAATGGGGAAGACTCTCAAGCATCTGGTCACTTATAAACAGGAACTATCCAGACATCTTGATAAGATGGTCAAGGTCAAAGAATCATAGGTCAGTAACCTAGTCCTCAGAAAACTCATTCCAAAGGAAAAGAAACTGTTAGATGGAAACCTATAGCCGAACTAGCAAGGACTGTACCGGGTAACTTCAAAAGGGGGTTGAGGATCCTATCACTTAAAAGAATTAAATGGAAAAATAGTACCAAGGTGATGGAAATCCATGGACATTAGGAAAATATTTCTAGTTAGTCATATCAATAAATATTGTTCCTTTACTATTATGCCTCTGTTTTAGATCTTCGAACTTAAAGCCCACTCAAACAATGGTACATCTTAGAATAAGTCAATCACTTAAGAATCTGACATTAAACCCACTAAAGAAATAGTACAACATAAAACAAGTCGGACGCCTATGTTTGGCATCACACCCACTCAGTTAGTGTTACGACAAGTCAATCACTTGAAAACCTAGAATTAAACCCATCTGAAAATAATGGTATAGCCTAAGAGGGCTAGTCGTCCCAGACTAAGCGTAAACCCACCTAAAAATTGGGTTATACAAATTATAAATAAGTTGGTCACTTATGTTTTGCATTAAACCTACCTGAAAACGGTGGTATGGTCCAAAAGGGTTGATTAGCGACAAAAAAATGGGTTAGGCTACCCACAACAACAACAAGTTTATCCAAAATTGGATTAGTTGGCCCAAATAGTCTATTTCTCATAACTGGACAATCAATTTAACAATATATACTAGTCAATATGATCTATAATTTGAATATAATTTTTAACAAATCCATAATCATGGCAATGAAAAACTGAGCATGTAACAAGTAAAGATGAAATGAAAATCAATATGAAGGAAATTTAATCGCTTTCATTAGATTTCAAAATGGACAAAAGGCCTACAAGGGAAATGACCAATCCGTCTATAAAAATTTAAACAAAAAAACTAAACTAAGGATCAAGGTTTACCTCCACTTAACTTATTAGAGGTGCATCATTCATAACACCGACCACTCCTTGAATCGGAGAGTTGGGATCAGTGACGACCTGGTTGATGGCATCAGCAGCCCAACCATCCTCATCAATTGACTGATTGAGCTCAATAGTAGGAGGATTAGTGATGAGGACTTCAAGATCTCCATCCCCTTTCTCATTGGATCCTCCAAAGGAGGATGTTCGACATAGGTTGGGTCACCCTTAGGGACCATCCTTTTTTTTATGTTCGTCCAACTAGCCCTTGTTGAATGCAACGGACTCATGATAGTCCAATTGCAAAGTAACTTCCTCGACTACTACCTCAAAACATTCATAAGAGGACTTGTTCATGTCATATTCAATCTTCCTCTCTGGAATGAATTTTTTACTTTGGAGGATGAGCTTCAGAAGAGTCTTACAGTAATAAGTCAAACAAATCAGTGTCTACCCGACTGAGTTCACTTGGCCTCTTCAATAACTTTTTCTTTCGAAATCATTTAATATTTTAGCTTATTGGTGAGGTTAGTCACCTCAGTCTTCTTACCCATCAACACATTCTTTGAGAAATTGTTACTCTCAAGAAGAACGTCATTACTCTGCTTCGGTTGTCAACCTAGTGGGGAAGCTATTATGTGACCAATATGGCCTATGTAAAGAAGAATAGTAATTATTTAGGAAAAAATCATGACAAAGCTTTAAAGAAATGGTTGAAACCGTACAAGTACATTGTGATGGAGCCCTTATTTGTGAAGGTGCTCCACTTGGAAGGGTCATAGGTTGACCATGTCGGAAGGTAACATAACCGACTATGCAAAAGAGATTGTTCCCTCCAAATCTTGGTGAGCCGAATCAGAAAACGTCATCGGATCCTCGACTTTATGAAAGGATATTTCACTATACCCTGGAATATAATGGTTGGGGATTCATTTGATGACTCTTTGATTGAGGGTTAATGATCACTGCTCGGTTAGATGTAGACCGTGGTGGTGGGGGCTCGATTATTTGGGGGAGTCTTGTTCGTCTTCCTTTTTTTGGCAAAATTCCTCCTGCCTCTCTTTCCCTCTATTATTCCATCTCGAGAACCTTTTTATCTTTTAGAGTCATCACTATCTTCTTCTTCCCAATAGCACCAAGGGCGGACTAAATAGTTTGGCAGCCCAATTTGTTTTTATTATCCCTAATAGCTTCTAAGTCAACTGATTGCCTAAGACAATTAGTCATCCCCTCAAGATTTTCAAGGATTACGGGAAAGGTGAATTATCCTAACAGAAAGTTCTTCCCTACCTCAAATTCTTCCCAAAGGAGACCATAGACGTTGACCTCCTCGTATGACAAAGGGGGTCTAGATCGTCAAAAAGGGGGTATGCCTCTCCCTCTTCTTCAACTTTGTCCTCCTGATCGTCATTACACTTGGTTGAGATGACGTAAATAGGAGAAGATTCCCCAATATTAAAAAACAATTGTGGTCTCACTTGGAAAAGAGGTGGAAATTGAGAATGAGGAATCGTCGGCCACTAAGTAATCGACTACAGTGACTTTAGGGATCGCTGTGAGGTTTTTTGCCGAAGTAACTGTGAGATCGTAACTAATTAGGATATGGGCTTCTCTCCAATGAGGTATTATATGTAATACTCCGTATTTTTATGGCTTTTAAATTTAGGGATTTACAAAATTTAATTGAGACAAATTAATTTAACTTTAATCCGGAAAGTTGTTTTAAATATTTACTAGCGTGACGAGAGTTAGTAATTATTGGAAATTTGTTGATTTGATTAAATATGTCTTATTGAGTAAAGTAATATGTAGAATTGATTTTATTAAAAATTGTCACGAGTGAATAAAAAGACAGTTATTGAAATTAAGTCGGGACGTGCCTGTGTCGTGTCCGGACTAAATTATTATTATTATTATTATTATTATAAGTGAATAAATTATAAGTCACCTATGTGGTCATTTCGAGTGTGCCAACATGTCCGGAAGGGTCGGGATAGTCTGAAAAGTGTACTCGGGGGTTTAGTTTGGGTCTCGGGACATTTTTAGGCCTAACCTGTAACACAGGAGGGAATTTTGGTAATTTTCTATTTTCGGCCTTTAATAATGACAAAAATCATTAAGGTTATATCAGATTGAGTGCCAGGGAAGTTAGGGTTCTTATAACCGAAAGAGAAAAAGTCCATAGGAAGAAAAAGGGAAAAGCCTTCCAAGTGTTCAAGGCCAAGAACCACCAATCTTGCAACCCCACCACCACCAAAGCGTAGATCGGAAGAAGCGGATTACTCTTATACCAATATGAATCGTCGAATAAGAACCTTAAATTCCCAGGCAGGTATCTATCTTGATTTTCTTGTAGTTAATGCTTCACTCATGTTAGATTAGGATTATAAACCTATGTCCCATGGAAAAAATTTAAGGATTTAGAAAAATCAAATCACACGTTTTAGAGGAAATAAATATATTCTGTAAATCTCAATCACATGTAGAGGATTTCCCATGAAATTGGATTGATTTAAAAGTGAGAAATCTGGAAAAAGAATTAGAACAATGGAAGTTTAGTGTAAAATAAGGGTTCTTGATAACTAAGACAAATTGCCCCTTTAATACAATCTACTTGATGAATTTGTACATGTTTCACGTAAGGAATCATGCATGTATGTATAGAGAACTAGTATAAATGTTATTTTGGAGTTTGGGAATCGATAATGATGTTTTGGAGAAATTTGGAAGATGAAACCTGTAGGTATAATTTGCACTTTCTAGGCAAGAACCGCTTGATCGACCGATCGACCCAAGAACATCGATCGATCGATGATCGATCGATCGACCCCTTACACTGATCAATCGACCCCTCCTAAAAAACTGCATATTTTTCTTCTATTGGTTTAATTCGGTTAAAATGCATAGTAACCCTTGATTATTATTTTGGGAGCATAATGGGATATAAGTAGGACCAGTAGGGGCTAGGTAAACTCCGTTGAGTAAGAATTTAACGTAAGATGAAATTAAGGGTTAACGGGGAGTTATCCACACATATGAAATTATGCATACATTTTATAAAAGGTCGAGACTTGTGAGGAAGTGAGACTAGAAGGTAAGTGAGAGTGCCTACTGAAAATATACTTGGGAAGTTAGAATACTTCGAGAGACGAGAAGTAGGTGTGGAGTAACTTATATATATGAGAATAAAAGTGACAAATCCATTATTCGAGATAATCAAGTAAAAATGTGCTAAGAGCGGATAATTGTAATTATGGGTTGTGGGTGCACCTAATTTAGAAATATGAATATTTATATATGACTGTGTGACTGTGCATATTATATATCTGTGTAAAAATCATACACGGGCTACTTGCTATCATGGGGGTTTCCGCGCTGGGACAGTCTTATCTCGATTGGACCTTTATGGGGCGATATTGATTCGTACCCTAGAAGATAGTATCCTCGATACAGGCTATCCGAAAATGATAGTCAGATATTCTAAGAGACTTGAGGGTATATGCTGACCTCTTAGGACCTGGAACTATGATTCACCTCCATTTATTTGTGTATTAAGTTAATACAATTCGAGAGTGATTTCGAAATAGTATTTCCCTTAGTTTGTGTGACACGGGGACTTGATAGCAGAGTATGCCAGCACCATAGGTTTTATGTGGGGGGTGTTAGTATATATATTATATGTGGGACTAATATATATATACGTATATCTATATGGGAACTTTCTACTGTGCGTATAAGTAGATAAGTAATGAATAAATGCTTCAATTTTATTATAGGAATTTGGGAACTTTATAAGGGAAATGAGTTATTCTAAATAATGTAGAAATCTCGAAGAGAATGATTTTCTAAAGTAAATATCATAACCTCGATTGTCATCTGATAAAACCTTATGGAATAAGTTAGAGAAACTTATGAGATTTATTAGAACGGGAGGCGTGCACACTAGAATGAGAGGTGAGAATTCTCAATAGAGTGTCACATACTAACATGGTTGTTGCATTAGTCGGTAAGCATTTTAAATACTTGCTAAACTAATTTTAAACTATTTTACACTCGGGCTCTAAACCATTTCCTGTTATTTCTTCTCTCTTGTATATATAAATATATATATATATATATATATATATATATATATATATATATATATATATATATATATATATATGTATGTATGTATATAATACAGGTGCCCATCCACAGGGGCGTCATGCTTAGGTTCCTTGGACCGAACGCGATGCAACTTATGTGGGAGTTGCAGGCCATTGCTTAGACGACCTCATTGTTGACTCCACTCCTACTTTTAGTTCTTATTAGTTGGGCATGTGTCGCCCGTTTCCTTATTTCATTGGATTTGTAAGATATTATGTTCATTTATCTTTAGTATTTTTACTCTTTGGGATTTAGTTACTGTCAGGATGGTTTTATTGATAGTTTAAACTGGTTTGGTTTATCTGGATGAATCTAATTCTTGTGGGTTATTATCCATCTTTAGTATATTAGAGTTCTTAAATTGCTGGTTATGTAAAAAGGTTTTCATATTCGGATTTAATAAAATGGAAATAAGGGTTCAAAAATTGCTTCGACACTTAGCTTAATTATTTAGGTTGTTTAAATTGGAAATTTTATTTTGCGACAGTGATGCTCAGAATGAACCAACCGTTCACCTTGATTTTAATTTAATAAAGGAATGATCACCCGGTATTTAATTAGGTGGGGTGTCATAGGTGGTATCAGAGCATCAGGTTCTACTATCCTTTAAGATCTGTACGACTTATTTCATTTCCAGCTTAGCGTGTTTGATTTAGAGCCCCAATATTAGGAATGTTGGATTGATCTTTATGAGATGGGAATTCGTACTTCTGCGATTTGTTTATGTGAATGATGAACTCATTCAGATTATTTAAAATTTTCAGATGGATCATCTAGAAGAACAAGCTAATGCCGTTAGGGGAGTCAATGAGCAGGGTCAGTTCACACCTCAGGTGTTTCCCGAGAGAGTATCAACCGTCGAGTTAGCAGGTATTATGGCACAGGAAGTTATCACTGCGGTCTTACAGTATCAAGAACGTAACACATAACTTATAGGGGCAAAAGATCTAGAGAGTATAGTCAATCTGTCATAACTAGAAATAATAAGTGTGTGAAGACACAAAAATTTCAATAACAAGCTCCTCAAGACCGTAAAATCCACAAAGGTAACAAATTGTGCAGGGAAAACCAAAAGTGTCTGGGACAACAAATCCAGGGTCAGAGTGAAGTCATAAAGAGGTGTTTCAAATGTGGAATGGATGGTCATGAACGTCGAACTTGTCCGGATCAAACTGGAGAGGAACTCCGACCCGATCAGTGAGAACTTTCAGGACTATGCTATAAATGTGTACAAACGGGTCACAAGTGGAGGGATTGTCCTCAACCAAATGTCATTTTTCATCAAGATTCTCAATAAGGCCAACAAGGCCAAGGAAAAAGTGGAACTGTACAACCAGGCAAAAACCGACAGAGCTGTAAAATGAAATAGTTTCGAGGTAGATGCTTCAATTGTGACAGGATGGCTCACCGGAGGCAACATTGTCCAGATAAGAGTAAGATACCCCAACAGTAGGGGCAGAAACAGCACGAATGTGTGTGCAACGTCCAGCATACTGAAATCCAGTAGCCATCCTCGGCCATTGATGGTATGTTCCTTCCTTCTAGTACTATGGGACACATTTTATTCAATACATGGGTGTCATATTGTTTCATACATACTCATTTTCCACAGACCTTATGATTTTTAGACACTACTGAGAGTACGGTGTCATGCGCAGACTCATCATTGGGAAAGGGTCATTATTTTTCTTTATACGCCGGGCTGTAGGTATATAGTTTGGTAGTTTGGTTTTACCTACAGTCATACTAGTTTAGTGATACGTGAGCACGATATCATTATTGGCATGGATTGGCTCGCTACGTATAGAGCCATGATAAATTGATTCGGAAGGAGTATCTTCTATGCCATTTCGGGGCAGGATATGTTTTGGTGGCGATGCCTCGCCTAGAAGGGGGACCTTCCACCTACTTGTATTACATAAAGGAGGATACCTCTAAGGAGATTGTGACTCTCCTAGATTTAATTCCAGTTGTTCATGAGTTTTCAAATGTATTTCGGGAGATAAGTGGGTTATGTGTTGAGGTATTTTGTGGAGAATAAAACCACAGGAGTTAAAAAAATTTGAAGTGAGAATAAGGGGCAGGGTCATGGCGCTTACAAGGAAAATGGTTAATATAATTTCTGATTTGGTTTAGATAGATTCGTTATGTTCGAAAGATGATTAAGTAGACAAGGCGATTGGCAAAGTAGAAGTATGAGTTTTATCCTCGGAGGATTAAGCGTGTTTTATGTGACACGTGCAAGCCATTATATTTTTATTTATTGCTAGTTCGCATGTGAGAAGAATTTAGTACGTATATCTATAGCGTTATTATTTTGTATACGTTCCCTTGGTAAAGTGGGATTATCTTTAGCGTTATCTGCGGAGGACAAATGGGTGCCTTATAAGTGATTCTTTACTGAGAATTCTCGTATTAGTGATGTGATATGCGAGTACAATATTATACTAATTATGGATTACAAAATAATTAAAACAATAGTGGGCAGTAATTTCAAGTCTATCGGAGTGGTTGCCATAGGGTAGCATGTTTTGTTCTGGAAAGGCCTCACCTGCGAGAGGGTTGAACTCACACTTATATTATCTTTTTTAGAGATTTCGGAGGGAATAGTGGCCTTAAGATATTCGATCCCAGTGTGTGTAGGGACTTTGTTGTTATGATTCAGTATGTATTCGGTTTACCATTGAGAGAAAAGATTTAACTCAATATTATGTTTAGCGCGTATGACTTGGTGATAGGAAGAGCGCGTTGACAAACCTATCCTTTAGAGGTGTGGGAGTTAAGAGTTACACCCATATGATTGGGAACGGGATTTCGAGAATCTCGATTATATGTATTTAAGGTTTTTAGAATATGATTTCCACCAATACTGCACGATTGTACAATTGGTGAAATGTTCTTTGTTAAGTGTAATTACGAGAGGAGATGTAACCTTTTTTGTAAAGAGACGGAATAACGAGGTACATGTTATGGACGGAGGGCCTAACGGATTTTGATAACCGACAATGCTAGGTAGTAATGTATCGGGGGGGGGGTTCCTTATTTTGATTTCGCTTTGCGAGACCTCCCACGCATGAAACTTAGCGTAAGGTTAGAAGTGGGAAGATGTTTGGTCATTAATCTATGAGTTTGGTACCTCGCTCACAGTAGGAACATGTAATTATCTCTATAAGTTGGAAGTTTAATTACGATTAAAGAAGAGCCAGTGGTGTGGTAAGGAGGCATTAAAAGTTTTGTCTTATCACCACGAGTTAAGGGGTGGATTGATGATAAGGAGGATTTAAAATTTCAATTTCTAGGGTGATTGAGAGTACCCAAGTGTGGTAATCACGTTGTGAGCACAAGGAAAATAAGGAATTGGGTGTTATACATAAAGCGTATGTGATGCTTATGGTAGTATACACGGTTTATAGGGTGTGTGGGTATCTTGGTTAGCTGATGTCAAAATCGTCCAAGTTGAAGGGACGTGGAAATAGACATGTGGAATAAATGTTTGAGGGATTGACTTAACGAAATGGAACTGGTAGAGTGGATTGGGCGCCGTGTGAAAGACGATAAATCCCTATATTTGTGTTTAAAGTAGCACACCGAATCTGGTTGGAAGGTTGTGGGAAGCCATTTAAAAAGGGGTATTCCTTGAGAAGGGTAGAATTTAATTATTATGGAGAACACTCGGAGCGGAGTTGTAACTATTCAAATGTTGAGAGAGACTGATGCGTACAAGGGGTGAAGATGTTAGGATGGTATAACAGGTCTGTAAGTGTACATCGTGGAGAAAAGTGCATGGTTCGAAACTTTCAGTATACACAAAGGAAAGAACGGGAGTATTAAGTGTCACTTAATGTGAGACATTACAAGTAGAAGTTGGTGTCGAGTGGGACATAGTGGGTAGTTTCCGTGGGCACTACTCATAAACAGAAATCGATTGGAAGAAGAGTTATAACCAGAGAATTTTGTGGCTACCAAAGATTTCGATAAGGGAAGAGGCCGGTGAAGTTGGTAAAGTTTCCTTGATGGGTTGTTAACCTCAAGGCAAGATTAAGGGTTCATTTGAACATGTGCAACAAGTCGCCCAAGAATGAAGTGATTGATATTCCTTTGGGGTGATTTACCATATTAACTAGTGTGCCCCAGTCTTCCTTTGAAAGGAAGAATCGCGTCGGTACATGATCTCTCTACTTAGGGTGAGACTTTCAAATCCCACTTTCAATATGGAATTTTAGTAAGCAACGGGGATAACACTTAGTATGAGCGGGTTGTATCACCCATAATCCGGGGATTAGGCGAGCGGTAATTAACCATTAGTGGAGCATTGTGAAAGTAATTTTGGATTCATTATGATTGTTTCATTTCCACAACGGTTATAGCTATCAAGTGGAGTGTAGTACGATAATTGGAGAAGGATATTACCTAATGGTAGGGTTCCGTGGTAGCATTCTTACCTGTTTATTGTGAATAGGGTGCTTATTGAGGTTTTGGTGTGGAAAACCTTAACTTTTCTCACTCTGAATGTTAAGAGATGGGCAGATAATCAGAATTTGGGGTTGGTCGAGTTAGAGTCTAATGACTACAGTGGAATTCCCCGACTATTTTAGGTGAACAAGAGTGGTCAGATGTTCGTATGGTTTCTCTCAGAATGGGAGTTTTGTTGTTAGATAAATCCGAGTAATTGTCATGTAGTGAGGTGTTACCTACCAATGATATTAAAATAATGGGAATTAATAGTGTATATGCGTGTCTTATGCGAATGCTATCGCATAGGAGCACAATATGAAGTGTCGTTAATGAAAGTGTTAAACAAGCTTGCTAAGAGATGGGGACTATAGTGATTAAGCTCCAAACTATGTAGATAGTTTGCGTACTGTTACGGTATCCAAAATTGTTTGAAAAGGTAGGCCTTATTTTCCGAATTTCGGGACGAAATTCCGTTATTAGGGGGAAGTATGTTGTGGGTACCCAAAATGTAGAACTATGGGCCTGGATGAGTAGCCCAGTCCTGGCAGCCCAAAGTCCAGGCCCCTCATCTTTTATGATTAATCCAGTCTCCCCCCACGATCCCATGAAGGGAAATTATGGGAGAAATGGAAAACGTGGAGGAACCCATCACCCCCACTCATCTACATGCACATGCATATATTCAACCCTAGGTCCGGGGCAAAAGGACAAGTTGTATTCTCTGTAATCACTCTCCGGTGTATATAGAAATAACATCGACTGCACCACCGTGGACGTAGGCACGTTTTGGCTGAACCACGTACATCATTTTTTGTGTGATTGGCATCTGCTATTCCTTGTTCCCTTATTGATAATCTTTCTCTCATATTTATTTGTGTTGCATAACAATTGCCTCTACAATTGGCACCGTCTGTGGGAAGCGTTCATCTTTACCTGAGAAGAGCCCACATCAAGAAAGGAGTTTAAGATGTCTGGTCATAGCAGCAATGCCCCCCAAGCAGGAGATATTCAAGAGCCACCTGCTCCTCGCAGGATTAGGTCTGAAGTCCGACATTCAGATCAGAGAGCTCGCCTAGAAAGACCAGCCTCAGAAGAAAGTCAGGGACCAACGAGGACCACGCAGATATCCAGGTTGATTGATGCGTACGAGGCAAGGCTCCACGAGCAGAGAGAGTTTTCTCGCAGGTACGAGGCTGAGAATGCTCGTTTGAAAAGAAGACTGGAAAGATTAGAAAGGGAGCTTCGTCTTGATAACCAGAGACGCCCACATCGTACTCCTAGCCCTCAGGCGAGCAAGTCTCGCAGCCGAGGAAGGAGCCCTAGACGAGGATCTCAAAGGGACGAAGGAGGCGAGTCAGACGACGACCTCCGCGAATAGCTTCGAAGAGCTCGCCGCCACCAGAGCCCTGATCGCAGCGATGAGCTCATACGAAACATGGTTCGCAGGGATATGGACCAGCATCCCGCTCACCACGGGACAAGATCAACTAGAGAACTCGTGAGGCAAGCTCTCAAAACCCAGATGAAGTCACCTTTCACGAAAGAAATCGAAGAGGAGGAAGCTCCCAAGAAATTTTCCATTCCAAGATTCAAGGTTTACGACGGAAAGACTGATCCCATCGATCACGTCAGGCAATACCGACAGGCAATGACCCTCTGGAGTTACCGTGATGCCCTGATGTGCGGTATTTTCCCCTCAAGCCTTCATGATGTAGCACAGAAGTGGTTCGAAAGGCTCCCCCACCGATCGATTAAGAATTTCAAATCCCTAGACGAGCTCTTTACGACCTGATTCATTACCAGTAGCTCCCATCCCAAAAGGATGGATGCTCTACTGACAATGAAGAAAACGCCTCAGGAAACCCTCCGCGAATACGCGAAGAGGTATTGGGAGTTATTCAATGAGATCGAAGACTGTGCGGAGGAGGTGGCAGTGGCCTCTTTCAAAATTGGGCTCCCTAATTCTTCCCTCCTCTACCAATCCCTGACAAAGAAGGAAGCTATTACCATTGACGACCTTATGGACCGAATCGAGAAATACGCAAAGGTGGAAGATGTCACCCGCTCTAATACAGGAGAAAATGGTCAAACTAAGCTCACTACCAAGGTAGGTGAGAAAGATGAGAACCAGAGGAAAGGAGGAAAGAACGGGGGAAAAATGGCTCCAAAAATGAAGGGAACCAGGACGCATCAAAAGCATTCCAGGCGGTCAACACCGTCTTCAAAGAACCAATTTACAAGGTTCTTGCGAAGATCAAGGATGAGTCATTCATCAAGTGGCCCAGGAAGATGGGGGGAGATCCCTCGAAGAGAAACAATGCATTGAGGTGAGATTTTCACAAAGAGGGAGGGCACAAGACCGAGCACTGCAAAGCTCTTAAGTCTCACCTTGAAGAGTTGGCCCAGTCCGGGCATTTGAACGACTTTGTGGAGAAAAAGGCAGAGAAAGTGACTGCCAACAGAGAGATGAGACCCGAAAATGTGCTGGAGGATGATGCTAGACACGAGTTTCCCGTAATTCACGGAGTATCTGACATCAAACAGATACAAGGGAACTCAGCTCGGATGGAACTGAAAAAACTTATAGCGGTAATGCAGGCCTTCCAAATCGATCTAGCAAAATCACAGTCGGGAAAACATCGACGAGCAGAGGACGTCAACTATAACAAGCATATTGTTTTCACGGATGAAGATTTGATGGGAGTAAGGACCCCACATCATGATGCTCTGGTCATTACCCTCAGGATAGCCAACTTTGACATCGACAAGCTGCTCGTCGATCAAGGAAGCTCATCCGAAGTAATGTACCTCGACCTGTTCAGAAAATTGAAGTTGAGCGTCTCAGACCTAAAGGAAGCTACTGTTCCTTTGGTTGGCTTCGCCGGGAAAATGACCATGCCTCTAGGCAAGATAGTGCTGCCAGTTCGTGCTGGGAACGTCTCCAAAATGATTGAGTTTTTGGTAGTTGACATCGAATCGCCGTACCAGGCCATCCTCGGTAGAGGATGGCTTCATGCAATGAAGGCGGTCTCCTCGACCTACCATCAGAAGCTCAAGTATGTAACCGAGCGAGGAGTAATGGAGATCCACGGCGACTAAGAAATGGTAAGGAAGTGCTTCATAGCAGCCATCAGACCAAAGCCAGAGAAGAAGGACGGTCAACCCAGCGAGAAAGTTGAAGAGGGTGTGATACCTTATAAATAACAACTAAATTATGGAAGACCAGGAGTCGAGGAGACCAGGCTCCTCCCCTTCGAGCGTGTCATCGAGGACCTGGTAGAAGTTATAGCCGAAGTTGGTAACAGTAGCAAAGTATTCCTCATTGGAGCATCTCTCACCGATCGAGAACAGAAGGAGTTGACGACCTTGCTGAGACACAACGTAGATTTCTTCGCATGGGAACCATACGAGCTGCCTGGCATTGATCCTGGTATGGTCTGTCATCAGCTGCACGTCGACTCGACATTCAAGCCAGTCACGTCGAAAGCACGAAGAGCTGCACTTGAGAAGGCTAAAGCAGTCGAAAAGGAGGTTAAAAAACTGCTGGATGCAGGATCCATACGGGAAGTACAATTCCCCAAGTGGTTGTCCAACCCAGTAGTGGTTCCGAAGAACAACGGGAAGTGGAGAGTTTTCATCGACTTCACTGACCTCAATAGAGCGTGCCCAAAGGATAGTTTCCCCCTCCCAAAGATAGACCAACTAGTAGATGCCACTGCAGCTCACGAGCGAATGAGTTTCCTGGACGCATACTCAGGGTATCACCAAATCCCCTTGTATGCCACAGACCAAGACAAAACGGCGTTCATCACGACGGTTGGGTTGTATTGCTACAAAGTCATGCCGTTTGGGCTCAAAAATGCAAGGCAACCTACCAGCGGCTGGTCACAAAAATGTTCAAGGATCAAATGGGAGATACAATGGAGGTCTACATCAATGATATGCTCGTTAAAAGCAAGAAGAAGGAAAATCACCTCTCAGACCTGTCAAAGACCTTCGAAATCCTCAGGAAATACCGAATGAAGCTAAATGCGAGCAAGTGTTCCTTCGGTGTCCAGTCAGGAAAATTTCTTGGATACTTAGTCAGCAAGAGAGGCATAAAAGCTAATCCGGACCAGATCGATGCAATCAACAGGGTACAACCACCTCGGACAGTCCGGGACATGCAGAAGCTCACTGGAATGCTCCCTGCCTTAAATCGCTTCTTCTCCAAATCCTCCGAGAAGTGCAAGACTTTTTTCCGGCTTCTAAAAGGGAATAAACCAATAGAATGGAGCCCGGACTGATCGCGAGCATTGGACGAGCTCAAGTATTACTTAAGCTCTCCACCGCTGCTTGTCATACCACAACCAATGGATTCTTTATACCTATACCTCTCGGTATCCAGTCACACTGCCAGCTCAGCGTTAATATGCGAGGTTTAAGGAATCCAGCACCCCATTTACTATGCGAGCAAGACCTTATTAGACACCGAGCAAAGGTACCTGCCATTAGAGAAGCTCGCATTTGCACTAGTGATAGCCTCGAGGAAACTGAAGCATTATTTTGAAACTCATACTATCATCGTCCTTACTTCGCACCCCCTTAAGGCGATCCTGAGGAAAGCGGATTTGTCGGGCAGATTGTCTAAGTGGTCAGTCGAGCTCGGCCGGTTCGACATCCAATTTCAACCAAGGACCGCTATCAAGGGTCAGATCCTCGCTGATTTCATAGCCGAATTCACTGGCGAAGAACTCCCCAACCAACCTCAACCAACAAAGCAAGAAGAGAACCCAGCAACAGTGGAAACCTGGAAACTATTCGTTGATGGAGCCTCCAACTCAAAGGGGGCAGGCATAGGCATCGTCCTCATCGCCCCAGAAAACACCATCCTTGAGCAAGGGATCAGGCTTGGATTTGTAGCCTCCAACAACGAAGCAGAGTACGAAGCTCTAATAGCCGGTCTCCAAAAGGCGCAAATTCTGGGAGCAAAATGTTTACAGGTGTTCGACAACTAGTCTCCAATCAGATAAGTGGAGATTACAACGCAAAGGATGAAAGGATGGCAGCATACCTCGCCCTGGTGAGGAAACTAATGACGAGCTGTGAAGAGATCAACATCCAGCAGTTTCCGAGAGGTCAAAATAGTCATGCCGACGCCCTTGCAGCCCTAAGCTCGACAGTTGATTCTAGTCTTAAAAGAGTCATTCCCATCGATTTCCTCACTCGTCCAAGCATTAACCACAACAGCAAGCTGACAAACATGGAACAAATACTCCAGGTAGGATCAGCCCCCAGCTGGATGGATCCCTTAAGAGTCTATTTAAAGGAGGCCACGCTCCCCGAGAATAAGAAAATCGCCCACCAGATAAGAGTCAAAGCTGCTCGCTTTCACTTTTCCACAGGAGGCGACTTGTATAAGAAGTCCTTCTCTGGTCCCTACCTTAGATGTGTCCACCCAGGCGATGTTGAGCAGGTGCTACGCGAGCATCACGAAGGAATCTGTGGAAGTCATGTCGGAGGAAGGTATCTAGCCTTTCGAGCAATGAAGGAAGGCTATTGGTGGCCATATATGCAAAAGGACTCTGCATTATAAGTCTGCAAATGTCCCAAATGCCAGATTCACGCTCCAATGATCCACCAACCATCCAGCGACCTAAAATCCCTGACCAGCCCATGGCCCTTCGCCCAATGGGGGATGGACATCGTAGGACCACTACCCACTACTGCCGCCAATCGCAAATACCTGTTGGTTGCAACTAACTACTTCACCAAATGGATTGAGTCAGAACCATTGGCAAATATCCGAGACGCTGACATGATAAGATTCATATGGAGAAATATAATCACTCGATTCGAAATCCCCAGAACCATCATCACTGATAATGGGACACAATTCGAGAGTGGCCCCTTTCAGGACTTCTGTAACGAGCACGGGATCAGGCACAACTTTAGTTCGGTGGCCTACCCACAGAGCAATGGGCAAGCAGAAGCTTCCAACAAAACTGTGATCAATGGATTGAAGAAGCGACTGGAGCGAACCAAGGGGGCATGGGCAACCGAGCTGCCCCATGTTCTGTGGGCATACCGAACAACTCCTCGGTGAGCAACATGAGAAACCCCATTTTCGCTAACATATGTCATGGAAGCAGTCATTCCACTAGAAGCGGGCTTGCCTACAATGAGGTCCGACCTCGTCGACCAAGGCCAGAATAATGGGGCGTTGCTCGCTGAACTCGACCTCGCCGACGAGCGTAGAGAGCTGGCCCTGGTGAAGCTTGCGAACTATCAGCAATAACTCGCAAGGCATTACCACCAAAGGGTTAACCCAAGAAGATTCCAGGTTGGAGACTATGTTCTAAGGAAGGTCCTGGGCAGCATAGTAAGGTCATCAGACGGCAAGCTAGGCCCAAGCTGGGAAGGACCATTTAAAGTAACTAGGGACGACCTGCAAGGTGCATATCATTTGGAAACAATGGAGGGCAGGGAGATACCATGAGCATGGAATGCAGCCAATCTCAAGAAATTCTATTTTTAGATTCTCAAGGAATTCTATTGTTGAATCTTTTTCTTGTATTTGTTATGTGAAAGGAACAGTCCATTCCCCTTATTACTAATGAAATCAGTAGCTACATTTTATCACACATCTTTTTCCAAATCACTGACACGATGGTCGATATAGCAGGGGGATACCCCTCCTCAGGTCATCGTCATGAAACATGAGTGACCTCTTAGCATTGCCCCTGGCAATATATAAAGCCCTACAGAGGATTCTTAGGCAATGCGACCAGATTTCATACTGGCCATCAAACCTACTTTGGTTGAGCAAAATCCTGACCGGATGAAGACATCCAACACCAGGTGTGTCCTCGCCAATTGCCCTACTTAGGCCTAAGAGAGTGTGACAACACAACCTAAAAGGTAAAATGGGGCACAATGGTATTTTGGTATTATACTGGACTGGGGGGACACTTGCATGACAAAACAAAAAGAATTATGAAGCAGCAAGAATATAAAAAAGATTGGATGAACACGTTTAGTCGGCAAAGCTGCCCAAAACATAAACTTTTCATTAATCTCCTATATTTACAACAGTGATAATACATGTTTAGTCGGCGAAGCTCGCCCAAAGCATTTATATTATCAAAAAGACAAAAGAACAACAACTTGTTATATTTACAACAACGATAATACACATTTAGCCGGCGAAGCTCGCCCAAGGCGTTTACATTATCAAAAGAAAAACAACTTGTAAAAAATTCAAGAAGGTGGAAGCCTCCGAACGAGATGGTCTGCCACTCTAGCTCTTCGTCCATCGTCAGGAGCAGGGACCATCTCTTCCACAACCTCATCCGCGTCCGACTCTAACAGTTGCTGAGTAATGGCATCAATAGGGATCCATCTATCATCCCTCCTGAATGGATTGGGCATCATAGTGGAGGAGGACATCTCGTGACGATACCACAAAACTGAGTTCCTCGAGACCTGGAGTTCTTTCAAGGCACTCAGCCACCCTTTGATAAAAGAAAGCTCTTCGAACTCGGATAATCTTGTGGGAGCATCTAACTAGCCTTAGTCATAACCGTCAGCCCATGCTTGTCGAGGACCCTTCTTGAATAAATGCCGCAATCCAGTAACGTCCCTTTGAAGCCCAGCAGCAGTTACATATGCTCAGCGGACATCATCATGGAGCTCTTCCATATCCTTATCCCGCTATTTTTCTGCTTCCCTGTTCCTTCCCCTGGTGCTCCTACCAGCTTGCGGGAGGGGAGGGCGAGTGGAACCTCGCGGCATAGTATATCTAGCTCGCTAAGATGATGAGCCGTGCAAAATCGTTGAAGCAGTGCTCGGCACATGGTCTCTAAGTTGCAGGACTTCCCTCCTCAGATTTTCATTCTCCTGCTGCAGGAATTCCCCAACTTGATTTATTTCGGTGTCCTCTAACAATCTCGCTCTCAGAACATTGACTTCCTCTTATACAGAAGCACCAATGTCACCCATCTCCTGAAGCATGTCCTTCAGCTTGGCCAGCAGCTCGAACTGATCCTTATATTTTTGGTTCCTTGACTTAACAAACTTGTAAAGCCTAACAAAGGCCTGGCGAACCTGAGGACTGGTATTAGGACCAAGGGTCCTGCCCAATTGAGATGTGGCAGGAATATATTCTTCTACATAAGTCAACTACAAGACATAAAAGTGCAAAGGAAAGAGAAATCAATCAATACATTGGAAAAATAAGCCTCTTTATTTCATTATTGAAGGTCAAATTACATCGAGCAAGAAACAGAAAATTACAAACAAAAGTACAAAAGAAATCCTAAAGAGGGATTACCTAGCAACCTCAGGCTTCCCAGGGGTGGTTGACTGCTTCCCCTTATCAGCAGCAGCAGAGGCATCCCCCTCTACAGAGATACCCTCGTTCGCCTGGGCAGGACCAGCATCGGCATGAGTTATCTGAGAAGTAAGATCAACACCCTCGATGGCTAGAGGAGGGGCTTCTTCGTCTACGGTTGGCCTTGGACCCGGGTCGTGCTCATCGAACAACGGAGACTCAGGATCAACATTAGCATCTAGGAGGGCTTTGTTCCAGCCCTTCTTGAAGTTCAAACGGCTGATATAACCTATTTGAACTTCGGCGTCTTCATAAGCCGCAGCCCATCCGGAGTTGTATGAATCTTCCTTGATGGTGGCTACCATGGACTCCTTCTCCTTCAGCTGCTCGGTCAGGACCTTATTCTCCTCCACCACACCCAGCTTGCTAGAGCAGACTAGGTCATAGACCTTCCTCAGCTCGCTCAGCTCCTTGACCGCCGCATCCCTCTCTCGGTTAGAATTGATAAGTGCCAGATCAAAGGAAGCTCGGGCGGCATCAACAGCCTTCAGGTCAGCCTCCAGTCGAGAACCCCTGACTTTCAGAGCGGACTTCTACTGCTCCAGCTCGCCATTCATCCTCACCAACTCATCACGAGAGCTGTAGAGCACAGCAAAGTCCGTCACAAACTGCCAAAAATAAGGAAGGAACAAGAAGGAGAAATAATTAAAACTTGTTAAGGAATTGAAAAGGGAAAGAACCTTACCAAGGGCAGTCTCTGGCTAGCTTGGAGAGCTAATCGATCAAACCCTGGTGCCCTTTGGCGATCTGCAGGAAGAACTGCCCTCTCAAACAGCGCAGGAGCCAGCTGAGGGGAAGTGGCAACCGAGGCCCCCTCGGGTAAAGCTGACACCGGGACCAAGGCTTGCCCAACCTTTGTCCTCAACTCCATCGTCCTCCTCTCTTCCTCTCTCTCCATCTCCGTCCTTTTCCTCTCCTCCACCTTTTTCTTTTCCTCCACCTTCTTCCTCTCCTCCTCCTTTTTTCTCTCCCTCTCTCTCACCTGCTCTTCCTCTCTCCTCTTCCTCTTTTGCTCCTGAGTGGAAGATTGAGAACCAGTAGCCACGACCCCAGAAGAAGACTTTTATTTCTTCGACCTTTGTGCAAGAAGCACATGGTCCTCATTATCATCGTCTCTAATCAGGTTCTTCCTTGGAGGCATATCTTCGCCTGAACTGCTGGTAGTGCTCGACGAGTCTTGAGCTTCAGAATCCTCTCTAGAAGAACTACTACTGTCAGAACTTCCTACACCACTCACAGCACCTGCAGGCTCACTCTCAGAGCTGCTCTCCTCTTCGTCCAAATGGATAGGCTCAGCTGTAACCTCTCCAAAGGAATCAAACTCTGGAACACTGTCCACAGGTCGTGCTATGAAGCTGGAGCCTATGTTCTTGTTCTCGAGCAAAAAGGCATCAGATCTGGGATGCTCGCTGTCACCCAGAGGCTCCCTAATATTCCAAGCTTTCACCAACTCCGAGATACGAACCTCGCTGAGAGCAGGCTCCAAATTCTTTGTCCTCCCTGTAAAAGAAAAAGCAAAGAGAGGTTAGGAAAGTCACAAGTCAGCAAAGGTTGAAATAATAGTGTAATGTCTACCTATATATTCTTCCCCGTAAAAAGGGACAGTGAACCTCTTAGACCTCGACCCATCAAATTGGGGAGGGAACTGCCAATTCCTAACAAGGAAACCCTCTTGCCAGTAGTCCTTATGGGAATCAGGTAGGTTTACTACCAATACCCTATCAGGACTCCTAGCTTTGAGGTACAAGACACCTGAGCTAGTTCGAGAGAAGGAATAACAGAAACAGATCTCGGCAAGTCCTAACCTAGTACCATACAACTGGTTTATTCTATGGACGCCATTTACTATCTTCCACACATTGGGCGAGCACTGTGCGGGAACAATACGGAAATAACCGAAAAAATGCAGAAAAAGATCGTTAGGGGGAAAAGTAATTCCCCCCTAGGAAAGCAACAAGACATGAATCCAGTGGGCATCCTCTATATCCCTAACGTTCCTAGGAGGGGAGGCACAACATTCAATATCTACCCACTCAGGAATATTGTAGAACTTCCTGAACTCAGAGATTGACCTATTTCCAATATTCGCCATTGAAAAACTCAAAGAAACTCTACAAACCAAATAAAAAGCGCAGAGAAAGGTCACGAGAAACTTACAAAACAGAAGATCGGTTCAAGTGATGAAGAAGCACGAGCTCAAGACGACTAAGAAGCAATGTGAATGAGGATTCAGAGAAGAAGGTAAGAGGCACTAAAGTTCTCAGAAGAAGGAAGAGTACTGGAAGGGCTGAAACAATGGATGGAAAGTGGCTATCCCACCAAGCCTTCAATTATATTCATAGCGCACAAATAGCGAAGCGGGTGCGGCCAAAGCAACTGCACAGTTTTCGAAGAATCATAAATCAGCCATGATGGCTGCTCATTTAAATCTATTGGACCCATGAACATGGCCGAACAAATTTAGGGGCAATTGTGGATACCCAAAATGTAGAACTATGGGCCTGGACGAGTAGCCCAGTCCTGGCGGCCCAAAGTCCAGGCCCCTCATCTTTTATGGTTAATCCAGTCTCCCCCCACGATCCCATGAAGGGAAATTATGGGAGAAATGGAAAACGTGGAGGAACCCATCACCCCCACTCATCTACATGCACATGTATATATTAAACCCTAGGTCCGGGGCAAAAGGACAAGTTGTATTCTCTGTAATCACTCTCCGGAGTATATAGAAATAACATCGACTGCACCACCGTGGACGTAGGCACGTTTTGGCTGAACCACGTACATCATTTGTTGTGTGATTGGCATCTTCTATTCCTTGTTCCCTTATTGATAATCTTTCTCTCATATTTATTTGTGTTGCATAACAATTGCCTCTACATATGTAATACCCCGTATTTTTATGGCTTTTAAATTTAGGGATTTATTAAATTTAATTGAGATAAATTAATTTAATTTTAATCCGAAAAGTTGTTTTAAATATTTACTAGCGTGATGAGAGTTCGTAATTATTGAAAATTTGTTGATTTGATTAAATATGTCTTGGTGAGTAAAGTAATATGTAGAATTTATTTTATTAAAAATTGTCACGAGTGAATAAAATTACAATTATAGAAATTAAGTTGGGACGCGCCTGTGTCACGTCCGGACTAAATTATAATTATTATTATTATTATTATAAGTGAATAAATTATAAGTCACCTTTATTGTCATTTCGAGTGTGCCAACATGTCCAGAAGGGTCGGGATATTCATAAAAGTGTACCCGGGGATTTAGTTTGGGTCTCGGGACGTTTTTAGGCCTAACCGGTAACCCATGAGGGCATTGTGGTAATTTTTTATTTTTTGCCTTTAATAATGACGAAAATCATTAAGGTTATATCGAATGGAGTGCCAAGGAAGATAGGGTTCTTAGAACCAAATGAGAAAAACTCCATAGGAAGAATAAGGGAAAAGCCTTCCAAGTGTTCAAGGCCAAGAACCACCAACCTTGCAACCCCAACACCACCAAAGCATAGATCGGAAGAAGAGGATTACTTCTATACCAATCGGAGTCGTCGAATATTACCTTAAATTCCCAGGCAGGTATCTATCTTGCTTGTATTGTAGTTAATGTTTCACTCATGTTAGATTAGGATTGATAAACCTATGTCTCATGGAAAATATTTAAGAATTTAGAGAATCAAATCACATGTTTTAGAGGAAATAAATATATTCTAGAAATCTCAATCACATGTAGAGGATTTTCCACGAAATTGGATTGATTTAAAAGTGAGAAATCTGGAAAAATAATTAGAACAATGGAAGTTCAGTGTAAAATTAGGGTTCTTGATAATTAAGACAAATTGGACCTTTAATACAATCTCGTTGATGAATTTGTACATGTTTCACGTAGGGAATCATGCATATATGTATAGAGAAGTAGTAGAAATGTTATTTTAGAGTTTGGGAATCGATAATGATGTTTTGGAGAAATTTGGAAGATGAAACCCTTAGGTTTAATTTGCAGTTTCTGGGCAAGAACTGCCTGATCGATCGATCGACCCAAAAACATCGATCGATCGACCCCTTACATCGATTGATCGACCCCTCCTGGAAAACTGCATATTTTTCTTCTGTTGGTTTAATCCGATTAAAATGCATAGTAACACTTGATTATTATTGTGGGGGCATATGGGATATAAATAGGACCAGTAAGGGCTAGCTAAACTCCGTTGAGTAAGAATTTAATGTAAGCTGAAATTAAGGGTTAACGGGGAGTTATCCACACATATGAAATTATGCGTACATTTGATAAAAGGTCGAGACTTGTGAGGAAGTAAGACTAGAAGGTAAGTGAGAGTGCCTACTGAAAATATACTTGGGAAGTTAGAATACTTCGAGAGACGAGAAGTAGGTGTGGAGTAACTTATATATATGAGAATAAAAGTGACAAATCCATTATGCCAGATAATCAAGTAAAAATGTGCTATGAGCAGATAATTATAATTATGGGTTGTGGGTGCACCTAATTTAGAAATGTGAATATTCATATATGACTGTGTGACTGTTCATATTATATATATGTGTAAAAATCATACCCGGGCTACTTGCTATCACGGTGATTTCCGCGCCGGGACATTCTTATCTCGATTGGACCTTTATGGGGGATATTGACTCGTACCTTAGAAGATAGTATCCTCGATACATGCTATCCAAAAATGATAGTCAAATGTTCTAAGAGACGTGGGGGTATGTGCTAACCTCTTTGGACCTGGAACTATGCTTCGCCTCCATTTGTTTGTGTATTGTTTTAATACAGTTCGAGAGTGATTCCAAACTAGTATTTCCCTTAGTTTGTGTGACACGGGGACTTGATAGTAGAGTATGCGAGCACCATAGGTTTTATGTGGGGTGCCGTTAGTATATATATTATATGGGTCACTAATAAATATACGTATATCTATGTGGGAACTTTCCACTATGCGTATAAGTAGATAAGTAATGAATAAATGCTTCAATTTTATTATAAGTATTTAGGAACTTTATAAGGGAAATGAGTTATTCTAAATAATGTAGAAATCTCGAAGAAAATGATTTTCTAAATTAAATATCATAACCTCGATTCTCACCTGATAAAACCTTATGGAATAAGTTAGAGAAACTTATGAGATTTATTAGCATGGCAGGCGTGCACACTAGAATGAGAGGTGTGAATTCTCAAGACAGTGTCGTATACTAACATGGTTGTTGCATTAGCCGGTAAGCATTTTAAATACTTGCTAAACTAATTTTAAACTATTTTACACTCGGGCTCTGACCCGTTTCCTATTATTTCTTCTCTCTCGTATATATATGTATATAATACATGTGACAAGCCATAGGGGCATCATGCTTACGTTCCTTGGACTGAACGCGTTGCAGCTTATGTGGGAGTTGCAGGCCATTGCTTAGACGACCTCATTGTTGACTCCACTCCATCTTTTAGTTCTTATTAGTTGGGCATGTGTCGCCCGTTTCCTTATTTCGTTGGATTTGTCAGAGATTATGTTCATTTATCTTTAGTATTTTTACTCTTTGGGATTTAGTTACTGTCAGGATAGTTTTATTGATAGTTTAAACTGGTTTGGTTTATCTGGATGAATCTAATTCTTGTGTGTTATTATCCATCTTTAGTATATTGGAGTTCTTAAATTGCTGGTTATTTAAAAAGTTTTTCATATTCGGATTTAATAAAATGGAAATAAGGATTTAAAAATTGTTTTGACACTTAGCTTAATTATTTAGGGTGTTTAAATTGGAAATTTTATTTTGCGACAGTGATGCTAAAAATGAACCAACTGTTCACCTTGATTTTAATTTAATAAAGGACTTATCACCCGGTATTTAATGAGACAGGGTGTCACATTATTCCGACCGGGGTTTTTATTTTCCAAACGATCAATAGGTTTCTTAAATTGACTTAGAAATCCTCAGGTGTCCTGTTGCTCTGATGATCCACACACGAGGAAAGATGATTAGTATAAAAAACACAATTTAATAGTAAAATGGTGGATGACCTACCAGGTTTTTCAGATGTTGAAAGTACCTAAAGACCTTTATAGTTCTCACCATACATAAAACTAAAAAAAACTAGGATATTTTTTAGTACGTTTTTATTATCTGGGAAGCCATGTAACCAAATTCCGAGACTTATCCCTAGCTTGCAAATAGTATGTCTTAGACTCAGGGGAGCCCCTTAGGCCGTCATAATACCAGATTTCATTTACACTAATATTAGTCCCACAGATCTAGTTTATAACGACTGTTCCCATGGTAATCAGGTAGAAACTACTGTGTTCTTGGATTGGAAGTATTCCATAATAACGGAGTACTTCCACCAGCAATGGGTGGAAGTTAAAGGGAACACTCCCCTCAATTATAGAGACCCTCATAAATTCCATTTCACGATCAAGTCGGAACACATCCTCCTCTTCAAGTGAAGTCCTAATAAAGATGTTGTCAGGAATTAAGTATAAAGTACGAAACTCCTCAAAATCATTTGCTGCAGAAATTTCATACTTTCTCATACGCCTAGACCTGGAGAAATTATGAAGTAAGAAGAGATGAAGAAAATAAGAAATAAAGTTTATCTAGTTTGAGAAAATTTTAGAGAGATATATGGAGGTTTGGTATACCTTGGATTTCTGCAAATGATGAAAGTATAAGTCCCTCGAAGCCTTATAACTTCTACCACAAAAATCAAATCAATCGACATTTGGTATCGAGCAGGGAACCAATGTGTCATCATTTCCTTGGTCTGACGACGCACAAAACCCTAACTATGGGGATTGTTCGCATCAGAAAATAATGATTACACCTCGCTTGCAAAAGTGGGCATGTGTTGTGATTCGTGGCGATGGTTGAGGAAACACATGCTCAAACAACGACAATACTAGGCCGATCAGTTATATGAGGTCGATCACCCCAACCTTGGGGGAAATTGAAGTGGAATGTGAAAGAATACATCATGTGGATTGGAACGTGATTCCTAGATATTAAGAGACATAACTAGTCGAATACTAAGGGGGGATAAGTTGAAATCTATGAAGATCACCATGTATCACCGACGATTAATTATAACACGACTCTATCACATAGATATAAGATCGAAGTACAAAGACACAGATCTATAGGAACCTTGTACTTATAAATAAGGGCAACCTCGCCCAATTTGAGGGTATTGATTAGTATCTTTCTCACGACGACTTGGACTCTCAGCTAGCAACCCCAACACTCTAATTGTCCTTTGTTCTTCCAAGAACTAAGGACATATCCCTCCATTTGCCATGGACATAAGCAAGATGATCTGTCGAATCACTCACATACTATGTGCTTTATTTACTTCACTCATATTTATGGGGCCAAACTATAATATTGATTTTATTGAGGGTTTGATATCCCCTACAATTTCGTAGGTAGGACGATTTACTAAACCACATACATACTGTGTGCTTTATTTACTACATTCATATTTCTATGGCCAAACTATAATATTTATATTATTGAGGGTTTGATATCCCCTACAAATACCATTGTAGCTTGTTTATCTTTCTTATGACCCTGCACATACTCATGGGGCTCCTAACGTCTCATCACATTAAATCTGTATACATCGGTATAGCCTCTCGGCACAAATTGTTAGCCCACATATACCATGATAGCTAGTCATCCTAGGTCCCGAACATATCGTAATGACTAGTCAACACCAGACACTAGACATACCATGATGCCAACATAAAATTATCAAGGTAGCCAAGACAGTGTAGGCAATCAACGTACACTTGCACCTACAATGCCACATTAATTTGTCTCTAATACCTATTTATTATTTTATGCATTAATTATCTTTTCATTATCATGTTTTCATTAATTATAACTAGCCCCGAAAATAACTCGGGCATCAAAACTAAATCCATATATATTCCCATGCCTAAATATCTTTAAAATTACATGTATAACCTATCCCCTCACCTAGGAAAATACCAAAAACTATAACCATTCCCTAGTCTTGGGCCTAGGATAAAATAACATAAATGTGTAATACCTAGTAGTATACCTAGGAAATACCCAAATATATAAGTGAACACTCCCTATCCCCATACCTAGAAAGCATCAACAACAATTCATATGAGTACTCACTAGTCTCATACCTAGAAAGTAACATACTAATAACAAGGATGAAAGTACAACTAACATACGTAATCCCAACATCCTAAAGAAATAATTATATTAAACATGTGAAAATTCTATAATATTTATATTATTTAGTCCAATGTCCAATTCCTTTATTTCATACTTATACAAGTCTGATTTCATATGTGTTATGTGAATCTAAACATGTGATACACAAGTTCTACAAAATATCTCAACAAAATATCGAATTCAAATATTGCAGCTCATGTGAGAATAAAGAAAATTAAGTCATAAACCATTTTAAACATGCACATTAACAATCTTCGACAACATATTATCATACTCTACACCATAATAATCGTCTATGTGATTCCATAAATTAAAATATATTATTAATATTCATCTTGTAATTAACATGTGATGCATCTTAATACCCAATAATAACAAAGTTTAATACTATAAGCATGTTATATTTCAAGTATGAAATACAATTTCTCATGTTCATAAAAATGTATTTATAATTAGGTTATCGTTTTCCCTAATTAGTTTCATGATCGTCTTTAGAAAACATGCGTATTTAATGTTTAGGAAACATTTAAATCAAATAATACTTAAGGATTAAAATAGAGATATTTTTTTACTTATAATGAAATAATCTGAAAATCTAAGTGAACCACTACGTTCCTCTCGTGAAAATATGCAACTTTAACTTAATGGCCTTCTTGTAAATATGAGTGCAAAGCCTCCCAAATTAAGGTTGAAATTTTGAGTAATTGTGTTTAGGGTATAAAACAACAGGTCTGTAGGTATATCCTCATGTGATGCATGAGGTGTAAACATATAAAAAATTAACACCCGTATACCTTTTTATAACCATAAAATAAACTTCCTTGAAAACAGTCCAAAGAAAATCAAACTATGCACTCCACCACAACACCTCGCAGGGGGGGGGGGGGGGGTGCTACCCTTGCTGCTATAGCCATGCCTTCGGCCTCTATAGAAGGCCAAGGTCTCTCCTCATCAGTGCCTTTTTTTAGTCTTTCTCTTATTAGAATCCAGCATCCTTAAAACTCTCTAAACAAAATAATTTATTTTAGATTCCAAGCCAAAACAAAAAGACTTAAATGCCACTTAGGTTTTTACAAAAATTCCATTTTACGCAATAATTAAATAAAGGTTGAAATATTCATTTAATTAACAAACATTTACCAAATTCATTTAAATTATATTTTTTAGAGTAATTTAAAATAAAACTAAAATACTCTTTTTAATAAATTATCCTAATTAATTGATTAAATCGAGTTTAAAAATATGGGGTATTACAAATTTAAGCTGAAAGGGGGACGAAATTTAGGACTCTCAATCAAATTTTCATTTGTTTGAGAAGAGAGTATTATGTGATTCAACACCAAATATTATGAAGTCAAAATACAGAAAAAGTTCTCCCAAATGAAAACTTGAGGCAATTTATTTATCTTTTACATAGTCTTCATCAAATGTGAGGTGTTCTTCATCAAGGGACACAAAAGTCCAACTTTTCAATATTTTACAACTGTTGAAGACCATTCATGGAATATGCATTCAAAGCTTCACAAGATCTTGTACAAAGTCTTCTAGAGTGATTCTTTTTTATCCACTCTATTGAGAGAAATTGTAAATTATGTTCAAGTTATAAAAACATCTTTATATTTACTATTTAAACATTTGATAGGCTACTATTATATAACAAATAAAGGATTCAAACTGGTGCATAAAGCTTATGGCTAATGCTTATGTATAAAACTTGAAGCTTGTCGATGAAGGGCAAAAAAATATACGCGCGCAAAAGTTCATTGAAGAAATATGCAACACCCCGTAACTTTGAGTAATTTATTTTAGCCGGTAAATTGCATGTTTGACGTAATTTAATAAATGGGAAATAATGTGAAATTTGAAAAAAATGTGAGAATAATATATATATATATATATATATATATATATATATATATGTGTGTGTGTGTGTGTGTGTGTGTGTGTGTGTGTGTGTGTGTGTGTGTGTGTGTGTGGTAAACTTACTAGCTTGTTTAAGTAAATTTAATTAAGTCATTTTAGCGCATTGTATGTGAGTAGAAAGGACGGGAATTGACGGTATCGCAACCGGGGCATTTATTCGGGCTATTTTTAGGATGAAATAGGAAAATTATGTATAGTGACTCGGATGGTGATTTCGACTGCACGGTTGATCCGTAATAGGTCAAAATAGTCAGAATTATATACCCGAGGGTAGTAATTGGGTTTTGAGGGATTTTTAGACTAGTCCGGACTCACGTAGGGGTATTTGGGTCATTTTAGTGTAGGCTAATTACCCAACTTAAGGATTAGGGAATTAAAGTATAAGGGTTAGAGGTGTGAGCCAGCCATAACATTTATTCTAAATCCTAAGAGAGAAGGGAGAGATGAGTAAAAGATAAATCAAAGGAGAAAGCTAGAAGAGGCTAATTAGGTGGAGATTCAAGGATTCTAACATCAAATAAACACACAAGAGAGATATCAGACCCTACGAACAATCCAAGGCAAGTAATTAACTTGCTTTAAATGAAATAAGGGTGATTCATGTTCATATCATGATAGGTGTAAAACAAATCCATTTTTGGGAAGGGTTCTCAAATGTAAATGTTTTTTTATGAAATTGATATCATGCGTAGTTTAAAGGATTAATTAAGGATGTGGAACTAATTGATATTGCTGGAATTAGATTTATATTCGATATTTAGAGGATGAACATGTTTAATTGGGGATTGCTAAATCAAATCTAGGAAGATGATGGAATATTATTGTTATGAACCCAATTAATGAATTTAATGGATGATGTTTGATAGTCATTAATAATTAAATGAGATTTATGTTTACAATCGGTCCAGAAAGGTTTATATGTGTGTGGTTTAATCTACTTGAGAGTTGGGTAAATTCTATAAAGGCTTGGTGTGTTAACAATTAAGGAAAAATGAATTTGGGGAAGAAATTTTCACAGGATCGATCGATCGATCGAGGTAGCTCGATCGATCAATGAAACCTAATTTTGGTGAATTTTATGGTTTGGTTATTAGGTAAATTCCCAGGAGTTCCAAATGAAATAGATGAGACCTAAAGTTCAGAGAGAGTTTAGTAGTGTGATTTAAAGAGATTTATTGCCCAGGGTTAAGTGGGTAAATAAATTTTAATTAGAAATCGTGTGAGAGGTACTTGATGATAAATTTTCAATATCGAATCGATGAGTTAAATTCGAAAATAAATGTAGGGTCTGGTTGGGTTAAGGTAGGGTGTTTTATCGGAGTGATGTTACTTGATAAATGTGAATGATTTATACGACGGGTTGTTTGGGTAAGTCTGGGATTTTAGCTGGGTGGCGCTATTGTACTTAATTAATGGATGAAAACTTAATTAATTAAGAGTCGTGGAACACACTCGGGATTTGTAAGTTAATGCTTTGAGCGATAGGCACGAGTTAGCCAGGTTTTGTGATTTAATTTATATATACGGGTATATAGAGAGTATATATACGATTAAGAATAATATATGTGTGTATGATATGTATATGAAACATTGCTATCCTATCTGTAATGGTATCAGTGAGGTTGCGCGTCGTGGGAGGTCACTTTGGAGAATCCCAGTAGAGGTAGTACCGTTCCCCAGGGTAATAGGTGTTGTCCACATCCATGTGATGTAGGGTTGTAGTACCGTGGAATAATGTGGTTTGGTCATGGCCACGAACTTAAGACCATGACCACCTCCAATGTTCGTTTCTGATTTTTCAATCCAGTGGTGAGATTTTGGCCCAGTTGACCAGAATGTGGTGGACATTCCTGGAGCACAATAACACGCAAGTGAGCTCACTTTCACAATGTGGAGGACATTCGGAAATGCGATTGCATATATTACGAGTGATATATATATGTATGTAGTGTCTTGGTGTGACATGGCTTATAAACATATATTTAGTAGTGAAATAATTTACATACGGTCTTAATGCGTTAATGATGAATGCGAATAAATAATTGGAGCAAAGTTAAAAATTGATTAATTACGTAATAAGATAATGAGAGATATAGATAATTAAGAAATTAAAGTTAGACAATACCCGAGTTAGGGTAGTGTGCTAGTGAGATTTGCAATAAGACTAGTTAGTCAGGGTAATGTAACTTCAAGGGTTAAGATGTAAGTTCTAGGTAGGCACAATAGTTGAGAGGTGAGGGATAATCTCATGAGAGTGCGACACCGGCTTAAATATGGAAAGTTTATCTGCATATTTATTTATTATATCTTAATTACTTGCTAAATGTTTTTAAAAACGTTTTGGGCTTTAACCCATTTTCAAATCTATTTCAAAGCTTTTAGGTGTCCAACCATAGGGACGACAAGGGTTATTATCCTTTGCAGGTACACGTAACTACAGCTAATGTGGAAGCTTGCAGGATTTCTGAGTAGTTGATTTCACTCTTAATATTCTAGATTAGGTTCTCAGGGAGACCGGACCATAGCGGAATACAAAGAGGAGTTCACTCGATAAGCTAGTTTTGTGAAGGCCGAGGTGAACACTGAAGAGAAAAAGTTGCAAAAGATCATGGATGGACTTACCTGGAGAATCCGATAACACTTGTTGGGTAGTTCGGCATTGACTATGTACACTAAGGTAATCAATGTCTCTTTACTTCATTGTTAGGATCAGTGCTTCCACTTGAATAGGATCAAGAGATTTGGTGATACCAGTCAGACTGGGAAGATAGGTGGGAATAGTGCTAGTGGGGAACAACAGTATAATGATTGGGATTCTCAAAAGGGGGATCCAGCTAAGAGATTCAGATCAAGAGGATCTAGACCCGAGGGTGGTGGGTTTAGATAAGGTGAGCAGGGTGTTCATTCAAAGTAGCAACATCATCATGTTCCTTAAGGACATTAGGGCTAAAGGAATGGAGGGGGAGGCTAGCAGGGCAGGGACAAAAGCTGGAAGGTTTTTCTAGGAGTTGTTTCGAATGTGGAGAGATGGGACACTAGAAGAGGGATTGCCCAAAGCTATGCAGGGGCAACTACAGGATGATATTCTATAGGTACAACCATTACATTAAATCGTGGGTCAATTCTGACATGAGGATCACGTTCAGTAACCTGTCGGCCATGCGAGTCAGTTAGCAAATGGATGTAAAATTTTTATTTTATCCTTATGAGTATGGGGTAAGTTTCGGGTGACATGGGTGCATCATAATACATGATTATTAACACTAAAATTCTCGTGTGAGTCGGTTTTAGTGGTTGCATTGGCATTATCTTCCTTATTATGATTATATTTATCGTCGGGTAGCGGTGCTCTTTGATGTCGCTGCAAGGGAGCGGGTGTGGACACTAAAAGGATGCTTGTATTGTGTGTTAGTTTTGCTACTTTTAAGAGTTATGGGAGTAGAAAATATTTTTATTCTGAGTAGTGACTGGTTAGAGAGGGCTTGAGCGATAGTGGACTATTATAATAAGACTATCATATTCCCTATTCGAGGGTAGGATGTTTTGTATTACAAGGTATCACCTGAAAGAAAGTTGAACAGATATATATATATTATATTGTATAGGAGAATTGGGAGAGCATAGTTGTCTCATTACATTTTATCCCAATGTGTAGGGACTTTTACTGATGTGATTCAGGGTATATTGGGCTTACTATCGAGCGAAGAGATTTAGCTCATTATTCAATTAGCACTGAGGACATAGTGATAGTGAGATCGACGTAGCATATGAGTCCTGTAGTGATGTGGGAGTGGATGATTATACTTATACGTTTGGGAACAGGATTTTGGGTATCCTGGTTATGTTCTTTGAGCCTACGTATCTCAATGACCGACAATGCTAGGTAGTATTGTATGTGGGGGGGGGGGGGGGTCCATGTTTATATTTCTCTTACGAGACGTCCCACACATGAACTTTAGTGAGTTTTAGAGTTGAGAGATGTGTGGTGATTATGGAATGAAGTTAAAACTTTAGTTGTTGCACGTATATGTGGATAAAACTCCGAGTTGACAATTATTTGATGATTTAAGGCCAGTGGAGCCAGGTGGTATTTGTGCAGATTTGCATGTGATAAAGGGTGTATGGGCGCCCTGGTTGGATTTTTCATTGTTGTCTACGATGAGAAGACGTGGAAATGTATGGGTTGAATTTATGTATATGGGTAAGTTAGAAGAAGAATTTGAAAAAAAAAGATTTGGTGACCAAAGTGAAATGGTAAGTAAAATAGTGGGTATTTTTGTGTAAGGTGACTGAAGCGGACTGGTCACTAGTTTGAATGGTAGTGTATAGATCGTTAGGCTTAAGAGTGCCATTAGTGGAGGTGTAGCGGGAACAACATGGTGGTTTCAATGTTAGGAAGATATGGACGTTGTGGGAGGAAGTATCAGAAGCTATTAGTACCATACGTATCCAAATTTCAAGGTGAAATTCCTTGGGAAATAATGTGAAATTAGTAAATATTAATTTTTGAGAATATGATTAATATATATATATACATACACACACACACACACACACACACATATATATATATATATATATATATGGTAAATTTACTAGCGTGTTTAAGGAAATTTCATTAAGTCAATTGCAGTTCGTCCTATGTGAGTAGAAATGGTGGGAATTGACGGTATCGCAACGAGGGCATTTGTATGAATCTACTCCATATTTACACACATCCATTAATATGAATCTACCCCAAATTATCCTACATGATTATCAACTACTATAATCCGCAATATCATCAACATAAACCATGATTAGGGTTCAAACCCCATAAAATCCATATTTGTTCCATCAATTCTAATACACAACTATCACACAATTTACTCATCTTAAACCATATATTAGCAAGTAGAAAACTTGCCTTGAGGTTGGAATTTCATATTTTCTCTTGGTAGAAGCAATCCCAAATCTTCAATCTCTAATTTCTTCTCTTTCTCCTCTTTTCTCTTCAATTCTCTTCCTCTCTCTAACTCTCTAGGTTAGTAAATACACTTAAGAGAAATAAATGAATTGTAAGAATTAAATTGTGGCTTGTCTCCCTAATTCCCAACTTAAATGGTTAATGCCACATTAAAATGACTCACAACTACACATTTATGTTAAAACCAGACAAAAGTGCCCAGAACACAAAAAATACAATATGACACTTATTTCGACTATCTCGCACCTTTCGGGACTAACTACGCCCTTTAAATTGGCATCTGACAATTTTATAAATCATTTCAAGTCCCGGTTTCATTTTAAATAATTAATGTCATTTAAATCAAATGACACTATAAAACATAGCATGATGATATTTACTTACACATTTGGTAAATATGCAACAATCTAGTAAATATTAACCTTTAACTCATTAAATTAATATTTACTCCATTTTCCAACATTTTATATAATTACTTCACATTGTAAATTAGTATAAAATAAGTTCTCAAAAGCGAGGGTTGTTACATACTCCCCCTCTTATGAGGGAATTTTGCCCCCAAAATTCAAGCGTAACTTGCAAGAAGAGATGCGGATACTTATCCCGCATATCATCGCACGCTCCCACGTTGATTCCTTGGTGTTGTGATGACCCCATTGAACTCTAACTAAGGGCCCCACTCAAGATATCAATCGTCTCTCTCCTTTCTCTAAGATAGCAACCGGTTGTTCTTCATATGAAATGTCGGTTGCAACTCAATATCCTCCAAGTGAATATGCCAAAGGGCTCCTTCACACCTCTTGTACCTCTTCAAAGAGGAAATATGGAACACATCATGGATTTGTTGTAAGTGTTTCGGTAAGGTAAGTTGATACGCCACCGGACCTACCTTGTCAATAATAAGGAAAGGTCCCACATAGCGCGGTGCAAGCTTCCCTGTCTTCCCAAGACACTTGATACCTTTCATAGGCGATACTCTCACTAACACTTGATCCCCAATCTCCATCTCTACATGCCTTTTATTCGCATCGCATAACTTTTTTGGCGATCTTGAGCTATTCGAATGCGATTCCCGATGAGTTCAATCTTGGAAGAAGTATCCTGGATCATTTCGGGTCCAAAAAACTTATTATCCCCCACCTCCAACCAATAAGTGGGCAATCTACAAGGCCGACCATAAAGTGCTTCGTAGGGCGCCATCCCAATAGTAAATTTGTACGAATTATTATAAGCAAATTTGACCAATGGGAGATATTGTTCCCAACCACCTTTGAAATCAAGCACACACATTCGGAGCATATCCTCCAACATTTGGTTGACTCTTTCAGTCTGCCCATTTGTTTGAGGGTGATAAGAAGTACTCAATTTCAATTCGGTTCCCATAGCCTCTTGGAAACTTTGCTAAAAGTGGGAAACAAAAATCTTGTCCCTGTATGAGACTACATTTAAGGGCACCCCATGGAGTCTAACAGCCTCCGTGATAAATAATCGGTCATAATGAGCAGTATTGTAATCGGTGCGTAGCGGTAGGAAATGTGCCGACTTAGTCAAATGATCAATAATAACCCAAATAGAATCGTGACCATTTTGCGACGTTGGCAAGGCTATGATGAAATCCATAGGTATACTCTCCCACTTCCACATCGGAATTTCCAATGGTTGCAAAAAACCCGCCGGTCGCTGATGATCTATCCTGACCAATTGACAAGTAGCACATTGGGACACGAACTTAGAAATATCCCGTTTCATGCCTGGCCACAAATACTGACGGCGCATGTCTTGATACATCTTTTCCCCACCTGGATGCACTAAAAATTTAGACCCGTGAGATTCTACCATCACGGCCTGCCTCAAATCCCCTTCATCCGGGACAATGAGTCTGCCGTGGTAACGTAATCCACCCTCCGAACTTATCGAGTAGGATTCGGCTCCCTCGATTATCAATTGGTGTATATGGTCCTGATAACATTTGTCTCTTCCTAGGGCCTCTACAACCCTTGCCACCATAGTAGGCATGACGGTCGACACGGACATAAACGCCCTACCAACCGTGTGCTCCTGACTAAGCTCCTTCCATTTTGCTTTCCATACCTCCGCTAGCTCCCCATCGGGCTTTCTACTCAAAGCATCTGCCACCACATTCTCCTTGCTCGATTGATAGTGGATGTCAAATTGACAGTCTTTAACAAACTCTATCCATCGGCGTTGTCGCATTAAATCTTTCTGAGAAAATAAATACTGCAATGACTTGTGGTTCGCGAAAAGACTAAATTTCTCCCCTAGGAGATAATGCCTCCAAATCTTTAAGGGAAAAACTATTGCGGAAAGTTCCAGATCATGCACCGGATAATTCTTTTCATGAGGATTTAACTTGCAAGAGGCATAAGCAATAGACCGCCACTCTTGTTGAAGCACACCTCCCAATCCTTGTAGAGATGCATCGGTGAAGACCAAATATTCAAATCCTGGCCTTTGTAACGCAAGGACTGGAGAAGAAGTCAACCTATCCTTGAGCTTGTCAAAAGAAGACTGACAAGAATCATCCCATACAAACCTCACCCCTTTCCGGGTTAAATTTATCAAAGAGCTAGAAATTTTAAAAAAGCCCTTGATAAACTGGCGGTAATAACCCACCAAACCCAGAAAACTACGAATCTCGGTAGGTGTCATGGGCTGACCCCACTCCCTCACCGCAACCACTTTACTTGGGTCTACCGAAATACCCTGGGTTGTCATAATATGACCCAAAAACTGTACCTCCTGCAACCAAAAATAACACTTCTTGAACTTGGCATACAATTGGTGATCCCTCAACCTCTGTAGGACTAATCGTAAATGAGTAGCATGGTCAGATTATGTTCAGGAATAAACTAGAATGTCATCGATAAAAACGATAACAAACTGGTCCAGGAAGTCCCAAAATACCCTATTCATGAGGTCCATAAACTCGGCAGGAGCATTCGTTAGTCTGAAAGGCATAACCGAAAATTCATAGGACCCATATCTCGTAAGGAAAGCGGTCTTGGACACATCTTGATCCCGTATCCGCAACTGGTGATACCCCATCCTCAAATCTATCTTTGAGAAATACAACACTCCCCTAAGTTGATCAAACAAATCATCAATCCGAGGTAATGGGTATTTGTTCCGGATGCTGACTTTATTCAACTCTCTGTATTCAACACATAACCGGAGAGAAGCGTCCCTTTTCTTCATAAATAACACCGGAGCGCCTCACGATGACGTACTTTGCCTAATTAACCCTTGCTCTAGCAAGTCCTGAATCTGATCCCTCAACTCCCTCATCTCAATAGGATCCATATGATACGGAGCTCTCGCAATCGGTCGAGTTCCCGGTGCTAAGTCAATTAAGAACTCAATCTCCCTACTAGGAGGAAAACCAGGTATTTCCCGAAAAACCTCTTGGAAATCTCTAACAACCGTAGTAGAATCTAAGGAAACAACTACATCTCGAGAAGTCTCATGTGCGATACAATACAAGTAAGTGTTAGTACCTCCTTCTGAACGAGGCATAACCACTAAAAACATTTCTTGTCCCGGAATGGCAAAAACTATACTTTTCCCATAGCAATTAACTATTGCATTGTACTTCACTAGCCAATCCATACCCAAAATCACATCATACCCGACCATGTCTAGGACGAGCAAATCGACCTCAAAGCACAAATTACCAAGATTAATTCCTATTTGTTTACAAACAAAGAAAATGAGTGAACCATCACCCATAGAAGACTCAACGCTAGTGAAGCTACTCCCTGCACATTTTATCAACTCTGTAGTCTGAGCAAAACTTCAAGAAATGAACGAGTGTGTCGCACCCATATCAAATAACACACGACCCATGTGCCCCTAAATAAGAAACTCACCCTCAATAACTGGCGGTGCTGGTGGAGCCGGAGGAAGCATAGCATCCTGAATGTGATAAACACGCCCATACTGTAGTTGACCCTGCTATGGAGGGACAACTGGATTAGGTACCTGTGGCGGTAACTGAGCCTGTGGCTGCTATAGAACCCTAGGAAGTTATCCCCCAACCAACTGTGGACACTCCCTCTTATAATGACCCGGTTCCCCACATTGGAAGCACCGACCCGTCATATTCTTCTGATTTCGGCCCCGGTTATTCCTAAACTGGGTAACGCCTTGGCCCGGATGGCCTCTACTCCCGTGACCACCCCGACCTGTTTGTTGTTGTGGGGCACCCTGACCGTGACTATTGTTATTGCCACCAACATTGAATCCACCAAAATGTTTCCGTTTAGATAAGTCCTCTTGTTAGGGATCCCTTTCTCTTTGTTTATTTCTCGAAGATTGGGACGAGGGTAATACTCCTGCTCCAGTCCCATTGCCTCCGAGTTTTCCCGCTTTTCCCACCATTGTAAACTTCTTACTACCTTGGACATATAGCCGATGTTCTTGGCAATGAAGTAACGCCACATTCATCACATCCCCAAAAGTTTGCAAAGTTGGATTGCCCAGCAAATGTTGTTGGATCCTCCAGTTCAAACCTCCCATGAACCTTGATATCTTCCTCTCTTCTGGAGTCACTTCATCCGGTACAAAACTCGCTAACTGGGTGAACTCCCCTTCATATTCTGCAACAGAACGCTCCCTTTGCACCACATCCTGAAGTTTCCTTCTTATCTCCCTTTGAACTGCGGGAGGGAAATACTTTCGATCAAACTGCTAGAACCTCCAATCGGAGCAAACCCAACCCAAAACCCCGAACGAAACCCCCCTCAACCCTCCTGGTCCAACCAACGATAGCCGCAAACCCAAAATCCTTGTTCACCCGCTGCTTGACCCGAGACCGCCCAGCCTACACATGTCCCTTGCTTTGGACCTCCAACCTTGTTCTACCCAAATCCCATTTCAAAAATCGAAGACCCATTTCTCCAATTAAAGCCACGGCTTGCCAATTCCCAAAACCAACAAAGCCAAATAATAAAGATCCACATGCTTTATAACCCCTTTGAATACCTTCTCCAAAAATACCCCCAAACCCTTTTAACCAAAATCGGATTTGTTTTTATCTTCACCACCCCACTTCCCACATGACCTCACACAACCCATGCACATGTGTGCATTTTCCTATTTTAACCCCAAAATTCCTCACACCCACCATGTCCATTTAACCCCTACCCAAATTATGCCCATGCTCAATGCCTACTATTTAAGGATGGAAGACCCCAATTAAAGGAAAAAATCAATTGGTAGAGAGAATTCTAGAGAGAGATAGTTAGAGTAGAAAATTTATTTGTAAATACTGTTATTTTATTTTTTAGAGATTATTGAGTGATAAATTGTGAGTAATTCAATTGAGTATTATATTGAATTGATTATTGTTGGATGCTCATATTGGATGGATTGTGCTGGATTTCAAGGAAATAAGAGTTCAATTTCACTTCAAGAGATTGGGTTTGATTATTCTCTTCTCTTCTCATTTATTTTATGCCTTCGATTATTAATTTGCCAAATTTCATACCATGTTAGGCTAAATCCCCTTTTAAGGCGTGAAGTGAACCCTTATTTGATGTTATTTTAATTTAATTAGTTTTTTTACTTGAAAACTCCTTTTGAATTTTAATTTTGATCCTTCACCCTTAAATTTATGCCTCGAGAGTTGGTAAATGATTTTCGAGAGAAAATTGAAATTCTAAATTATAATACCCATTTTAGATTCGAACTAGAGATAGGGGTTTCTTAAAAGGGGTATTATTACATGAATTTAAATTCTAAATTTATTTTGTAAGATTTAGATAAATTTTAATCGATCGATACTAGCGGGTGATTAATTAAAAAGAGTGTAGATTTATTTCTAGAGTTATGGGGGGTTAAACATAATTTTCTAAAATATTACTATTAAAATTACACTTGCAACGAGGGTTGTGATTAGGCATAAATTCTTCACATTTATCCCCTTAATTTCGGTATTGTTATGATCCCATGCGGTGTAAATAGCTTGGATTCATCTCATATCTTTGATACTAACCCTTTTTGGCAAGTATTTCCAATTTTTTTTTATCTTTTATGTGTTTTACAGATATTTCATGCAAGAAAGATGGAAAAGAGAACTCAAAATAGTGAAAGAAACCAAGAATCGGGGAGTTGAAGGGCATTTTCATAATTTTACAGCCTTAGTCCGGAGGTGGGGACAATTGGAAAGTTGAAGATCTTTAAATTACAAGAACACTGGAAAAAAGGGCACCTCAATCCGAGTTACGGTGAAGAAGTTATGCCCATTTGAAGTTGAGAAGAAATCCAAGAAAAAAGATGTCAGGCCCGAACCGAACCGAAGCTGAGCAAAAAGAACCGGTCCGCCCATTTGTCACGTACCAGATCCGTTAGGAAATTAGTCACGCTCCAGATCCGTTACGAAATTGGTCACGCTTTCTAAGTGTGACAAATTGGCAGATACGGGATTTTTATTTTGTGCTTATCTTTTAGCCAAAAGAGTTTTATGTTTTGGGGACTCTTCTAAACGACCTCTAGCCTATATATTTAGTCATTAGGACTCTTTTTATGAAGATTTCATTCATGTAAAAGCTCCATAACAAGTAGGAACATCTAGGAGAAGAATTTACGTACTTTGCACCATTAACTCAAGAGCTTTTCCGGTTTTTCTTCAATCTTTGATTTCTTCTTACATGTTCTTGTTCTTCAGTCATGGTAACTTTTATTTCTAGCACTTTTATTATTATTCACCATGTTAGGCTAGGTTTTTAAAGGTTGGGATACATGAACCCAACCTGATGTGTTAATTGCATGTGTATAATATTAGTCCTCTAAATTTAATGATTGATGTTACACAACAATTGTAGATCTTTATATCTCGTTTGCCTCTGGGTACTCGTGATTATTTAGAATACAATTCGAGGGCTACTATCCCGATACTGATTTACTCATCCTCAGATTAAGTATGACGCGGGCTTGAACCTCGTATACGTAATGCTTGGGAGTACTAAATTTTGGGTCAAATTAATCTGTTAAATTTATGATTAGTATTATGCCTGCAATACTCTAAGGTTGGGGGATTGTGTCTCTACCTTAATTTTTCCAATTAGTTTTAGTTAACTTCCTTATTTTTTCCATTTTTCCTTTCTCACTCAATCATCATCTTTTACACTTTATTTTTTGAAGTAATAAATCAATTAAAATCTATCAAACATTCCCTGTGGATTCGATACCTAGACTCGATACTATACTCCGCAAGAGTGTAGTTAAAGTTTAGGTTTTTTTGTATTGTGGTTGGAAGCCGATAACAACGACTAGAGTATTTACACGAACGCTCGGTTTTCGACTCGATCAAAATAGCGCCATTGCCGGGGAGTGTTTTGTTATAGATTTTAATTGATTTACTATTTCGCAAGAATTTTTTTTTTGGAGTTGCACAATTAAGCGCCAAGAAACGTTGAATCCTTAACCGTACACCTCTTTATGTGGATTGTCCATTTACAAACCATTCGGTAATCATGTCTTTTTATAGTGAGTTCGGTAATTATAATGGTTCATATGGTCATAGTTTTCAATCTTTTTATTTTCAAGAATCTCCGCCTCGACCTATTAAAATGGGTGAGTGGCTTTTAATTCATGAATATGAAAGGCTTGAAAAAAAATATCGAGAAAAAAATCTTTTTTGGGAGAAAGAGTTGGATGCATTATTCAAATCCAATGACGATTTTTCTTCCGAGGTTATAGAGCCAATGAATCCTACTTTGGAAGAAATAATGCTTTTTCTAATCAAACAAGTACTCGATTTTCTTTCCACCCAAAGTGCAATGGATGTTGTTCTTGTTACGAAAATGCTCTCATTTTGCGATGAGATGCGTTCTGATTTGAAAAACAAAGAGGAGGTTGAGACTTGTGTGTCACCTCAAATTTTTGAAGAACATCTCATTGAAAGTGA
Source organism: Sambucus nigra (assembly GCA_949130495.1). Taxonomy (NCBI): domain Eukaryota; kingdom Viridiplantae; phylum Streptophyta; class Magnoliopsida; order Dipsacales; family Adoxaceae; genus Sambucus; species Sambucus nigra. Next base: position 260,452,130 of record OX422217.1, on the reverse strand, counting down.
GTCTTGCTCCCTTAAAATTCAATCTCCAAGTAATGATGAATCACTTGATATTGAGTTTATTTCATCACCATTTTCGTTCACCGTTATTGAACCATTAGAAGTACTGCTAGATTCCAATGAGTCGGTTGAAAATTCTGAAACGTTTACACCTTTTACCGACAAAGACACTTTGCTAGAATTATTTTCTAATATGGACTCTTCCTTTTTATGTGCCCCTCTCCCCATACTGCTTAAAAAATCTTTGGGAGGTGATTATATTTTTCTTGGATCTCAATTGTACTTGTCCCACCTAGCATCCAAACCCCCCATCATTCCGTTAAAAATTTTAATTGGTGATGGTTCATTTTTTCCATCTCACACATGCCTTTCGTTGGTCAAACGAAATTATATTTTTTTAGGAGGCATGCATTCTAGTGAGGGTACACCATTAATCCCTCGAAGTCAGATTGTATTTTGGGTGGACCCTCAAATTTTTTGACTTTTAGTGTATAACTTATTAGAATTTGAAAATCGTAGGTTGTATAATAGTTAGATTATTTTTTTTTAGTTTACAATTTTTGTTATTATTTTTGTTATGCTTGGTTCTAACGTGTATTGTAGATTCAATGGACTCGTACTTTTCGGGGATCGCTCCATTTTGGGTAATATCTTTCTTTTCCTCTCTTTATGTTGTGTTCTTGATTCACATTGAGGACAATGCAACATTTAAGATAGGGGGTGTGGGATATTCTTCCCGTTTATTGTTTAGATTCATTGATTCGATCACATGTTCTTTCCAAGAGTGTTTTTTAGAAAATAAAAAAAAAATTGAAATTTTTTTAAAAAAGTCAAAAATATTTTTCTTCAAAATAAATAAAGATTGGAATTTAAAAGCTTCAAAAATGTCACAAATATTTTGTCTCAAGTTGTAAAAATCAAATGCACAAAGCCGAAATTGACCAAAGATGGAAATTGTGCGAAAATTGACGACTTAATGAATAAGTGTGGAGATTAACAAAACCCGGTGAGATTTCGAGCCTATCGATCTTTTTGAGTTTTTAAATCAATCCGAGTTTATGGTTAACGCATAGTTCTAATTCAGCGTTTTGCAAAAGTCGTTGATGATCTCTATTTTATTGTTTTGATCGGTTATGGAAAAGAGAATGTTGTCTTGAAACGTGCGCTACAAATCTCTAAATTAAATTAATCTCGAGACGCATATGGTAAATTAATAAGTAATTCGAACAATGAAGTAGGCTATCGTTTGTTACCCAAAAATATTATCCATAAAAAGATGTGAAAAATTATCCCTTTGATAACGCAATTGTGCCGAATAAAATTTATCCTTTTCATTTGGTAACCTGAAAAACCCAAATAGCCCGGAATTGTGAAAAATGGAAAAAGTCATAATTTAAGTCCGAAAAGTGCAACAAAAAGGGGCAAGAAAAAAAAAAGAAGAATGCTCAACAAAAGTTAGCAAGAAAAGAAAAGTGTGAAAAAAAATAGAAAAAGAAGAGAAAATGAGCAATAGCCCCCCCCCCCCCCCCCCCCAAAAAAAAAGCACTAATTGACATCATAAGAAAATTTTCCAATTTCGAATTTTCCAACCATTTCCATGTTACCCAATTACACCTTAAACCCAAAAAAAGTCCTAACCGAGTCCGATTGCGAAATTGGTTACCGCGTGGAGAGTTAAAACATAAAAAGATAATAAAAGAGATTACATGGCGTGAAAAAGAGATGATGGTTCCCGTTTCCCTATGACCGTATTCCGATTAAGAGATCTTTCCACCCAAAAATTTCTGTCTTTCAATTTGTTTGAGTGACTTTGCGTCCATTATATTTACTCTTTATAAATCATGCATACCGAGAGAATAGCCACATTCCGAGAGATTCGTTTGAGAGAGCATCCCGTGAGCATTTGAATCAAAACGAATTTTCGGAAAGTAACGTAATGATCAATCGGTGGAAGTTAGCGGTTTAAATTTTTGGCTTCGCACTCACACACTCTGACTTGAGACTCCTAAATAAGATTTTAAGGTGACCATTTTTGGGGAGTTTAAATTGTACAATTTTTAAGTATTTTGAATTTTCTTTGAGTCAATAAAGAATTTTGTGGGTATATTCACTGCAAACCCTCACGAGACACCACTCGTCCTACTAGGGTAACCTAGAGGATTAAAGGCTTGTTGCATGCGCTAAATGCAATCGCTTGCCCGCAAAAGAGGTATTCTATCCCAATAAAGTTTTTGAAGGGTCCTTAACTCATACTCTCATTCTTTTACATTGCTTGGGATGCGCAAAGTTCTAAGTTAGGGGGGTTTGATTAGGCATAAATTCTTCACATTTATCCCCTTAATTTTGGTATCTTTATGATCCCGTGAGGTGTAAATAGCTTGTATTTATCTCATATCTTTGATACTAACCCTTTTTGGCAAGTATTTCCTATTTTGTTTATCTCTTATGTGTTTTAGAGATATTTCATGCAAGAAAGATGGAAAAGAGAACTCAAAATAGTGAAAGAAACCAAGAATCGGGGAATTGAATGGAATTTTCGTAATTTTTCAGCCTTAGTTCAGAGGCGGGGACAATTGGAAAGTTGAATAGCTTTCAATTACAATAACACTGGAAAAAACGGCACCTGAATCCGAGTTACGGTGAAGAAGTTATGCCCATTTGAAGTTGAGAAGAAATCCAAGAAAAAAGTTGACAGGCCCGAACCGAACTGAAGCTGAGAAAAAAGAACCGGTATGTCCATTTGTCACGTACCAGATCCGTTACGAAATTATTCACGCTTTCTAAGTGTGATAAATTGGCAGATACGGGATTTTTATTTTGTGCTTATCTTTTAGCCAAAAGAGTTTTATGTTTTGGGAACTCTTCTAAATGACCTCTAGCCTATATATTTAGTCATTAGGACTCTTTTCATGAAGATTTCATTCATATAAAATCTCCATAACAAGTAGGAACATCTAGGAGAAGAATTTACGTACTTTGCACCATTAATTCAAGTGCTTTTCCGGTTTTTCTTCAATCTTTGATTTCTTCTTGCATGTTCTTGTTCTTCAGTCGTGGTAACTTTTATTTCCAGCACTTTTATTATTATTCACCATGTTAGGCTAGGTTTTTAAAGGTTGGGATACATGAACCCAACCTGATGTGTTAATTGCATGTGTATAATATTAGTCCTCTGAATTTAATGATTGATTATGACCGTATTACGTAGTTACACAACAATTGTAGATCTTTATATCTCGTTTGCCTCTGGGTACTCATGATGATTTAGAATGCAATTCGAGTGCTACTATCGCGATACTGATTTACTCATCCTCAGATTAAGTATGACGCGGGCTTGAACCTCGTATACGTAATGCTTGGGAGTACTAAATTTTGGGTCAAATTAATCTGTTAAATTTATGATTAGTATTATACATGCAATACTCTAAGGTTGGGGGATTGTGTCTTTACCTTAATTTTTCCAATTAGTTTTAGTTAACTTCTTTATTTTTTCCCTTTTTCCTTTCTCACTCAATCATCATCTTTTACACTTTATTTTTTGAAGTAATAAATCAATTTAAATCTATCAAACATTCCCTATGGATTTGATACCCAGACTCGCCACTATACTCCGCAAGAGTGTAGTTAATGTTTAGGTTTTTTTTGTATTGTGGTTGAAAGCCGATAACAACGACTAGCGTATTTACACGAACGCTAGGTTTCCGACTCGATCAGGTTGATTTGTAATTTTGATATTAATTTTGGAGAATTCAATTAATTAAATTAATTAGTTAGAATAGCTAAAATTTGTGGTATAATCACACTCCTTGATTGTTCTCACATTTATTTACCTCATTTATCTCATATTTTTGTGTTAGACTTTATTTTTTATTTTAGTCACTTTTTAGTTTGTAATTTGATCTTTCATTTTATTTTAGTGTTATTTCACCTCACCTCACCTAATTGTTTTAATACTTTTAAAAGCTAAAAAAATAGAAAAAGCAAAAGCCCAACAAGAAAATAAAATAGAATTATAATTGAGTTTGTCTCTAGCTTACCGCCTTGATGTGGATTGATACCCTTACTTACCTCTATACTTGAGTTTGTTATATTTTGTAGGTAATTGAGGTTTTGATTAACTTGGGTTGCAACAACAACATACAAAAGTAAAGTTATCAAATGGTGTCGTTGCCGTTCTTGGGAGCGTAAAGCACTCAGAGCGGATTCAATTTTGTAGTTCATTTATTTCCTATATTTTGTTTCATTTTAGTACATTTTTTCTTTATTTTACAAGGCTTTTATTAGGTTTATTCTATCATTGCTTGTATTGCGGTGCATAGAGACACCTTTATTTTTATTTTTATTTTATTTTTCATTTTAAAAAATTCTCAAAATCGAAGACAAGCGTGATAGGGAAACCGGACAAGATAGAGAGAGGGCATCCATAGGCGAGGAAAAATATCCTCTCTACCTTGAGTCGGTAGGACTCCCGGGGCTGACTGAGATAGGCGTGATCTCCCCCCTGTCGACTCAAATGTTTCGGCACCCCGCAACCTAAAAACCGTGGGAGGTACATTTCTTATACCCTCGCGCCTCTCTTGTTAGCGAGTCAATTCTTTTGTGTGACTTGTGTGCTCTTGTGTGATTTTATTCTCGCATTTATTTTCAAGTGGTGTGATGAATTAGTTGACTAAGGCCTACACCCGGTCACTCACGAGAAGGGATTTCATCACCCGACTCACTCGTTTACCATTGTTTGCTACCCTATACATCACTAAATTTAAAATCAATCAACTAGGTATCCCACTAGGAGAATAATTTTGCAAAGGCGATCACTTAGAAAATTTCGTGAATTTTTATCGCCCGCGGGCTTAATTAAAATTTGACTACCCCTTTCAATAAATTTTGAAGATAAAAATTGGTTATGTGCTAGTTAGGAATTCTTCTTGACGTGTGTGTGTCCGATTTAATTTTTCGGTAGTCGTGTTTTAGTTAGTTCGTCCATTCAAAGAGTCCACCTATCATTTACCCACCTTTTCTTCCAAAAAAAATCCAAAAATATTTTCTTCCATTATTTTTAGAAAATCCAAAAATATTTTCTTTCCTTTTGAAAAAAAATCAAAAACTCCAAAAAATGTTTCTATCCTTATAGACGAGGAACATCCCTGACGGGACTACTTTGGTCATTTTCCATTGTCACGTGACACGTGTGAGAGTGATTCTGAGCCGTCTCTTTATGATATCCTTAGTGGTCTCACCTCTCTCACGAGTACCGTTGATACTGTTGACCCATCCATGCACGCACCTTATTTTCCATCACCCTCGATGTTAAGTGTCGATGTGTTGCATCTTTTGTTGTGCACCCATTGTTCTTATGCCGATCACATGACCCATGAGTCCCCTTACATTCCATATCCATCCTAACCCACATTGGAACATGTGTATCCGTATGACACTGTTCTGGAACCCACCTCGTCCTATTATCCCAATGTATATAATCCCTAGTTGTGTGAGTACCCAGTTATTTGTGGAGTCATGATCACCCTTCCACGCAATACAAATCCCAACCCGATGTTGTGGATCCTCACACGTTCCAACAGTCATCATGGCAACGTTGTGCACCCATTCTTGATCAATTCCCTCACTACGCACCCCATGAGTATCAACCATTTGTTCGTCACGAAAGTGATCCTTTCGTGTATGATGAACTTGGCCCCACTCCACCCACTTCATTTGAGTATTCTCCATATAGTCATGATCATAGCGAGTTGTGTCCAACTCAACCACCGCCACCACCCGTCACTCCACCACCACCACCCACATCCACTCTCGAAAGCCTCTTACAAAAGTTCATACTCGAGAAAGAGCAGGCCACTCAAATTCAAAATGAAGCCCTCCAAAAGCTTGAACAACACTTTAATGAAATTGAATGTGCGAGAGAGTTGAATTTCACCCCAAGTCAACCCATTATTGCCCCCATGTGGAGTGATGATGTCTCATTTTGTGCCACCAATTTTGAGTGTGACCAACTCCACCACCCCGAGAATCTCGACGATGAGACCATTCCATGGTCTGGGCCTCAAGTTGAAAGTTGTGTTGACATACCTTCCATTAGTGAGACTGATCCACTTTCACAAAATCCATATGAACCCCCGCTTATGGTTCACATTCCTTTTCCCATTGAATCTGCAAAAATGCTCGAATCTACACCTATCGAGCTTCACCCTTGTGTTCCCGAGGAACCACTTCCTTCTGGGTTAGCTCCGGCTACGAGTACTCACCATTTTTTAGAGATAGAATCGTGATAGTTCCTAACTATCCAGATATGGATGATGTCCCACCATGCATGGCTCCCTTTGAGCCCTATATTTCTAGTGATTCCTCTATCTCTGGTCTTGGTGCCTCGTTAGACCCTTTCACCACATCGGAGGGTGATACATTAGTGATAAGTTGATCTCGAAATCACTTGATACCACACTCCCTCTTCAGGAGGATATTGAGGATCATTATGTCCCTCCAAATGAGTGTGTGTTCCCTCTTCTAGATATATATCATCTTCCTCCACCATTTATCCCACCCGATCCACCATTTATCCCACCCGACCCACCCATTATCCCTTCTACCCTACCACCTGGTTTGGATCTTGACTTTACACATTTCAAGTTTCCATCTACCTTTTTAGATCCTCATCTTAAACCATCCTCCACCTTCCACGAGAGTTATAGTGCTACTCTCCACATCCGTGACACCGAGCTTGTTACCCCAATCTCGCCACTCTCTTGTGGTGTTGTTTTTTTCTCGAGGCAGCTCCCTGGCATGTCACGACGCGACTATTATCATCGCTCATTCATAGAAAGGTCGTGTGATTTCTCTGAGGCCCAACCCATTCCATTTACCAAACCATTTTGCCTTCCTCACTAGTTAGAGAACCATTCTTATAGGGCCCTTGTTGCCCTCACCTTTCGTCTCAATAAGGCCCGTGATCGATGCTTAATCACCCATTCCTTTATCACCCTTACCTTAATACCCATCCGCCCATGGTCCACCGATGCTTTGCATCGTGTGATCCAATTTTCCATACAAGTTCATTGACCATTCTTAGCCCTGATCCAACAAGACTAACGCTTCAGTCTTGTTTCAGGGTGATTCTCATCACCCATTTTTCTGCCGCCCCCCACTTTCATAGTTCTTATCCTTAGGGCGAGATTCCTTCGATCTGGCTGAAGACATTAAACTTAGCGCTACCGGGAGGCAGCCCGCATTTTTTATACTAGTCTCATCCTATTTGGGGGTGGTGTTTTACATCACCCTATCCTTCTCTTATTTATAGACTTATACACATCTTTTTATCTTATCACTTATTCAGGTTTCATCTTAGCTTCACATGTCCATTTCATTAGCGGTTGATTCTGGTTATATCTTTCCTACCTTATACTCTCAATTTTAAAAATCATTTTACTTATCATTGAGGACGATGTTCCTTTTTGTTTGGGGGTGGGGAATTTTATCAAAATCGTACCTCTTTTAATTTTTTATTTATTTTTGAACCTGATTTTTAAAATTTCGTGCAATTTCTTTCATCTCACTCATTAATGTGAATTTTTAATCATCCATCTTTTAAGTCTAGGATTCAAGCCAGATGATTTATCTTTTTATAAATAGCTTATGTAATACGTCCCAAGGCGTGTTGCACCATGAATTTCTAGACTCAACAAAATATGAGCACTTATCACGTCACTACGTTTTAGAGTTAAGGAGTACTACAATTCTAAAGAGAACCTTAAGGATAACTAGTAGAGACTTTAGCTTGTGAGATTCGTGTCTTTTAACCTTTTAGAGAGTTTTATGCAATCTACGAGTCACAAGTTGATTCAACTTCTTTTGGGTTCGCACTTTAATTGTTGTATGATCATATTATTCTTCAATCTTGGCTTGATCACTGAGAGAGATATCACTTTTGAGTTGTAAGAAACACGCGTCTTGAAATTTATCCCGAATACTAGAGTTTCATCCATACACCTATCAATTTTCCATATCACATTTCCATTCACTCACCCATTACATTTCCATGTTATTCCATATTCCCATATATTTCCCCACACCATCACCTATCATCTCCATTCATACATTATCCTTAATTTTGAGAAAAGAGTGTTGTTTCAAATGTTAAATGTCTTTAGTATTGAGAGTATAAAAAAAGAGAAAAAAATTGAAAAAAAGGAGAAAAAGAAAAAGAAAATTAAAAAAAATCGAAAAAAAAGAAAAAACTAGAGAAAAGAAAAAGAGAGTTTGTAGTTAGTTTTATGTAATAAAGACATTTGTTCTTCAAGTGTAGAACACTCTTTTATCGCATCCATCTTTTATGGATCACACATCCATCACTCATCATTCATCCATACATCACCATCCTACCTCATATCATCATATCCTTTTCATCTCATCCATATTTTCCCTAGGTGTTTGGGCAAATGAAAGTCAACGTGGTGAATAACTCGACGTTCTCACTATAGTGATTAACATTGTTTCATGAGATCAATTTTTCTTTCTAAATGTACGTTCTTTCTTATATGTGTGTGAGACGTTTGAACTTTATTACACTTACTCACCTCCTCACACACAAGAGCAATACACTAACCCTAATCTCGAGAGCTCATTTGAGAGAGAGATATCCAGTGAGATTTGAAGTTGAAGCATTGATTTCGATAAGTCAATCTAGGAATTACTCTTGTGATACTCGACCCGTTTTGACTGATTCACACTACACTCGTTGAGTTCTAGGAAGGATGTGCCTTGTGTATTTACTTAGCTAAACTTTTTACACATTTTAGCTTGTATTTCTGAAAACATTTACCTCGTGATGGATTGTGCAGTCATTCTATGTCTAATAAGAGATTGACTGCCTTTCAATAAAAATTTTAAATAAAGAAATTTGTGGGTATATTCCCTGTAAACCCTCACAAGACACAACTCGTCCTGCAGGGAAACCTATAGGTTTAAAGGCTTATTGCACATGCTGAGTGCAATCGCAAGTGCCCGCAAAAGTGGTACAATTTTGGTTACTTATCTTTCTCTTTCTCTCTATCTTATTGCTCGAGGACTAGCAACGCTCTGTTTGCGGGTGGTGTGATAAGCACACAAAAATGTACATTTTATACCTCGAATAGACGTATTTTAGTTGTTAATTCTCTGCAATTTGGGTCTTATGCATTTTATTGTCTATTTTGTAGGTCAAATGCACGTTGCGGTGTTCAAACGCGTATTTCAAGGTAATTGTTCGGATTATGGAGATAATTACCCTTGTCCCGTATCCTAGCCTACCCTAACCCTACCTAAACCTGTCCCCGACCATGTGTGTTTATTTTGCCCATTTTACTTTATTTGTGTTATTTTATTTTTAGGGTTTATTTTATTATTTTATTTTATTGAGTCTTGTATATATTTTTAGGACTTATATATATATATATATATATTTTTCACGTTGCGTATTAGTCCTTATATTTTCTTCTATTTTCTTAGTTTTTTAGTTAGTTTATTATTATTTCATTTTTTATTTTTTATTAGTTTTTTTATGTTATAGTTTTTGTTTTTTTAGAGTTTTTATAATGTGTCATATCGTGTCATTTTTATTTTAGTTTAGTTAAATTTTTATTTTATTTTATTTTATTTTTATTTTTTAGGGGTCATAAGTTAAACACACAACCCCTCACACCCCACTCCCTTACACTTTACACACACACAACCAACCCTCACCCACATCATAAACCCTACCCCTCACCCCACTCTATCTTACCCCACTTCTTTTTCCTCACCCAACACTTTCTCTCTCCTCCTCCATTAACACAACAACACCCACCTTCATACTCTCCCTCTATTCCTCCATTAAAATACCCACACACAAATAATCTCCAAACCCCCATCTTCTCCATTATCCCCTACCTGGAAACCAACCCACTGGTGTCAACAATCCTCACTCCCTCTCCTCTACCAACCCGATCGCGGCCTATCTTCCACCTGAACCTAACCCACACCCAGCAGCCATGGCCCTACCCGTGATCCACCTATTCAACCCTACCATTTACCAACCCGCTTACCCTTATCCCAGTCCTCCAGAATCTCCAATAGAAGCAAACCCAAGCCAAAAACAGGAACGAAACCCCCTCAACCCTCGTGGTCCAACCCGCGACAGTCCCAAACTCAAAACCCGTGTTCACCCGCTGCTTGACCCGAGACCGCCCTGCCTACCCATGTCCCTTGCTTTGGACCTCCAACCTTGTTCAACCCAAATCCCATTTCAAAAATAAAAGACCCATTTCTCCAATTAAAGCCACTACATGCCAATTCCAAAAACCAACAAAGCCAAATAATAAAGATCCACATGCCTTATAACCCCTTTTAATCCCTTTTCCAAAAATACCCCCAAACCCTTTTAACCAAAATTTGATTTGTTTTTATCCTCACCATCCCACTTCCCATATGACCTCACACAACCCACGCACATGTGTGCATTTTTCTATTTTAACCTCAACATCTCCTCACACCCCTTATGTCCATTTAACCCCTACCGAAATTACCCCAATGCTCCATGCCTACTATTTAAGGATGGAAGACCCCAACTGAAGAAAAAAATCAATTGGTAGAGAGAATTATAGAGAGAGATAGTTAGAGTAGAAAATAAATCAGGTAGAAAATTTATTTGTAAATATTTTATTTTATTTTTTTAGAGATTATTGAGTGATAAATTGTGAGTAAATCAGTTGAGTATTATATTGAATTGATTATTTTTGGATTCTCATATTGGATGGATTGTGCTTGATTTCAAGAAAATAAGAGTTCAATTTCACTTCAAGAGATTGGGTTTGATTGTTCTCTCCTCTTCTCATTGATTTTATACATTTGATTATTAATTTGTCAAATTTCATACAATGCTAGGCTAAATCCCCTTTCAAGCGGTGGGATGAACCCTTATTTGATGTTATTTTAATTTAATTAGTTTGATTACTTGAAAATTCCCTTTGAATATTAATTTTGATCCCTCGCCCTTAAATTTACGCCTCGAGAGAGGGTAAATGATTTTCGAGAGAAAATCGAAATTCTAAATTATAATACCCATTTTAAATTCGAACTAGAGATAGGGGTTTCTTAAGTGGGGTATTATTACTTGAATTTCAACTCTAAATTTATTTTCTAAGATTTACATAAATTTTAATCGATCGATACTAGCGGGTGATTAATTAAAAAGAGTGTAGATCTATTTTATAGATTTGTGGGTGGTTAAATAGAATTTTCTAAAAGATTACTATTAAAATTACACTTGCAATGAGAGTTGATTTGTAATTTTGATATTAATTTGGGAGAATTCAATTAATTAAATTAACTAGTTAGAATAGCTAAAATTTGTGGTGTAATCCCACTCCTTGATTGTTCTCACATTTATTTACCTCATTTATCTCATATTTTTGTGTTAGACTTTATTTTTCATTTTATTCGCTTTTTAGTTTGTAATTTGATCTTTCATTTTAGTTTAGTGTTATTTCACCTCATCTCACCTAATTGTTTTATTATTTTTAAAAGCTGAAAAAATAGAAAAAGCAAAAGCCCAAAAAGGAAATAAATTGAATTACAATTGAATTTGTCTCTAGCTTACCCCCTTGATGTGGATTGATACCCTTACTTAACTCTACACTTGAGTTTGTTATATTTTATAGGTAATTCAGGTTTTGATTAACTTGTCTTGCAACAACGACATACAAAAGTAAAGTTATCAAATATAACAAATCTCGAAGTTTTCCTATTTCAAATGGAAGGAAACATATTTATTACATAAAACCCCTAAAGTTTAGGTCAAATTTCAGTTTCTCCTCTAATCTATGAAATGTTTCAATGTTACCCTCGAAGCTTAGAAAGCCTCTCAAAATCAACCCTAACCTCATCTCAATTAAATAAATTTATGGTAATCAGAAGTGACTGTTAACTTGGATCTCCTTCTCTCTCTCTCTCTCTCTATATATATATATATATATATATATATATATATATATATATATATATATATATATATCATTCTATTAATCTATCTCGATTTATCTCTCTTTTCTTTATGTTCTTTTATGTTCTTGTAAGAGTATATGTATACTATTGTGCCCCATGTCACTTGGAATATATTATTTTGTTTTACCAAACACATATTAAGTACAGTCTACGAGGTCTCTAGAAATATTTTCATATTCATTCAGGATCATTCTTGTCATTTGCCTGATCTAATAACTTAGAGTAAATGTATATTGTTTAGAGGACTTATAATTACATCAGTTAAATATTCTCATAAATTGAAAAATGCTTTAATTTATCCTTGTGGTTTCCTAAGTTCACCAAATACACGATGATATATATTCTTCTTATATAAAATTATTTTAGAAATGAATATTTTGCATTTAAAATTTACATGGTCAAGAAATTTATGAATTTTGTGAAAATCTACAAAACCGGGAAACTCTGACTCTTGCTGTGAATTTATTCGTTGGATGTTTGTCGTAGTGAATAGGACTTATCAATCGAGAAACGTGTCATTTATTGGCTAAAATATTTCCCAATGAAAAATCTTTGGCTCGTGGCACAAACTTTGGTCACCGAGCCTTTGAAATACCCCTATTTTATATGGCATTTAAATTAATTGTTATCACTGATTCTCAAGCATTATTAACTTGTTGTTTTCTTATGACATGGGATATCTCATTCGGTGATTTGAGATGTTATAGTTTTGATATTTTGTTAGAATGTGACTTTGAGATGTTATATATGTGTTTCATGTTGATTTGATGGTGTTGCTAGATGTTAGTGAACTCATAATGATTCACTGACAAATAATGAGTGACTTAGTATTATGGGAGCCTATGGAATAATAAAGGAATAAGTGCCAGGATTTTCTTTATTTGGATTATATCCTGAGTGTCAGGTCCAACCGATAGTGAACTAGGTCCTTATAATACCAAGTAGCAATCCAGTTAATTAATAATTAAATTTTAATCTAAGCTTTGTGTATTGGCTATTTAATTAATTTAATGAGATAATTAATTAACATAATAAGGTAAATGATTTGTAAAATGTGTTAACCTTAGAATAGATATGTCAGATATTTGGAAAGTCTAGTTTGAGCTTATTATAATGGAATTTTAGCCTATTGGGTTAGTATATGGATTGGGTTGAGTTTTAGGCCATTTGGAGCAAGTTTTGCATCTTTTTAGGTGAGGCTAGTTTAGCAACCTGGCCTAATTTTATGAATAGTGATTTTATATAACATATTAAATTAATATTAATCATCATAACACACATTGGGAGAGCCTTAGATTCCAGGGAAAAGGTGGAAAAACCCTTGATTGAAGAACTGTAGGAATTTGGAGTTGATTTTGCAATCACTCTAAGGTAAGTCTATTACTATAAGAATATGATTAGGTTTGTGTTAGAATAATAATGATATGTTGGACTCTATAATCAAACCCATGAAATCTTTTTTGAAATCATATAATATCTTGATTTCATAGCATGAGTTAAATACAGTTTTAATCCATAATCATACACTAGGGAAATAGTTTAGTTTTACTGATGAATCCTTAGTTGAACCATGAGTTCGTGTAATCAAAACCTATAAACGTTAGATGTTAAACTTAATGATGCTGTAATATCCTGCCAATAATTGAATTAAATTATATATATATATGGATTATAAAGGATGATGGGTTAATTATAATTAGAGAAGAATTGTGGATAAGAACTGGAGAAAAAATAAAATAATGAAACAGGGTCATTCAAACGACATTGGGAGGTCATTCTAACAATAGTGGGAGGTCGTTAGAAACGAGATGTAGGACATGAGATACAGGGCATCAAACGACGTATTGCTGGTTTACAGTAGCAGGTCGTGCGATCTACTTCTAGAACGACATATGGAAGTTGTTCGAGCGACCTATGGTTGTCGTTTGAATAACGTTGGTCGAGATTTTAATCTGCAGATGCCCCTATGCGTTATCAGGATTTTGGGCGTTGAATCTCTGAATTTTTGAGTCCACAACTGCCTAGATTGAGGAAAATGAAAACTTGGAGACTTTGGAGGTTTTATAAGGGGGTGTTTGGGCACATTTGTTGGGGAGAAGGGCAAGAAGAGAGAGAGGTAAGAGGGTGGTCTTCCTCCATAGGAGGGCTTCTCCCACCACTCCTCCTCCATTCCACCCCATCCCACCATCATTTTATGTAATATTCCACCATGTTTAAGCCTACAACACCAATTTTCACCATTATTGGGGTAAAGATACGAATTTTGGAGGAGTAATTGGGTATTTTTGAAGAAGGTGAAGATGGGTTTTCATGGAAGTTTGAAGTGGGTCTTGCTTGGAAGCTTAGATGGATCATTTTTGGAGGCTTCATTTGGTAACCCCTTGAGTCCACCTTTGGAGGTGAGGGTTGCTCCTTACATAACAATTCCTACCACCATTAGAGCCATTAGAGGTAGAAAAACCTAGCTCTTAGTATTAAGACTATATTTTGCATATTTGTACTCCTGTAGCATTAAAACGTTTGGAGCATTAAAAGTTAGTATTTTATGAAGATGATACGTTTTCTAGAAAGAATAATGTTAAACATTTTATGAAATAAAATTTTGAAAATAAAGATTTATTTTTGTAAACATTGGTGAAATAATGTTTCTGGAAAAAAAATATTTATGAAAAATGATCATTTTGCGAGTTTAAAAAATTTAAATGTCTTTTATGAATTAAAAATTTAATTTTTCGTAAGTATGATGAATTTATAGAATGAAATGTGTTTAAACCGTTTAATACGATTTTAAGGTTTAAAGTTCATCTTCTCATGCGCATAAACTTGTAGTGTGTTTGGCACTAAATGTATAAACAAGTTAAAGAAGATTTTGTTAGGTTTCAACATGAAATAAGAAAAGTATAAATTTTTTCCTTTAAAGTGTGTGAAAAAAGGGTTAAAATTTGATAAGAATAAGCCTAAGACTATATGTAAAATGAAAGAAATTGTATTTTCTTATAAGGTAGTCTTAAGTGTAAATGGATTTCTTTAATGAAGAATGTAAAGAAATGTGTGGTTTGGAAATTGTTGACAAAGGTATTCAATAAGTGTTAATGGTTAAACATTAAAAGGTTAGTGCGTATAACTTAGCAGTTTTGTAAAAGATTAACACTTATGAAGTTGAAAGGAATTAAAGAGGCGAAGGTGTTTCCAATTAAGAAGAATATTACTCCAAGGTTAAAAAGGGGGTTAAGGTGTTAAAACACTTAAGGAGTTAGGATGGCTAATTATATAGTGTTTGCTAAGAAATTAACACTTGTAGAAGTGGGGTAAAGGGTGATTTTTGAAACAGGTGGGATAATGATAATTTTACTTAAAGTGGAACATTTCTGTGAAATAAAAATGTTGGAAAAGGCATTACATAAAGTGGTCCTAAATGAATATAATTTTTGGAATAATATCAAGGTTAAGTTGTAAAGGAAATGAAATGGTAATTTCTAATGTGTAACACAAATTGGGGTACACCCCAGGTTTTGGCTTTGGCCAGGTAAAAAAGGAAATGAGGAGTAATGTGAACATTGTAAAATATTAAAAACACATTAAAAGGAACTGGGATGACAACAAAAAAAGCGAGAAGGTCCTGGAGCACTAGGGTGAAAAGACAAAAACCACTGGGCAGAGCATATGGTGCACATAGCCGGAGGTGTGGATCCCGTTAAAGTATACAGTATTGGAAGATTCGTAGAAAAGATAAAAGGAATAAGGAACATGTCAAGAAATGGGTTGTGTGGTAAAATGTGTTAATACAACCTAACTTGAATGAATAAATAATTGTTCCAGTAAAGGTTAAAATGGAAAAGTGAATGTGTAATTGATAAATGTCCATAAGGTAAGGAAAAAGGTAAAGTGAGAGGGAAAATGGGTGATTATGTTGCCTAACAATTAAACCCATAATTAACACACGAATGTGTTATAAAAAGGTTTTCAAAGATTAAATGAGTATTTTCTTACACGGGGTTCGCGTATGTTGAAAGGGTGAGTTTCAACGAAAATACTAAAGTGTGTTGGATAAAATAAAAAAGGGTGATATCGGTAAATAAATGTGTTTACATAAATCAAATGTAGTGGTTACAAGTGTTGAACCGAGTGTGTTAAATAAAAGGAGAAATTTTAATGGTGAGTAAAGAAAATTTCTATAAGATTAGGGTAAATTAATCTGGATAATAAGATTTTCGGAAGTAAAAATTATTCCATGTTTTAAGTAGGAGTATATGTATGTATATAAATGTATACTATATAGTTGAATGTGCACGTTGGCATAATTGAGTATCCGTTTGATTATATACTGCATTTGTATATTTCCCACTAGGCATAGGCTCACACCCTCGCTTTATTACGACAGGTTAGGAGCGATTTCGTATTTTGAGAGCGTTTTACAGGTAAGTACTTTTTTTATTTTACGTTAGTGGATCTGTATGATTGGACTTCAGGGTGCTCCCCATGGGTCCCCCATCATTTTTAATTTGAAACTAGAATCGTATGTTAAACAACTGAAACATTAATTTAAATAAAACTAGACTAGCAACATTATATTGTTTCATTTCACTTCACGCCTAATGCTCGGATCAAACCGACTTGACTCACATGTAACACCCCGCCTAATTAAATACCGGGTGGCCAATCCCATACCAAATTAAAACAGAATATATAGTTGGCTCATTCTTAGCATCACTGTCGAAAACATTTACAACTCACCCAATACTCAATTAAGCTGGTGTTAAAAACTTTCCAAATTTTAATTTAACAAAATCCATTTCCAGTTTAAGAATAACACAACACATTTTTCTACAACACTGATAACCAAGTAGATAACACAAAATAATTTAAATAAAATTGGAATAAACATTCCCAAATAATATAAATCCATTACAATAATCCCAACAATGTCAAATGTATTAAAAAGACACGAATACAATAGTATTTAACCCCGATAGAAAAGATAACTGAATCCTTTGGGCGACATGCCCTAACTAAGAATACTGTGAATCAAATGAAGATAAGCGTCTAAGCAATACTCCATAGCTCCATAACTCGTCACAATCAATTGAGGTTGGCGTCCCTGTTACTGGACACCTGATATAGAAGATACAATAGAAAAGAAAATATGCAAGGAAACGGGTCAGAGCCCGAATGTGTAAATGATTTTTAAAACAACAAGTATTTAACAAGTGCATTAAATCTTTTATTATGTACATGTTAGACCCAACTCTCACTTGCCATTCTCACCTCTCAACTAGAGTGCACACTTAACGTTTCCTATTAACCTCTTAGTTAATGGTTCCTCTTTTCTAGTCTCCATATTATAATTCCATCCCAATATCATAATCCCCGTATGTCCCATACCATACGTCACATTATTATTCATTTACATTTCTCATCGTTTCTCATTAACATGAATCATTTCTCATTAATATGAATTAAGTTTTCAATAAACATTCATTAACTTAATTCAATTATCTTTCTCTATTCACCGTTATCTACAATTATCACCGTAGATAGATTTAACTACAATATATATCCATTCATTCCTTTAATCCATTATATATATATATATATATATATATATATATATATATATATATATATATATATTCATATATAATACGGCACCCCGAGTCACAGCTGCGGTGCAATGCATTACTCTGCTATCATGTCCCATCATCGCAGGTCGCCGAATAGGGGACAAAAGGTTCGGTAAAGATTCCTCGAACCACAAACAACAACATAATCATTTGAGGCGAACATAGTTCTCATACCCATGGGTCACGCACATACCTACGTACCCATAGTCAGCGGACTTATCAACTCCCCGATAAGTCTTTCATAGACCTATGTTCTCGAGCGACAAATCAAATATCCCATGGATTCATCAGGATATGACTGCCCTCATGCGCAAACCTCCCACCGATAGCAAGTAAGTTAGGTATGTCATACACATAAATCATCAATCAATCAAATAGGCATTATCATACCTATATTATAATATCAATAAGGTAATATCACTACCCTAAGATAATTCCCATACGTATCATTATATCGCTTTTAAATTCCACGTATTAAAATATCATATCTTTACTTCATAATTTAATGATCTTCGCATCCTATAACATCTCTCCACTCCCGACGTCGTTAAGGTTCATGCGCGGAGCGTCTCGCAAAGCGAAATCCAAACAAGGAACCCCTCCAATACACTACTACTTAACTTTGTCGATCGAGGAGGTCCGACAACTTCAACTATGCGATCGGGATAACCTCATACCCTCTTTCAACCAAATGTATTCTAAACTCCCATCTCTATCCAGGAGACATACCACTACGCTCTTGTATTACACTGCGTCCTTGCGAAATCAATAATGAGCTTAAACTCAGTCCTTGATGTTCAAATTGTAACCCTAAGGCTACCCTCACTCAATACACAAGATTCAAATAGGTTTTTACTCAACATATATTCAATAAGAAGTCACTAATATCCTACTGGTCCATAACATTATTTCTCCCGAATTACTACGAATTAAACTCTCCTTTCAATTAGGGTTAAAACCGATAGTTCCAAATCTCTTATAAACACACCTTCTTTCACTTAGGATTAAACCCTCTTGTAAACTTAAGGATACTCAGGTGTTATATTAAATCACCCCTACTGTTCCTATCTTTAATCCTCATACATCCCCATTTGGAATTTAACAAATGAATCTAGCAACCGAAATTCCATTCAATATAATTTTCATCATTCTAATCAATTAAATCCCAATAACTTTAATTCAAATCTTATCAAGGGTCTACTGATCTTTTCTAAGTCCCATAATATCCAATTAATAATCACCAAAGATCTACAAAAGTTTTGGGATAGGAACCAACATTAAAAAGAAACAACATCATGAATTCTCATATTTTCAATACTCAGAAAAATCAGATCCAAACATTATTCAAATCACCAATCCGACTTCAGATTTGGATTCTACACGAAAAATTGAGTCAGGTATATGTTTTGAGTTTTTCTTAAATCTCATCCAAATGCACTCAAAAAGAAGATCTAAACATTCCAAATTGGCTCTTCTCATTCCACTCGTTTTTGCCTCTTTTTCCAGAAAATTATCAACATATTATCTTCAAGAACACTAAATTATCTTCAGAATTTCTTCCACTGATTGATGAATATTTATTGGATTATTATCATCCTACAACATGAGTTTACTTCCTATATCATTTCAGTTTCTAGAAATCCATAAAACAACTTCATTATGTCTTCCAAACATGAAAAATCATTTCTTTTCATAATTATTCTAACATGGACAATATACGAACTTAAATTGCAAATATTAAACACTTGCCTCTAATGAAGATCTGATCCTTTGGAGTTGAATAACACAGGTGGTGATGGTGGTGGTGACCTTTGACCTTTGGTTCTCCTCCTTCCCAAGCAAACTTCTTTTTCTTTCCAAGCAACCTTCCACTCTCTCTAAGAAGATGACTTTTCAATTTTGTGTAGAAGAGATGAAATGAACCTAGATACACTAATCTCCAAATACTTATAATAAGACAAAACCCGAAATCACTATTCATCCCCCTTGTAAAAATAACCAAAATGCCCTTTTGGGTTGTCTTTTCATTTCCAAATGACCCGAGACTCAAAATTAACATCCAAATAGACTTTTCTGACTATTTCGAACCTTTAGGACGCAACGGCGCAGTCGAAATGACTATAAGGTGGATAGAAAATAAATTTCCTTTTTAATTTAATAAATTAGTCCCGATACGTCCCATACCGCGTCTGACTAAAAATTCAAATTACCGATTTATATCACACCGTCATATCAATGACATCACATTCATATATTACCTAAATATCTTTAAGTAATATTCAGAATCATCCATTTTAATATCCACAATCCGGATAAAATCCAAATGAATTAATTAATAATAAAATCCAATTAATCCATTAATTTAAAATATAACTCATTTTAGAAGTCATTTAAAATCATGGGGTATTACATCACGGTAACCCATAAATCTAGGTCGAGGCTTTATAAATTGTATCAGAGTTGTAGGTTCAAGGTTTCTTTCCGAAGTGACGTGCTGAGGCAGGTATTGGATCTTTCGACATCCGTGTGGTTTGGGACGATCATGCTAGTTTGGTAATGGCTTTGTTTGTGTCCTCCGATAACTTTACTTTTGTGTAGTCATCTTTTAAAGAAAAGTTAATTAAAAGGCATCGTTTCTGGGGAAGGTTTAGGGACAGGTTTAAGCTCGGGTGAGGTTACGGGACAAGGTAATTAGATCCATTTGACTGCAAATTTCCTCGAAATAATATTGTTGACACCGCAACTGCAATCAAGCCTGCCCATTGAACATTTAAGCGCATAAGACCTAGATTTTTGAGAATTAGAAACTAAAATATCTCTATTCGGGGTATAAAATATACACTTTTGGGTGCTTATCGTCCCCCCCCCCCCCAAAACAGAGCGTTGCTAGTCCTCGAGCAATAAGATAGAGAGAAAGATACAGATAATAAACCAAAGGTGTACCACTTTCGTGGGAACTTGCGATTGCACTTAGCATGTGCAACAAGCCCCTATAGGTTGCACTACAGGACGACGAGTTGTGTCTCGTGAGGGTTTGCAGGGAATATACCCACAAAATTCTTATTTGCAAAAAGGCAGTCAATCTCTTATTTAGACATAGAATAATCACACCATCCATCATGAGAAAAATATTTTGGGAAATACAAGATAGAATGTGTAAAAAAGTTAGCTATATGAATACTCAAGGAACATCCTTCCCAGAACTCAACGTGCGTGTGTGAATCAGTCGAAACGGGTCGAGTATCATAAGAGTATTTCCTAGATTTCCTTTTTGGAATCAACGCTTCAACTTCAAAATCTCACTGGATATATCTCTCTCAAACGAACTCACGAGATTTGAGTAAATGTATTGCTCTTGTGTGTGAGGAGGTGAGTAAATGTAAGCAAGTTCAAACGTCTCACACACACATAAGAAAGAACGTACATATTGAAAGAAAAATGATCTCATGAAAGAATGCTAATCACTATACTGAGAACATCGAGTTATTCACCACGCTATCTTTCATTTTCCCGAACACCTGGGGGAAAACATGGATGATTATGGGTGAGGGGGAAATGAAATGGGGTAGGATGGGATATGAGGTTGGATGGTGATGTATGGATGAATGATGAGTGAAATGATGGATGTAAAATGGATGCGATAAGCGAGAAGAGTGTACTATCAATAACAAATGTCTTTATTTCAAAATAACTAACTAAAAACTCTCTTTCTTTTTTTCTCTCTTTTTTCTATTTTTCTTTTCTTTTTCTCTATTTCCTTTTTTTCTCTTTTTTCCTTTTTTTCCCTCTCTTTTCAAGGCAACACTGAAGACATTTTGTATTCAAAAAACACTCTTTTTTTTAATGATAGATGATATGGAGATGATAGGTGATGGTGTGGGGAAATATGTGAAAATATGGAAGAGCATGGGAGTGTAATGAGTGAATTGTATGGGTGAAAACCTAGTGATCGGGACAAATTTCAAGACACGTGTTTCTTACAACTCGAAAGTGATGTCTTTCTTAGTGATCAAGCCAAAATTTTAATGAAAAACAATGAGATCATACAACGATTTAAGTGCGGACCCAAAGGATGTTGAATCAACTTGTGACTCAGAGATTGCGTAAAACTCTTTGAAAGGGTGAAAGTCAGGAATCTCACAATCTAAAGTCTCTACTAGTGATCCTTAAGGTTCTCTTTGGAATTGTAGTACTCCTCAACTCTAAACCGTAGTGACGTGATAAGTGCACAAATTTTTGTTAAGTCTAGAAATTCATAGTGCAAAAAGCCTTGTTATGTATTACATAAGCTATTTAGAAAAAATATTCCCTAACTTGATTCCTAGACTTTGAATGATGGATGATTGAAAACTCATGTCACTAAATGAGATGTAATAAACTGCATGAAATTTTAAAAATTCAGGTTCAAAAATCAAAATTTTGCAAAAGAGGTACGATTTTGATAAAAATCCCCACCCCCAAACAAAAAGGAACATCGTCCTTGATGTTAAGTAAAATGATTTTTTAAATTAAGAGCAGAAGGGTAGGAAAGAGATTACCGTAATCAACCGCTAATGAACTGGACATGTGAAGCTAAAATGAAACCTGAATAAATGAGTGAGATAAGAAAAATATGTACAATTCTATAAACATGAAAGAACATTGGGTGGTTTGAAACACCACCCCATAACAGGATGAGACTAGTACAAGAAACCACGGGATGCCTCCTGGTATCGCTAAGTTTAATGTCTTCAGCCAGACCGAAGGGATCTCACCCTAAGGAGAGGATCTATGAAAGCACAGGGCGATAGAAAAATTCAGTGATGATAATTCAGCCTTAAACAAGACTGAAGTGTCATTCTTGTTGGATAAAGGCTAAAAATGGTCAATGCAATTGTATGGAAAAGTACATAATGCGATGCAAAGCATCGGTGGGCCATGGGTGGGTGGGTATTAAGTTAAAGGTGAAAAAGGAATGTGTGATTAAGCATCGATCACGGGCCTTATTGAGCCGTAAGGTGAGGGAAACAATGGCCCTATAAGAATGGTTCTCAAGTTGGTGAGGTAGGAGAAATGGTGTAAAAAGTGGAATGTCGTGGGACTCATAGAAATCACACGACCGTTTTATAAATGGATGATGATAATGGTCGCACTGTGACACGCGAGGGAGTTATCAATGGGAAAAATCAGTACCACAAGAGAGTGGTGGGCATGGAGGAACAAGATCGATGTCACGAATGTGGATATTAGCACCACAAATACTCTCATAATTGTTGGAGGATGGTTTCAGGTGAGGATCTAAAAATGTAGATGGAAACTTGAAATGTGTAAAATCAAGATCTAAACCAGGTGGTGGGGTAGAAGGTACAATGGGTGGGGTAAATAGTGGGATAAATGGTGGATCAGGTGGGATAAATGGTAGAGGAAGATGATCCAACTCAAGAGTGGGAGACACACACTCCTTATGAGTCACAACGTGATCCTCAAGGGAACTTGCAGAATGAAGTGTGGAAATAAACGAGTGTGTGATCAACTCATCCACCAATGTATCACCATCCGATGTGGTGAAAGGGTCTAACGAGGCATTAAGATTTGAGATAGATGAATCAACATCAATATTCATCTTAAGGGGAGCCAGATATGATGGCGTAGGATCCATATTAAGAGAGGTGGGAACCATCTTTGATGCTATCTCGGTAAAATGGTGAGAACTCGTAGCCAGAGCTAACCTAAAAGATATGGTCATGTCAGAGACATATGAAATCGGAGTATAAGGTAAAAGCTCGAGCATATTTTTAGATATAAGGGGAGTGGGAATGTGAACCTCAAGTGTCGGCTCATTTGGATATGACGGGAGCAGATCAGGATCACTAATGAAAGGTAAGTCAACACAATTGTCAACTAGAGCCCCGGACCACGGAATGGTCTCAACTTCGAGATTCTCGAGAGGATAGGGTTGGTCACACTCAAAGTTAGTGGCACAAGACGAAGCAACATCATCACACTCGGTTGCAATGATGGGTGGATCCATGGGAATTTCTGACTCTCTTGCACACTCAAATTCATTAAGGCATTTTTCAAGCCTGTGGAGAGCTTGAGTTTGAATTTTAGTGGCTTGCTTTTACTCGATGACGAATTTTTGCAAGAGTGCCTCAAGAACGGAGGTGGATGATAGTGGAGTGACGGGAGGTGGTGGTGGTTGAAGTGGACATAACTCGCTATGGACAAGATTATACGGAGAATACTCGTATGAAGTATGTGGAGTGGGACCAAATTCATCATACACGAAAGGATCGATTTCATGATGGACAATTGGTTGATACTCATAGGGTGCATAATGAGGGAACTGATCATGAACGGGTGCATAAGGTTGCCATGACGATTGTTGGAACGTTGTAATACCCCGAGATTTTTTGGACAATAATTAATTTATTTGGAGAGAAATAAATATTATTTTATTTATAGAATTATTAAATTGGTATTGAGGTCAAAATTTAAAGGTGTTAGAAAGTGTTTCGAATGGCAATTCTGAGGGTGTAGTTATTTTCGGAAGGGTTGAGAAAGTCGAAATGACTGTACTTGGGGTCTATTTAGGTTCCAAAATATTTTAAGTTCGTTTGGCTCGAATTAAAGTTACCGGGTCATTTAAAGTGTGTATTATCAGTTAAAGTTTGTATCTTGGGAGACAAGGCTTATTAAGCCTACGGGAGAAACAATTCGCCTTAGAGAGAAAGAGAAAGAAAGAAAGAAATAGAGAGAAGAAGAAAAGAAGAGGAGAGAGAGAGAAAAAGTGGGATTTCCGACCATTACGCGATCTCGAGGAGGATTCAGGCCCTACGAACTTGAGGCAAGTGATTAAACTTGCTAAATAATTGTTTTGTATCATTTATTTCATGATTTGTGGATTTAAATTGTGAATTTTGGGTTGAATATGTAAAACCTAGATTTTTTGGTAAATCTTATATTTGTGGTGTATATATGGATTTAAGGTTATAAATTAGTTGGGATGAGTAATATGATGAATTTTAATGTTAGAAACGAGTTTGGGTTGATGTGTAATGGAGAGAAGATGATATATATAATTTTTAGGATTTTGGTTTTTGAAGAAAAAATAGCCATTTTCGTGACTTCTGATAGTCCGAATCAATTCGGCCCCTTACCGAATCGATTCGGATAGTTGCAGGTGCCCTAGTCTGAGTGACCGAATCGATTCGGCCCCAACCCGAATCGATTCGGCCTGAGACAGAAGCCCATGTCTTATGACCCAAATCGATTCGCCTTGGAGGCCGAATTGATTCGCTGGGCTGAATCGATTCGGATTGAGCCCGAATCGATTCAGAAACAGGGCCGTTTTGGGGATGTTTTTCTAGGGTGAGTTTCATCCCATTTCATTTGAGGTTATCGATTGGGAAGCTCTATGTGGATTATGAGGAGTGTGTTTTGGATACTATTAGGGAGCTTCCGTTATAAGAAACTATTGGAATCATATTGATTTAGTTCGAGAGAATACAGATTGGAGAGTATTGTACCGACTAGTGGGGAATCCCACTACCATTGAGAGTTATATTTGGAGATAATTATGGAATTATTTGAAAGAGTGAGAATGCACTTAGTGATATTGGATTGTAGAATCAAATCAAAAAAGGGGATAACTTTAAAGGTTCATATGATCAATTGAACCGTATTTTGGATTGAAAATTATAAATGCTGATTGATGTGCATACGGATATAGAAAATATCCTTAACGATCATTAACTTGGGAGATGTTTCACATAAAGGAGAAATGCTAATCGAGGTGCATTAGGATATAGAGAATATTATCAAAGTAAATTGAATTGAGAGACGATTCAAATAAACAGAAGTGAGGTGTGAACTTCAAGTGAGAAATAGTATAGTGTATGTTAAGTGGGGAAGTTATGTGAGTTATTGAATAATAGTATATCGAGAGTAAAATATACGAAATATGATATTATTTTAACTACGCTTAAGAGCATACTATGGATATGTAATATTGTGATATATATACCTTATGTGATGGTATATATTTATATGATGTGATAATGTATGTATATCTTATGTGAATGATATATATATATATATATATATATATATATATATATATATATATATAAGTGAAGCATACCCCCTCCTTACTATCATTGGGAAGTTGCGCAATGAGGGTGAGCACCCTGTCTCGATGAGCAAAGTGTGGATATTCCCTAGGCCATAGCGTCCATTTATTATTGTATGATTTTTATTAGGGGTGAGACGTGGTGGGTATGTTTCGTCTCACTGCCGAGGAGGAACTATGGCCGCTTCCCGTACGTTTTGATTGGTTGTTTTACCATGGCGGTGTGATAATAGTCTGATATAAGGTATCGTGGGATAAATTGAGTAATTCCTGGAAGATGATAGCATTGAGAACCTGCGTCCTCGAGTTATAGCTCACTAGGATAGTTATTATTATACTGGTTTGCTTGTACTTTGGATATTGAGGGATTAACAGACCTCAACGACCAACATTGCCAAGGAGTAGTGTATCGGGGGGTTACCTATTTGGATTTAGCTTGCGAGACGTCCCACAGACGAAACGTAGTGCAACGTTGGGAGTGAGGAGAAGTTAGTACTTAGTGCTCATATTTATATAAATAGTATCTATCGCGACGATCGACAGTGCCAAGGAGTAGTGTATCGGGGGGGTCCTTGTTTGGATTTCGTTTACGAGACGTCCCACGCACGAAACGCTGTGCACTGTTGAGAATTGGGAATACTAAATTAATTAATTGGGTAATAAGAATTTTGGGTTATACACGTCATGCATTGAGGGCATAATGAATCTTGATAATCAATACTGCCAGGAGTAGTGTATCGGGGGGGTTCCTTGTTTGGATTTCGCTTGCGAGACGTCCCACGCACGAAACGCAGTGCAGTATTGAGAATTAGGAGAAGTTTATTCCTTAGCACTTAGATCCTAATAACTCATATATATAATTCTATATTATTATGTCAATGACTATATATGAGAAATTCTAGTAAAAGAGAATGTTTATGTATATTGTCTATGTTACTAAGAGAACGAATAATTGAGATGGAGAATATTAGATATTGAAGGATATGATTTAGATGGAATTTAGATGAGTGTAAATTGGGTTTAAGTTAGATTACCTTGCTTAGATAGATTCGGGTATTTATTTGGTGATCATGTGCATACATTTAGTTGCGCCCTTTAGTTTAGAGGTGAGTTGTATTTTATGGATAGTGCGACTCCACCTTAATCATGTCATAATGCATTTATAATTATTATGCATTTTAATGCACTTGCTATAAAATGTTTTCACACCTCGGGCTCTGACCCGTTTATATTTTCTCTTGATATGCATATATATTGTATTATTATAGGTGTTCCTCCGTAAGGACGCCATTGATTTTACCCATCCAAAGTATTCGTGGAGCTGTGGCAGTAGCGGACTGTTGCGGCATTTTGTTGTAGTCGATTCCTATCTTTTGTGTATCTAGATTAGGATTCAGTTTGTATATCGGGTTTATACCCAAGTGTTGTCGAGTAGTACTATTTTATTTTCTTTCTCATATTTTTGTATTATCTGTGACCCGACATCATATTCGGGTATTTTATTTAGAGATTTTTTTGTACTCTTGTATTAATCTCTTTATATATTATTTTGAGCATGTGTGTGTCTCTCATCATACTTAGATGTTATGTTGTTGGTTTGTTGTTGCATGGTGGGTTTTATTAAGTGTTAATAAACTGTTTTAAAATTTTTGATACCCTCTTTTTGTAGTAATGGGTAGTTAGCCGCACATATTTTTAGAATCGTTAGTAGATGTTGAGAATGATCCACTTGAGATTCATGATTATTTTAGTATAAGGCTGGCCACCCGTTATTATTTTGAGTGGGGTGTCACAAACGTGTGAGGATCCACAACATCGTGTTAGGATTCATATTGCGTGAAAGGGTGATCAGCCCTCCACAAATAACTACGGTACTCACACTACTTGGGATTGGGTATATCATGACAATGGGCCGAGGTGGGTTCCAAAATAGTATCATATAGATACACATGTTCCATGTTGGGTTTGTAGGGATATGAAATGTAAGGGCACTCATGGGACATGTGATCGGCATAAGAACAATTGGTGCACGACAATATTTGTGACACGTCGACACTTGACATCGAGGGTGATGAAATATGAGGTGCGTGCATACATGGTTCAAGAGTATTAACGGTACTCGTGAAAGAGGTGAAACCACTGAGAATATCATAAAGAGATGGCTCAGGATCACTCTCACACGTGTCGCATGTCAATGGAAAATGACCACAGTAGTTCCGTAAAGGGCGTGCTTCGGCCATGAGGAGAAAAATAATTTTTTTTATTTTTCAAATTTTTTAAAAAGAAAGAAAATATTTTTTGGATTTTTCTAAAATCAATGAAAGAACAAAAAAATTGGATTTTTTTTTATAAAAATGGAAGAAAATATTTTTGGATTTTTTATAAAAATGATAGAAGAAAATATTTTTGGAGTTTTTTTTTGGAAGAAAAGATTGGGAAAAATATGGACTCTTGATTTTGCACGAACTCACTAAAACCCAACTACCGAAAAATTGAATTGGACACACACAAGTCAAGGAGAAATTCTAACTAGCACATAGCCAATTTTTTTCTTGAAATTTAGTGAAAGGGTAGTCAAATTTTAATTAAGTCCGTGGGCGATAAAATTTCACGAAAATATCTGAGGGATCACTTTATCAAAAATATTCTCCTATTTGGTGACCTAGTTGATTGATTTTAATTTTAGTGATGGTTAGGGTAATACACAATTGGTAAGCGAGTGAGTCGGGTGATGAAATCCCTTCTTGTGAGCGACTGGGCGTAGGTCTTAGCAATTTAATTCATCATACCATTAGAAAATAAATGCGAGAATAAAATTTACACAAGAGCACGTAATCACACACAATAATTGACTCGCTAACAGGAGATGCGCGAGGGTTTAGAAATATACTTCCCACGATTTTTAGGCCGTGGGGTGCCGAAAAATTTGAGTCGATCGGGGGGAGATCACGCCTATCTAAGTTGGCCCTGGGAGTCT
Organism: Sambucus nigra; assembly: GCA_949130495.1. Taxonomy (NCBI): domain Eukaryota; kingdom Viridiplantae; phylum Streptophyta; class Magnoliopsida; order Dipsacales; family Adoxaceae; genus Sambucus; species Sambucus nigra. The sequence continues at coordinate 260,423,398 of OX422217.1, read as the reverse complement.
TACCGACCCAAGGTAGAGAGGCTTATTTTCCTCGCCTTGGACGCCCTCTCTCTACCTTGTTCGGTTTCCCTATCACGCTTTTCTTTGATTATTACAATTTTTAAATGCAACATAATAAGGTGTCTCTATGCACCGCAATACAAGTAAGGTAATAAAGTTCTACTAAAAGCATTCTAGAATATAAAAATGGTAAGAAAAGAAACTAAATAGGAAAATTAAATGAACTACAAAATGAAATCCACTCCAAGTGCTTCACGCTCCTAATAATGGCAACGACGCCATTTGATAGAGTAGACTTTTTGGTGTATTTTTTTGTGGGTATATTCCCTTTTGATAACTTTACTTTTGTGTAGTCGTTGTTTAAAGCCAAGTTAATCAAAAGGTGCCATTGTCGGGGAAGGTTTAGGGACATGTTTAGGTTCGAGTGACGTTACAGGACAAGGGAATTAGCTCTATTTGACTGAAAATTGCCTCAAAATAATGCTTTTGACACCTCAATTGAAATAAAGACTGTACATTGAATATTTACGCGCATAAGAGCTAAATTTTCGAGAATTAGCCACTAAAATATGTCTATTTGGGATACAAAATGTACAATTTTGGGTGCTTATCATCCTCAATGATAAATTCAAAAGGGTTAGCACGACAAGTGATTAAGTGCCAAGTGGCACACGATCAATTTGATAGTTAATATTAGCTTTCGCACTTCTGATTAGAATTGTAGTAATTTTTGGGTGTCCATGTTAGCCTATAGTGATGACACCTCGGTTGTTAGTGTGAGGTGCTTTTGCTAATTTAGGGTGACATGGAATCATTTGAGGTGTCTATAGAGAGGAATGACGCCCATTGGGAAAGTGGCATGAGTCGCATGTAGTCAATGGTATGCACTAATAATTGGTACGAGTATGGGTAGTTAACGCCGGTGATGTGATTAGGAAAATTGGATCCTTGGGGTGAAATCACAATTGATGGCAGTTCGGTGAACACATAAAGCTATGTAGGCTACTAGTGGCAATATCGTGATCCCTTGTTTGAGATGTGTTGTGTGAAAACTTTGATAGTGAGAGCATATTTGGTAGTGAAAACAATGAGTAGTGTTCACTGCGACCTAGCTGTAAGGGTTGATTATCTCATGTATCGAGACTAGATAGCTGAATAACAGTCATAAGTGTTGATTTTGTGGTGAGAGCATATTAGTCCTTTGGTTGAGGACTTAGGTTGGGTGTACCGTGATTATAATGTGATATTGAGGAATAAGATCTCGTGCAACGTGTGTGGTGTGGGCCTTGGTATTTGTAGGCAATACTCGACGTCTGTATCCTGCCAAAATTTATATAGTCATGTTAACTCGTAGATTATCACATGGTGTGATGTTTCCATAGTAGGACAATTTAGTTATTATAATTGAACATTTAATGAGGATGTGGTGAGGAAGACCTTGAGGTTCATAGGTTGTAGGAGACATACTGTATCATGTCAAAGTAGCATTATTAGTGGTTTGTACGTGGCTTATGATCACAACCGCATGGGAGAGAGATAAAATGATTATCTAGGGGAAGAGACTCGTTTTAGCCATCGAGGTAATGGCTAGGTGTGAGGTAATCCTAGTGTGAGAGTAGTTTATAGACACATTGAGATGTCCATAAGACAAATTATGTGTGGCATCATTGAGGATAAATATCGAAGGGTCTGATGCCTTGAGGTGTTTGATGATGAAGATTCATCATATATAGAAGATCGTAGACTAGTGTATTTACGAGCACCAAGTAATATCAATGTGGGTATCAAAAGGTTGATTGTGTGCACCTAGAATGATAAAGGTATAGACAATAAAATCTTATCGAATTTAGTACTTTTATGTGAAATGTGTCCGGTGTCCTTAGTATTCTAATAACGATAGTGTTGAGGGTCAGGTGATGATCCAAAATTACTGGTCGTATAGCGTACGCACCGAGTATGGATTCCCAAATCGACGTAGATTGTATCATAATCCCTAAGCTAGGGTGATTGTTTGTATCATTATAGGAGTGATGCTCAGACATCATGGAATGACTAGTATGGGTGTGGTGATAACTGACTTCGGGATGCACTAAGAGATGTATTCGAGACATAGAGCGACGACGCCATGTGGAGACTTGAAAATGGAAATTAAGGTGGGGTAGCATCGAAACATGATTATTATGTGGACGTGTCGACGGTATATGCTAGGGTGGCCTTAGTAATGTAAGGACAAGTTTTTGGCATGTCTTGTCAACTAGACGGGTTAGACAATGTAGCCTAGTGTGGTATTTACTACCCTTAGAATGCCAATGACGACGGGTGTGGTCATCACGTAAATTCTATGCGGGTAGAAACGGTGAGTCAAATTGGTGACAATCTCGTGTGGTCAAAAGAACACGATCAAGTGAGCGTGTTTCTTGAACTAAGTAATGTCTATGGGAGTTTGGGATTTAGATCACGATGTGTTAAGCAGACAATAACATAGGTATAGTAGGCTAGTGACATCGTCATTAGTGATTGGACAAGGTCAGTGTAGACTACAGCATGATGCACCGCTAATCGGAATGATTCATGTGCGCCAGGGATTTAAAAGGTAGGGTGTCGCTGCCAAGGAGGGAAGTTAGGCATTGAGTTCCTAAAGGACAACCGATTCATAAGAATTTTTTTCGTATTGAGAAGTTGAGTGGTTGTTATTTCATTCGCCATGAATAGGGACCCAAGTTAGCATATGTAGCTAGGATTTGTGCTCGACAAGAATTCTATGAATGAGTGGCATGATTTAAAATGAACATCATAGGTTCGCTTTCGTGAGTCGGAGTCGGTCGCTTGTGGGAAAAATTCCTCGGGGCAGTTGCTTGTTCCTCCTGACTTAAGTGTTCCTTTCGATTTTAGTAATTGGCTATCGGTATTCTCACCTATGTGGTGACTTAGATTACCGCCATGTCATGGTACCACACATTTGGGATCGGGAGAGCATGGTGGATCGAGTTGGGTAAATGTAACTCGATAACTAGGTGTGACCATCTAAGGTATTCATTTTATTTCATATATCTTTGTGTACACATGGCTGTGTTCTCAGCCACACAGTTTGCTCGTAATAACGATCTTTCTTAGAACTAGTGGACTTTTGACTGGAGGGATTGACAGTCAGTGGCTCGGGTTGTGAAGAGTAGGATGATGTCTTGAGGATACGATATAGTGTTGGAAATTAGGAAAATTAGCACATGATATTGCTTTGCCACGGTGAATGGATTAGACTGAGACTCTAACGATTACTCAAGGATGAGACACCCGGGGTAGTACTACTTTCATCAGAATGACATAACAGAAGGTGTAAATCGGGCATGCGGTGATGACTTGATGAGAATATTCCTCTTTGGAGTAATAGAAGATCATACTATGGTTCTTGACAAGTTGATACAAGTTATATAGTTAGCATAACCTAAACTTTTATGGAAACAGGATGTACGGTCAAGCTAGAATTGATTTTTAGTGATATATACAACGATTGGTTGTATATATCACTAGAGCATGTATGGCTTAGGTACTAGCATAAGTAGTCCTAAACTTTTATGGAAACAGGATGAGTGTTGACCACTAGAAACGGTTTTCCCGTAAAGGCGCCAGTATGCCTTAGGTACTAGCATAAGTAGTTCTAGGTGCAGTTTAGACCTGACCATAAGGAGAGTGGAGACTCATAGTCGATTATGTAACGTCATGGTTAAAGAGATGGTGATCATTAGAGCATGTCGCATGTCAAGTACTTGGTGACCTTAGTGTTGTGGACTTTGATGGATGTCTTAGAGGAATTCAAGGACATATAATAGAAATTAGTGGACCCCATACGCTTGAGGATTGATGGATGGAGAATTTTGGTGATGAAATTCCCTAAGGAGGGAAGTTTGTAATATCCTGCTCCAGTAACTGAAATAAATTATATATGTGGATTATAAAGGAGGAGGGGTTAATTATAATTATAGAATAATTATGGATAAGAAATGGAGAAAAAATAAAATAATGAAACATGGTTGTTCAAACAACATTGGGAGGTCATTCCAACGACAGTGGGTGGTCGTTAGTAAGAGATGTAAGTCGCGAGATATAGGGCATCAAATGACATTCTGCTAGTTTACAGTAGAAGGTCACGCGAAGGGTCACATGATCTATTGTTTGAAAGACATAGGGATGTTGTTCTAACGACCTAGGGTTGTCGTTCGAATGACGTTGGTCGAGTTATTAATTTGCAGATGCCCCTGTGTGCTATCAAGATTTTGGATATTGGATCTTTGAGCTATCGAGTCCAAAACTGCCCAGATTGGGCAAAATGGGAATTTAGAGACGTTGGAGATTTCATAAGGGGGAAAAGGCTAAGAAGAGAGAGATGGGGAAGAGGGTGGTCTTCCTCCATGGGAGGGATTCTTTGACCACTCCTCCACCGTTCCATCCCATCCCACCACCATTTTATGTAATATTCCACCATGTTCAAGCCTATAATACCCATTTCGACCATTCTTGAGGTAAAGCTATGAATTTTGAAGGAGTATTGGGGGATTTTTGAAGAAGGTGAAGATGGATTTCATGGAAGTTTGAAGTGGGTCTTGCTTGGAAGATTGGATGGAGCATTTTTAGAGGTTGCATTTGGTAACCCCATTAGGCCACCTTTAGAGGTGGGGGGTTACCCATCCTACACCAACATTCCTACTACAATTAGAGCCATTAGAGGTAGGAAAATCTTACTCTTAGTATTAAGACTCTATTTTTTATATTTGTAGTCTTGTAGTTGGATTACGTAAGTAGGGTGCATTTAATTAAATAATGAAATGATGTGTAGTAAATAATAAATATTTTTATGGAAAAATGTTAAAAAAATGCGATTTTGTTGAAAATAGAGAATGAGTAAATATTTCAAGGTTTGGAACATTAAAACATAGTATTGTATAATGATGGTGTATTTTCTAGAAAGAATAATGTAAAACATTTTATGAAATAAAATGTTGGAAATACTGATTTATTTTGGTAAACATTGGTGGAATAATGTTTCTTGAAAAAATGAATATTTTATGAAAAATGAAAATTTTGTTAGTTTAAAGAGTTTAAACGTCTTTTATGCATTAAAAATGTAATTTTCTTTTACAACTATAATGAATTTCTAAAATGAAATATGTGTTTAAATCATTTAATAGGATTTTAAGGTTTAAAGTCCATCTTCTCATGCATAAAAACTTGTAGTATTTTCGCACTAAGTGTATAAACAAGTTTAAAGAAGATTTTGTTGGGTTTAAACATGAAATAAGAAAAGACGAAATTCTTTCCTTTAAAGTGTGTGAAAAGGGGGTTAAAAATGTGATAAGGATAAAGCATAAGACTATAAGTAAAATGAAAGAAATGGTATTTTCTAATAAGGTAGTCTTAAGTCTAAATAGATTTCTTGAATAAAGAGAGTAAATAAATGTGTGGTTTGGGAAACTTTTGATAAAGGTATTCAATAAGTGTTAATGGGTAAACAAGGAAAAGTTAGTGTGTATAACTTAGTAGTATTGTAAAAGATTAACACTTACGAAGATGAAAGGAATTAAAGAGGCGAAGGTGTTTCAAATTAAGAAGAATATTACCCCATGGATAAAAATGGGTGTTAAGGTGTTGAAACACTTAAGAAGTTAGAATTGGTAAGTGTATAGTGTTTTGTAAGAAATTAACACTTATAGAAGTGGAGTAAAGGGTGATTTTTTAAACAAATGGATAAAATCATAATTTTACTTAAAGTGGAACATTTCTATGAAATAAAAATATTGGAAAAGGCGTTACACAAAGTGGTACTAAATGAATATAATTTTTGGAATAAAATCAAGGTTAAAGTATAAAGGACATGAAATGGTTAATTGAAAAATTGTAACACAAATTCGGGTGTACCTCGGGTTTTGGCTTCGACTGGGTAAAAATGAAAGGTGGAGTAATGTTAAAAATGCATTAAAAGGACTCGGATGACACCAGAAAAAAGGGCTCGAAGCCCTAGGGTGAAAAGGCCAAAACCACTGGCTAGAGTGTGACAACCCGCTCAAAATAATAACGGGTGGCCAGCCCTATACTACATTAAATCAGGTATCTCAGATGGCACAGTCTAAAAATCAACTGACAATACTAAATAATATAGGGCTAACTACCCGAACTCATTAAAAGTGGATTGCCAAAAATTTTAAACTTTTATTTAACAACAACAACAAAACCAATAATGCAATCACAACCAACGATACACATCTAACTATGATGAGTGATAAGTGAAAACTCCAATAATAAGGAAGAGTACAATACATTGTACAACAAATCAGAAAATGAAATACCCGAATATGTTGTCGGGTAACAGACAATACAATAATCTAATAAATGAAATATGAAAGTGTTAATCTACAACACATGAATACTAACTCAATATACAAACTGAATCCTAATCTAGATATACAAGGATAGGAATCAACTTAAACAAAGTGCCGCAACAGTTCGCTACTGCCACAACTTCACGAATACTGGATGGATAACAGCATTGGCGCCCTTGCGGAGGAACACCTAAAGTAATACAATATATATATGGAGGAGAAAATATAAACGGGTCAGAGCCCGAGTTGAAAAACATATTATAGCAAGTGTATTAAAATGCATAATAATTATAAATACATTACTACATGATTAAGGTGGAATCAAACTCTCCATAATAATTCAACTCACCTCTCATCTAAAGCGCGCACTAAGCGTATGCACGTGATCTCCAGATGGATGGCCGATTCTAATTTAGGTAAGAGGATTCTAACATAAACCCAATTGAAGTATTTAAGTGAAACCGTCTAACCTATCTCCCAATCTACATTTATTTCTATAATCTATAAGTTATATACATTAACTTTAATGTAATAGTTATAGTTATCTTTATAATGTTCATTTGTTGAACATATAAAGTAGTATGATCCATCTCATAAACATATCAACACAATACATCAACATTCTCATCTACTAGAATTTTATATATTCTATCTATGCCCTCATTTGGCATGTAAACAGTATATAATTATAGTTATATGAGTTATTAGCGTCAAGAGTTAAGGACTAATCTCCTCCCGATTCTCGACACGGCACTGCGTTTCGTGCGTGGGACGTCTCGCCAAGGTGAAATCCAAACAAGAAACCCCCTCGTTACACTACTCCTGACCGTATTGATCCTCAAGGCTCATTATGCCCTCAATGCAAGATGCATGTAACCCAAGTTATTATCCAAATTTTAATTAATTAATATTCCCAATTCTCAATAGTACACGGCATTTCATGCGTGGGACGTCTCGCCGAAGCGAAATCCAAACAAGGAACCCCCCCGTTACACTACTCCTGGCACTGTCGATAGTCGGGATAGGTGATATATATATATATAAGTATGAGCATTAAGGACTAAATTACCCCCAAGTTCCAACATTACACTGCAGTTCGTGCGTGGGATGTCTCGCCGAGGCGAAATCCAAACAAGGACCCCCTCCCCCCCGATACACTAATCCTAGCAATGTAGGTCGTTGAGGTCCATTCTGCCCTCGATACCCAAGTACAAGCACAAGAAATAATAACCATCCAACCGAGTTATAACTCGAAGGACGCAGGCTCACATGCTATCATCTTCCAGCAGCCCATATACGTAGCAAACTGGGGCCACCTGGTGGGGTTCAACGACACCCACCTCGTGATCAACTCACGCACACAACGTCCGGGAAGCCGTTATAGTTCCTAACCGGCAAGTGAGAGCGACACATACCCACGACCTCTCACTCCCAAAATAAATAAATGTATATATGTTATTTGCTGACCACCACGGATGACTATGACCTGGGGAATATCTACACCCTACTCCTTGAGACATGATGCTCACCCTCTACGCACGTAACTTCCCACTGATAGCAAGGAGAGGGTATGCCTAACCATGCATATATACCATCGTATAGGGTATACATACATCCCACATAATAAAGATATACCATCATATAAGGTATACCTTCCACATCAGTTTCATATTCATTATATGCTCTTAGGCGCAATAGATTTAATGTCATTTTTTAGTATATCTCTCTCCCGATAAACTAATCGTCAATTCTCACACATCTTCCCCACTTAGTATACGATATACTATTTCTCGCTTGAAGCTCACGTGTCGCTTCTAATTATGAATTGTCTCTCAATTCTATTTAAGTTAAGGATATTCTTGATCCTAAAACACCTCAATTTACAGTTCTAACTCTCCATCCATAATATGGTTCAATTAATTTTATGAACTTTTTAAGTTATCCCATTTTGGATTTGATCCTAAGATCCAACGTCTCTAAATTATTCTCATTCTTACATATAAATCTAATGATCATCTCCAATTCGAATCTCCAATAAAGGTGGGCTTCCCCACTTTGAAAGTACCAAAATATCAAATCAGTATTCCTCAAATTTAGTCAATGTGACTCCAATAATTTCTCATAAGGGAAACTCTCTAAAAGTCTCCAAATCATATTCCAAATAACTCCTATAGAGGTTCCCAATCATTAACCTCGAACAAAACGGAAAGAAATTCTTCCTAGAAAAACTTCACTTGAAAATCCCTGTTTTCGAATCGATTCGGGCTAATTCCGCATCGATTCGGCCCAGTGAATCGATTCGGCCCAGTGAATCGATTCGGCCAGGAAGGAGAATCGATTCGGGTCATCAGACCTGGGACACTGTCTCAGGCCGAATCGATTCGGCTGGGGTCCCAATCGATTCGGTCACTCAGACCTGGGCACCTGCATAATTCCGAATCGATTCGGTAGGAGGCCAAATCGATTCGGCCCTTCAGAAATCTCGAAAATGGCTACTTTTTAGTACGCAAAAAATACCCAAAATCCATTTTAATCATTTTCTCTCCATTTCTCTTCAACCCAATCACATATATATCATCAATATTCATCCTAGAATACATAAAAACCAATTTCTACCCTCAAATCAAAGATCTACATATCAAATCTAGGATATACCCAAAAGTTAGGTTTTGATAAACTAAACCTAAAACCCAAAGATTTAATCCAAAAATCATGCAATAAATGGTACACAACAATTATGTAGCAAGTTTAATCACCTGCCTCGGGTTCGTAGGGTCTGAATCCGCCTTGAGATCGCGTAATGGCCGGAAATCTCCACTTTCTCTCTCTTTTCTTCTTTCTTCTTCTCTCTTTCTTTCTTTCTTTTTCTCTTTCCCTCTTTGGAGAAATATCTCCCATAGGCTTAATAAGCCCTAAATCCCAAGATACACATCTTTAAATGATAATACACACTTTAAATGACTCGGTGACTTTAATTCGAGTTAAACGGTCCTAATTCATTTCGAAACCTAAATAGACCCCAAGTACAGTCATTTTGACTTTCTCGACCCTTCCGGACACTATGGTACCCTCAGAATCGACATTCTACACTCTTTCTAACAACTTCAAATTTTGACCTCAATTGCCAATTTAATTAATCTCCAATTAAGATAATATTTATTTCTCCCAAAATAAATAAATCTTTGTCTCCAAGACCTCGGGTTGTTACAAACTTCCCCACTTACAAAAATTTCGTCCTCGAAATTTTAGCTAAGCCTAATTCTCTAAAGCTCAACTAATTCCAAAATACCCATACTCACTAATCCTATCTCCAAACTTCTAACTTCCCACGACGAATTTATTAAATTTATTTTATTTTCAATTAATTATGAGTTAAATAAAACCAATCTCCACAACAAGGGCGCCCATACACCCTTTATATTTGAGCTTTATGCTCACAGAAATCATAATGAGGCTTTATTTGCCTCCAAAGTTCCACATTTCCATAAATATAATACTAACATTTTAATAGTGTAAAATTTTTGAATGGTCCAAAGAAATAACTCCTCTCCATTCCTGACATTCGCCACTTTCGTGCGGGGGACGTCTCGCAAAAGCGAAATCCAAACAAGGAACCCTCCCAATACAGTACTATGTAGCGACATTGGGGATTGAGAGTTTCTTAAATCCGGACTAGAGTTTGAAAAAAATAATTTTATGAAAATCATTTTGAAAGGACCCGAGGGCCGATAAAAAGTTTTATTTTGAAAATAGTTTATTTTAAAAACGGTTTATACAATATAATATAATATAAAATGCCTTATGTCCAACACAAGGTCTTTTAAATCATCATACATATAACAATATGTAGCTCACAAAAATTATCATAATTATGAGCTAAACTTTTCCTGCGTCCCATCAATCCACAATCTTTTAACTCTTATCAAAAACAACATCTTACATCATTTCAATATATTTCCATTTATAAGGCTCATCCATATCTGGAATGCAACAATTATATATGTCTAACATGAATATATAAAAAGAAGTAGCTTAATCATTACTACTTATCACCATAACCATTTTTACACTCACCATAAAGTTTATAGCTCTTTTTGAGCGCATTACAAATTATCTAGTCTTTCAAAAGATAATAACATAAGAGCCTAACTTGCTCAAAATTCCCCTTAGGGTCAAAACATACAAGTAGGGCTATAGCACTACCCATACACCAATATCTCCCATACGATATACCCAAAATTTCATATAGTAATTATCCTATTCATAAAGGAAAATTAACTTACATCCTCTATCTCTAGTCCGATTGCCCTTCCTCGTCAATGGGCTCCCAAACATAGTCCCCTGGTCTAAAATGACCTCGAATTTGTTGTAGGGGTTGCACTTCTAAAACTTCATCAAAACATGGTCCTTTACCTCTTTTAGGACAATCTCTCTTTTGATGACCTATCTCTTTACAAAAGAAACACTTTCCCACAAATCCTTTATGCCCACTCACATTACTGGCACTTTCCTTGCCAATCTTACCTGATGAACTCGAATCTCCAAAGTTCTTACCCTCTTGCGAATGAAGACGATATTCATGACACTTTAGTAGTGCCGCATTCACTACCTCATTGAAAGTCACTAACTTAGGACTCTCTAACAAATGTTGTCAAATTTTCCAATCTAAACCTCGAACAAACTTCGATATACGTTCCTCTTTCGTATTTACCTCATCAGGTACTAATTTTACCCATCTAGAAAAATCTTCCTCATATTCTTCCACCATTCTATTTCCTTGAAAAATCTTTATATTTCGAGAAGAGGAAGGAAAATACATTCGATCAAAAAGCTCCCAAAACTCTATTATAGGTAAAGTATCTCTCTGTTCATATGTGGTGACAGACTCCCACCATTGAAGAGCTGCACCCGATAACTTAAAGGTAGCTAAAAATTGTTTTTGCACCTCACTACACTCAACCATACGGAGGTGCCTCTGCATACTATTTTTCCATTGACTTGCAGCCATTGCATCAACTCCCCCTACAAACTCGGGAGGATGCCCCTTACTAAAATCTTCCTTCACTCTCTCCCATAAAGGAAATCTTAAATGGGGTCGGGCTACTTGAATGGCAGATTGCTGCGCCAACGTAGAAATGGCAGCAGTTACTGCTTGTTCCACAATGTTGGCAACATCATCAGTAGTCACGTTCCTTTGAGGCATTTGGGGTCGCACATTCCCTTTATTTGCCTTGACTGAACGACCTCCCTTCAGTGGCATCTGAAACAAGAAAAATTGTATCAGAACGCCTTTCAAAAGTTTTCAAATCACAGAAGAAATATTTACGTATGAATGGAACCGTCCAAACAATAAGGCTCTACATCAAGAACGCTTACGGAAGATCATAGTAACGCACATAGATCCTAAAGACACTAGAACCTGATGCTCTGATACCATCTGTGACAACCCGTTCAAAATAATAACGGGTGGCCATCCCTATACTACATAAAATCAGGTATCTCAGATGGCACAGTCTCAACATCAACTGACAATACTAAATAATATAGGGCTAACTACCCGAAATCATTAAAAGTGGATTGCCAAAAATTTTAAACTTTTATTTAACAACAACAACAACAAAACCAATAATGCAATCACAACCAACGATACACATCTAACTATGATGAGTGATAAGTGCAAACTCCAATAATATGGAAGAGTACAATACATTGTACAACAAATCAGAAAATGAAATACCCGAATATGCTATCGGGTAACAGATAATACAATAATCTGATAAATGAAATATGAAAGTGTTAATCTACAACACTTGAATACTAACTCAATATACAAGTTGAATCTTAATCTAGATATACAAGGATAGGAATCGACTAAAACAAAGTGCCGCAACAGTCCGCTACTGCCACAGATCCAAGAATACTGGATGGATAACATCATTGGCGCCCTTGCGGAGGAACACCTAAAGTAATACAATATATATATGGAGGAGAAAATATAAACGGGTCAGAGCCCGAGTTGAAATTTTTTTTATAGCAAGTGTATTAAAATGCATAATAATTATAAATGCATTATTACATGATTAAGGTGGAATCAAACTCTCCAGAATAATTCAACTCACCTCTCATCTAAAGTGCGCACTAAGTGTATGCACATGATCTCCAAATGGATGCCCGATTCTAATTTAGGTAAGAGGATTCTAACTTAAACCCAATTGAAGTATTTAAGTGAAACCGTCTAACCTATCTCCTAATCTACAGTTATTTGTATAATCTATAAGTTATATACATTAACTTTAATGTAATAGTTATAGTTATCTTTATAATGTTCATTTGTTGAACATATAAAGTTGCATGATCCATCTCATAAACATATCAACACAATACATCAACATTCTCATTTACTAGAATTTTATATATTCTAGCTATGCCCTCATTTGGCATGTAAACAGTATATAATTATAGTTATATGAGTTATTAGCATCAAGAGTTAAGGACTAAACTCCTCCCGATTCTCGACAAGGCACTGCGTTTCGTGCGTGGGACATCTCGCCGAGGCGAAATCCTAACAAGAAACCCCCCCGTTACACTACTCCTGACCGTATTGATCCTCGAGGCTCATTATGCCCCCAATGCAAGATGCATGTAACCCAAGTTATTATCCAAATTTTAATTAATTAATATTCCCAATTCTCAACAGTACACGGCGTTTCATGCGTGGGACGTCTCGCGAAAGCGAAATCCAAACAAGGAACCCCCCCCCCCCGTTACACTACTCCTGGCACTGTCGATAGTCGGGATAGGTGATATATATATATATATATAAGTATGAATTAAGGACTAAATTACCCCCAAGTTCCAACATTACACTGCGGTTCGTGCGTGGGACGTCTCGCCGAGGCAAAATTCAAACAAGGACCCCCCCCATCCCGATACACTAATCCTGGCAATGTAGGTCGTTGAGGTCCATTCTGCCCTCGATACCCAAGTACAAGCACACGCAATAATAACCATCCAACTGAGCTATAACTCGAAGGACGCAGGCTCACATGCTATCATCTTCGAGAAGCCCATATACGTAGCAAACTGGGGCCACCTGGTGGGGTTCAACGACACCCACCTCGTGATCAACTCACGCACACAACGTCCGGGAAGCGGTTATAGTTCCTAACCGGCAAGTGAGAGCGACACATACCCACGACCTCTCACTCCCAAAATAAATAAATGTATATATGTTATTTGTTGACCACCACGGACGACTATGAACTGGGGAATATCTACACCCTACTCCTTGAGACATGATGCTCACCCTCTACGCACGTAACTTACCAATGATAGCAAGGAGAGGGTATTCCTAACCATGCATATATACCATCGTATAGGGTATACATACATCCCACATAATAAAGATATACCATCATATAAGGTATACCTGCCACATCATTTTCATATTCATTATACGCTCTTAGGCACAATAGATTTAATGTCATTGTTTAGTATATTTCTCTCTTGATAAACTAATCATCAATTATCACACATCATCCCCACTTAGTATACGCTATACTATTTCTCACTTGAATCTCACATGTCGCTTCTCATTATGAATTGTCTCTCAATTCTATTTAAGTTAAGGATATTCTTGATCCTAAAACACCTCAATTTACAGTTCTAACTCTCCATCGATAATATGGTTCAATTAATTTTATGAACCTTTAAAGTTATCCCATTTTTTATTTGATCCTAAGATCCAATGTCTCTAAATTATTCTCAGTCTTACATATAAATCTAATGAACATCTCCAATTCGAATCTCCAATCAAGGTGGGCTTCCCCACTTAGAAAGTACCAAAATATCAAATCAGTATTCCTCAAATTTAGTCAATGTGACTCCAATAATTTCTCATAAGGGAAACCCTCTAAAAGTATCCAAATCATATTCCAAATAACTCCTATAGAGGTTCCCAATCATTAACATCGAACAAAACGGAATGAAAATCTTCCTAGAAAAACTTCCCTCGAAAAGCCCTGTTTTCGAATCAATTCGGGCCAATTCCCAATCCATTCGGCCCAGCGAATCGATTCGGCTAGGAAGGAGAATCGATTCGGGTCATCAGACATGGGACACTGTCTTAGGCCGAATCGATTCGGCTGGGGTTCGAATCGATTCGGTCACTCAGACCTGGGCACCTGCATAATTTCGAATCGATTCAGTAGGAGGTTGAATCGATTCGGCCCTTCAGAAATCTCGAAAATGGATACTTTTTAGTAAGACAAAAATACCCAAAATCCATTTGAATCATTTTCCCTCCATTTCTCTTCAACCCAATCACATATATATCATCAATATTCATCTTAGAAGACATAAAAACCAATTTCTACCCTCAAATCAAAGATCTACATATCAAATCTAACATTATACCCAAAAGTTAGGTTTTGATAAACTAAACCTAAAACCCAAAGATTTAATCCACAAATCATGCAGTAAATGGTACACAACAATTATTTAGCAAGTTTAATCACTTGCCTCGGGTTCATAAGTTCTGAATCCGCCTTGAGATCGCGTAATGGCCGGAAATCTCCACTTTCTCTCTCTTTTCTCCTTCCTTTTCTTCTTCTTTCTTCTTCTCTCTTTCTTTCTTTCTTTTTCTCTTTCTCTCTTTGGATAAATATCTCACGTAGGCTTAATAAGCCCTAAATCCCAAGATACACATCTTTAAATGATAATATACACTTTAAATGACTTAGTGACTTTAATTCGAGTCAAACGGTCCTAATTCATTTCGAAACCTAAATGGACCCCAAGTACAGTCATTTCGACTTTCTCGACCCTTCCGGACACTATGGTACCCTCAGAATCAACATTCGACACTCTTTCTAACAACTTTAAATTTTGACCTCAATTGCCAATTTAATTAATCTCCAATTAAGATAATATTTATTTCTCCCAAAATAAATAAATCATTGTCTCCAAGACCTCGGGTTGTTACATAGAGCATATGGTGTGCATAGTCGAGGGTGTGGATCACGTTAAAGTATGTGGTATTCGAAGATTTTGAGAAAAGATAAAAAGAATAAGGAACATGTCAATAAATGGGATGTGTGGTAAAATGTGTTAATATAACCTAATTTGAATGAATAAATAATTGTTCCAGTAAAGGTTAAAATGGACAAGTGAATGTGTAATACTTGATAAATGTCCATAAGGTAAGGAGAAAGGTAAAGTGAGTGGGCAAATGGGTGGTTATGCAGCCTAACGGTTAAACCCATAATTAACATACGAATGTGTTATAAAAAGGTTTTCAAAGGTTAAATAAGTATTTTCTTACATGGGGTTCATGTGTGTTGAAAGGGTGCGTTTAAACAAAAATACTAAAGTGTATTGGATAAAATAAAAAGGGCCATTTAGATAAATGAATGTGTTCGGATAAATCAAATGTGGTGGTTCTAAGTGTTGAACCGAGTGTGTTAAATAAAATGAGAAATGCTAAGTGTGAGTAAAGAAAATCTCTGTAATATTAAGGTAAATTAACCTGAATAATAAAGTTTTCGAACGTAAAAATCGTTCCATGCGTTAAGTAGGAGTATATATATGAATATACATGTATAATATGTAGTTGCATGTGAATATAGGCATAACATGTTGAGTCCCCTTGCTGTCGTTCGATTCTATAGTGGATTTGTATATTTGCCACTGGGCATAGGCTCACACCCTCGCTTTGTTGTGGTAGGTTGGGAGAGGTTTCGTATTTTGAGAGTGTTTTATAGTTAAGTACTTTCTTTATTTTACATTAGTTGCTATGTTTGCTTAGACATTAGGGTTCTCCCAGTGGGTACCTCAAGTAGTTTAATTTGAAACTAGAATTACATAATAAACAAGTAAAACATTAATTAAAATAAAACTGGACTAGCAACATTATATAGGTTGTTTCATTACACTTAACACCTAACGTTGGGGTTGGATCGGGTTGGCTCATGGGCAACCTAAAAATTTGGGGCATTACAGATGTTAATATATAAGACTCCTCATTTTACATTGATTTTGGAATTGAATCTATAGGCTAATTTCATAAATCTTGTGTAGAAGATGAACTTGGGATTAATTATTTAGAATCTGAGATTAGGTCCTTCAATATTTCCACTAGATTTGATTGATTCGTGTTAGTATTGTGGTTATAAAGGTTATGTAAGAAGGAGAAGGAGTAATTTGATGATTTGATACTTTAGTTTTGAGGTTTTCTAGGGTTATGTCCCTTTTGATTCAAGGAAGAAAAAACGATTCTATGACCATATGGTTCGATTGAGATTGGGGTCCCGTTTGAACAAGAAAGGGCATTTCATTTTGACGACTTTGGGTTCTCGTGCAAACGAGAAAAGACATCTTGTTTTAATGACATATGTTTTGGGTTCGAACGATATAGGGCTTTGGTTCGAACAAATTTTGTTCATGAGTTGTTTTGGATTGAATTTTGATTTGGGTTCGATTAGGATATTAGTTTATTTTAGTTGGACATTAGGGAAGTAGGTTCGAGGTTGAAACCTAGTCTAAAATAGTGTGAGTCTGAGTGCAAGATTGTAATAACCAAGTAATGTTAAGATTTACCATTGAGATTATAAAATGGGAGATCATATTTGTAATCCACTGAGTAGGATAGTGGTTGAGTAAGGGTTTATATATAAACGAATAGGTTTGAGATTTGACCTAGTGTAGGGGATTTGGATTTTAGGGCAATTTTATGATAATGATTGGGTCTTAGTGGTTATGCATGACATATAACTATTAAGAACATATCTATAACCCATTGAGTAGGGTGGTCGCCGATTTAGAATTATTTTCATAAATGTTAGGTGTGGGATGATACATAGACTTTAGGAGACTTGGTAGTTCAACTCAATTGAGTAACGTGCTAGTGCTAGTAGGGCAAACTAATTATCAAACACACAAATTTTTAGTTTTAATTAAATTAATCAAAATCACAATTAATCCAATTTTAATTTAATCACTGTTTAAACATGCATTGTGTAAACTAAACCAATTATATCTTCCCTAAAGCATGAATGTAGGTGAGTAAGCAAGAATAAAGTAAATCAATCACACATTTAAGTAAATTATGTTTCTTTCCCTTGAGATTTTCATAGATAATATTTTTTTGACTTTGAATATTTCATAAAAAGTCTATTTTATCTTTTAGGAACATATTTTCCTTTTCAAGGAATTTTATACTTTTTGCTAATATCAAATTCAAATGATTTAACTTTTCAGTGAGACTATGAAGCTCATTAAACTCCTTTCATTTATTAAAATGATCCTCGTCACTAAAGCAATCTATAGAGTTATCAACTTGAGGATCCATCGAAAGAATCCAACAAAAAACCCTAAAACAACACAAGAAAATAGATAATTACGATAATTTTGTGAACCTGGCTTTGAAACGAATTTGATAAACACCCAACAAGTGCTAATAGAGATTATGGATTAACAAACACTAATTTTTAATTTCTAATTAAATTAACTGAATAACCAATTAATCTAATTTTAATCAAACATCTTTTAAACATATGTTGTGAAAAACTTATAACCAATTTTATCTTACCCCATGCATTCATCTAAGTGATTTTTAAGAATAATATAAAGATCAATCCACAATGTCACAATGTACAAGGAAACCCTACAATGGGGAATACCTCAGACAGCCTACCCTATGCTAATCCACTATGATATAGGTATTATACAACAACGAGTTAGACTTACACACATACTCGACGCCTTCAAGCCTTGTTGAACGCTTCGCTCCTTGAATCTTCGTCACAGCCACTGTTGGATGCCTTCTAATGGCCTTCACAATGCATGGTCCTGCCACGTCTTCATATCGTCTTACTTTTTTTAGTCTATCGTCACTCCAATAAACATGAAATCCACCTCATAAAACAAACTCAACAATAATAAAGAGTAAACTGGATCTTGATACTGAAACGTGAGATCTGAAGGTAGTATATTATGTAAAAACTTGGATCTCAAAACATAGGTCTAAACTAGGGTTAAAAGAGGCCTTTGGTTTGATATAGATATCTATCTTTGAAACCCTTCTATTTTAAATAACTTTGATGTGCCTTATATTTATATAAAAATAGTAAAAATTGGTTACACACAACTCGAGGCATCTTATTTGAATGAAACTAAATTTTTTTATCAAGATTGTCTCCCTCATTCGAACAAGACCCCAAATCTCATTAGAACGAGCATCCAACGACCTTGGAACGACAACCTTTTGCCTAGGCAGAAAATTTCGCTCGAAGCTCATTTGAACGAAAACACTATACTCATTTGAACGAAATCAAATATTATTCAAATTACCATCATAAACTCATTTGGATGAAAACCAATACTTAGTTCGAATGGATTTTTAAAACAAAAATATTTTTTCTTTGAAATCCTTTTTTAAAACATCGCCTCAGAAAATTTGAAAAACATAAACATGCAAAATGAAATCTAGGGATCAACATAATATACCAATCATACTGATCGTGTTGGAAACTGAGCATCCGTGTAAATATGCTAGTCGTTGTTATCGGCTTTCGACCACAATACAAAAAAAAACTAAACTTTAACTACACTCTTGCGGAGTATAGTGGCAAGTCTGGGTATCGAATCCACAGGGAATGTTTGATAGATTTTAATTGATTTATTACTTCAAAAAATAAAGTGTAAAAGATGATGATTGAGTGAGAAAGGAAAAAGGGAAAGTTAAAGAAGTTAACTAAAACTAATTGGAAAATTAAGGTAAGGACACAATCCTCCAACCCTAGTGTATTGATGGAATAAAACTAATCGTAAATTTAATTGATTAATAAGACCCATAATTTAGTACTCCCAAGCATTACGTATATGAGGTTCAAGCCCGTGCCATACTTAATTGGAGGGCAAGTAAATCGATATTGCGATAGTGACACTCTAATTGCATTCTGAAACATCCCGGTTACCCTGAAGCAAACGAGATCCAAAGATCTACAATTGTCGCGTTTCTACGCAATACGGTCATAATAAATCATTAAATTTAGAGGACTAATTTTATACACATGCAGCTACCACATTAGGTTGGGTTCATGCATCCCAACCTTTAAAAACGTAGCCTAACATGAGAAATAATAATGAAAGTGCTGGAAATAAAAGTTACCAAGATTGAAAAACAAGAACATGCAAGAAGAAATCAAAGATTGAAGAAACACCGGAAAATCTATTGAATAAATGGTGCAAAGTATGTAAATTATTCTCCTAGATGTTCCTACTTGTTATGGAGATTTCGCATCAATGAAATCTTCTTAAAAAGAGTCATAATGACTAAATATATAGGCTAGAGGTCATTTAGAAGAGTCCCCAAGACACAAAACTCTTTTGGCTAAAAGATAAGCACAAAATAAAAATTCCATATCTGCCAATTTGTCACACTTACAAAGCGTGACTACTTTTGCAACAGATCTGGAACGTGAAAAATGGGCAGACCGGTTCTTTTTCCTCAGCCTCGGTTCGGTTTGGGTTTGACACCTTTTTTTCTTGGATTTCTTCCCAACTTCAAATGGGCATAACTTCTTCACTGTAGCTCAGATTGATGTTCCGTTTTTTTCCAGTGTTCTTGTAATTGAAAGATCTTCAACTTTCTAATTGGCCCCACCTCTGGACTAAGTCTGTAAAATTATAAATATGCCCTTTAACTCCCCATTTTTTGGTTTTCTTTCACTGTTTTGAGTTCTCTTTGCCACTAACTTGTATGAAATATCTGTAAATCACATAAGAGATACACAAAATATGAAATACTTGCCAAAAAGGGTTAGTATCATAAATATGAGACAAATCCAAGCCATTTACATCGCACAAGATCATAAAAATACCGAAATTAAGGGGATAAATGTGAAGAACTTTGCGCGTCCTGAGGAATGTAAAAGAATGAGAGTATGATTTAAATACCCTTCAAAAACTTTATTGGGATATAGTACCTTTTTCGCGGGCAAGCGATTGCATTTAGCGTATGCAACAAGCCGTCAAACCCTTAGGTTACCCTAGTAGGACGAGTGGTGTCTTGTGAGGGTTTGCAGTGAATATACCCACAAAATTATTTATTGACTAAAAGAAAAATAAAAATACTTAAAAATTGTACAATTTAAACTCCCCAAAAATAGTCACCTCAAAGTCATATTTACAAGTCTCAAGTCATAGTGTGTGTGTGTGTGTGCAAAGCCAAAAATCGAACCGCTAACTTCCACCGATGGATCATTATGTTACTTTCCAAAAATTCGTTTTGATTCAAATACTCACGGGATGCTCTCTCAAACGAATCTATCGGATTGTGGATATTCTCTCGATATGCGTGATAAAAAGAGTAAATATAATGGACGCAAAGTCACGCACACAAATTGAAGGACGAAATTTTTTTGGGTGAAAAGATCTCTTCATCAGAATACGGTCATAGGAAAATGGGAAACATCATCTCTTTTTCACGCCATGTAATCTCCTGTATTATCTTTTTGTGTTTTAACTCTCCACGAGGTAACCAATTTCGCAATTTGGACTCGGTTAGGACTTTTTCAGGTTAAAGGTGTATTGGATACTATGGGAAAGGTTGGGAACTTTGAAATTGGAATTTTTTTTTATGATGTCCGTTAGTGCTTTTCCGGGCTATTGCTCATTTTCTCTTCTTTTTCTATATTTTTTTTCACACTTTTCTTTTCTTGCTATTTTTTGTTGAGCATTCTTCTATTTTTTTCTTGCCCATTTTTATTGCACTTTTCGGACTTAAATTCTGACTTTTTCCATTTTTCACAATTCCGGGCTATTTGGGTTTTTCGGGTTACCAAACGAAAAGGATAAATTTTATTCGGCTCAATTGGGTTATCAAAGGGATAATTTTTCACATCTTTTTATGGCAAATATTTTTGGGTAACAAATGAAGGCCTACTTCATTGTCTGAATTAGTTATTAATTTACCATATGCGTCTCAACATTAATTTAATTTAGATATTTATAGCGCGCATTTCGAGACAACATTCCCTTTTCCATAACCGATCAAAACAATCAAATAGAGATCATCAATGACTTTTGTAAAACACTGAATTAGAACTATGAGTTAACCACTAACTCGGATTGATTTAAAAACACAAAAAGATCGATAGGCTCGAAATCTCACCGGGTTTTGTTAATCTCCACACTTATTCGTTAAGTCGTCAATTTTCGCACAATTTCCATCTTTGGTCAATTTCGGATTTGTGCATTTGATTTTTACAACTTGAGACAAAATATTTGTGACAATTTTGAATCTTTTAAATTCTAATCTTTATTTATTTTGAAGCAAAATATTTTTGGCTTTTTTCAAAAAAAAATGTTTTTTCTAAAAAAACACACTCTTGGAAAGAACATGTGATCGAACCAATGAATCTAAATAATAAACGGAAAGAATATCCCACACCCCTTATCTTAAATGTTGCATTGTCCTCAATGTGAATCAAGAACACAACATAAAGAGAGGAAAAGAAAGATATTACCCAAAATGGAGCGATCCCCGAAAAGTACGCGTCCATTGAATCTACAAAACATGTTAGAACCAAGCATAGAAAAACGAATAACAAAAACACTAATCTAAAAAAAAAAATAAGCTAATTATTGTACAACCTACGATTTTCAAATTCTAATAAGTTATACACTAGAAGTAGAAAAATTTGAGGGTCCACCCAAAATACAATATGACTTTGAGGGATTAATGGTGTACCTTCTACTTAGATGCATGCCTCCCGAAATATAAGGATTCCGTTTGAACAACGGAAGGCATGTAAATTTAACAGGATGATGGGTGGTTTGGATGCTAGGAGGGACAAGTACAATTGAGATCCAAGAAAAATATAATCACCTCCCAAATATTTTTGAAGTAGTATGGGGGGAGGGAACACAAAAAGGAAGAGTTCATATTAGAAAACAATTCTAGCAAAGTGTCTTTGTCGGTAAAAGGTGTAAACGTTTCAGAATTTTCAACCGACTCATAGGAATCTAGCGGTACTTCTAATGGTTCAATAACGGTGAACGGGAATGGTGATGAGATAAACTCAATCTCAAGTGATTCATCATCACTTGGAGATGAATTTCAAGGGGAGAAGACTCACTTTCAATGAGATGTTCTTCAAAAATTTGAGGTGACACACAAGTCTCAACCTCCTCTTTGTTTTTCCAATCATAACGCATCTTATCGCAAAGTGCGAGAATTTCCTTAATAAAACCAATATCGATATTCATCGTGCTTTGGGTGGAAAGAATATTGAGTATTTGTTTGATTATAAAAAACATTCTTTCCTCCCAAGTAGGATTCCTTGGCTCTATAACCTCGGGAGAAAAGTCGTCATTGGATTCGAATAATGCATCCAAATCTTACTCCCAAAAACGATTTTTTTCCCGATATTTATTATAAAGCCCTTCATACTCAATACATAGATACACCTCACCAATGGTAATAGGTCGAGGACGAGGTTTTTGAAAATAAAAATCTCGAAAATGATTTTTTTCCCGATATATATTCTCAAGCCTTTCATTCTCAAGAATTTGAAGGCCCTCACCAATGGTAATAGCTCGAGGCACGGATTCTTGAAAATAAAAAGTTTGGGAACTATTCCCATATAAACCATTATAATTACCGAACTCACTATGAAAAGACATGATTACCAAATGATTTGTAAATGGACAATCCACATAAGGAGGTGTGCGGTTGAGGATTCAACGTTTCTTGGTGCTCAATAGTGCAATCCTGCAAAAAAGGTTAAAAAAAAAAAGAAAAATATCTTATGAAATAGTAAATCAATTATAATCTATAAAAAAACACTCCCCGACAACGGCGCGATTTTGATCGTGTTGGAAACTGAGCATCCGTGTAAATACGCTAGTCGTTGTTATCGGCTTTCATCCATAATACAAAAAAAAAACTAAACTTTAACTACACTCTTGCGGAGTATAGTGGCGAGTCTGGGTATCGAATCCACAGGGAATGTTTGATAGATTTTAATTGATTTATTACTTCAAAAAATAAAGTCTAAAAGATAATGATTGAGTGACAAAGGAAAAAGAAGAAATAAAGAAGTTAATTAAAACTAATTGGAAAATTAAGGTAAGGACACAATCCTCCAACCCTAGTGTATTGATAGTATAAAACTAATGGTAAATTGAAGTGATTAATTAGACCCAGAATTTAGTACTCCCAAGCATTAAATATATGAGGTTCAATCCCGCACCATACTTAATCAGAGGATGAGTAAATCGGTATTGTGATAGTGACACTCGAATTGCAATTTGAATCATCCCAGTTACCCTGAAGCAAACGAGATCCAAAGATCTACAATTATTGTGTTTCTACGCAATATGGTCGTAATAAATCATTGAATTTAAAGGACTAATTTTATACACATTCAACTACCACATCAGGTTGGGTTCATGCATCCCAACCTTTAAAAAGCTATCCTAACATGATAAATAATAATAAAAGTGCTGGAAATAAAAGTTACCAAGATTGAAGAACAAGAACATGCAAGAAGAAATCAAAGATTGAAGAAAAACCGAAAAATCTCTTGAATTAATGGTGCAAAGTATGTAAATTCTTCTCCTAGATGATCATACTTGTTATGGAGCTTTTACATCAATGAAATCTTCATAAAAAGAGTCCTAATGTCTAAATATATAGGCTAGAAGTCGTTTAGAAGAGTCCCCAAAATACAAAACTCTTTTGGCTAAAAGATAAGCACAAAATAAAAATCCTGTATATACCAATTTGTTACACTTAGAAAGCGTGACTAATTTTGTAACGAATCCGGAGCGTGACAAATGGGCGGACCGGTTCTTTTTCCTCAGCTTCGGTTCGGTTTGGGTCTGACAGCTTTTTTTCTTTGATTTCTTCTCAACTTCAAATGGGCATAACTTCTTCACCGTAGCTCGGATTGAGGTGCCGTTTTTTCCAGTGTTCTTGTAATTGAAATATCTTAAACTTTATTATGGGCCCCACCTTCGGAATAAGGCTGTAAAATTACGGAAATTCCCTTTAACTCCCCATTTTTGGGTTTTCTTTCACTGTTTTGAGTTCTCTTTGGCACTAACTTGCATGAAATATCTGTAACACACATAAGAGGTACAAAAAATATGAAATACTTGCCAAAAAGGGTTAGTATCATAAATATGAGACAAATCCAAGATATTTACACCGCACGGGATCATAAAAATACCGAAATTAAGGGTATAAATGTGAAGAATTTATGCCTAATCACATACCTTTTGAGATCCCATTGAAGAAGACAAAACTCAGCATAAAGTTAATGTGGATTTAACCGGGGTCACTTTGTGTCTTCGAGTGTATAGGCTTGATGCACAAATTAGACATAATCCTAACCTATGACTCAAGTAGTTTTGTCCAAACGGAATAAAGCCAATATTATGAATTTTTACAATAAACATTATCACATTAAAAAATTTCCTTACAAATATCTCACTTCGGCTATTTTAGGATAAAACCAAAAATAAAAATATTCTAGGTCGTGAAGCTCTCTATACCAAATCCCTAACTCGAAAACAGAAAACCTACAAACTGACCCTTCATGGACACTAACCCTTGAGTAGGTTTGCTCTTCTGAAACTTTGTCTCATTGTTGCTTAAACCTGCACACTTAACATACCTTTCAAATGCAAAGAGAATATGAAATAAATAATCCGCATATGAAAAAAAATAATCTTTATGTTTATGGCTCATGCACATGAGTCTTATTTGCACATCGAGGGGTCCTCGTTATTCTATTAGTAGTACATTTACTATGACTTGCTATATATATTTTTATCATAGAGTTTTCTTTTAGGTGGATACACCAGCAGGTAGGGGTGTTGTTTTACATCATGATTGCGGAGACGTATCAGTTGTATTTGGCCGGATTGGTTTTTGGTCTATTTATTTATTTCAGACACGTAGTCTTACGATTTTAATACTGAGTATGGATTGATTAGTTATGTGATACGCAATGAGATACTACAACGGGTAGGTTTCTTTATTTTCCATTTTCGGGCATGAGACGTTTTGTATAGTTATGTCTAGAATTGAAGGAGGGTCTAGCAAACACTTGTAATTTATAGATGTTATGGTTTGTTAGAGATGATACTGATAGTTATAGAATCTTTCACTTGTGTTTGAAAGAGTTATTTAGTTACCACCTATGCAGGAGATTGATTTTTGTCATAGAGGTGACATTAGCACTAGGCCCATAGTGAGGGTGCCTCATTGGTTGGCTCCGTTAGAGATAAAAGAAGTTTTGTGGGATCAGGTTCAATAGCTTTATGCACTAAGAGTTTATTTGGAGGAGTACGTCAGCGTGGATAAGATCCACTCGTCTTTGCTAAAAGATGGCCGATTCATTAAGTTTATGTGTGGATCACTAGGAGAGAGAACGACCACAATATAAAATAATTGTTCATTGTTGTTTTTAGCGGTGACTTTTTGATGAAGCAAAAACATTAGTAGTAGTGGTGGTCTTTACACCTGAGTTTGTGTCGCGAATGTTTCTGGCCAAGGTATTGAATTATCTTATTAGGAGATGGTTATGCATTGTTGCTGGGAGGAGTTCCCTTTACTTATTTGATTAAGGGTGAGGTTTGTGTTTCCAAGGGAGATCGATTATTCTGAAGAGTTATAAGCTATAGAAGGTAGTTTTAGTTGAGGCATGCGACTCATAGTCCACTGTGCATCTCCGGGGTGACCAAATATATCGTAATTCAAAGAGTAGTTATTGGTGGTCAGGTGAAGCTTGTAGGATCTTAATTTATGTCTAGGTGTGACCGTTACATTAGTAGAGGTAGATAACTAGAGGCATACGTATAATTGTAGTTGTTCGAGATACAAGTATTAAATTGGGAAAGTATCTCAATTGATTTTATCATGGGGTACTGAGATCCTAACGAGGACATGGTGCTATTTGGGTCATTGGCGACAAATTGACCAAAGTTTGCTAGAGCTGAGACTATCAAATTTTTTAGCTCAGATTGTGTTTGGAACTCCTCGGAGGAGGTGGCGCTCGTCAGAGAGCGTATGAAGACTAATAAAGTAGGAAGAATAACAATGAAGGCAAGTAGAATCATATATTGGAGTTCCGAGAGGGAGACCATGTTCTTTTGGAGGTCTCCCCGATGTAGAGAATTGTGGAGTTCATATCCAGGTGGGAATGGGCACCCCGATACATAGGTCATTTGCATGATCTTGCATAAGGTGGTTCAGGTGTCATCAATGTGTGCACAACGTCTTTCACGGGTACATGACGAAGGATGTTTCCGAGGGACAAGGTGGCATTTCAACAATTGGTTTTGTTGGGATGAGTTTTAGTCAAATGCTACTTACGACAAGAGACCTTAGCGAGTAATTAATTGATAAAAGAGTAATTTATACGTACTACTAAGAGGTTGTTATGAGGGTGAGATATTCTTTGACCCTTATGTTAGGTATATGAAAGAATCAAATTTTGAGGAGAAAATTTCTTATATAAGGGGGGAGGATGTAGTACCCCATATTTTTATGGCATTTAAATTAATTATTATAATTGATTGTCGGTAATTATTGAGTTGTTATTTCTTACAACATGTGATAGTTCAGTCGGTGATTTGATATGTTAGACTTTTGATATGTTGTTGGAACATGACTTTGGGATGTTACATATGTGTTTCACATAATTGAGTTGCGTGTTGATTTGGCGGTATTCCTAGATGCTAGTGAACTCATAATGATTCAGTGGTAAATAATTAGTGACTTAGTAATATGGGTGCCTATGGAATAGTTATGGGCTAGGTGACAGGGCTTTCCTTGTTTGGATTATTCCCTCGGCATCGGGTTCCTCCAATTGTGAAGTAGGTACTTATAATACTGAGTCACAATCTAATTAATTAATAATTAATAGTTAACATAACCTACGTGTATTGGCTATTTGATTAATTTAATGAGATGATTAATTAACATAATGAGGTAAACAATTTGTAAACAATGTTAACCTTTGATTAGGTTCATGAGATGCTTGAAAAGTACACATTGAGCTTATTATAGTGGTATTTTAGCCCGTTGAGTTAGTATATGGATTACGCCGATTTTTATGCCATTTGGATCATGTTTTGATCTTTTTGGTTAATGGTATATTAGGTACCTAGACTAATTTTGTGAATAGTGATTTTATATAACATATTAGCTTAACCGTAATTAGCATAACACACTTTGGAAGAGCCTTTCATGTTAAGGAACAGGTGGATAAACCCTATCTTAAAGAATTATGGGAATTGAGAGTTGATTATTTAATCATTCTGAGGCAAGTCTATTTTGGGTAAGAATGGGACTAGGTTTGTGTTAAAATAATGATGATATGTTGGAATCTATAATCAAACTCATGAAGTCTGATTTGAAATCATATTACAACTTAATTTCGTAATGTGAGTTAATCACATGTTTAAGCCATAATCATACATTCAGAAACTATTGTACTTTTATTGATAAATCCTTAATTGAACCATGAATTCATGCAATCAGAACCTATCAAAGTTAGATGTTAATCTGTAAAACCCCGCACTTTACATTAATTTTTTAATTGAATTTGTAACTTAATTTGATAAATCTTGTGTAGATAATGAACTTAGGGTTAGTTCTTTAGAATCTAAGAATTGATCCCTAAACATTGTTTAATCCACCTAGAGTTGGTTGATTCATGTTAGTATTGTGGTTATAAAGGTTATATTATAAGGAGAAATATTAATTTGATGATTAAAGGATTTAGGTTTGAGGTTTTCTTTGGTTACGTCCATTTTTATTTAAGGAAGAAAGAGTGATTTTGTGAACATCTCATTCAAATGGCATTGAGGTCTCATTCAAACAAGAAAGGGTATTTTGTTCTAACAACTTTAGGTCCTCGTTCAAATAAGAAATGACATCTCGTTCGAATGACATATATTTTTTGTTTGAATGACATAGGGCTTTGGTTCAAACGACTAGATAGTATCGTTCATACGACTTTTGTTCAGAGGTGTTTTTGATTGAATTTTGATTAGGGTTCGGTTAGGACCTTAGTTCATTTCAGTTGTACATTAGGGAAGTAGGTTTGAAGTTGAAACCAAATTTAAAATAATTTGAGTCTGAGTGCAGTATTGTAAGCACCGAGTAATGTTAAGAGTTAGCATTCAGATCAAAAAAGGGGAAATCGTATTTATAACCCAACGAGTAGGGTAGTGGTTGAGTTAAAGTTTCTATGTAAAAAAATTGGTTGGATATTTGACCTAGTGTAGGGCTTTTAGATTTTGGAGAAAGTTTATGATAATGAATGGGGATTAGCGGTTAAGCAGGACCTATAACTATCGAGAATATATCTATAACCCATTGAGTAGGGTGGTGTCTTATTCCGAATGATCCTCATAAATGCTAGGCGTGAGAGAATACCTAGACATTGGGAGCTTTGGGAGATCGGGATAATATTTTATCTAATCGATTATAGTTAACGTGCGCATTAACTTGTACGAAATGAGATATTACGTGTAACCCAATTGATTATTGTGCTTGTTTGTTTGACCCAGTTGAGTAGGGTCGTACTTATTTTCCTAAATTATGTGCAATCATACTGAAGTTGTGTGTATTCTCGTGGGAGACATACTAGGAGGGATTTAATGGGGCACATACGATGTTGACCGCACGTGGTATTAGCGGTGATTGAGATGGGCTCTACCTAGATCCTATATTACCAGATCCTACTATTGATGTACTCGTGTTCCCTAGGGGGATAAATGACGGTGTTCTTCGTATACCCTTGTAAATGGATTATTTACGATAGATAGTAATACATAATTATTTTCCCTTTGATGTTTCTTTGAGGTTATAGGCATGGGATGACCTATAACTATACCTAATATGCATGAGTGATCCCATAAGGCTTTAGTGATAGGCCTTCGTATATTTTATTTGCGGGCTTGAGTATAGCTCATGTAATTGGATGTGAGTTGATCATACTCATGTATATTCTAGATTATGTGCATTTTCATTCTGCTACTAAGATTATTATATCGATTTTGATTATATTAGAGGTGTATGAAATTGAATTATGACTCACGACTGTTATGATAGAATATACTAGTTATGTCTATGACAAATAATGACTTTTGAACCCTTAAGTCAGTTATACTAGAGATATACATTTACATATATGACATGAGTCGGGGAAGGATCTAGAAAAATCTTCCTCATATTCTGCCACCGTTCTATTACCTTGAAATTTTTTCATATTCTGAGTCGGGGAAGGAAAATACCTTCGATCAAAAATCTCCCAAAATTCTATTATAGGCAAAGTATCTCTCTGTTCATATGTGGTGACAGACTCCCACCATTGAAGAGCTGCACCCGATAGCTTAAAGGTGGTTAAAAATTGCTTCTTCACCTCACTACACTCAACCATATGGAGGTGCCTCTCTATATTATTCTTCCATTGACTTGCGACCATTTTATCAACTCCCCCGTCAAAATCAGGAGGATGCCCCTTACTAAAATCTTCCTTCACTCTCTCCCATAAAGAAAATCCTAAATGGGGTTGGGCTGCTCGAGTGGAAGATTGCTGCGCCATCGTAGAAATGGCAGAAGTTACTGCATGTGACACTATATTGGCAACTTCATCTATAGTTATGTTCCTTTGAGGCAATTGGGGTTCTACATTTTCAACCCCTTTGTTTTCCCTGACTGAACGACCTCCCTTTGGTGGCATCTGAAATAAGAACAATTGTATCAGTACGCCTTACAAATATTTTCATATCGCAGAAGAAATATGGACGTGTGAATAAAATAGTCCTAATAATAAGTCTCTACATTAAGAACGCTTACGGAAGATCGTAGTAACTCGCACACAGATCCTAAAGACACTAGAACCTGATGCTCTGATACCATCTATGACATCCCGCTCAAAATAATAATGGGTGGCCAGCCCTATACTACATTAAATCAGGTATCTCAGATGGCACAGTCTCAACATCAACTAGCAATACTAATAATATAAGGCTAACTACCCAAAACTATTAAAAGCAAATTGTCAAAAATTTAAAACTTTTATTTAACAACAACAACAACAAACCAATATTGCAACATAACCAACAATATACATCTAACTAAGATGAGTGATATGTTCAAACTCCAATATATACATGAGTACAATACAATGTACAAATAAAATCTCAACAATGAAATACCCGAATATGCTGTCGGGTAACAAACAATACAATAATCTGAGGAAAGAAATGTAAAAGTGTTAATCTACAACACTTGAGTCTAAACTCAATATACAAACTGAATCCTAATCTAGATGTACAATAGATAGAAATCGACTAAGACAAAGTGCCGCAACAGTTCGCAACTGCCACAGCTCCACGAAAACACTGGATGGATGAACATCAATGGCGTCCTTGCGGAGGAACACCTAAAGTACTACAATATATACATGGAGCAAAAAATATAAACGAGTCAGAGACCGAGTTGAAAAACATTTTATAGCAAGTGTATTAAAATGCATAATAATTATAAATGCATTATTACATGATTAAGGTGGAATAGAACTCTTCATAATAATCCAACTCACCTCTCAACTAGAGCGCGCACTAAACGTATGCACGTGATCTCCAAATGTATGCCCAATTCTAATTAGGCAAAGAATCTAATTAGATCCTAAAATAAATATTAGATTGAGATATCTAACTTATCTAGAAATCTAAACTTATCTACATTCTCATCTAAAACATTACTTTATTTTAAATGTGTCATAGTTCTCTTTATATTTGTTCATTTCTTGAACATATAGGGTTGCATAATCAACCACATAACCACATAATCACAATCCATCAACATTTTCATGTACTAGAATTTCATATATTGTAGTTATGCCCTCATTTGTCATGAATACAATATATATAATTATATGTGAGTTATTAGCATCAAGAGTTGAGGACTAAACTACTCCCGATTCTCAACACGGCACTGCATTTCGTGCGTGGGACGTCTCGCCGAAGCGAAATCCAAAAAAGGAACCCCTCATTACACTACTCCTGACTGTATTGATCCTCGAGGTTCATTATGCCCTCAATGAATGATGCATGTAACCCAATTTATTATTTCTCAATTTTTAATTAATTAATATTCCCAATTCTCAATAGTACACGGTGTTTCATGTGTGGGACATCTCGCCGAAGCGAAATCCAAACAAGGAACCCCCCGTTACACTACTCCTGGCACTGTCGATTGTCGGGATAGGTGATATATATATAAGTATGAGCATTAAGGAATAACTTCTCCCCAATTTCCAACATTACAATGCGGTTCGTGCGTAGGACGTCTCGCCGAGGTGAAATTCAAACAAGGAACCCCCCGACACACTAGTCCTAGCAATGTTAGTCCTTGAGGTCCATTAGGCCCTTGATACCCAAGTACAAGCACAATCAACAATAACCATCCAACCGAACTATAACTCGAGGACGCAAGCTCACATGCTATCATCTTCCAGCAGCCCATACACGTAGCAAATTAGGGCCACCTGGTGGGGTTCAACGGCACCCACCACATGATCAACTCACGCACACAATGTCCCAGGACGCAGTCATAGCTCCTAACCGGCAAGTGAGAACGTCACATATCCCCGACTGCTCATCCCCAAAAATGCATATATATATCGCATAATAATCACAATGGACGACTATGACCTGGGGAATATCCACACCCTGCTCTTTGAGCCAGGATGCTCACCCTCAACGCACGCAACTTCCCAATGATATCAAGGAGGGGGTATACTTCACTATATATATATATATATTTATATATATATATATACCATCATATAAGGTATACATACAACATCACAACATATAAAGATATACCGTCATATAAGCTATACCTGCCACACCATTTACATTTTCAATATTACGCACTTAGGCGTAGTTGAATTAATATCATTATTTAGTATATCACTCTCTTTTGATACACTAACCGTAAATTCTCACACATTAACCCCACTTAGTATACATTATACTACTTCTCGCTTGAAGCTCACATGTCGCTTCTAATAATGAATTGTTTCTCATTTCAATTCACGTCAAGGATATTCTTTTATCCTAGTGCTCTTCAATTAGCAATTCTCATTGTAAGAGACATCTCCCAAATCAAACATCAATAAGGATATTTCTATATCCATATACACTTCAATTAGCATTAATAATTCTCCATTTATAATAGGATTCAACTCATTTTATGGACCTGTTAAAGTTATCCCATTTGGGATTGGATTCTAAAATCCAATATCACCAAACTTATTATCATTCTCCTATATGAATTTAATAATTATCTCCTAATAGAGTCTCCAATCAAGATGGGCTTCCCCACTTAAAAAATACCAAAATCTCTAATCGGTATTCCTCAAATTTTAGTCAATATGACTCCAAAATTTCTTATAAGGGAAACTCGCTAAAAGTATCCAAAACATACTTCAAATATCTACTATAGAGGTTCCCAATCATTAACCTCGAATAAATTGGAATACAATTCTCCCTAGAAAAACATTCCCCCAAAAGCCCTGTTTTCGAATCGATTCAAGCCAATTCTGAATCGATTCGACCTAGCGAATCGATTCGGCCAGGAAGGCGAATCGATTCGGGTCATCAGACCTGGGACTTTGTCTCAGGCCGAATCAATTCAGCTAGGGTCCAAATCGATTCGGTCACTTAGACCTGGGCACCTGCATATTTCCGAATCGATTCGATAGGAGGCCGAATCGATTTGGCCCTTCAAAACTCTTTAAAATGGCTACTTTTTAAGTAAGCCAAAATCT
This sequence comes from Sambucus nigra, assembly GCA_949130495.1. Taxonomy (NCBI): domain Eukaryota; kingdom Viridiplantae; phylum Streptophyta; class Magnoliopsida; order Dipsacales; family Adoxaceae; genus Sambucus; species Sambucus nigra. The sequence continues at coordinate 260,390,163 of OX422217.1, read as the reverse complement.
CAAAATTTGTTTTAATCATTTTCTCTTCATTTCTCTTTAACCCAATCACATATATATCATCAATATTCATCCTAGAATACATGTAAATTAATTTCTATCCTCAAATCAAAGATCTACATATTAAATCTAAGATTATACCCAAAAGTTAGGTTTTGATAAACTAAACCTAAAACCAAAAGATTTAATCAACAAATCATGCAATAAATGGTACACAACAATTATTTAGCAAGTTTAATCACTTGCCTCGGGTTCGTAGGGTCTGATTCCGCCTTGAGATCGCGTATTTGCCGGAAAATCCTCTTTCGCTCTCTCTTCTCCTTCCTTTTCTTCTTCTTTCTTTCTCTCTTTCTATTTCTCTTTCTCTCTTTGGAGAAATAAATCTCCCGTAGGCTTTTTTTAGCCCTAACTCCCAAGATACACATCTTTAAATGATAATACACACTTTAAATGACTCGGTGACTTTAATTCGAGTCAAACTGACTTAAATTATTTCAGAACCTAAATAGACCCCAAGTACAGTCATTTCGACTTTCTCGACCCTTCCGGACACAACTACACCCTCAGAATCACCATTCGATACATTTTCTAACGACTCCAAGTTTTGACCTCAAGTGCCAAATTAATTAATCTCCAATTAAAATAATATTAATTTCTCCCAAAATAAATAAATCATTGTCTCCAAGACCTCGGGGTGTTACAAACTTCCCCACTTACAAAGATTTCAACCTCGAAATTTTAGCTAAGCCTAATTCTCCAAAGCTCCACTAGTTCCTACTACACTCACCCTTACTAATCCTATCTCCAAACTTCTAACTTCCCACGACGAATAAATTTTATTCATTTTATTTTAAGTTCCTTTTGAGTCTTATAAAACCAATTTCCACAACTAGGGTGCCCATACACCCTTTATATTCGAGCTATCGCTCGTACCAATCATAATGAGTCTTCATTTGCCTCCAATGTTCCACATTTCCATAAATATAATACTAACATTTTAATAGTATAAAAATTTTGAATGGTCCAAGAAATAACTCCTCTCAATTCCTGACATTCGCCAATTTCGTGTGGGGGACGTCTCGCAAAAGCGAAATCCAAACAAGGAACCCTCCCAATACACTACTATGAGGCGACATCGGGGATTGAGAGTTTGTTAAATCCGGACTAAAGTTTGAAAATATTTTTGGGGAAAAATCATTTTGATATGGCCCAAGGCCTAGAAAAAGTTTTATTTTGAAGAGTTTATAAAAATATTTTGGCTTAAGTCTTACGATATTTACATAAAGTGCCTTATGTCCCACACAGGGTCTTTTAAATCGTTATATATATATAACAACATATAGCACACAAAAATTAGCATAATCATGAGCTAAAAATTTTCCTGCGTCCCATCAATCCACAATCTTTAAACTCTTTTCAGTAATGATGTCTCATATCATATTAACATATTGCCATTTATAAGGCTCATCCATAACTGGAATGCAACAATTATATAAGCCTAACATGACTATATAATAAGAAGTAGCTTTATCATTACTACTTATCACACCATAACCATTCTTACATTTACCACAAGGTTTATATCTCTTTTTGAGCATATTACAAAATCATCCATTCTATCGAAAGATAATTAACATAAGAGCCTAACTTGCTCAAAATTCCCCTTAGGGTCAAAACATACAAGTAGGGCTATTGCACTACCCATTCACAAATATCTCCATAAGATATTACCAAAACTTCATATTTTAATATTCCTATTCATAAAGGAAAATAACTTACATCATCCATCTCTAGTCGGATTTCCCATCCTCATCATTGGGCTCCCAAATAAAGTCCCCCGGTCTAAAATGACCTCGAATCTGTTGTAGGGGTTGCACTTCAAAAACATCATCAAAACGTTGTCCTTTACCTCTTTTAGGACAATCTCTCTTTCTATGACCTATTTCTTTACAAAAGAAATACTTACCCACAAATCCTTTTTGCCCACTCGCATGACTGGCACTCTCATCGCCGAACTTACTTGATGAACTCGAATATCCAAAGTTCTTACCCTCTTGCGAATGAAGACAATATTCATGACACTTTAGTAGTGCCGCGTTCACTGCCTCGACGAAAGTCACTAACTTAGGACTCTCTAACAAATGTTGTTGGATTCTCCAATCTAAACCTCGAACAAACTTTGATATATGTTTCTCTTCCGTGTTTACCTCATCAGGTACTAATTTCGCCCATCTAGAAAAATCTTCCTCATATTCTTCCACCGTTCTATTACCTTGAAATTTTTTCATATTCTGAGTCGGGGAAGGAAAATACCTTCAATCAAAAAGATCCCAAAATTCTATTTAGGCAAAGTATATCTCTGTTCAGATGTGGTGACAGACTCCCACCATTGAAGAGTTGCACCCGATAACTTAAAGGTGGCTAAAAATTACTTTTGCACCTCACTACACTCAACCATACGGAGGTACCTCTGTATATTATTCTTCCATTGAGTTGCAGCCATTTCATCAACTCCCCCTGAAAACTCGGGAGGATGCCCCTTACTAAAATCTTCCTTCACCCTCTCCCATAAAGACAATCCTAAATGGGGTTGGGCTGCTCGAGCGGTATATTGCTACGCCATCGTAGAAATGGCAGCAGTTACTGCATGTGCCATTATATGGGCAACTTCATCTGTAGTCATGTTCCTTTGAGGCAATTGGGATTCTACATTTTCAACCCCTTTTATTGCACTGACTGAACGACCTCCCTTCGGTGGCATCTGAAACAAGAACAATTGTATCAGAATGCCTTACAAATATTTTCATATCGCAGAAGAAATATAAACGTGTGAATACAATAGTCCTAATAATAAGGCTCTACATTAAGAACGCTTACGAAAGATCGTAGTAACCCGCACACAGATCCAAAAGACACTAGAACCTGATGCTTTGATACCATCTATGATAACCCGCTCAAAATAATAATGGGTGGTCAGCCCTATACTACATTAAATCAGGTATCTCAGATGGCACAGTCTCAACATCAACTAGCAATACTAATAATATAAGGATAACTACCCGAAACTATTAAAAGCGAATTGTCAAAAATTTAAAACTTTTATTTAACAACAATAACAAAACCAATAATGCAACATAACCAACAATATACATCTAACTAAGATGAGTGATATGTGCAAACTCCAATAGATACAAGAGTACTATACAATGTACAAATAAAATCTCAACAATGAAATACCCGAATATGCTGTCGTGTAACAGAGAATACAATAATCTGAGGAAAGAAATGTAAAAGTGTTAATCTACAACACTTGAGTCTAAACTCAATATACAAACTGAATCCTAATCTAGATGTACAATAGATAGGAATCGACTAAGACAAAGTGCCGCAACAGTCCACTACTGCCACAGCTCCACAAAAACACTAGATGGATGAACATCAATGGCGTCCTTACGTAGGAACACCTAAAGTAATACAATATATACATGGAGGAGAAAATATAAATGGGGCAGAGCCCGAGTTGAAAAACATTTTATAGAAAGTGTATTAAAATGCATAATAATTATAAATGCATTATTACATGATTAAGGTGGAATCGAACTCTCCATAATAATCCAACTCACCTCTCAACTAGAGCGTGCACTAAACGTATGCACGTGACATCCAAATGTATGCCCAATTCTAATTAGGCAAAGAATCTAACTAGATCCCAAAATAAATATTAGATTAAGATATCTAACTTATCTCGAAATCTACACTTATCTACATTCCCATCTAAAACATTACTTTATTTTAAATGTGTCATAGTTCTCTTTATATTTGTTCATTTCTTGAACATATGGGGTTGCATAATCAACCACATAATCACAATCCATCAACATTTTCATGTACTAGAATTTCATATATTCTAGTTATGCCCTCATTTGGCATGAATACAATATAAATAATTATATGTGAGTTATTAGCATTAAGAGTTAAGGACTAAACCCCTCCCGATTCTCAACACGGCACTGCGTTTCGTGCGTGGGACGTCTCGCCGAAGTGAAATCCAAACAAGGACCCCCCCTCCCCCCCCCCCCCCCCGTTACACTACTCCTGATCGTATTGATCCTCGAGGTTCATTATGCCCTCAATGCATGATGCATGTAACCCAATTTTTTATTTCTCAATTTTTAATTAATTAATATTCCCAATTCTCAACAGTACACGGCGTTTCATGCGTGGGACATCTCGCCGAAGCGAAATCTAAACAAGGACTCGTTACACTACTCCTAGCACTGTCGATTGTCGATTGTTGGGATAGGTGATATATATATATATATAAGTATGTGCATTAAGGACTAAATTACCCCCAAGTTCCAACATTACACTACGTTTCGTGCGTGGGACGTCTCGCCGAGGCGAAATCCAAACAAGGAACCCCCCCGATACACTAGTCCTGGCAATGTTAGTCCTTGAGGTCCATTATACCCTTGATACCCAAGTACAAGCAGAATCAACAATAACCATCTAACACAGCTATAACTCGAGGACGCAGGCTCACCTGCTATCACCTTCCAGCAGCCCATAAACGTAGCAAATTGGGGCCACCTGGTGGGGTTCAACGACACCCACCTCGTGATCAACTCACGCACACAACGTCCCGGTAAGCAGTCATAGCTCCTAACCGGCAAGTGAGAACGTCACATACCCTCGACTTCTCACCCCCAAAAATGCATATATATATCGCATAATAATCACAATGGACGACTATGACCTGGGGAATATCCACACCCTGCTCTTTGATCCAGGATGCTCACCCTCAATGCACGCAACTTCCCAATGATAGAAAGGAGGGGGTATGCTTCACTATATATATATATATATATATATATATATATATATATATATATATATATATATATATATATATATATATATATACCATCATATAAGGTATACATACATCATCACAACATATAAAGATATACCATCATGTAAGGTATACATGCCACACCATTTACATTTTCAATATTACGCACTTAGGCGTAGTTGAATTAATATCATTATTTAGTATATCACTCTCTTTTGATACACTAACCGTCAATTCTCACACATTAACCCCACTTAGTATACATTATACTATTTCTCGCTTGAAGCTCACATGTCGCTTCTAATAATGAATTGTTTCTCATTTCAATTCACGTTAAGGATATTCTTTTATCCTAATGTTATTCAATTAGAAATTCTCATAGTGTGAGACATCTCCCAAATCAAACATCAATAAGGATATTTCTATATCCATATACACATCAATTAGCATTTATAATTCTCCATTTATAATAGGATTCAACTCATTTTATGAACCTGTTAAAGTTATCCCATTTGGGATTGGATTCTAAAATCCAATATCACTAAACGTATTATCATTCTCCTATATGAATTTAATAATTATCTCCCAATAGAGTCTCCAATCAAGGTGGGCTTCCCCACTTAGAAAATACCAAAATCTCTAATCGGTATTCCTCAAATTTTAGTCAATATGACTCCAAAATTTATTATAAGGGAAGCTCGCTAAAAGTCTCCAAAACATACTCCAAATATATCCTATAGAGGTTCCCAATCGTTAACCTCGAATAAATTGGAATGCAATTCTCCCTAGAAAAACATTCCCCTAAAAGCCCTGTTTCCGAATCGATTCGGGCCAATTCCCAATCGATGCGGCCCAGCGAATCGATTCGGCCAGGAAGGCGAATCGATTCGGGTCATCATACCTGGGACTCTGTCTCATGCCGAATCAATTTGGTTGGGGTCCGAATCGATTTGGTCACTCAGACCTGGGCCCGTGCATATTTCCGAATCGATTCGATAGGAGGCCGAATCGATTCGGCCCTTCAGAACTCTCGAAAATGGCTACTTTTTAAGTAAGCCAAAATCCCAAAAAAAATTTAATCATTTTATCTTCATTTCTCTTCAACCCAATCACATATATATCATCAATATTCATCCTAGAATACATATAAACTAATTTCTATCCTCAAATCAAAGATCTACATATTAAATCTAAGATTATACCCAAAAGTTAAGTTTTGATAAACTAAACCTAAAACCTAAAGATTTAATCCACAAATCATGCAATAAATGGTACACAATAATTATTTAGCAAGTTTAATCACTTGCCTTGGGTTCGTAGGGTCTGAATCTGCCTTGAGATCGCGTATTTGTCGGAAAATCCTATTTCTCTCTCTCTTCTCCTTCCTATTCTTCTTCTTTATTTCTATCTTTCTATTTCTCTTTCTCTCTTTGGAGAAATAAATATCCCGTAGGATTTTTAAGCCCTAACTCCCAAGATACACATCTTTAAATGATAATACACACTTTAAATGACTCGATGACTTTAATTCGAGTCAAACTGACTTAAATTATTTCGGAACCTAAATAGACCCCAAGTATAGTCATTTCAACTTTCTCGACCGTTCCGGACACAACTACACCCTCAGAATCGCCATTCGATACACTTTCTAACGACTCCAAGTTTTGACCTCAAGTGCCAAATTAATTAATCTCCAATTAAAATAATATTAATTTCTCCCAAAATATATAAATCATTGTCTCCAAGACCTTGGGTTGTTACACAAGACTCACTATGTTTCTTCGAACAAGGTAAGAAGAGAAATTTTTAAAGACAAAATGTATTGGCTTTCAAAATAAGTGTGATTTTCTCTTCTCACTTTGTTCTTCAAGTTTATTTTTCTTCATTCTTGAATTAAAGAAATCTAGACATTCATATTCTGTAACTACCGTCGCTTATGAGAGCCTATTTTATATTTACTTACTATGTGAGGTAATTAAATATGAAATGTCGTAATATGGAGTAAGTATTAATTTAAGGAAGAAAAGTTAATATTTACTAACTAGTTGAATATTTACTGTATGAGCATGTACATATCCTTAGGGTGAGCTTATTGTGTCATAAGAATTTTAAATGACATTGTGATTTAATATGGAATCAGAACTTAAAATGAGTTATAAAATATCTAAATGATAATTTGGAGGCCGTAGTTGATTTAGGAAGGTGCGAGATAGTCAAAATATGTGCAATATTGTATTCTGAGATTTTGGGCACTTTTGGCTCATTATACCTTAAATATGCAGTTGCGTGTTATTTTATCGCGGTATTGATCATTTAAGTTGGGATTGTTGACTGATGGCACGACTTAGTCTTGATAAGTCTTCTATTTCCCCTAATTTCATTTCCTAAACCAAGAGAGAACTCGAGAGAGGAAGAGAAAGAGTAGAGAAGAGAATAGAAGAAGAGATTAAAGATTGAGGAGGGATTCTTGCTTCTACACAAGGAAATTATGTATTTGCTAGATTGAGGCGAGTTTTCTACTTGCTATATGTGATTTAAGATAAATTATTAGATGTGATAATGGTGTAATGATCATGGTTTAACTAGTTTAGGGTTTTTGTGTATTTGTGAGTCTTGGATTGTTAAAGAATGATTTGGATGATTATTGATGGTTCTGATAGTAGTTAGTAGCAATTATGATGTGTTGGTGACAATAAATGATCTTGGGTGAAAGGGATTTGAGTTGGGTTGAATTTGGAGTCCAAGACTCCATAGCCAAAAGTGGCAAAATTCGCAGGACTGAATCGATTCGACCTGGCCGAATCGACTTGCCTAGGGATAGTTTCCAGGACTAGGTGAACCGAATCGATTCGGCCTAGTCCGAATCAATTCGGCATTTATGAAGAAACCCAATTTCCCTGACCGAATCGATTTGTAGGGTCCGAATCGATTCGGCAATTAAGCAGAATCCCATATTTTCTGGCCGAATCGATTCGAAAATCTTGCATTTTTTAATTTTGTTTTCTTTTTCATTTTTAACCCCTTTTCTCTAGTTTTAGGACATGGGAACCTTCTTATATGAATTCAACTTAGAGTCCTAGAGTTCTAGGTGAGTTAGTTTACTACCCTATACTAGAATTGGGTTACATGGGGATTATTTTGAGGTCGCACGAAGCGATGTTCAGGCATTACTTTCCTTGTTCAACTAGTACATGTCTAGGAGATTTCTAAGTCATATTTGGAGACCTTAGAAGTTAATGTGATGTATGATGGTTAATTATAAAGCCCAAAAGGGACTTGGGAAAATAACTTGGGAGCTCGAATATTCTTTGAGGTTATTATAATGATGTGAGGTCTGTATAGTTCTGAAAAACTATAATGCATTTGATAAAATGTAAATGGATAAAGTAAATGATAATTTACTAAATTAAGCAATGGAAATTAATGAAATGGTTTAAACACACCTCTCTAAATGTCATCATAAGGGAAGTTCGTGCGTTAGGTGAAGCCCCCTGACTAATCAATGCAGGGTGGATATAGTCCTAGGCCATATGAGCGCTTGTTTTATATTTTCTGCGATGGGTAGGAGATTTCGGGTGTGGTCTTGACTATCCCGCAAGCATATGGCCACTTCCCGATGTTTCGTTAGGATACCATGTTGTCTTATGATAAGCCCTGGAAGATGATGGTCATTTAGGGGCGCGCACAGTGGGGAAATCCGGACGGGCGGTCTTAGAATCGTTATATATTTATATATATATACTTATAACTATTCTAATCATCAAGTGGGACTTGATGGATATTAATGCCATAAAGAGCATAGTATATGCCACAAAGAGCATACAATTGAGATACGTGCCACAAAGAGCACATGATAAAATTTGTATTCCTGATAAGGAATGGAAAGATGAAAAATGAAAATGGTGAAAGATGAAAAAGTCTTATGATTATTCTTATTCTCTTACCTAATTTAATTTCACTTTATAATCATTTAATTGCCTTAGTTCATTATAGGATGTTGTCATGTTAGATTGTCATCTTTATCATCCATGCTTAATTATTCATTATTATCATACTTGTCATTTATCTGGTGATCACATAAAATCGGGACCTGACCCATTCTTCTTTCATGTTGTGCATATATATTTATTATATCCGCTCATGTGCTCCACCGCAAGGATGCCCGTAATGACTTCCCCATTCCAGTGTCTTTTGAGGAGCCGTGACATTTTGCGGATATCACGGGATATTTTGTGTAGACGTCGTCATTGTTGTTTTCTAGTTACGATCGGGTCTTTATTCGGGCGTGTGGCCCAAACTGTTGTAATTGTATAATGGATGTAATATGTAACTCATAGAACTTATTGTACATTGTATGTAATTTGGTTGAACGATATTTCATTCGGTCCTCTTATTATAATATTTTTGTTGTTGATATACATATATACTTTTGGGGTTTCCACCTTCTTTTCGGTTATGGGTTGTTGATAATGCTTTCTTTAAATATCAAAACGAAAATTTTTGACAACCCGTTTTCTGAAATATTGTGTGGTTATCTCAGATACTTTTTATGTAGTTACGGTGCTGAGAATGATTCCATCAATGATTCCTGTATTATTGGAGTATCGGGATGGCCACCCCTTATTTTGGATATCGGGTTATCATAGATGGTATCAAAGCATCAGGTTCTAGATTCTTTAGGATCTATGCGGACTTGTCACGCTGTACAGTAGCGTTTTTTAATATAGAGCTTAATGTTAGGACTGCTTTCTTGCTTATTTGTGCGATCTTCTGCAAGATAGATTATATTATATAGTATCTTAACTCTATTATTTCTTCATCTCAGATGACGCCTAAGAGAGTACGTCCCGCTCGACGTAATAGAGTTGTGGAAGAGGAGGTTGGTCCTCCACCGCCGCCACCGGGGAGTATAAATGCTGCTGATGTAGCAAACATAGTGGCCCATGCAGTCAATGCAGCGATGACTGCCGTGGTACAACAAATGCCACAAGCTCAACCACAGGGGAAAGAGGCACAAGCTCCTACGGGACCTTCTCCATGGGAAAGAGTTAGGAAGTCTTTTCTAAAGGGCGATCCCCCAGAATTCGATGGAGGCTCGGATGTTATAAGGGAAAATCAGTGGAAGAAAGACATCCAACGCCATCTTCGAATGGTAGAATGTATTGAGGAGAAAAAGAAAATTTTTGTTACTTTCAAGCTTGTCGTATCGGCATTACATTAGTGGGAGTCGATGACTACACCGGAGCGAAGGGATACGATGTCAATCACTAATTTTTGGGCCTTGTTTTACGGAAAGTACTTCCCTCCCGTAGTCAAAAGGGAGATGCAAAGGAAGCTTCAAGATTTAGTACAGGGAGAGAGATCGGTTGCATAGTACGAAGATGAGTTCACCTTGTTGGAAAGTTTTGTACCGGACGAAGTGACTCCAGAAGAGAAGAGAATCTCCAAGTTTGTGGGTGGTTTACATTGGAGAATAAAACAACACTTGTTGGAAAATCTGGCTTTACAAACCTTTGGAGATTTGATGAATGCGGCACTACTTCATTGCCAAGAGCATAGATTGTTTGTGCAAAATAGCAAGAAGGCTACCGCGATGGGGAAAGTGAGAAAACCTGGAGGTAATGGGATCGGGGGAGGAGCATCTCCTTCATCTCAATCTTTGGGAGCAAACAGAGAGAGGGGGAACCCCAGCAAGGGGATTTGTCTAAATGCCAACGCTTTGGTGGATTTAATGCGGGTGGTAACAATAATAGGCCGGGTCAAGGTGGACCACCACAACAACAAGCAGGCAGAGGTAGGAATGGTGGTAGAGGCCAGCAGGGCCGAGGTTTGGGGCAGTTTCGAAACAATCAAGGGCGAAACTAGGAGAATGTGGAGAACAAATGTTTTCAGTGCGGAGAGCTGGGCCATTATAAGAGGTCGTGTCCTCAGTTGATTGGAGGGCATCTTCCTAGGGCTCCACAGCAACCATATGTTCAGTTTCTTCCATATGCACCTAATCCCGTTGTTCCTCCACAGCAGGGGCAACTACAGTATGGACAGGTCTATCATATTCAGGAGGCTATGCTTCCTCCGGCCCCTCCAGCACCGCCGGCGATTGAGGGTAAGTTTCTCATCCAAGGGCATATGGGTCGGGTGTTATTTGATACGGGTGTGACACATTCTTTCATCTCTAGGAATTTCGCTCAGACTACAGATTTGATAAAGGCGGCTGAGAGTACTTTCACTAGCGTTGAATCCTCTATGGGTGATGGTTCATCGATTTTCTTTATTTGTAAAAACATAGGGATTAATCTTAGTAATTTGTGCTTTGAGGCCGATTTGCTCGTCCTTGACATGGTCAGGTATGATGTGATTTTGGGTATGGATTGGTTAGTGAAATATCACATGATAGTGAATTGTTACGGGAAGAGTATAGTCTTCGCAGTTCCGGGACAAGAAATGTTCTTGGTTGTTATGCCTTGTATGGAAGGAGGTACGAGTACTTATTTATATTGTACTGCAGACGATACTTCTAGGGATGTAGTTGTTCCCCTGGATTCTCTTTCGTTTGTTAGATATTTTGAAGATGTCTTTCGAGAAATACTGGGATTACCTTCGAGTCGGGAGATTGAGTTTGTGATTGATTTAGCGTCGGGAACTCGACCTATTGTGAAAGCTCCATATCGCATGGCTCATGTGGAAATGAGGGAGTTAAGGGATCAAATTTAGCAGTTATTGGAGCAGGGATTTATTAGGCGTAGTACGTCGCCATGTGGTGCTCCGGTATTGTTTGTAAAGAAAAGAAACGGTTCTCTCCAGCTATGTGTGAACTCTAGAGAGTTAAATAAAGTCACCATCCGGAATAAATACCCTTTGCCTCGCATTGATGATTAATTTGACCAACTTAGGAGAGCGTCCTACTTCTCTAAGATCTATTTGAGGACGGGGTATCATCAATTGAGGATACGGTAACAGGATGTCTCCAAGACTGCATTTCTGACCCAATACGGATCCTATGAATTCTTGGTTATGCCCTTTGGACTAACCAATGCCCCCGCTGTATTTATGGATCCCTTGAATAGGGTATTTCGGGATTTCCTTAACCAATTTATTATTGTCTTCATCGATGACATCTTATTCTATTCTTAGACAGAATCTGACCATGTTACTCACTTACGATTGGTCCTACAAAGATTGAGGGATCAGCAATTGTATGCAACGTTCGAGAAGTGTGGCTTTTAGTTAAAGGAAGTTCAGTTTTTGGGTCATGTGGTGTCATCCCAAGGTATATCGGTGGATCCAAGAAAGGTGATTGCGGCGAGGGAGTGGGGTCAGCCCACGACGCCTACCGAAATTCATAGTTTTCTGGGTTTGGCGGGTTATTACCGTCGGTTTATTAAGGGTTTCTCAAAAATCACAAGCCCTTTGATAAATTTGACCCAGAAAGGAGTGAGATTTGTTTGAGATAGCTCTTGTCAGACTGCTTTTGATGAGCTCAAAGATAGATTGACATCGGCTCCAGTCCTTGCATTGCCAAAACCAGGATTGGAATATCTAGTCTTTACCAATGAATTTCTTCAAGGATTAGGAGGTGTGCTTCAACAAGAGAGACGGGCTATTGCTTATGCTTCTTGAAAGCTTAAGACTCATGAAATAAACTATTCGGTGCATGACTTAGAACTTGTCTCCCTTGTCTTTGCCTTGAAGATTTGGAGACATTATAATTTGGGGGAGAAATTCAATCTTTTCACGGACCATAAATTGCAACAATATTTATTCTCACAGAAAGATTTTAATATGCGTCAGCGCCGATGGTTGGAGTTCGTGAAAGATTATCAATTTGATATCCATTATCATCCGGGCAAAGCGAACGTAGTGGCGAACGCCTTGAGTAGGAGGCCCGAGGGAGAGTTAGCTGAAGTATGGAAAGCTAAGTGTAAAGAACTCAGTCAGGATGATGCGGTGGTGAGAGCGTTCATGTTAGTGATGACCGTTACTCATACCATTGTGGAAAGGGTTGTGTAAGCCCAAGGAAGGGATAAGGCTTGTCAGGACCATATACACCGATTACTATCCGACGGAGCAGAATCCTACTCAATTAGTTCAGAGGGTGGGTTACACTTCTATGGGAGACTTATTATTCCAGATGAGGGAGATTTGAGACGGGCGGTAATGGCGAAATCTCATGGGTCAAAATTACGGTACATCCTGGTGGGGATAAGATGTATCAAGACATGCATCACCAGTATTGGTGGCTCAGCATGAAGTGGGATATTTCGGAGTTTGTATCTCAATGCACTACTTGTCAGCTGGTCAAGATTGATCATCAGCGACCGACAAGTTTGTTGAAACCGTTGGAGATTACTGTATGGAAATGGGAAAGCATATCGATGGACTTTATTACGGGCTTACCAAGATCACCAAGGGGTTATGATTCGATTTGGGTAATTGTCCACCGCTTGACTAAGTCAGCACACTTCCTACCCGTTCGTGCTGATTATGACAGTACTCGTTATGCCTAATTATTTATCGAGGAGGTCGTTAGAATTCATGGGGTACCTTTAAATATCATTTTCGACTGGGAGAAGATCTTTGTCTCCCACTTTTGTCAAAGTTTTCAAGAGGCCATGGGGACTGAATTGAAGTTAAGCACTTCTTATCATCCTCAAACTAATGGTCAAACTGAAAGAGTAAACCAAATGTTGGAGGATATGCTCCGTATGTGCATGCTTGATTTCAAGGGCGGTTGGGAACAATACCTACCATTGGTTGAGTTCGCTTATAACAACTCATACCAATTTACTATTATAATGGCACCCTATGAAGCTCTTTATGGCCGGCCATATAGATCGCACACTTGTTGGTTGGAAGTGGGTGATAATAAATTCCTTGCACCTGAAATGATCCAAGTTACTTCTTCAAAAATTAAACTTATTCGGAATCGTATTCGGATAGCTCAAGACCGCCAAAAGATCTATACCGATGCGGGTAGAAGACACATGGAGTTGGAGGTTGGGGACCAAGTCTTGGTGCGAGTGTCACTGATGAAGGGCATTAAGCGTTTCAGGAAGAAAGAAAAGCTTGCGCCGCATTTTGTTGGACCTTTTCCAATTATTACGAAAGTCGGTCCAGTGGCATATCAACTTGATTTATCGGAATCTTTACAGCAAATTCACGATGTATTCCATGTTTCCTCTCTGAAGAAGTATAAGAGATGTGAAGGTGCCCATTGGCACATCCCTTTTGAGGATATCCACTTGCAACTCGACGTTTCATATGAAAAACAATCGGTTGCTATTCTTGATCATGGGGAGCGTAAGTTGAGGTCTCATGTGGTACCCGTGATGAGAATCCAATGGAGTCATCACAATTCTAAAGAATCGACGTGGGAACGTGAGGATGACATGCGGGAGAAATATCCGCATCTCTTCTTGCAAGGTACGCTTGAATTTTGGGGACAAGATTCCCTCATAAGGGGGGGAGTATGTAACAACCCTCGCTTATGAGAGCCTATTTTATATTTACTTACTATGTGGGGTAATTAAATATGAAATGTCGTAATATGGAGTAAGTATTAATTTAAGGAAGAAAAGTTAATATTTACTAACTTGTTGAATATTTACTATATGAGCATGTAAATATCCTTATGGTGAGCTTATTGTGTAATAAGAATTTAAAATGACATTGTGATTTAATATGGAATCGGAACTTAAAATGAGTTATAAAATATCTAAACGATAATTTGGAGGCCGTATTTGATTCCGGTACATGGGAGATAGTCAAAATATGTGCTATATTGTATTCTGAGGTTTTGGGCACTTTTGACTAATTATACCTTAAATATGCAGTTACGTGTTATTTTATCGTAGTATTGATCATTTAAGTTGGGATTGTTGACTAATGGCACGACTTAGTCTTGCTAAGTCTTCTATTTCCCCTAATTTCATTTCCTAAACCAAGAGAGAGGAAGAGAAAGAGTAGAGAAATGAAGAAGAGATTGAAGATTGAGGAGGGATTCTTGCTTCTACACAAGGAAATTCTGCATTTTCTAGATTGAGGTAAGTTTTCTACTTGCTATATGTGATTTAAGATAAATGATTAGATGTGATAATGGTGTAATGATCATGGTTTAACTAGTTTAGGGTTTTTGTGTATTTGTGAGTCTTGGATCGTTAAAGAATGATTTGGATGATTATTGATGGTTATGATAGTAGTTAGTAGCAATTATGATGTGTTGGTGACAATAAATGAGCTTGGGTGGAAGGGATTTGAGTTGGGTTGAATTTGGAGTCAACAACTCCATAGCTAAAAGTGGCAAAATTCGCAGGGCCAAATCGATTCAGCCTGGCCGAATCGATTCGCCCAGGGACAGTTTCAAGGACTAGGTGAACCAAATCGATTTGGCCTAGTCTGAATCGATTCGGCATTTAAGTAGAAAACCAATTTCCCTGACCGAATCGATTCGTAGGGTCTCAATCGATTCGACAATTATGCAGAATCCCATATTTTCTGGCCGAATCGATTCGAAAATCCTGCATTTTTTAATTTTGTTTTCTTTTTCATTTTCAACCTCTCTTCTCTAGTTTTAGGACATAGGACACTTCTTATATGAATTCAACTTAGAGTCCTAGAGTTCTAGGCGAGTTAGTTTACTACCCTAGACTAGAATTGGGTTACATGGGGATTATTTCGAGGTCGCACGAAGTGATGTTCAGGCATTACTTTCCTTGTTCAACTAGTACATGTCTAGGAGATTTCTAAGTCGTATTTGGAGACCTTATAAGTAAATGTGATGTATGATTGTTTATTACAAAGACCAAAAGGGACTTGAGAAAATAACGTGGGAGTTCGAATATTCTTCGAGGTTATTATAATGATGTGAGGTCTGTATAGTTCCGAAAAACTATAATGCATTTGATAAAATGTAAATGGATAAAGTAAATGATAATTTACTAAATTATTCAATGGAAATGAATTAAATGGTTTAAACACACCTCTCTAAATGACATCATAAGGGAAGTTCGTGCGTAAGGTGAAGCCCCCTAACTAATCAATGCAGGGTGGATATAGTCCTAGGCCATATGAGCACTTGTTTTCTATTTTCTGCGATGGGTATGAGATTTCGGGTGTGGTCTTGACTATCCCGCGGGCATATGGTCGCTTCCCGACGTTTCCTTAGGATCCCAGGTTGTCTTATGATAAGCCCTGGAAGATGATGGTCATTTAGGGGCGTGCACAGTGGGGAAACCCGGACGGGCGGTCTTATAATCGTTATATATATATACTTATAACTATTCAAATCATCAAGTGGGACTTGATGGATATTAATGCCATAAAGAGCATAGTATATGCCACAAAGAACATACAATTGAGATACGTGCCACAAAGAGCACATGATAAAATTTGTATTCCTGATAAGGAATGGAAAGATGAAAAATGAAAATGGTGAAAGATGAAAAAGGTTTATGATTATTCTTATTCTCTAACCAAATTGAATTTCACTTTATAATCATTTAATTGCCATAGTTCATTATAGGATGTTGTCATGTTAGATTGTCATCTTTATCATTCATACTTAATTATTCATTATTATCATACTTGTCATTTATCTGGTGATCACATAAAATCGGGCCCTGACCCGTTTTTCTTTCATGTTGTGCATATATATATATATATATTATATCCACTCAGGGGCTCCACTGCAAGGACGCCCGTAATGACTTCCCCATTCTAGTGTCTTTTGAGGAGCCGTGACATTTTGCGGATATCATGGGATATTTTGTGTAGAAGCCGTCATTGTTGTTTTCTAGTTACGATCGGGTCTTTATTCGGGCGTGTGGCCCAAACTGTTGTAATTGTATAATGGATGTAATATTCAACTCATGGAACTTATTGTACATTGTACGTAATTTGGTTGACCGATATTTCATTCGGTCCTCTTATTGTAATATTGTTGTTGTTGATATACATATATACTTTTGGGGTTTCCACCATCTTTTCGGTTATGGGTTGTTGATAATGCTTTCTTTAAATATCAAAATGAAAATTTTTGACAACCGGTTTTCTGAAATATTGTGTGGTTATCTCATATACTCTTTATGTTGTTACGGTGCTGAGAATGATTCCATCCATGATTCCTGTACTATTGGAGTATCGGGTTGGCCACCCCTTATTTCGGATACCGGGTTGTCACATATTCAAGCTTGTTTTGACAAATTATTTTTCAAAATAATTTTTTTCCTTAAATATGGTCTACTTTTAAAAATCTTTCAGAACACTTTGAGTTTTTAGAGAAACCAAACCCTTCACATCTTTTTTAACCATAGGATATCCTCACGCATCCTAGATTATAGTCGGTGGTTCCATTTCCATAGAACAAAAATGTTCTTACACTTCGAAGAAGAAGAATTTTGGTGGAAAATTTGAAGACATTAGTCCAGACAAAACTGATAGCGATCCTGTAGCGTACTCCAGCTATTGGTTCTCTCTTTGGATAATATGGTGAGAAATAGTTGAAAGGAATTTAGTCTTTTTTGTGATTGTGAGGCTTTTTTTCTATTTGTGTAAATCTCTAGCGTACTCCAGCTATTTTTTTCTATGGGGTTTTCCTCGTATATTAGGTGTTGTGGGAATTATTTTATATTTGTGGATTATTAAAATCATTTGTCTTGATAAAAAGAAAAAATTTATTAGATTCTAATCTTGATAAAACATTATTCAACATAGACGTTTTGGATGCCTTATACCCTTTGTTATTTTATAAAGAAAAATATCTTTTGAATTGGTAATTAATAGTTAATTGGATATCTACCTTTGAGAAATCGCACTCTTTATTCTCTCTTTATTTAACCAATTGTCGACTTAAATCATCAGTGGGTGGTAGGTCAGTCAAGAACCAATTTTTCGGCAAAAATTCATTATGCTATTGATTTTCTATCTCTCTATTTATCAAATTAGTTAAGGGTGGTTGTGGGCATGCTGGTGGTGTTTGGGTGTTTTGGCATTGAGATTTGAAAATCGTTGGTGATGGGGTGTGTAGGGTTATTTTTTTAGGGTCAAAGATGGTGGTGGGTTGTGGTGGTTTCATGGTGTTTGTGGTTTTTTGGCGCGAAAACGAGGAGGATGGGTGGGTTTGAGTTATTACTAGTGAATTCAACTGGAAAGAGGGTTGCTTGATTTTTTTATGAGGTTCTCAACAGGCATGGGGAAGTTTGGGATCTTCGACAGTAACAGACAGAGGAGAAATTAGAGAGAGGTCAAAATCAATAACCATATGTGATTTCCATTAATTATGTTTTTTAACTGAGATAAAATTAAGGATGCCTTTGAAATACTTTTTAAACATTAAGAGTAGGATTAATTGCAAACTTAATCCTGATGTTTGGGGCTATATTGAATTTTAGACCCTTTCTTCTAAAAGTTTCAATGTTAACTATAAGATTTCTAAATTTTTGCAATGTTAACCCTCCGTTAGGAGACATTACAGAATAGTTGGCTTAATAGTCAATGTGGCATCCATGTATAATTCCTTCCAATAAAGAAGTGCCTTGTCGTAAATAGGACCTATGTGAAAAAATAATTAATAAAAAGTTAATCTAATATCTCTATATACTATAAAATGCAAAACAAGCATTTAATGATGGGGTCTTCTAAAGCTATCCACGTGGCACATCTCTATCTGTCTTTTTATTTCTATACCTCTAAAACGATAGATTAGGATAGTTATGAGCATTTAATATCTATTAAATTGGTACATGCATCAAACCCCTCCCTTCCTCTCACATTCGTCTTTTTATTTCTCTACCCCAGTCCCATCCATCATTCATTGTATTCAATGTCTTTCTTTTTTTGTTTAAACTTCTATATTTTTTTTTAAACATCAAACTCATTATGTTATTGTTTTGAATCATTTTTTGTTTGTGATAGGTCCTTGGACAAGATCATTTCCCCAATGACTAGAGGTAAAAGTTACTTTTTCTCTCTATATAAATATATGTGTATATAAATTTAGTTTTGTTTATATATATATATATATCACTGTTCTAAAAAACCCGCCTAGGCTCCGCCTAGGCACGCCTAGGCTTAAGGCTTGGAAGAAACGCCTCGCCTTACGCTTTTCACGCCTTATTCTTGGTAAAACCCTTAAGGCGCACTTTTTTCTAAAAACAACAATGATTTAGTGAAACGATGTCGCCTTTTAAAGAATTTGTTTACAAATCGACCATTATCTCATCCAAAATAATCAAATAGTATTTTAGTTTGCATATATTCAGACATATTTTTATGATATGCGCAATTTTTGTATTTTAATAGCCTTGTTATGGTTAAAAAAAATTAAAATATATTAAGAAGGCCTAAACGCCTTTTCACGCCTTTTTACGCCTAGGCCCGCCTAGGCTTCTAAGGCTTAAGGCTTGGCCTCCACGCCTCAATCACGCCCCGCGTTTTTTAGAACCTTGATATATATATATATATATGTGTGTGTGTGGGGGGGTGGGGGGGGTGCGCGCGTGTGTGTTGTGGGGGGGTGATTTTGTTATGAGCCACTCCATTAATCCAATTACTTTAATTCTTCCGTGATCTATTTGTGTTGAATATTGAATGTTAATTGGCTATTTTTTTTTTATGTTTTTTTGAAGGTCCTTTTCAATTTTCTCTATTAAGTTAATCATGGATGATATGAACCATTTGATGATTAAAGGCTTATTGATCATATCCTTTTATTTTTGGTGTTTTTGTATCATTAGTGAAAGTACCAATACATGATTTAAAGTTTTTTCCCCTTCAATTATATTGCTTTCTTATTTTTTTTTCTTTAGTTGTTGTCTTTTGTGGCTTTGTACAGATCACTCCTAAAAAAAAATTCGTTTCATTTTTATGTTGTTTCTTAAGTTGATGATTCATACATTTAGATCAAGTTTAGAGTAAGCGAGAAATTTATTTTGTGAGTACAAAGAATGTCTATATTTTATTCCTTTCAAATGTTCTAAAATTTTCTATAGAATTAATTTGCAAACATGTATGCTTTTATGGCTACTTCTTTATTTTGGAGGGTACCTTTGGAACCTATTACCATCATAGGTGCATGAGAAAATAAGAGAGCAATAAACACAGCATGACATATAAGATTTGTGCTTGGATCAATTTAGACTTATAGTAATCTTTTATATGTAGATCATACTCAAAGTAGGCTCAATGTTTGTAATTGTAGAGACATATAACTCATATGAATAAATAATTACTCACATTCAATATGAATATGAGTTTTTTGACAAAAAATATTTATATTTATTTGTGACATTAATGGTAAAATAATTTCAAAATCAATAATAAATGTAATTTTATATGATGGACAATGTAATAAACAAATAATATTTTTAATGAAAGACGTGTCATGTTTATATAATTAAAATTATTAAAATGAATTTGCATTTTATTCGATTGTATATATAAATATATTATAAATGATTTATGTATGTCACCTGCACATCGTGCGGGTTATATGCTATATACTATAAAATGCTAAACAAGCATTTAATGACAGCTTCTTCTAAGCCTATCCATGTGGCATCTCTATCTCTATTCTCTATTCTCTATCTATATATGCTTATGGGTAATCAAAAGACAATATTTTATTTTGGATAACCAAAAGTCAGGAAGCCCTAGCGTTGGTTTATTGGTATTAGCAAAGCCCAAAACCTTTTCATTAGAATAAGACTTGAATAGGTCTACGAGCATTTGAGAAAATGAATGGGCTCCCCTACACATTTTGATGTTAGCTTCTACCAAACTATGAACCCAATCGTGGCTATTTTATATATATACTATCAAGAAGCAATATCCCCATGTACTCAGGTAATATGCTATTTCTTTAACCCTTTGATTTTTGAAAGCCCAATTAAAAAACACGTAATATGGTATTTCTTTAAGCCTTTACCAAAGTAAAGATACACCCTCTTGCACATGTTATAGATTGATGTTTTTTTTAATCCAAATTTTCAGATTTGTATTTTTAAATTATTGGATAAAGATTTTTTATTTTTTCTAAGAGATTTGATGATAGTTTTTTATATATTAAAAAACAGGTTTTTTGGATAAAGTTTTTTTTTTCTAGAAATCATTTTTATTCTGCTAGAAAATATTTTTTTTAGGATGAAAACATTTTTTTTTCTAAAAATCTTTTATCAAAATTATTTTTATGCTTTTTTAATCATGTTTAGAATTTTTATTTCTGGATTTTTTTTCTTTTTTATTATTTAAAAAAAAATTGTTTTTTCTGTATACGCTAAATTTGGTTTGTCTCTATCTTATCATTCTCTCTCATGATAATATGATTTCAATATTTGTAAGATCTGATGCATTTAAAAGTTTTTTTCCCCTTCTCGGGTATAATGAAAATATGGGTTTTTTGAGATTAGGGGTATCAACTATATTATCACTCTATAATTAACATTACAAAACTATTTAATTTGAAATTTCATCCTCTTTAATTATATATCTTATTTCTCATTTCTCAATGTAGTATAATCAACCTCATATAACACTTTTTTTTATAATACATTGTTTGCCATTTATCGATATTTTTAACGAAATCGCTCGCGCATCGCGCGAGTTTACACCTAGTAATAATATAAAAACGGTGTCTCCTCCTACCGTTACGCCATGTGGCATTACATCTCCTCTGTAATGAATGATATCAATGCAAATCCAAGACTCAAAACTCAGAAAAATTACCCTTCCTTTCCTACCTTTTTGACTCCTCACTTCTTACGAGGACTCCCCGTTTCCCCAACAATCCTTTTTTTACAACGCTCTCTACCTCTTCTTTCTACTTTGTGCATTTATTTTCCCCTCTCATTATAATTCTTTCCACCTTCTATCTCTTTGCATTCTAGCAACTTTCTAAAGATGACTATTTAATTGATATCTATATAATACTATATCTACATATGTTGAAGCTGCAATCATTGTAGCCATAAGAGATTGTGTCCATACAGACAACCAGTAGCACACCTTCATTTTTGGTATTTCTATTCATCTCTCTCTCTCTCTCTCTCTCTCTCTCTCTCTCTCTCTCTCCCTCTCTGTATATATATATATATATATATATATATGTGTGTGTGTGTGTGTGTGTGTGTGTGTGTATCTTTTTATCCGGTCTGTGAATGCTCCTGTTTTGGGCTGTGTCAAATTAGTTCAAATAATTAGTATGGATTTTCACTTATAAAAGGTTTTTCACGTAAGGATTTTAATATGTGTTCTCTAAACAAAATTTTGTTTTGGAAGATTACTTATTTGTTTTTTCATATATATAACTTTGTTCGGTCTTCCATGTGTTTTACTCTCTAAAAAATATTTTGGTTTTCAAATAGTTTGGTCACATGCTTTTTCCATTGCCCACCAACTCTTTGGGGGAAATACCATTTTTAGGATATATTATACCTATTTTATAAAGATTTTTTGTATGCCTCACAAATGAAAAAGTGTTGTCAAATTTTTTTAAGAGAATTTGTATGGGACTTCACTTTTATGCCTCACAAATGATTGTTGTTAATGTTTTTTTATTGCGTTTTAGACATGTATTTTCAACTTATCTAAATGAGGTTAGTTTCTTGCCTGTTCTCAATCCCATAGCTAACTGTGTTTAGTATACTACACATTTTCTACCTGATATTTCCCCAAAACAGTTGGTGTTAATGAATATTTGTTGTTAATGTTTTTATTGAGTTTTAGACATGTATTTTCTACTTATCTAAATGAAGTTAGTTTCTTGCCTTTTTTCAGTACCATGGCTAACAATGTTTAGTATCCCAACAGGGATACTTATCTAAATGAAGTTAGTTTTAGACATGTATTTTCTACTTTTGTTAAGAGATTTTGTAGATGCAAGTTTTCCTTTTCATTAAAGCCAGCAAGGTATGCTACATATTTTCTTCAAAAAAATTATATGAAGAGGGAACATTTTAATATACATGTTTATAAATTATTTCCACTAATCCAAATGTGTCATACACAAAATTTATAAGACATTTTAGCTTTATATATTTTTGTAATATTTGAACATTCTAATTATGTTTTTTTTCACAGAAGTATATATAATTTTCTAAACAAAATTATCTACATATAAAGTTTTAAAAGTGCTTGTGCATCGCGCGGGTTAGAATCTAGTTATATAAATTTTAGTTACACTTAATAATTATTATCCGTTCATCACGTTTACCTATCTCAACCTTCCACCATCGGCCACCTTCACCACTCACACTACCACCACCCACCTCTCCCACACTACCTCGACTGCTACCTGAGTAGGACCACCACCACCACTTGTTAAACACAAAAGAAAAAGACACCTCCACCACTAACCATATCCACTACTGCCCCTTGAAATCACCAACACCACACCCATGATTACCTCTTAAAATCAGTTACACCAGCCTTACCAACACCTCTTAAAATTTTCATTGACCCTTCACTAAACCCAACGTCTCCGCTGCAGTTAAAAACCCCACTATGTCCATTACACAAATCCATCGTTACGGGCCAAGTTAAAAATACCACTGCCACCTCCACTAGTTCAAAATCCCACTGAATACCTTCCCCTATATAAAACCCGTGTCCTTGCCCCATTTAAAAATTCACCGCCATATAAACCCATCGTCACTTACCCTATACAAACCGTCCACCGCCTCCACCATTACAAAACCCTCTAGCTCTAGGGAGTGGTTTAATATATATATATATATATATATATATATATATATATATATATTGAACTTCTTAGAGAGAGAGAGAGAGAGAGAGAGACCCTTTATAGTGCACACTCCGGTAAATACCATTTTTTTAAATAGTAAAAAAATGAATTTTTTTATGAAACTTCATGGACATGATCTCTATGGTTGGAAGATTATTTCCAATTTTTTTAATCAAAAAATTCAATAAAAATAATAATTGAGATGAAGTGATATGGAAAAAAAATGATATAAATATGCATTTTTGACCGCTGAAATGTTGGGTCGGAATCTCTCCCCTTTTTGATTGAGTTTCTTTATGAAACTTCATGGATATGATCTCGATAGTGAGAAGATCATATCCATGTAGTTTTATCAAAAAATTCAATCAATAAAGCGGTTGGCGTGATGAAACTTCATGGATATGATCTCGATAGTGAGAAGTTCATATCCATGAAGTTTCATCAAAAAATTCAATCAATAAGGCGGTTGGCGTCGACCCAACATTTCAACGGTTGAAAATGCATATTTATACCATTTTTTTACTTATCACCTCATCTCAAAGATTTTTTTTATTGAATTTTTCGACAAAAAAATTTGTAGATGATCTTCTCATCATGGAGATCATATCCATGATGTTTCTTTAAAAAATTCATTTTTTTACTATTTTAAAAAAATGGTATGTACTAAACAGTCCTTACAGGAGACTTTCTCTCTCTCTCTCTCTCTCTCTCTCTCTCTCTCTCTCTCTCCTTATATACATATATATATAAGGAGAGAGAGAGAGAGAGAGAGAGAGAGAGAGAGAAATAGAGTGTTGGAGGTGAGGATGGGGGATTGGGAGGAAAGATAAAAGCCTCGTTCAATTTAGGGCACTGTGGTTGGTTCAGTGATTTAAGGTTTAATGTTAATGGGATATTTAAATTAATGTTTAATCTATTCTAATTTAACTTTGTAATAGTTGGGTGTATTATTAAAAACAAGTCATTAGTCCATTGGTGTATTCATTAGTTAGTTAAGCATACTTAATTTATTAGGTAATGTTTTAATTAATTTTGGATTTAGTGAAGAAGTAATATATATGATTTGGAGATGTATTTCATCCACTTGATTTTCAGTTCTTGTCAATGGTGAATCTTATGGCTACTTCCATCTAAGTAGGTTTTAAGGAAAGCAGATCCTCTATCTCCTAGTCTTTTTTATCTTGGCTTCTAAGTGTCTTAGTAGAGGTTTACACAGTTTGATCTCCCTAGGATCTATTAGACCTTTCTCCCATCCCAGAGATTGTAATATTATAAGCCATCTAAGCTGTGCAGATGACCCTATAATATTCACAAATGGTTCTAAAATAATTTCGAAGAACTTAATGTAATTTCTTTCATCCTATGAAGCCCAATCAGACAAACTCATCAGTGTTAAAAAAGACAAAATCTACACTAGTTCTAAAAGCAGCCCTTGCCTTACTCACTCTATAGCTGCTATCACTAAATTCTCTCATGGTATAGCCCCTATAAAATACATGGGAATTCCTCTTTTCAAAGGTAGGATGAATGTTTCTATGTTTGGTCCCCTTGTTCAAAGTATTGCCAACAAAATTGGGAGCTGGAAGAACAATTTTCTCACTTCGGGAGGCAAAATTCTATTACAATCTGTCATAAGGTCTTTGCCAATGTATACCCTATTTTTTATCCCCTCCAAAAAAGCCTTTCAGCCTCATTGATAAGCTATGAAATTCATTCTTGTGGTGTATAAACAAAGATAATGGTAACAAACACCATTTGGTGAAATGGGAGGATTTATGCTATCCAAAAGTTGAAGGTGGCATGGGTATTAAGTCTATTGACTCTATAGTGAAGGAAAGTTATCTCAAAATAGCTTGGGAATTAAAGTTTTGAAATTCAATTTTGGCAAAATTCATGAAAAAGAAATATCCATCTATTCAATCCTCTCATGGCTCCGAGACAGCTAGAAGAATCAACTAATCTTGGAATCTTATATAACACAATTCTTGCCAAATCAGAAATGAAGGTGTTTGGACTTTATCTTCCTTGGGTGACTTCACATTCTCTTCAGCTATTGAATTAGTGAGAAAGACCAATCTGATATCTGCTATAAACTATTTCATCAGGGATCCTAACATTCCTTCAAAACTATCTGTCTTTGCTTGTAAAGTGGTCCACAATGTCGTCCTATTGGACATGAACCTAAAGTCAGTTGATATTGGACTCTCTTCTAGGTGTCTCTATTGTTTAAAATCAGAAGAATCTAATTCTCAACTTTTCTATACTGGCCTTATTGCTTCCCATAAATGGAATTTCGTTGAAAATAAACTTTAAATTCTCCCTCCTCATTCTTCAAACTCTAAAATCATTTCTTGGTTGCTCCATTCAAGCTCTGATTACCTTCTTAAGTGGATCTGCAAAATTTTCTTCTCTTGTATTCTTTAGGAAATTTGGTTGGCAAGAAACAAAGCTAAGTTTAATAATGTTAAGATGAAATTTTCCTCCGTCATTTATAATATTATCCTTATATCACAAGACATTGCCTCATCTTTAAATCTAAAACCTCATGTCTCTTTCAGATGTTTTGAAACTCGTTCGTTCTTTAATTTAAAATTCCTCCTTCCTCCTCCCTCTTCTTGCATTCATATTCATTGGTCTAGACTTGATCACCATCTTCTAAATATTAATATTAATGGAGCTTGGGATACTCAGGGCATAATGGGAATGAGAGAAATTTTGAGAAATTCTTCAGGTGATATCATATGGGATATGGACAACTATATGGATTGTGGTACTAACAACTTGACCAAAGAATTGGTTATTAAAAAGAGCTTGGATCACTGCATTCTTCGTAACTAGACTAATTCAGTAGTGGAATCTGACTCTTTACTGTTAGTAAAGTGCATTAATGACAGACATAAAATTCCTTGGAGAATTAAGGAATTGGTTCTCCAAACGAAGGAAATAATACAAGGCCTTAACATTAAGGTAATTCATTGTTATAAAGAATCAAATTTCAATGCTGACTTATTGCCTAAGAAAAGATTATCCTCTAAATCCTTTTCTTCCTATCATTCAGTTCAAGACCTTCCTAGAATTATCAAAGAAGCATATAAATTAGATAAGTAAAATTTTCCCTATTTGAGGTATGTCCAAAATAGCTGTATAGACCTTGGCTAGCCTATTCTTTTGTATTTTCCTTGAGAGAGGCTATTTCTTTCCCAATTAATAAAACAAATTACCCTAATTTTTTTTATAATATTTTTTTAAATTTCCACATGTCACTATTTTTTTGGACTGTTTGGTAAACATGGATGCCACGTTGTCGGTTTAGTCAACTACTCCATCAAGTCTCCTATAGCATAGGTTTGATGGAGGGTTAATATTGCAAAAATTTAGAAACCTCGGGGTTAACATTGCAACTTGTAGAAGAATGAGTCTAAAATTTAAAATTACTCCAAACATTAGGGTTAAATTTGTAATTAGCCCTTAAAAGTAACATTGAAACATTTGAAAGATATGGGAAGAAATTAATATTGAATCCAAACTTTTGTTTTTTTCCTTTAAATAAACCCGGTAAAACAAATTATGGCTTTTTTACTTGACTCCCTTAGATAATGCCATATTTCCACTTAACCCCCTCAAATTTGTAAAATTAGACATAACATCCTAGAATTGGACGATGTCAATCCTCTGTTAAGAAACCCTCATAAACTGAAATTTGACTTTACCACTGCTATATTCTGGACAAAAATGCCCTCCTTCTTCCAGGGGTTATATCAAAATATGACATTATTATAGGGATTAAGTAAAAAAAACCACGTTTTTTTTTTAAATATACTCTAATTAAAACTATTTTCAATTGTTTTTTCAACTTTACGTGTTTTTTAAGAGTTTGCGAGTTAAAAAAAACTTTTTAAACTATTTTTAATTAAAAACTGTGAATTAATTAAAACTATTTAAATTTTTTTGTGTGTAAAAAACTCTATGTATTTTTTTAATTGTGCATATAAAAAAACAATTTTAAATGTTTAAAAAATTTGTTCCCGTGTTCCCGTTTATAAGTATTTTAAATGTTTAAAAAAACTACATATGTTTAAAAAAACAATTTTAACTTTTTGTTCATAAAAACCATTAAAGCAATTTTTTTTAAACACACAGCTATTTTATAAAAAATATGCACATTTTAAAAATACAGTGAAGATAGTTTTTTAAAAACATGCACAATGTGTAAAAAAATACTTGCTGTTTTAGAAAAAATAGTTGAAAATAGCTTTCGTTAGTGTACATTCAAAAAATAGATAAATAGTTTTTTAAATAAAATATTTTTAAAAACATACTATTTTTTATAAATGTAACATTTTTATAAAACAGAACAACTTTAACACGTATAGATTAAAAAACTAATCAAAATAGTTTTTTTTAAATGTGTAGTTTAAAAAAACACGGACAATTTTTTTTTATAAAAATAACCAATTAAAAATAGTTTTAATTAATGTATAATTAAAAAAATTGTTAACCACGCACGATTTAAAAAAAAGCACATATAGTTTTTTTTAAATGTTTGAAAATAGTTCTAATTAATGTACAGTTTAAAAAAATAGTTAAAATAGTTAGTTTAAAACACACATAGTTTAAAAAATGCACATATAGTTTTTAAAAAATGGTTAAAAAAAGTTTTAATAGATATAAATTTTAAAAAATAGTTAAAATATTTTTTTTAAAACGCGTATTGTTTGAAAAACAAATTACAGTTTTTTTAAATCACTAACAAGTGAGAATAGTTTTAATTAATATACATTTTTTATATCAAAGAGTTAAGAATTTAATATTATTTTTTAATAAAAAAGGGGTAAAAACATACATTTCTTTATTAAAAAAAAGTTTAAAATAATTTTTTTATAATAAATATGTATAATTTTTTAAGAAAAATAAGAATTGAAAATCGTTTTAATTAATATATAATTTTTTTTAAAATGAAAATAGTTAAATTTTATGTTGTTTAAACAAATGTCTTTATTAAGTTATCGGTGAAGGAGGAAGGCATTTTCGTTCAAATTATAGGAAGATAGAATAAAGTTCCGGAGATTATGTCTAAGTCAAAATATGAGATTATTATGTCTCTGTCAAAATTATGAAACAGGACTACGTTAAATCCGCTCAATATCTAGTAAAAACATTCGTGATCGTACCAACCGAAGAATGTAATTAATTATATTATTAGCTTGTCTTCATTGACTAGCAAACCAATCCATAAAATTCAAGTCCCCTTAATAACAGTATACTTTGATTTTTGAGTTTCTTTTTGTAATCACCACCTTCCTTCTCAGCTCTCTCTTGTCTCAATATCTTAACTTATATAAATCACAGTCCCATTGTCAAATATATCATTATCACTGGATATACTGTAAAGAGCAAAAGTTGGGTATAGAGTGTTCACATTTACATCAACAAAGGAGAAGAGGTTTGCTATCAATGTATCCACGCTCAAACGATAAAACGCGAAGAGATGGGGGTAAAGGTGCCAATGTTCAGGTCATTGTAAGATGCAGTTGAATTCAAAATGACTCTTTTTTTTCTTTAACGTGATTGAGTTATATTGGGAATGAGGTAAGATGAAATTGTTTGTTATTACTTTGTAGGCCCTTGAGTGAGGATGAGATGAGAGTGCATACCTCGATGGTTATTTCTTGTAACCACAATAAAAGAGAAGTGTCTGCTGTTCAAAATATAGGTAATAAGCACATTGATAGAACTTTTTTGTTCGACAAGGTTTGTTTCTCATCTTATATTATTTCAGAATATAGCTATTTTGCATTGTTTTCCAATCTTATGTTTTTCTATAAATCAAATGAGCTGTGTTGAAAATTATTTAAACACATTTCTTATCCTATAAATGTGTTGTTTACTAATGTTTTTCCACTCTAATATGGGTGTTCATATGACTATTATGAGATAATTTATCTAGGTCTTTGGTCCGACATCCCAACAAAAGGATTTGTATGAATAGGCGGTTTCTCCTATCGTGTGGGAAGTTCTTGAGGGCTATAACTGCACTATTTTGCCTATGGGCAGACAGGAATTGGGAAAACATACACAATGGAGGGAGGAGGGGGGAAAAGTTTTAATTTGTTTACTACCCATAACTTATTTGTTGCATTGTAATGGTCTATGTTACCTTCATTAGTGATTCTAATTTAATTGATTTTTTTGCACCTTTCTTTTAGAATGGGGAATTCCCGTGCGATGTTGGTATTATTCCCATAACTGTTAGATAAATTTTTGATATATTTGTTAGTTTTAGGAGGTAGTTTGGATTGTAGTTAAATGTTTAGTTTAGTAAATTGGAATTGCTAGATATGGGCAACCAAGAATTTAGAGGAAGACAATTAGTTGGTAATTTATTTCAGGAGAATTTGGGAATATAGAAAACGAATGAAAGTTTTTGTATTCGACTTGATGATAGATCACAATGCTTGGCTTGGATTGGGATTTGTTTGGTCAAATGACCTCACCACCTATTTATAGTCATCTCACCTCCTTAATGGATGGTAGAGATTAAAATACATCAATGGTCTACATTAATTTTCTAAAAATTTCCCACCTCCTTATGGGAACATTCTAGAAGCCTACATACTTCCTTACTATTCAAGATTATTCTATACATTACAAGTATGCTCTATTTTATCTAATATGGATTAACTAGTATTTAATAGTTGACATTATCTAAAATATTCTAGGAATTAGTATCACATTTCATTACTCCTTGATGCTAATTCCTGAAATCCCAAGCATGTCTCGTAATTGTTCAAACTTGGCCGTTGGTAGTGCTTTTGTGAAAATATCTGCAACTTTTTCTTCAGTCTTGCAATAATTCAACTCGATCTATTTATTTGATGTTACCTATTGCAGGAAATGGTACTTGATTGCAATCTTCTTTGTTCGGCTATGATAAACTGCATTCTTTGCCATCGCAATCACAAATTTCTATCGCAGTAGATTTATATAGGTTCATTATGCATTACTCCCATATCCTCAAATATTGGACTTAGTCAAATTTCTTGAGACGCTGATCTTGAGGATGATACGTACTCGATTTCTATTGAGGATTGAGCAACTATCTTTTGCTTCTTTGATGCCCGTAAGAAGAATCTAAAACCAAGTGTGAATGTATACCCTGAAGTGCTGCTCATATCGTCCACGGATCTGGCCTAATCACTGTCCGTGTACCCGATCAGTCTTGAGTAGCTAGTAGACTTGTACCTTATACCGTATTCTTTCGTGCCTTATAAGTACCTAAGCATTCTCTTAGCCGCTCCATAGTGAATCTGAGTTGGACTCTGCATGAACCAAGATAGCAAACTTATAGCGTACAATATGTTTGTCCGAGTCGCTGTGAGATATATTAAGCTCCCAATAAGTCTCCTGTAGAGAGAGGCGTCTTCTTTAGGTGAACCGTCATCCTTCCTAAGTTTTTCATCAGTCACAAGCGGTGTAGAAACAGATTTGCAGTCATACATCTGTATCTTCTTTTGGAGGTTCTTGGCGTATTTCTTTTGTGACAAGAATATTCCACCATTTTCTTGGCTTATGTCAATGCTAAGAAAGTAGTGCATCAAGCCCAAGTCGCTCATCTAGAATGTCTTCATTATGTCTTCTTTAAACTCTTTGATCATCTTTTCATTATTTCCTGTATAGATTAGATCATACACATAAAGGGAAATGATAAGAGTGTGGTTCTTACCTTGGGTCTTGATGTAGAGAGTTGGCTCGCTCTGGCTCCCCCTGAATCCTTGATTGGTGAAGTATCCGTCAATTCTGATGTACCAGTCTCTCGGAGCTTTCTTTAGACCATACAAGGCTTTCTTTAGTCGAAGGACTTTATCTTTTTTTTTCTTGCACCTCGAAACCTTATGGCTGTTCAACATAGATTTCTTTTTCAAGATATCCATTGAGGAATGCTAATTTGACATTTAGTTAATGAATCTTCCAGTGATTTTGAGCTTCTAGCACTACTAGTGCTCTAATGGTGTCTAATCGCACCAGTGGTGCAAAAGTTTCATTATAGTCAACTATGAATTGTTGTGGTAGCCTTTTACTACTAACCTTTCTTTGTATTTATGGATTAATCCATCTAGTTCTAGTTTTATTTTGTAGACCCACTTTACGCTGATGACGTCTTTGTCCTTTGGTCAATCCACCAACTCCCAAGTCTTGTTCTTCTTGATCATCTTCGTCTCATATTCCAAAGCTTTGACCCAGGCTTCTTATTTTGGGAGAACTTCATAAATCTCTGGTTCTAGAATTTCAAAGTTGCAGCTTTCATAGATCTCATCTAGTGGTTTGGTCCGTCTAGGATTTGATTCTGGAGATGAGTCCTCTTGCCTTGGTGATGCTGGAAGTATTAGTTCTGGTGTCAAGGAAGCTGTATGTAATACCCCACACTTTTATGGATATTTAAATTACATAAATGAGTGTAATTTGGAAATTTGAGGAATTTCTATGAATAGTAATTTTTGGAGTTTATGAGTGTTGGATGATTTCCAATGTGTGTTATATTTACTTTTGGGATTAAGTAAATAAGTCGGATTATTTTAATTACATTTCGTAGTTGGGTAAAGCGACAAAGGAAAATATTTTAATTGGAAAATCCGTATCGAGATGTATTGGGTTAAATTAGTGAATTGTACATAAGTGACTCGGATGGAGATTTCGAGTGTGCAATTGGTTTCTAAATGGTCGAGTTAGTCAGCATAGAGTATCCGGGAGTAGTGTTCAGGTTTCGAGGACTTTTGCACTAATAGGGACTCGCAATTGTGTAAACGAGTCATTTTTGGGTTTATAAGGGATAAACCCTTATTTCTCTCCTATAAAAGATACGAGAGAGTGGGATAAGCAAAGAAAAAAGGGAAAATAAAGAGGAGAAGAAAGGAAGGAGGAGAGGAAGAATAAAAGGGAGATTCCGGCCAAACTCTGCGGGATTTGATGCGAGGTCGTCGGATTTTATCCACGAAGCAAGTGGTTACTTGATTTATTCTTTTGAGCATAAATCTCATATTATAGTTGGTAGTGATAAACTATAAAGATTTTTGGGTTGGCTTCGTGAATCAAAATGGGTTTTACGGAAGTTTAACGAAAACCCCCCGATAATATCCAGTTTGAGAAACATAGGAATTAACTAAAATTAGTTGTTGGCAATGGGTTCTAGGATGATTAGAACCCTTCTTATGCGTCTATATATATTTGGTTGTGATTAAATATGGTCGGGTGAATAGATAAAAGGTTGGGGTTGTATCAATGGTCGAAATAGAGTCTTCGGAGAAGAAGTTGCCCTGTTCAGTCGATCGATCGACGGACAAGGGTCGATCGATCGACCCTACAGAAATTTTAACAGTTTCGGCTAGTTAAGTTTAAATAGGATAAATTCCTAAATTAATGTTTTTTAGTTTGTTTATTTGAGTAAATAAATATTCAACTAGGGAAATTCATACCTAGACAATTAAGGGAATTTATTTGGACTAGGAAAGTGCAAAATGGTGTGGCACTTAATGAGGGGTTTAGAGGAAAATAATTTGTGGAGTTAAATATTTGGGGTACCTAAATGTAGTGTGACGACCTCTAAATTATTATTTGAGCGAAAGATAAATCTTAGGTTCATGGAAAATAGAATCCATGACTTATTTATTTAGGGGTGTTAGGGACGAGTAACACTCGAGGGAGTATTTCAGCGGGCGATTATATATAGATAATTATGCACGTAGAAAATATAATTATATGCTGACTATATTTGAATAAATCCTACGAGACGACTAGGCAACTATATTTGAGATATAGGCTAAAGATGATTTAGCGGTTACCCGATACGTCTATTGACGATAGTTATTATATATGGTGTGATAGTTATGGAATTAAGATAAGTTGATAATATACTTATCTAGTTAGTATGAATTTGTAAATTCGGGTTTATATATAAATCCTTAAATGTGATTAAGGTGCGAGTGAAATATTGAGTAGGAGAATACTTATAAGTTTAGTATTGTAATTGTGTAAATACTTAGATACTATTACGAATCGGAACGGTCGGGATTATTGGCTATCGCTATGAGAGTTTGGCAATTATAGCCAATTATATATTTCAGAAGTGATGTAGATTATATAAATATATATATATATACGATGTGATTGCAGTATATATAATATGATACGAATAAATATATATATATGTGTGATTCGTATATTTGTATCTTAGAGGATGGTTCCACAGGCTTTCTCAGGCGTAGGGTTGGAACAGCCAGATCATATATATTTTCTTTAGTGCAATCCGAGGAGGTTGCGTGATGTGGTTGAATCCCCTGGCCTGAGGAGTAGGGAGAGTATATCCCCAGGTCATATCGCCACGTGTACGAGTGCGATGTGTGTACACTTGCAGAGGGAACATGATCGACTCCACCGTTGTGAGTTTTTACAGTTTGGCTGTGTTCCGTGGTTGAGTGAGTAAACTCGGATTCGGATAGGGACTATGAGACTGCATCATCGAGTTATAGATCGGTGGTATGGATGATATACTTATGTTGTTATAGGTATAATTATATTTATTGTGTATAATATATTATGTGTATATAAGACGAGATATCATAGATAATTGAGACTTGAGTAAAGTGAAGAGAATGATAAGCTGACATTTCCCTTCCGGTAGACTAATATCGGGATCTATATGAATATGAATCATAGGTTCTAGTGAAAACTATATATATTTATATACAAGTTTTTGTATATACGTTATGTGCTGAGGGCCTAATGAATCTCGAAGATCAACTTTGTCAGGTAGTAGTGTATCGGGGGGTTCCTTATTTGGATTTATCTTCACGAGACACCCCACGCACGAAGCATAGCGCAGTGTTGGGAATGGAGAGAAGTTTAGCCCTTACTACTCGGTTTTATGAAGATTTTTGGACGATGGGTGATAACGGATTAGTTAGGCAGGGTAGCTTAACTAGCTTGTCAACAAGGTATGCGAGAGGTGTGCACATTAGAAGAGGGGTGAGGGATATTTCATGGGAGTGAGATACCAATTGAAATATGAGAAAACTCATATTTTAAAATATGACATTTATGCACTTGCAAAATATTTTCAAAACTCGGGCTCTGACCCGTTTCTCTATTTTCCCTTCTCTCTCTCTCTCTCTCTCTCTCTCTCTCTCTCTATATATATATATATATATATATATATATATATATATATATATATATATATATATATATATATATATATAGGTGTCTAGACAGAGGGATGCCTGGATGATGATTCTTTCGAGTTAGACATTGCTACGGCAGCTGTGGATGCATGCAGGTTTATTCTTAGACGCTTTCATTCTTGTGATATAGATAGGAAGCGTTGTAGTGTCACTCTGGTCGAAAGCCCAATTGTATTTATTTATTCTTTTGTCGCCTTTTAGTGCGGCATTTGATTTGGTTGTATTATGTTAAACCAAGTGTTTGTATATTTTATTTCATTTGAATTTTTGTATATATATAAATTGTGTGAATGTTTTACTTGGTTGGTTTGTTTAAAAATATTAGTTAAATAAAATTTTGATACCAGCCTAATAGGTTATTAGTAATTAAATTGGTTTTCGACAGTGATGCTGAGAATAAACCCTATGAGACTCCTATTTTAATTTGGTATAGGATTGATCACCCTGTATTTTATTAGGCGAGGTGTCACAGATGGTATCAGAGCATCAGGTTCTAGTGTCCTTAGGAATCTGTGCGTATGTACTACGCTTTCAGCATTGCTCTCAATTCGATATAGAGCCTTATGATTAGGATTGTTGATTCCTCTTGTGAGATTTCGTTCTCTAACCATTATATAAGATTATAAAATCTTTTGTGTCCTCGTTCAATACTCGTGTGCTGATGGATGAAGGGAGACCATGGAAGGCCGTTGCGAGGGCAGCAGGTGGCAGAGCTTAGTAGGAGCTGCAAGTTGAAGTTGCGAATGAGGACCGCAGTAGAGGTCACTCCCCTTATGACATTGTCAAGGGTTGATGCAACGACTACTAAGTATAGTAGTTATAATTATCTACATACTACTGTAGCAGAGAGTGGTGCTAAACTTGAATTGTCCAGTGGAGTAAATTGGGAAAAATTTGGAAAGGGTATTTGATAAGGACCATACATTGAAGATTAAGTCATGCGAAGTAAGTGTAGTATTTCTCAGTGGAAGTAGAAGGCTCAAAAGCTTGGGCTTAGAGCAGAGTATGGAAATACCCATATGTGAAAATTCGAGGAAAATTTTTTCACTCGTGGGAGCAATCTCGAAATGGTGGGAATGGTAGTCACCATGTTTGGGGGAGCATGATGTTTTTCTCATAAAGGGATCTTATGAATGGTTTTAACCACGAGTTCCCAGGATTTAGCAGGAATGAAAAGAATGCAGTTTTGATTTATTCACATAAGGATTGGTTAGAGGCCGACAGTGAATAAAGAGTTATGGAAAAGTGAACTTTGTGTCGAATTAAGATAGGTACATTGAAGAGATAGTCCTTCAGTGGAATGATAGGCTCACTAGTAAGTGTTTCTAACACTTATGAAGAATTTGTGTTCGTGGAACCCCATTGGTGGACATTCACCTTGGGAATTCATTGAAACAGGGGTGTTGAAGTCGATAGTGGAGTTTCCTTTTGAATAAGAATTTAAGCGGACTATGAAGGCGATTGTCAGGATTGAGGCTATAGAGTCTGAGATACTTATAACCTTAACAAGGCCAGGGTGGCCAGAGATGGAGAATGTTGTAATGTGGAGCATAGAACCACGCTGTTAGTCCTTGATCGGTAGGAGTTAAAGGACAAGAGTAGGGTGCCTAGATGGGGCATCTATTAAAGTAGTTTTGTTTCAGTTAAGGCAAGTGTGTTACGTCCGAAAACCAATAGGAGTGGCTAGGGTGATTGGCAATAATGTTATTATGAGTTTCACCTCGGCCGAAGGAGGTATATTTTTTATGGCAAGATCGAGTCACAGTATTTTATTTGCCCTAGATTCGTGTGTGATTCGAGTATACTGGCAGTATCGGTAACATTATATAGTGTATGTCTATATGTTTTTCCGTGGTAGCGGGGTTCTATTTTCTTCATTCGTTATGGAAACGAGTGTTGATATTTTGGATTGTATTTGGTTTGTACTTCTCATTTTATGTGTTTTATACGAGTATAGTACTAGTGTAATGTATTTGTGAATTATCGGAGCGATAGCAGGCTAATGATTGCAAGACTATCGTATCCGTGGTTCCTGGGTGGAACGGGTTGTTGTTGCGATATCTCATCTGGATACAGATTGAGCTCGCCTTTATCATACGTTTATATGGAAATTTGGTGAGTATATGTTTCATTATCATGCTTTGAGTGTGTGGCGACCTTATATATATGATTTAAGGTATGCAGGATTTATCATTAAGCTGTGAGTTAAAGCTCATCATTGTTTGCGCAAAGGACTTAATGTTAGTACAAGCGCCTTGTGGTATGGATCCTATAAAGAAGTAGGAGTTCTGACCACATTTTATTGGTAGACGGGTTAGGATTATCCCGGTGGCATATTTAAAGTTAACGAACCTCCACGACCGACAAAGTTAAGTAGTAGTGTATAGGAGGGGTTCCTTGTTTGGATTTCGCTTACGAGACACTCCACGCATGATCCTTAACGAAGTTGGGAGTGGAGAGATATTATGGGATGCAAAGATGTTGGTTATGATGATAAGTTGCCTAGTGTGGAGAAAACACTATAAACTGAGAGTCATGTGATGATTGAGGACTAATGGAAGTGGAGGTGCTGTGGAAAAGCACTGAAATGGTTTTCTCACCACAAGTATGTGGGTGAGGCGAGCTAAAGGAAATCGATTTAAGTCTTATATCCAGGCCCTGAGTGGAAGGCAAATTCAGAGGAGTTATGTTTTGGGTATGATGTTCATAACGCTTTTGCAGGGAGTAGACACCCTAATTAGTTAGACTTTCCATTTCGCCAAGACGGAAAGACATATAGGTGGAAGTACGTTAAGAGGTTAGCGAGGTAGGATTTAAAACGTCCTGCTGGTGTGCCATAGGCCGTTATATCTCGATGATCGACGATGCGAGGAAGTAGTGTAACGGGAGGGTCCCTTTTCTGAATTTTGCTTTGCGAGACGTTCGACGCATGAAACCGAGAGAATGTCAAAAGTTGGGAAATGTCTTGGGCACTAGGGACATAGTTAGTATAGTACTCATTTTATATGTGTAGGAAACACATCGATCTTAGGATTATTGGGAAGCAAGGCTAGTAGGACTAGTGGCGCCGATATAAAAAGGTTTTAGTGAGTTAACCACGAGAAGATTGGTGGGTTAACTTTAAGGAGGATTGGGTTTCCAGGAATAGGAAGAATGGAATCTTGGGTAACTTGGGGTACTAGGTCGTAAAAGAAAGTGAAGCCCATTTATTTTGAGAGAGTGTTATGTATGTAACGTTTACAGTGGTTGTGCAGATAGGCACGGGTTAAAAGGTGTATGGAAACCTTGGTAAATTGATTTTATATACCGCCCGAAATAGAAGGGACGTAGTATATAAGGCTGAAGATTTTTCTACGAGGCAGTTATAAATGGATTTGGAATGGATTGGATGGAACGTATTAGGAGCTACACAATGATCTAATTTTATTTGTGCAATAAGAGTTAGCGCACCTAAGATAAGCGAGAAGACTGACGAGTGTAGTCAAGTGCAAGTAGTTTCCCTTTTAAGGGAAATTCGACGCCGTGAGGTAGACGAACGGACGCATAGAGTAGTGGTTTTTCCAATGGGATCGGGATGGTTAAGCTGTGATTAGAGGACAATTTTTTTATATGCTCTTATAACAAATAGGTATGATGTGACGTGAGAGTCAACCTTACGACCGAGGTAGTGTCGTAGCATTTAGATATATAGTTAAACTTGGGGTAAAGCTAGTGCGTTAGAGGATAAGCCTTGGGATAGGTGGGTACCATGAATGAGCGTATGGTAGGGTACCATTTGGGTTATTACCATTTGAATTTGTGAACTATGATGTAGTGTGATTAGCGATCCCATGTTGGTAGTACCGGTCGTATCCGAATTTCAGGGAAAAAAATTTGTTGTAAGGGGGGAGAATGTAATACCCCGCACTTTTATGGATATTTTAATTACATAAATGGGTGTAATTTGGAAATTTGAGGAATTTTTGTGAATAATAATTTTTGGAGTTTACGAGTGTTAGATGATTCCGATGTGTGTTACATTTACTTTTGGGATTAAAAAAATAAGTCGGATTATTTTAATTACATGTCGCAGTTGGGTAAAGCGACAAAGGACAATATTTTAATTGGAAACCCGTATCGAGATGTGTTGGGTTTAACTAGTGAATTGTAGTTAAGTGACTCAGATGGATATTTTGAGTGTACAGTTGGTTTCGGAATGGCTGAGATGGTCAGAATAGAGTATCCAGGAGTAGTGTTTAGGTTCCGGGGACTTTAGACTAATAGGGACTCGTAATTGAGTAAACGAGTCATTTTTGAGTTTATAAGGGATAAACCCTTATTTATCTCCTTTAAAATACACGAGAGAGTGGGAGAAGGAAAGAAAAGAGGTAAAAGAAAGTGGAGAAGAAAGTAAGGAGGAGAGGAAGAAGAAAAGGGAGATTCCGGCCAAACTTCGCGGGATTCGACTCGAGCTCGTCGGATTTTATCCATGAGGCAAGTGTTTACTTGCTTTATTCTTCTGAGCATAAATCTAGTATTATAGTTAGTAGTGATAAACTATAAAGATTTTTGGGTTGGTTTCGTGAATCAAAATGGGTTTTTCGGAAGTTTAACGAATAAACCCCGGATAATATCCAGTTTGAGAAATTTAGGAATTAACTAAAATTAGTTGTTGGCAGTGGGTTCTAGGATGGTTAGAACCCTTTTTATGTGTGTATATAGTTGGTTGTGATTAAATATTGTTGGGAGAAGAGATAAAAGATTGGGTTATATCAATGGCCGAAACAGAGTCTTCGAATAAGAAACTTCCCTATTCGGTCGATCGATTGACGGCCAAGGGTCGATCAATCGACCCTACAGAAATTTTTGACAGTTTCGGCTAGTTAAGTTTAAATGGGATAAATTCCTAAATTAATGGTTTTTAGATTATTTATTCTAGGAAATAAATATCCAACTAGGGAAATTCATACCTAGACAATTAAGGGAATTTATTTGGACTAGGAAAGTGTAAAATGGTGTGGCACTTAATGAGGGGTTTAGAGGAAAATAAATTATGGAGTTAAATATTTGGGGTCCCTAAATCTAGTGAGAGGACCTCTAAATTATTATTTGAGCGAAATGTAAATCTTGGGTTCGTGAAATAGAATCCATGACTTATTTATTTAGGGGTGTTAGGGACGAGTAACACTCGAGGGAGTATTTCAGCAGCCGATTATATATAGATATTTGTGCACGTAGAAAATGTAATTATATGCCGACTATATTTGAGTAAATCCTCTGAGGCGACTAGGAAACTATATTTGGGATATAGTCTAAAGATGATTTAGTGGTTACCCTATACATCTATTGACGACGGTTATTATAGGTGGTGCGATACCTATGGAATTAAGATAAGTTGATCATATGCTTATCTAGTTAGTACAAATTTGTATATTCGGGTTTATATGTAAATCCTTAAAAGTGATTAAGGTGCGAGTTATATATCAAGTAGGAGAATACTTATAAGTTGTATTGTAAGTGTGTGAATACGTATATACTATTACGAATGGGAACGGTCGAGATTATTGGCTATCGCTATGAGAGTTTGGCAATTATAGCCAATTATATATTTCAGAAGTGATGTAGATTATATATATATACGATGTGATAGCAGTATATATAATATGATACGAATACATATATCTATGTGTGATTGGTATATTTGTATCTTAGAGGCTGGTTCAACAGGCTTTCCCAGGAGTAGGGTTGGTACAGCCAAATTATATATATTTTCTCTAATGCGATCCAGGGAGGTTGCATGATGTGGGTGAATCCCTTGGCTGGAAGAGCAGGGATAGTATATCCCCAGTTCATATCGTCCCCTGTATGAGTGCGATATGTGTACACTTGTAGAGGGAACATGACCATCTCCATCGTTGTGTGTTTTTACCATGACCATGAGTGAGTCTGGCTTGGTACCGTGGTTGAGTGAGTAAACCTAGATTCAGATAAGCACTATGAGACTGCATCCTCGAGTTATATCTCAGTGGGATGGTTATTATACTTATGTTGTGATATGTATAATTATACTTATTGTGTATAACATATTGCGTGTATATAAGACAAGATATCATATACAATTGAGACTTGAGTAAAGTGAAGATAATGATAAGCTGACAATTCCCTTCCGATAGATTAATATCCGGATTTATATGAATATGAATCATAGTATCCAGTGATAACTATATATATTTATATACAAGTTTTTGTATATACGTTATGTGCTGAGGGCCTAATGAATCTCAACGATCAACATTGCCATGTACTAGTGTATCGGGGGGTTTCCTTGTTTGGATTTCTCTTCGCGAGACACCCCACGCATGAAGCATATCGTAATGTTGGGAATGGAGAGATGTTTAGTCCTTAGTACTCGGGTTTATGAGGATTTTTAGAGAATGGGTGATTACGGATTAGTTAGGCAGGGTAGCTTAACTAGGTTGCCAAAGAGGTATGCAACAGGTGTGCACTATTAGAA
The DNA here is from genome assembly GCA_949130495.1 of Sambucus nigra. NCBI lineage: Eukaryota > Viridiplantae > Streptophyta > Magnoliopsida > Dipsacales > Adoxaceae > Sambucus > Sambucus nigra. Next base: position 260,348,854 of record OX422217.1, on the reverse strand, counting down.
GAGGGGTGAGGGGTATCTCATGGGAGTGCGATACCAATTGAAATATGATCAAATTCATATTTTAAAATATGGCATTTATGCACTTGCAAAATATTTTCAAAGCTCGGGCTCTGACCCGTTTCTCTATTTTCCGTTCTCGTGATATCTTATAATATATACGTATGTAGTCCTTACTTAAGAACTCTCCAAAACTCTATCCCTAATTTCATAGAATTTAGAATTTTTTAAATGAAAAAAAATCCACATGTACAGACAGCCTCACAATCTTGGGACGGTTAAGAAGTTCCACAATCTAAAACTGTCCAAATCCTTTTTTTTCAAAATTTTACAATTTTTAATGTCAGAACATAAACCCACACCCTCAACTGTCTAACCCACGTTTTGTTTCTACCACACCCTCAACTGTCTAATTCACATTTTTTAACAGTTATCCACGTATTACAAACCAAACAGGTACATAAAATAATACCAATCCCTAAAAAACACAACATTAAATAGTTTTTCATTCTCTTTCTCACCTGTACATTGCTCCTCTACCTCTTTTCAAGTTCAGTTGAATAACATCACATTAACAGTGGCTACACCAACAATCACAATGTTGTGGGATATATAACAGCAGGTATATCACTATCTGTTTTCGTATATTTTTTCATTCTCAAATTATATAACAGGTTTGTATGTAGAAACAAAACAAAACTCCCCAAACTCCAACACAACTCACTACCTCCACAAACACACCACACCACCTCCGCTATTAACCCACCGCAGCAAATTACATAAAATACCAAACCACCATAATTATATATATATATATATATATATATATATATATATATATATATATTTAAAAAAACATAACAGGTATATAGGTTTATAGGCATCTGTAGTATTATCATTATTCAAATTATTTGTAGAGTGGGTTTGGATCATCGTGGGACATTGCCAACATGTGAATTGGTAGAAATTGTAGGCAGAACAAAATCTAAGTCCACCTGAGTGAGGGGCTTGAGTATGGTCTCTATTTTAGTCAGATATATTTGGACTTACTGGTGTGCCCACCTGCTAATATATCTTATTATATAAGGTTGGAATGCTTTTAAAAATTGGAAAGCTTTCAATGTTTGATTTCTTTATTACATCATTCCATATTTTTCTGTTATTATCCTTTTTATCTTCATTAGTTATTCGGCTGTGTGTTATTTGTTATATATATATATTTTTGCTCCTATGTTTCCGTACCAATGATTGTTTGGCTGTGTTGTTTGTGTTTCTTATATTTTTAGTTGTGGATTTAGAATACCCAGTAATACAACCAATCGAAAAAATAAAAATAAATAAATAAAAACTGCTTGACCTGGCATGTTTGTCTCCAAACTCTCATTCCTGAATTTTCAGTTTTTTAAAATCTAACGAATACATGTGTTTATCAATGGGTTTCTATTAATCCGACCGATAATGTTACTTATCAGGTGATTTACGTATTTCCATTCACACGGATAACTACTTATTAATCCCTACCACAAAGTTACAGTTATACCATCTGTTTCACTTACAATACCATAACTACCCTCTAAAACAAATTTTCTCACCTTAAATATTAATGGCATCAACATAATTACACACACTATCTATGTTCACCACTCCTACTATAACCTCCCAACAGTCAGTTGGGTTACCTTTCTGAACTTGAATCAGTTATGTATCTATTGCAGTTATTATTTTTGTCTTAATTCAGTGTTTGGAATGAGAATCCATTTTTTGTTGTTTACGTTGACAATTTTTTTTTAATTTCAAACTGATGGGAATCATCAACAGTGGATTTTTTGCGTTTCAATCAGAGCATTTTTTTTACTGAGTTCAGCGTTCAAAATGTGTTTCATCCAAAACCTTTTTTTTTGTCTGTCAACAACATTTTTTTTAGTCTCAGTTCAGTGTTTGCAATGACAATCCATTGTCCAATATTTACGTTGATAACACATTTTTTCTAAATCTAAAACTGATGGGAATCTTCAGTTTAAGAATTTTTTGTGTTTCATCCGGAATTTTTATTTTTTTTGTGTCAACACTGTTTTTTTTTCTCAGTTCAGCATTTGCAATGACAATCCATTTTCCAGTGTTTACACTGATAAGACATTTTTTTAGGGAATCATCGGTAGCGTTTTTTTTTTGTATCAGTTGTGTGTTTGTGTTTTTTTAAACTGAAAGTTGCATTTTTTTAAACGGAGTAAACCACGACTGACATTTGATGGGAGCTTTTTTAAACTGAAAGTTACATTTTTTTTAAACTGAAAGCTCCCACCAATTGTGTTTTACTCCAAGAGGTATGCCCACATATTCCATTCCTTGGTATTTCAAACTAAAAGTTGCATTTTTTTAAACACCTGCGGCCATCAACTCCAACTGATTTTTATGCCTCTAGGATGTAGTTCTGTTTTTTAAGGAATAGTCTCATCCCACCAATTGTGTTCTACTGCAACTCATTTTTATGCCTCTAGGATGTAGTTATTTTTTTCTTTTAAGGAATAGCCTCATCACACACACAAATTATGAATAAAGGGAGAGTAATGTTTATGGAGATATTAAGAAACCCGTTGCCTAATAGATTGTGAACTTTACTAGAAATATTTATAATGTTTTTCGAACAAGATAAATATTACAAATATTTATACACTTTGCTAGAAATATTTTATTATTTCCAAAAAAAAAATTATATACTGAACATCAATTGTTTTCCTAAAAATAATTAATATGGCATACCAATGTTTTTATCTACATTTCTTTTATATTTTTTACCATATGCAGGTGTCATCTTCTTTTCTATTGCATTGTACGTCTCATACTTCGTATAGTCTCTCCCGACGCCGGTATGTTACTCACTCCTCAAACATATATAGATAAAGATTGTATCAATTATAATGTTTTCTGAACAAGATAAACACGTTTTTTTCACATATATAGATTATCTGCCTACATTGCAATAATTGTTTTCGAAAAAAATTGTATTCATTTACTCTATATCGAATTTCACACATCTGTTTTCTTTTCATTGCTAAAAATTATTATTTTTATTCCTAGAAATAATTCTTATTACTAAAAAAAATTATTACCGCTGAAAAATATTTTTTTACCTACTGAAAATTATGTTTATATGGTGAAAATCATTTTTTTATTGATCGTACCCATTGCTCACTTGCTAGAAATATTTTATTATTTCCAAAATTTATTTTTTATTTGCTGAAAATCGTTTGTTTATTCCTAAAATTAATTAATATGTCTTACCAATGTTTTGATCTACATTTCTTTTATATTTTTTCTATACACAAGTGCCATTTTCTTTTCCATTGTATTGTACATCCCATATTTCGTATAGTCTCTCCCGATGCGAGTACGTTACTCACTCCGCATTATATTGTATCATTTATAATATTTTGCGAGAAAAATAAATACGTTATATACACCTATTTTCCTGAATTGTATTTTTTTTTTTGAAAAAAAAATTGTTGATTTATTTAAAATAAAATAAAATTCATGTAATTAAATAATTTAATTACAAAAACATTAAAAATGTATAAAAAATAACGAAAATAATACTTATAAAAGAAAACTAATTATAAGAATACTTACATACATAATGTTTGAACCGTACTATATATAAACTATGAGATCGAAATGCTTAATACATGCCCGTGCACATAATACCCTTTTTTATTAATTATTACAATGCCTCATCCCATTAAATTTTATTCAAATAATAAATTGTGTCAATGACATATAAATTACCAAGTTTTAAATCTTTAATATCCTTAAAAATATTTTTTTCTTAAATAATTTATGACTTTTGAAAATTATTTGTTTATTGCTAGAAACAATTTGCTAAAAAATAATTTTAAACTCCAAGAAATAATATTTATTTCCTAGAAAAAATTATTACTATTGAAATTCATTTTTTAATTGATTCAAATTATATTTATATGTTTGAGCTGTAAATATTTTGCATTGCTATAAAATCATTTCTTTGTTCCTAGAATTAGTTTTATTTGCTAGAAAAAAATAATATCGATAATAACTTTTTACTCGCTGAAAAATAAACTAATATGCTTAACATAGTTTCATATTTCTCACAATCATTTATATAATTGCTTGAACCATATGTTATTATAGTGGTATAAAATAATAATGAAATATATTAAGAATAGATATATTAAACGGTAATACTGATTAATTAGTTACAACGCATCCTGCCATTAACTTTTAATCAAATAACAAAGTACGTCAACGACATAAACAACTTACCACGTTCTAATTTTTTTATAACCTTTACTATTAACAAATTCAAAATTTTGGAAGGCTATGTTCAAGAAATATGGATTTACCCAATACGAGTACGCTGAAAATCTATATTTGGAGTGTCTCAAAGAAAATGAATATCGCTCTCATTTCTGCAAAAAGTAGTTGTCACCCGTTTAAGGACCACTTCATTTTAAAATTCACTTTGTAATGCATTTTTTTTTCTAACTTGGATTTCTTTTACTATAGTTCATTTTATGACATTATGGTTATTACCATTCATTTCCTCTTACCCATTTTAAGTCGTACTATCTATTAACCACATTAATTATATTTACATGCTCATGGATATGACCACAATCTTCTTTTGAAATACCAATAATAATTACATTTTAATTTATATATTTGAATAAAACATTTCAAAATGCGTTACACCCGCCCGTGCATCGCACGGGTCACCACTAGTATATATATATATATATATATATATATATATATATATATATATATATATATATATATATATATATATATATATATAGGTGTCCAGACACGGGGATACCTGGATGATGATTCTTTTGAGTCAAACGTTGTTGCAGCAGCTGTGAATGCATGTAGGTTTATTCTTAGACGCTTCCATTCTTGTGATATAGATAGGAAGCCTTGTTGTATCACTCGGGCCGAAATCCCAATTGTATTTATTTATTCTTTTACCGCCTTTTAGTGTGGCATTCGATTTGGTTGTATTATGTTAAATCGAGTGTTCAGTTATTTTATTTCATTTCAATTTTTGTATATATAAAAATTGTGTGAATGTTTTACTTTGTTGGTTTGTTTAAAAAGATTAGTTTAAAAAAAAATTGATGCCAACCTAATTGGTTATTAGTAATTAAATTGGTTTTCGACAGTGATGATGATAATGAACCATATGAGACTCCTATTTTAATTTGGTATGGGATTGATCACCCGGTATTTTATTAGGCGGGGTGTCAGACTGTTGTCTCTGTAGCTTCACTTTGTTCTAGCGATGTAGATGTGATGATGCTGCTTCTTTCAATATTATTTTCGTCTTAGTTCCATGTAGCACTCTCATCGAACTCCATATCGCTACTTATCATTAACTTCTTGATTCTCAGGTTATAGACGCGATAGCCTTTTGATTGAGTACTATAGACTAAGAAGATTCCTTTCTCCGACTTGTCGTAGAGCTTACTTCTCTTTTGGCATGGAACGTGAGCATAACATATGCACTCGAACACTTTGAGATGTTTTATTGATGGTTTTTTACCGCTACAGGCTTTGATCGATGTCTTATTTTGAACAACTTTGATTGGAAGCTTGTTTAGGAGGTACACTGTAGTGTAGACTGCTTCTGCCCTGAAAGTCTTGGGAAGGACTTTCTCCTTGAGCATCGCTCTGTCCATCTCCATAACTATCCTATTTTTTCTTTCAAAAACTCCGTTCTTCTCTGGAGCATACCCAACAGTTTGTTGATATTTTACTCCTTCATCATCGCAGAACTTATCAAATTCATTAGAGTTATACTCCATTACTCTATCACTTCTCAAAACTTTGATGAAGTGACCACCTTGTTTCTCAATGAAGTTTTTAAATTTTTTAAAAACTCTAAAAACTTTTGATTTTTCACGTAGAAAATAGAACCACATCATTCTTGTATAGTCATCAATGAATAAGATGAAGTACCTATTATTCTTGTGAGAGGGTGTCCTCATAGGACCACACATGTCGGTGTATACCAACTCTAGTAATGACTTGTCTCTCCGTGATTTACCTCATGGGAAAGGTTATCTTTGTTTTTTCCCGATCATACATCGTTCACAAACATGATCTAGCTCTTTTATCAGCAGCATGTCTCTCATCATGTTCTTCTGATGGAGTGACTTTAATGGGTAGAAGTTGAAGTGACTGAATATTTGGTGCCATAGATACGACTCATTTACTTGTGACTTTATAGCTGTGTCTTTTGCATATCTACACTCGATAGGGAAATTTCTATTTTTCTTCATTTTTACCACAACTATTCCTATATTTTTATTCTTTTAGTCATAAATGGTACACGAGTCTCCGAAAAATTATAAGGAGTACCCATTTTCCATAATTTGACCAACAATAAGTAGACTTTGGTCTAAACTAGGCACAAGTAAGACATCTTTGATCAGGCGCGTACCTTTCTTTGTCTCCACTACTATTGTGCCTTTTCCTTTTGCCTCTATAACTACACCATTTCCTAATCGAACTTGTGCCTTGACGGACGTGTCAATATCTTGGAAAATGTCTTCTTTTGCAGTCATATGATTGCTGCATCCGTTGTCAATGTTCCAAGTATCCTCCTTCTCCTTTATTGTTGCTTGGCAGACATAGAAAATAACTCTTTCTTTGTCTATTTCTTCAGAAAAATTAGCTTGGTGTTTTTCCTTTAGACGACCGTCTTTTTCTTCATGCCCGAAATTCTTGCAGTTTTGACATTTTGATTTGTCTCGAAACTAACAATCTTTTTCGAAATGGTTTGTCTTTTTACAAATACCACAAGGTGGAAATTTTGCTTTTTTCTCACCTTGATTTTTCAAATTTTCATTATTTCTAGATGTTTCCTCACTTCTAGAATTTTCTTTGAATTTTCTCCAATCACCTTGATTGGAATTCAGAGACCTTGAATTGAACTTAGACTGGAAGACAGTTTCTATCAAATCTTCACTACGCCTACTCAGTCTTTGCTCATATGCTTCTAGAGAGCCCATTAGTTCGGTCACTAAAAGTGTTTTTAGATCATTCGTACTTTCAATTGTGGTTACAACAGGATCAAACTTTGTAGTGACACTAATAAAAAAAATTCGACAATCCTTTTATCGGGTATATCTTCCCCATAGGATCTCATTTACTAATTCCTTTATTTTAGAATAGTATGTTTTAAAGGTCTCAAATTTCTTCATTTTTAAATTTTCATATTCCCTTCGTAAAATTTGTAGTTGTATTATTCGTACCTTTCTGCTGCCCTTGAACTCTTCTTGTAAGATCTCCCATGCTTTTTTGGAATTTGTGGCTCCGGTTAGTCTTTGAAATATTGAGTCGCTCATCGCTTGTTAAGTAAAATTAAAGGCTTTTGCATCCTTCACTATAATCTTCTTTAGTTCCTTGTTTTGCACATTTGTGAGCATAGATGTGTCTTTGGGTAGGACAAAACCTTCACTAACGACATGCCATGTATCATTGGCTTGGATAAATGTCTTCATTTTGAAACTCCAAAAGTCATAGTTATCCCCATCAAATGTAGGGACTGGAATCAATGAATTAAACATGTTAGAGGAAAAATCATAGTGCGTTTATGTAACACCCCTCCAATAAAATACCGGTTGATCAATAATATATCAAATTAAACAGGAATCTCATATGGATCATTCTTAGCATCACTATCGAAAACTTTTTAAAACTTACTAACCACCTAGTACTCAAAAAGACGATGTAAAAATTTTAATCTTTCTATTAACAAAGATATAATATAATGCGGACAAAATAAACATCACATCCTGATATAGTCAAATCATCTTATCAAATAACTCAAACAAAGTCTTGCCAAATAAATTATTGGCTAAATCCAAACAAAAATAAATTAACAGAGAATAATAAATGCCATACATTCTAAAATGAAATAACTGAATAAAACTGTGAGCGACATGCTCGAGATAAACTGAGATAACATTCCTAAACTAGGAATAAAATAAGATAAGCGTGTATCCAAATCCTGCAACATCCACACATGCCGCAGCTGCGAGTCCTTGGAGTGAATTCAAGCCTGACATCCCTGCGGCTATACACCTAAAAGGTTTTGAAAATATTTGATAGCAAGGGTTAGAACCCAAAATGTTTTGAAGATATTTAGCAAGTGATTAAATTGCAATAATTTAAAATGCGTGAATGCTCCTCATATTTAATCTAGTGTCGCACTCCCTTGAGGACAAACTCACCCATCAACTAATGTTCACACCTAACGCTTTCTTAATATCCCCCTTAGTCATCGACCCCGTACCTAGATAATTGATATAACTTCTTTCAAGAAACCTACTCAAACCCGAGTATGCTTAAGATATGATTTATAAGTTGTTAATCACATTAAATTAATTAATCATTTTCCCTTTTTAAATCCATATAACATTCCCACTCGTTATATAATTAATACAATTCACTTCATGTATTTAATTACCCGTATATAACTATTTATCCCATTATATACGTAAAACCATATTAAAACATTCACACACACACACACACACACACACACACACACACACACACATATATATATATATATAAATATCCTCCCGAGGAATACCTGACTAGATGTATTCTCTGAAGTGCTATCAACCCAGGCTACTCAGTCCCACCTGGAGTTTCGAGAGAACTATGGTCCGTCAAATCGAAAAATAAATAATAAACGTAATGGAGGCGGTTATATTCCCCCGGGTATGAGGACATCATCTCAATGCCCCACCTCTGAAATTGGATGCTACAACCTCGGGATATACTCGCCCTACTCCTCAAGCTAGGGGATTCACCCACATCGTGCAACCTCTCTTGATAGCACTAGAGTATATATAATTCAAATAAATATCTAGTCACTGATATTTATAAGCACACACAATATACATATATATATATATATATATATATATATATATATATATATATATATATATATATATATATATATATATATATATATATATATATATATCACACAGTATATACATAATTTAAATCCCGGTTTTACCGTGTACAAAAATACGTAGCACTAGCCTATATTTATCGAGTCTATTGTCATACTCTAATTTAATTAATTTCCCCATTAATTAATTTGTTACCTTCCCGAGTTTATGGTCCGACTCTAATTTAATTAATTTATCCATTAATTAATTTATTTGTCTGGTGTCACTCAACCAATATACCCGGACTTGCTCACTTGGCACGTATCTTAATATTACACGAGTCTATATTTCGACTCCAAATTAATCTATTTCTCTCAATAATGTATTACCTTGGCATCACTCAACCAGTATACCCGGACTTGCTCACTTCGCCCGTAATAAATTATTCAGAATTTAATGCCCAAAACTCCCTTAATAAGTTTGACACAACTTATTAATTTAATTTAACCTTAATGCTTCTTTCTAACATGAAATATTAAAACAAACCTTATATTGTTTGTCCCTTATAGTCCCAAACAATCCCAGATTTAATATATCTCCTTACTGTACAAAATTTCCTTTCTCGAATTGAATCCCAAGCCACTCAGTAAGGTAAAAGAAAATCTGCCAAATTCGCTACGTCGCTCAAACTAGATGGCGCGTCGTTTGAACGATGTGTAATTTCGTTTAAATGACTTCCGACGTCTTTCGAACCATAACCAAGGTCATTCAAACGACCTTAAGAATTTTCTCTCTCTTCTCTTCGTTCAGATGAGTGTTCTTGGAAGGAAAACCTTAACCCTTTTTGCCCAGATATCCTTCACTGTAATTCCTTTTAAGTCTAAACCAAAGGTCTTTAGTCCCAAATTCATCCAATCACCAACACAAATAGGAAATTAGAAGAGGTCTTTCCTAAATCCACTCCAGTTAATAAATCGAATCTAATTTATTAATGAGTTTCCTCCACAACAGATATGAATTAATATTCATTCCAAAAATAAAAGTTATTTGTATGTTCCACAAATAAAACCCAATTTATGTGTCAACTCAACCCAAAAATCATTTATTTGCACACCTACTATGATATGAGTTGAAGATAACAATTAATTTCAAAGCAAGTTTAACCACTTGCCTTAGGATTCTTAGTGTCTGATTAATCCTTTGGTGTAGAGATTGTTGTGCGATGAAGAACACCTCTTTTGTTCTTCATCTTTGGTTCCCAAGGGTCCTCCCTCTTTGCTTTTCTACGTTCTCAGATTCTCTCAAATGAGTTATGGATGTGCACAACTCCTAAATCTAGGTTTATATATCCTAATCTCGTTTTTAGTCACATGGGCCTAATTAAAATGACCCAAATACTCCCGTGTGGGTTCAGCTATGCCCAGAAATGCCCCGTGACCCATTTATCACCCCTGGGTACACTTTTTCCACTATCTCGACCCATTCGAACTCAATCGTACACTCAGAATTTACATCCAAATTAATCTATTAAAAGTTTCCTATCTCACGCCCAACTTAGTCTATATCCGACTCTCGACTGAGATAAATAAATGTCATGTCACTAATACACGTTATGATGTAAATAGAGTATTGCTATTCATTTAGTAATATAATTTCATAAATATTAACCATTTACTCTCCAATTCATGTTTAAATGAATATTACCATAATTAATTCAATTAAATTACTACACGCAAGTAATTTAAAAAATATACAAATTAATTAAATATTAAACACACATAAATACGTGATGTTACATACTCCCCCCTTACAAAGGAATTTCATCCCCGAAATTATATCATAACTGAGGTGAATACTCTGGATACTTCTCTCACATATCCTCCTCCCACTCCTACTAGAATCGTCAATACTGTTATTCCCCCACTAAACTCTGACTAGTGGCACCACCTTAGATCGTATCTTTCGCTCACTGCGACCCAAAATAGCCTTAGATCTCTCCTCATATGAGATGTCTGGATGAAAATCAATCTCCTCAAGTGGGCCGTGCTAGAAAGACCTCTCTACGGTCACCAATCTCTAAATCGATGGTCCTCGACCATGCAGTGCCTCAAACGATGAGCCTATATTCCACCGGCTCTACTATCTTTATGTTAGGAAATTTCCCTCCTGCATGGGTGCCAATTTCCTCATTTCCAAACACGTGACTTTATTCTAGGAAATTACCTGCAATTATTCCTGACTACACATGTCAAACTTCCACCTTCAACACACGATAACTTACTCCTCATTACGTTCCTCAATTATATCGAACGACATAACTTACTCAATACCACTGATGGACCACAACTCATTTTGGGTCCTAGCAGTTTGTCATTTCCCCACCCTTTACCAACCAAAGGTAGGATAGCAATAATTTTCCCACAGGTTCTCTAAAAGTGTCACGCAAATACTAAACTGTTACGATGTATCACACGTAACTTTACCAATGGTAATTACTACTCCCCAATTACCCAAAATCTGGAATGCACATTCCTTGATTTTTCCTACTATCAAGTTGCTTACAGTCTACCCATCAACTTATGGGTGAAACCTCTAGTACACTATGTAACTTCCTCATTACCACCTCCTGACACTTCTTACCATAGGTGGGACTACAAGGTCTCATCTAAATTCATAATAATATTGGATGGAAATTTGTACTCTTTCACTTCTTCTTTTTAAATGAATAGTTGGATGAACTGCCCGATCGTATAACCCATCCAAATTTAACAACCAATCGTCCTGGTAAATCCATTCTACAAAATTAATGGAAAACCCTGACCTCTCCCCAACTTTGGATAGCCAAATTATGAATTTTATTAATCCGTGTGTAAATCCCATTCCTAGAATCAACAAATTACAAAAATCCTGATTGATAACCTCGACTCAACTTTTCTAACCTTAAATGGTATACCCGAAGACAACTTCACTATGTCTCATATAACACAAATCCCCATGCTCAAAGATTCACATCGTGTGAGTAGGAATCTATACCTTATCTATGAGTAAAAACATATTAGGCATATGACTAAGTGAGACTCTTCTCTACTTTCCTAAAAATGTGGCTTCTTCCTTGCCTAAAGATATCTTGTCACATATGCCTCCACCACCTTTCCACTCCTCACAGTGGAGACCGTTCTCCTTAATATACAAATTGTCAAACTGTTTTCTTTCTCAAATGGATTCAAGTTCACTATACTCTTCCACTTATTTCTAATTGTCGCACATATATATAATCCACACGCTTCTTTAAACATTCATTTATTTAAGATGATTCTGAAATCACACTAACCAGGGTGTCCATACACCCTATATCCCGTGCATATATGCAAAACATCACAAATGTCACATATGCAATATTTTCTTTCAAGGTTATCCCCCTGATCACACTATATCATACATTTGTTTTCGATTACTCCCCAAATTGCAATTAAATCTTCTCGATGTTTCCCCACCCATTAACTTGTGGTGCACAAGTTTTCTCAGTGCTTCTTTCGCAGCACTACCCGGCTATACTGGACTTATAGAGGAATAACTTCCACCTCAAAGTGTAAATCCACACATTCAAAAACCACCCTTTAAACTGATGTCCTAGCATCCAATAACGTCTCTCCACTACCGACGTTTATTAAGTCTCATGCGTATAACATTTCATAATAGAGTCCAAAAGAACTTTCTCCAATGCATTAAACACTAACATTGTCGTTTATTGATTTTCGTAGACCCAAGCATATAACCGTGAGATCCAAAACTTTGTCCTTGTATTCATAAGTCTAATTGTCGAATCCCGCGTCTCTAAAGGAGTTATATAATGTTGCACTCTCACTATAACTAAGTCCTCAGTGCTAAGTCAGTAACGAGCTAAATTTCTCCGCTCAATGGTCAACCTCCCACGCCCTAAATCACATTAGTAAAAGTCCCTACACACCGGGATCCAATATAACTAGATAATTGTACCCTCTGAAGTCTACTTCACCCCAATATTTGCTACGAGACCAACCCTCTTCCAGGTGGAATATCGCGAAAATATACATCATGCCCTGGAATAGCGAATATGATAGTCTTGTTGTATCCGCCCACAACCACTTACCCATTGCTAACCAGTCCGTAACCAGGATAAAATGATGCTCGCATAACACTATCAAAATGAGCTGACCTCATACCGTATTTATCCTATCAGTGTCTGCATCCACCCCATGGAGATGTGACTAAAGAGAGATTGGCTACCCAACGGTAAACATATACAAAGAATAGTAACACTAATGATACACTCACTATACCCATCTCCCGTGTGAATATAGTGTTATATAAAAATTTATGTGATTTACCCATATCACACAGAATTTACCCCATTTACTTGAGGATAAAACTTATACTTTCCCTCGTCAATACACTAATAGTTAGAATGGTTCCTGGACATAACACTCTCGTCCAAACCGAACCAAAATTCTGATAAGTGTTGCTTTTGTTGAGCATCCCACCCTGTACTTACTCTACTACGAACAGGGTCCGCACATGTGTTCCCACTCTTCGTCATTCCCCTTTATCTAGCCCCACTGGTCATATCGGAATTGACCTTCCACTGGATCGATAAATCTTAACCCAAATTGTCACTCCTGTTGTTCCTTCATCTTTGCTGGCCCTTTAGGACTCGTTGTTGGCATTGACGACCTTGTCTGGATCCATCGTCACTTAGTAGATATTCTATTGACCTCAATCATAAAAATGGATCCTTTACTGGGTATTCCCCTTGTGGTGTCTCACTAGAACCATTAAATCCAGATATTCCCTTTGGATAGATTATCCAACCCTCTTGGCTCCCCCTTCATAGAAGAATTGATGTAAACTCGTAAACGTATGTCTCCTGACGACATCGACACTAGTCATCCTAGCTAGATTTTCCCATTCATGATTGTGTATTCTCCCCATGAGTCCATTACCCATTTATGGACTCTATTATATTATATGTACCCTTCTTCGTGTATACAATTCGCTAAACTAGTCAACTTATCTCTTGTGATCGACCTTTATTTTGCCCACTTGTGATAAGTTTTGAAATTCCATTCACATCTCTACCTAAACAGCAGATGGAAGGTCTCCCAATCAGACCTTACCCAAGTTTTCATTCCACTCCATACATATTTCTCTATGTGGGGTGAGTGACTCTAGTCAATCAATGCTACTATTATGAGAAAAAAACATTGCTCGAAATTTAATACTGGGTGTCGCTGCACTCCACCCTACACGATTGACTTTGGATTCTCTCTTTCCATTGGCTCATCACATTTACTCTCTTCCTCGAATCCCTATAATAAATCTTCGAAGGAGTCCCTCTGACTCCCCCTTTTTGCCGACTTTACGGGGTGAGTCTAAATTACACCACCATTATCTAATACGGTGTTTAGGATGCTACAGTTCCTAAGCGATCATCCTATTGTCACCTCCATGAACAATAATCACGGTGGACCCTATCACGATCACCATTTCTAGAATACACCACATTTTCTGTCGAGTCTCTCCTCCTGCAATCCTTCTAACGACTCTTGGTGGTCGTTCCATGATTTTCGGTGTACCAAGACAAACCAAACTCGTATATGAGCCATATCAACTATACTTAATTATATGAGAACCTAAATGCACGTACATAAAGGAATACAACAAGCTTATCATAAGGTTGTACATCAAAGAATGCTACGCTGAAACGTAAAAAGTCGTACAAATCCTAACGACACTAGAATCTGATGCTCTAATACCATCTGTGACACCACACCCAATAAAATATCAGGTGATCAGTCCTATATCAAATTAAAAAGGAATCTCATATGGATCATTATTAGCATCACTGTCGAAAACTTTTTAAAACTCACTAACCACCCAGTACTCAAAAAGTTTATGTCAAAATTTTAATCTTTATATAAGCCAAGACATAATATAATACAGAACAAAATAAACATCACATACTGATAGAGTCAAATCATCTCATCAAATAACTAAAACAAACTCTTGCCGAATAAATCATGAGCTAAATCCGAACCAAAATAAATTAACAGGGAGTAATAAATCCCATACAATCTGAAATGAAATAACTGAATAAAACCGTGAGCGACATGCTCGAGATAAACTGAGATAACATTCCTAAACTAGGAATAAAATAAGAGAAGCGTCAATCCAAATCCTTCAACATACACACATACTGCAGCTACGAGTCTCCGGAGTGAATTCAAGCCTGGCATCCCTGTGGCTAAACACCTAAAAGGTTTTGAAAATATTTGATAGTAAGGGTTAGAACCCAAAACGTTTTGAAAATATTTAGCCAGTGATTAAATTGCAATAATTTAAAATGGGTGAATTCTCTTCATATTTAAGCTAGTGTCACACTCCCTTAAGGATAGACTCACCCCTCAACTAATGTGCACGCCTAACGCTTTCTTTATATCCCCCCTAGTCATTTACCCCATAACTAGATAATTGATATAACTTCTTTCAACCACCCTACTCAAACCCGAGTATGCTTAATATATGATTTATAGGTTGTTAATCACATTAAATTAGTTAATCATTTTTTTCTTTTTAAATCCATATAACATTCACACCCGTTATGTAATTAATACAATTCACTGCATGTATTTAATTACCCGTATATTACTATTTATCCCATTATATACGTAAAACCATATTACAACATTCACACATATGTTGAATATATATATAATTCATCCTCCCAAGTAATACCTTACTGGATGTATTCTCTGAAGTGCTATCAACCCAGGCTACTAAATCCCACCTAGAGTTCCAAGACAACTATGGTCTGCCGAATCGGAACATAAATAATAAACGTAATGGAGGGTGTCGTATTCCCCCGAGTATGAGGACATCATCTCAATGCCCCACCTCTGAAATTTGACGATATGACCTGAGGATATACTCATCCTACTTCTCAAGCTAGGGGATTCATCCACATCGCGCTACCTCCCTTGATAGCACTAGAGTATATAATTTAAGTAAATATTGAGTCACTGATATTTATAAGCACACACAATATATATATATATACTATCACACACCGTATATATATATAATTTAAACCCCGTATATACCGCGGACAAAAATTTGTAGCACTAGCCTATATTTTCCAGAGTCTATGGTCCGACTATTATTTAATTTATTATCCTATTAATTAATTTGTTACCTACCCGAGTCTGTGGTCCAACTCTAACTTAATTAATTTATTCATTACTTAATTTATTACCTTGGTGTCAGTCAACCAATATACCAGGACTCGCTCACTTGGCTCACCCAAGTCTATATTCTGACTCCAAATTAATCTATTTATCTCAATAATTAATTTAATACCTCGGCATCACTCAACCAGTATACCCGGACTTTCTCACTTGGCCCGTAATTAAATATTAAGAAGTTAATGCCCAAAACTCCCTTAATAAGTTTGACACAACTTATGAATTTAATTTAACCTTAATGTTTCTTTCTCTCATTAAATATTAAAAGAAACCTTATATTGTTTGTTCCTTACACTCCCAAATAATCTCAGATTTAATATATCTCCTTACTGTACAGATTTTCCTTTTTGGAATTCAATCCCAAGCCAATCGGTATGGTAAAAGAAAAACAACCACATTCGCTACGTCGTTCGAACCAGATGGCGCGTCATTGAACGATCTGTCATGTCATTTGAATGACTTTTAGAGTCTTTTGAACCATAAACAAGGTCGTTCGAATGACCTTAAGAATTTTCTCTCTCTTCTTTCCATTCAGATCAGTGTTCTATGAAGGAAAACCCTAACCCTTTTTGCCTAGATATCCTTCACTGTGATTCCTTTTAAGTCTAAACCAAAGGTCTTTAGTCCGAAATTCATCCAATCACCAACACAAATATGAAATTACAAGAGGCCTTCCCTAAGTCCCTTCCAGTTAATAAATCGATTTTGATTTATCAATGAGTTTCCTCCACAACAGATATGAATTAACATTCATTCCAAAACCAAAAGTTATTCGTATGTTGCACAAATAAAACCCAATTTGTGTGTCAATCCAAACCAAAAATCATTTGTTTGCACACCTACTATGATATGAATTGAAGACAACAATTAATTTCAAAGCAAGTTTAACCACTTGCTAGGATTCGTATTGTCTGATTAATCCTTTGGTGTAGAGATTGTTGTGCGATGAAGAACACCTCTCTTGTTCTTCCTCTTTGGTTCCCAAGAGTCCTCCCTCTTTGCCTTTCTACGTTCTCAGATTCTCTTAAATGAGTTATAGCGGCCCACAACTCCTAAATCTAGGTTTATATCTCCTGATACCATTTTTAGTCACATGAGCCCAATAAAAATGACCCAAATACGCTCGTGGGGGTTCGACTATGCCCCAAAATCCCCCGTGACCCATTTACCACCCCCGGTAGACTTTTCGACTATCTCGGCCCATTCGGACTCAATCGTGCACTCAGAATTGACATTCAAATTAATTTATTAAAATTTACTATCTCACACCCAACTTAGTCTACATCCGACTCTCGGCTGAGATAAATAAATTCCACGTCACTAATACACGTTATGACATAAATAAATTATTAATATTCACTTAGTAATTTAATTTCATAAATATTAACCATTTACTCTCTGATTAATATTTAAATAAATATTATCATAATTAATTTAATTAAATTATGACACACAAGTAATTTAAAATTTACCCGAATTAATTAAATATTAAATGCACAGAAATACCTAGTGTTACAGTTTATGGTGAAGGAAAGTAGGTAAGAAATATTATTTATGCCCAGTTGAGGACGGAATCATGATCTGATACCACTGTTAATTTTACGATGTAGTTTGAAATGTAGTTAAATATTTAGTTTTGGAAATTGGAATTGCTAGATATGGGCAACCTAGAATTTAAAGGGAGAGAATTAGTTCGTAACTTATTTGAGGAGAATTTGGGAATGTAGAAAAAGAAGGAAAGTTTTTGTATTATACTTGATGATAGATTACAATGCTTAGCTTGAATTGGGATTGGTTTGACCAAATGACCTCCCCACCTATTTATAGGCATCTCGCCTCCTTAATGGATGGTAGAGATTAAAATACATCAATGGTTTAAATTAAATTTTCATAAGGTTCCCACCTCCTTATGAGAACATTCCAGAAGCCTACATACTTCTTACTATTCTAGATTATTTTATACATTACAAGTATGCTTTATCTTATTTAATATGAATACCTAATATTTAATGGTTGACATTATCTAAAATATTCTAAACTATTCTAGGAATTAATATCACATTTCAATAATATTGGAAGCTCAAAATGCCGACTAAAGTATGAAAGTTACATTTCCAGAGCTGTACAATGAAGAAATATCAGACCTTTTGGCACCAGAAGAGTGTTAGAAATTTACAGAAGACAAATTCAAGAAACCCTTAGCACTCATGGAGGATGGAAAAGGAGGTGTTTTTGTAATAGGCTTAGAAGAGGAGATTGTATGCACTACAAATGAAATTTTCAAAATTTTGGCCAAAGGTTCTACTAAAAGGCGTACAACAGAGACCATTCGTAACAAACAGAGTAGTCGTTCTCACTCGATATTTTCTATCACAATTCACATGTAGTGTACTCCGAAGGGGGAGGAGATAATTAAATTTGGGAAGCTCAATCTTGTTGACCTTGCTGGTTCTGAGAATATTTCATGTTCTGGTGCAAGAGAGGTAAACCATAACAAAAACGATGCTTACTTTTTTAGTCATGGTACACATATGCATGCCTGGGGTTCTATATGAAATTATATGCATTGTATTAAATGTACGGTGCTCAGATATGTGAAGAAGTAGTTGGCTTGCCCTCGATGTGATATTGTTTTACATCACAAATTAGAAATCCTCTTTATGGGTATTTCTATGTCATCTTGCTTCATGATTTTCTTAATCCTCACATCTCAGAAAATGACGTTGTGGGGATTTATATGATCCGATAAAAGTCTATTCTTGCAGGGAAGAGCAAGGGAAGCCTGTGAGATCAATAAAATCTTGCTTAGGCTTGGTCGTGTCATAATTAATCTAGTTTAGCACTCAGGTCATGTACCATATAGGTAATGTTCTAATAAGTTTTTATGGTAAAACTTGTCGATTAGACATGCCAAAAAAATCTAAAATTGGACAAAGTGCTTTAGAGGTCTTACTTCGAATGTCAGGGATAGCAAATTAACAAGGTTGTTGAGGGATTCCTTGAGAGGGAAAACAAAGACATGCCTAATAGCCACTATATTTCTCACCATCCATTATTTGGAAAAGATGCTCAACACTTTCGATTATGCACGCCGTGCCAAAAATATTAAGAACAAACCAGAGGTCAATAATTATTCTTGAATAAATTAAGTGTTTCTTGTCCCCTTTTTTCGTTATATTTCTTCCCTAGCCCTACCCCCCATGGATATTTTTGGCCCCCTCTCATTTACTAAAGCCTAATGGTCAAAGCTATTGATATATTTTCATTTGTTATTTTATTCAGATCAATGAGAAGATGGTGAAATCTACATTGATCTAGGATCTGTATTCTGAACTTATCCGACTCAAACAAGGTTGTTAATTGTTTTTCAACTTTAATGGATGTTACTTGCTCTACCTGGATTTTTTGCATATTCAGCTAAGACTTCACATATTACTAACTATGTATGCATACATGATTTATGATGTTACATACTCCTTATTAGTCCAAACAGAGGTTTATGCTGCAAGAGAGAATAGTGGAATCTATATACCCAAGGAACGTTATCTTCTCGACGAAGTCGAGAATAAGTCCACTTAACCATTTATCTTGATATAGTATTACCCTTATCTCAGAGGATTTTGGATGACTTGGAGTTCTTTAATTTTTTTTCCAATTGTCCCTTTTGCAGGTAATGGCTAAAAACATAGAGCGCATTGAACTTGGTTTTGAATCTAGAGATAATGTGAACTTCAAATATAAAAATACTCACCTCAGACTTTCCTGATTTTCATTGAGAAATTTGGTTGTTTAATTATTGATATGGAAAATATTGCATCCCTGCCGCGGCACCTTTGAGAAGCATGAACTGACAACGTTCTACCACAACCACACATTTACATCTACAGGGTGCGGACTTACATGCCTCGGAATTACATGCTATAGGGTGCGGGCCCCTATTATTCACATGTTATAGGGTGCCGCCCCTACCTTTCAGCGTAGCTGGCCGCATCCCCTCTCCTTTTATAGCAACAATATAGAACCTAGACCTCCAATAAGTAGAGGTCCACACCTCCAGATTAAGGGGTCGGATACGTGTTCA
The DNA here is from genome assembly GCA_949130495.1 of Sambucus nigra. Taxonomy (NCBI): domain Eukaryota; kingdom Viridiplantae; phylum Streptophyta; class Magnoliopsida; order Dipsacales; family Adoxaceae; genus Sambucus; species Sambucus nigra. The sequence goes on along the minus strand of OX422217.1, from coordinate 260,328,548 downwards.
TTTCTTATACTAATTCACAGTCCAAAGACACTAGACACGTGAGGAGGCATTGTCAATCAATCTACACCCCTCGGTACAGCTTGTGGGCTACTCATAGGCATCCCAGTCATCTCTCCGGAACTCCCGAAATCATCACAGATATCCTCTTCTCTCATCTACACTGTACGCATATTATGGCATTGTAAACTTGTACTACAATGCATATAATGAGAGTGTTGCACTAAAGTATACGTAGGCTTATTTAAATAGCTGAACCACTCTATATCTTATCTTTTATACCTCTTTATTAACTCTATATGCTTATTATGTATTTTACACTTAACTTGCTAGTACAAGAACGACAAGTTGACGATTTCTCGCATCATCAATTTGGCACCATCTGTGGGAAACGAGGTATTTCAATCTTGTTTCTCTATATTTTGGGTTCTTAAACACCTTATTTTATTCATGGGGATCCTTTGGATCATTATCTCATGGGTGAATTTTTGGTTATTGAACTCGTATTTTGTATACACCTCCTCAAATGGATATTGCATATATTCAGATCTGTTTACGAGTCTATCTTTTTATGACCTTAGATCTATTTTTACATACCCCGATGATGTTATCTCACCAAGATAACACTGAAAAGTGCAAAGGGCAATAGCCTCGCAAAGGTGGGTAACTAGGGATGAGATATGTTTGCTTGTTTACTACTTTCTAAGCCTATGATCTAGGGTTTCCTACCATAATTGTGCCATTATTATGAACCAAGAGGTTGGTATGCCCTGGATAGACCCTAGTAGGTATGTTCTCCACATATTTCGTGTGAACAAATTAGTTCCTCGGTTCCAATTCTAGGATAGCTCATTCCTGCCAAAGAAGGGATGCGGCTTGGTAGTTTAACTGTCATTTTTTCGCATCCCCTATCAGTGCAGTTAGTTTATAGTAGCTTTAAACCATCAGGGAGTGTAATAAAGTGGTCACAAGTTCAACCTTGGTGAATTCCACTAAAAAGCCAACGATATTGCACATATATGCACTACTGGTTGCGGCCTCAGCAGTAAAATCAGGCAGCGATGCAAACGCTGCATTACGATTCAATATTTAGTTCATCCTATATTCTGTGATTACTCACTTCTGCTAGTTTTGCCTCAGATTATATATTTTTTAAAGACTAACAAACAAGAAAATGGAGGGAGAGTCCAGCCAAAGCACATAAATGAAGAATGAGATTGCTCAGCGGTACAACTACCTCAATTATCTATATCACAGTCACACCTCACTCCAGATTTAGGTTAACTTCTTGACCTAAAGGGTTCTTATGCTGGAGGCCGCGATTCCCAAAGTTTATGTCCAGGTCGTAATTACTGCGGCCAAAGAAGCTACTATTCTAGGGGCCACAGCTGCAAAAGCTAATGTCCTAGGGGCCGCAGCCCTAGACTAAAAGAGTCAGAAGAGGAATGTTGAAAAAGAAGAAAAGGATTTTGAAGCCTACACTCCACTGATTTACGAGATTAAAGATGTGCTGGAACTCATCAAAGAAGACAAATTGCTTTGATGGCCCGAGAAATTGAAGTCCCTTCCTCATAAGAGGGACATAACCAGATATTACAGCTTCCACATGGACCATAGGCATAGAACTGGGAAATACTTCGCACTGAAAGATGAGATTGAAAGGCTTGTGAGGCAGGGGATGCTGCAGCAATTCCTGAAAAATGCTTAGATGATTCAGCCTTCACGAAATAGGCCACACGCTTAACTCCTCTTTAGTATATTTTATGTTAAACCTGAAGTGTTGATTTTATACACAAGAGTTGTATTTACTTACAAACTTGACACATATATTCCTGATTTCTCCTTTCTTCTCTATTTATTCCTGATTTCTAACACTTAGATTCATTTTTTTCAGTTTTCTCAAGATCTTGTCCCACCACCTTCTCTTGGTGATCTGCCCCTTCCCAAAAGCTAATGTTAATTTTTGTTCCCAGTGCGATGATTCTTCTGCATTCATCAACATTGGGGAATCACTTGGAGGTCAAACGTCCTCCCAAAGTGGGACTCCTATGTCTGCCTTGGTACCTTTTATTGGCGAAGGATATTTATCGAACGTTGAAGCTCCTTTAGTTGAGGGTGTTGTTGAGGCTTTTGAGGAGATAAACCTGCCCCCAACAGTTCCCGTTGGTGTGGCCTCCTTAGTGACTCCCATTTTTGCTCCCGCCATTATTACGGTATTTTTCTAGTTTCTCTTCGTTTCTTGTTGTTTTTCCTTTATTCCTGACAATGTACAATCGAGAAGAGTTGATTAGGCATAAAATTTTCACATTTATCCCCTTAATTTTGGTATTTTTATGATCCCGTGCATTGTAAATAGCTTGGATTTGTCTTATATTTATGCTACTAACCCTTTTTGGCAAGTATTTCGTATTTTTTATATCTCTTATGTATTTTACAGGTATTTCATGCAAATTAGTGCGAAAGAGAATGCAAAACTGTGAAAGAAACCAAGAAATGGGGAGTTGAAGGGCATTTTCATAATTTTACATATATATTCCGGTGGTGGGTAAAGCTAGAAATTTGAATAGCTCTAAATTATAAGAACATTGGAACAAATGGCACCCCAATATGAGCTACGGTGAAGAAGTTATGAACATTTAAAGTTGGAGACAGAAAGTCAAAAGTTGAAATTCATATTGGAAGCTGAAGAGTTTCAACTCTTGAAATTTCTTGTATAATTCCATTTTATTAATTGTAAAACGTGGAGAGGCATGGGAATAGTCATTTTTGAGATGTATAAAAGGGCAAACCCTAGTAGGAAGAAGGGGAGGTTTTTTACTTCATGTTGTAAGAGGCTAGTAGTTAGGGTTTCATCGTAGTTTGTTTTTAAAGGATTCTTGTATCCAACAACCCTAGTTTTGAAGTTTGGCTACTATTCAAGATTCAAAGAACTATTCAAGATTCATCATTCATCCATTGCAAGTAATTTTAATTTATTGTTTTTACTACTTTCATAGTTAGTTTAATTAATTGTTGCTCTCTAGTTTTCCAATCCAAATTCAAGTGATGTTCTCAATTTTCTAGATTTAGTTATGAATTCATGCACTTTCAGTTTTAAGTTTTCTTTTATTTTAATCATGTTAAGCTAAGTTTTTAAGGGTGGGGATGCATGAAGCCAACCCGATGTGGTATTCATAGATATAAAATTTGTCCTCTAAATTAAATAAGTGATTAGATCGTGTTGTACAGTTTCACAACCATTGTAGATCTTTTAACCTCGTTTGCCCTAGGTAACCGGGGTGCTTAAGTATGCAACGCGCGTGTACTATTGCGACACTGCTTTACACATTCTTTGATTATGTATGATGCGGGCTTTAACCTTATATATGTAATGCTTCGGAGTACTAAAGACTGGGTCTAATCAATTATCTAATTTATGACTAATTTAGTATTAGCATACACACTAGGGTTTGGGGGAGTGAATTCTTAACCCATTTATTCATTCATATTAATTCCTTCTCAGTTAGTTAATTTTGCATGCGTATGTTAATTTAATTGAATCTAGTTAATTCATAGATAAAATCCAAAAAATTAATCATCTTTTTCTTTTCTTTTCTTTTAACATCAACTTTAGGATTAAACTACCTTACCTTTGTCGTCACGTTGACACGTCCTAACTCCCTGTGGATTCGATACCCAGAATCACCACTATACTCATTAAGAGTGTAGTTACAAGTTTAGTTTTTTTATATTGAGGTTGGAAGCCGATAACAATGACTAGCGTATTAAACGAACACTCAATTTTTCCACTCGATCAACGCTCGATTTTTCCACTCGATCAAGAGCTTCCTTTCTCAAACTCCATTAGTAACATTGACTTGACAATAAAAACCCTTGTTAAGATTTTTTTTCTCAAACTCCACTAGTAACGGTGACTTAATAATGAAAACACTTCTTAAGATTGTTTTCTCAAACTCCACCAATAACGGTGACTTAACAATGAAAACACGTGTTACGATTTTTTTTCTCAAACTCCACCAGTAACGGTGACTTAGCAATGAAAACACGTGCTAAGATTTTTTTCTCAAACTCCACCAGTAACGGTGACTTAACAATGAAAACACTTGTTAAGATTTTTTCCCTCAAACTCCACCAGTAACGGTGACTTAACAGTGAAAACACTTGTTAATATTTTTTTTTATCAAACTCCAACAGTAACGGTGACTTAACAATGAGAACACTTGTTAAGATTTTTTTCTCAAACTCCACCAGTAATGGTGACTTAATAATGAAAACACTTGTTTAAGATTTTCCATCAAACTCATTACTTCTTCTACCTGTTCTCAGGTTTCTCGTGAGTCCTCTCCAGCGAAAGAGAGATATCCACCAGTTCTTTCGCCCATCGCTTCGCCCCATCGGGAACCAACTATTTCTAAAGATTCTAGTCATGATGACTAAGATTCCATGACTGGTGATACTGCTGATAGTGAATCTGGTTGTGAGCTTCCTTTTCCCAACCTTGCTCCTCATGACTTCTGTCTTATGGTCCTTTAGCGTTCTCCTCAAATGCCTGCCAACCATCGTTTGGTAATTGAGTAGCTTGCAAGCCATCACCCTGAGACTTTAACTATCGATTGTCTACGTTCGAACATCCCTATGATGATCCATAGGCTTAAAGGAAGGGCGATCATTGTTACTGATATCATCAGTACTCCTATCGCGAACATTAATAGGCACCTCCTCAACCAATTCTTGGGCTATCTGAGGGAGTTAGGCCGAGATGGCTTCTAATTTGGCTGGCTGATTAGACACCTAAAAACATTGAAGAGCCAATAATTGTCAAGACAGATGGAACTGCTACAAAAACATCGGGAGGCTCAACGATCTGAAGAAGCTAGGTTGGCCAAGCTAGAACCTCTACTTGAAGCCGCCAACAAGTAGGTAGAGGATATTGAAGAAGCTTTACATCTGGCAAAGCTGAAACGTGAAAAACTCCTTATTAAGAAGTCACAAGTTCAAACAAGGTTGGAGGTTTCTATTAATTCCCAACAGTCTTGCCTAACAGCTACTTCGGGCTTGCTAGGAGACTTTTCCCCTGCTCCGTACTTGTGGTTCCACTTACGCCAATGAGCTCTTTTATCTTTTGTATACATTTTCCTTTTTTATCTTATGTAATTCTTGGGAAATAGATAATGCCCCAAAGTTTTTGAATGAAAGAAAGATATGCATGTTTTTCTATGCCACCTCTTTGTGTTGCAACTTCTTGTGTATATTAAAAAACTATATAATTCTTTCATCTTCACCCAAGTTACAATAATAGACAGTAGGAACAACCACATATATATTTATAACAAAAATAGCTAGATACAACGATGATGTAAAGTTAATTGCTTATACGTTTGTCTTATTCCATCTTAGAAATTAAGCAATAAACTGAATCATGAGCCTCCTTTAAAATGAAAGGTCCCTCCCAATTTGCTGCAAACTTAGGTCGAGTAAGCCCCTGATGTGCTTCACTGTTGCCTTAAAAATGAGGTCTCCCTCTACGAACTTCCTTGGTCTCACCAAGTTGTCATACGCTCTAGAGAGCTTCTTCATATACATTTGAAAGTGATGCATCGCATTATCTATGTGTTCGTCTAACGCTTCCAACTGCACATGCCTGTTCTGAGGGAGCATGCCACTTCGTAAGGCATATCGGGCAGAGGGAATGTCCAACTCCATTAGCAGAATCGCCTCAGCTCCATATATAAGGGAGAATGGGGTATGTACCGTGGGCTTCCTTTTGGTCATTTGATAGGCCTACAATACAACTGGTATCTTGTCATCCCATGATCCTAAAAAATTCTCCATTATTTGAGCGAAAATGTTAACTAATGTTTTGTTAGTTTCTTCGTCTTAACCGTTTCCCTTTGGATATGCCACCATTGAAGTATGATGAATAATGGAGTACTTGTCTGTGATAATTGTTACCTCTGAATTGACGAAGGGGGTTTCGTTATTAGTGGAATAACCTTTGGAATATCAAAGCGGCAAATAGTGTATTCTATAGTTAAGTTCCTCACTACCCCTATTGTTGTCCTTTTTAGTGGTATCGCTTCAGCCCAGTTAGTGAAGCACTCCGCTGCCACGAGTATCCAGATCTTCCCACTCGAAGAAGGATGTATTGACCCCACTAGGTCAAACGCCCTGGTGTGAAAAGAATAAGGAGTTTCCAAGGAGTGTAGATCCATCGATGGGGCATGGATCATATTTCAATGTAGTTGGTAAGTTTTACATTTTTTTAATGAACTCAGCAGAGTCCTTCTCCATCGTTGGCCAATAATACCCCAATGTCATCAGCTGGTCATACAACTTGACCCCTCCTATATGAGCTAGATCGTAAGCTTGTATGAGGACTTCGGCTGCTTCTTCCTTTGTGATGCAACGTAATGGCATGTTGAAATAGCCCCTTCGATAAAGCTGCCCCTCTTGAACATAAAACATTGGGGCCCTTCGATTCAGTCCCATGGCATCAATTTTCTCTATTGTGATAACTCCATATTTAATGAAGTCAATATAGGGTTTCCTCTAGTCTGATTGAGCTTCGACGAAATGGCATTCAGCTGCATCGAAGAATAGTTGGCACTTATCGAACTTATATTGTAACTCCATTGCGTCCTGCTTCATTTTAGGCCAGAAATATCCCTCCCTTTCAATTCTTCTATAAAGAGGTATATTATTTGTTTCGCAGTGCAATTCATGTGTTTTCTTTAACTTTCGCTCTCTTCTTCTGGGCTGATGCATCTTAATAACCACCCTCCTGTATTTTTGAAATAAAAGTTTCCCTAATTTGTAAAGTATTGGGCTAATTCTCTCAGCTCCATCGCTCCTTCCCCAGACTCTAGTTATTTTCTAATCTCCCCCTCCAGTCAGAGTCATCCTCCATCGGCAGAATTGACTGTACCACCAAAGGAGCTATTCTTCGTTGAATCACCACTGTAGTTGTATTGCTCCTCATGATCATCTTTTGAGCAATGGTGGCATAGGTGTCTGGATAGCGGTTCATTATTCGGGGATGTCTCTTGATCTTGGTCCGATGGGACTGGTTGAGAAACCTATGAATGATTGTTCTGTATGGTGACAAACTTATGTGTTTTAACGCATATTCTCCATTGACTTACTGAATCACCAAGTTCGAATCACCCTTGATGCAATGTGAACGAATTCCCCTTCGAATGGCCTCCAGTAAACACAGTACCAACGCTTCATACTCTGCTTCATTGTTGGAACAAGGGCAATCTAACTTGTAGGAAAGACAAATATACTCCATTCCTCTTGAAAGAATAACCCCTGCTCCTCCTTTCTTTTTTGCTGAAGATCCATCGAACTGCATCGTCCATTTTTTATCGCTTGCATTTAAGTGATTGGCTTGTAAGTCGTCTCGTGGAATACTTTTTTTAGGTGGCTCTAACGTCCCAGAGGGGAAGATTGCCAAAAGATCTACGTACGCTTGGCTCTTGATCGTGCGAGGAACCACGCACTTCAAGTCATAGTCTGAGAGGATGAGGAACTACCTAGCTATCGTACCAATCAACATAGTTATTTCTAGAAAAAACTTAATAGGATCACATCTTGTTACAATATGAATTGTAAATGATAACATATAATGTCTATGTTTTTGTGCTACAAAGACTAAGGCTAAACAATGCCTTTTCAAGCTACTATACCCGACCTCTAGCCCATGTATGATTGTGCTGAGGTAGTAGACTGGACGTTCCTGCCTATCCATCTCATGTGCTAACAGAGCTCTAACGGAGCTCATGGTGGATGTGAGGTATAGCTACAATGGTATTCCTCCCCTTGGGGGAACCATGGTCTGTGGTGAAACGAGCAGCTTCTTCAGCCCAACGAGAGACTCCTAGTGAGCCTCCTCCCACTTGAATTATGTGTTCTTTCGCAAAATCTTCATTAATGGGTGTGTTATTTTAGCCAATCAAGGAAAAAATCTCCTTATGTAGGAAACTTTGTTGAGGAAACTCTTCAGCTCCTTCGCAGTTCTTGGACTTAACATTTCCAAGATCGCTCACTGCTTGTCCTGGTCCATCTGCACCCCTTGTCGATCAACCATAAAACCTAGAAACTTTCCACTAGTTACTCCGGAGACACATTTTAGTGGGTTCATCTTCAGTTTATACTTCCTGCATCGGACAAACACCTTCTTCAAATCGCTCATATGGAACTCCTCCTTCTTCAATTTAATGACCAAATCATATACATAGAATTCCATAAATATATTAAAGAAGTCATGGAAAATGGCCATCATTGTTCTTTGGTAAGTATCTCCAACATTCTTGAGTCTAAACAGCATCACTTTGTACATAAATTTGCCCAATGGGGTTCTAAATGCTGTCTTTTCTGCAATTCGTAGGGTCCATCTTGATCTGGTTGTACCCTACGTACCCATCCATGAAGCTGTACATCTCATGACAAACTGTTGCATCTATCAAGCTATTAATGGAGGGTAAAGGGAACTCATCTTTAGGGCAAGCCCTATTCAAATCTCTAAAATCCACACAGATCCTTATTTGATTTTTATCCTCCTTTCCCACTGGGACAATGCTAGACAGAAAGACTAGGTGCTGTATCAGTTTGATGAACCCTGCTGCCAACAAGCATTGGACCTCTTCCTTGATCTTTAAGTCCATCTCAGGCTTGTAAGTCCTCGTTGCTTGCTTCATTGGGATGGATAAGGGCACCACGTTTAACTTGTGGAAGCTCACTCCCTCATCCAGCCCTTCCATTTTTGTGTATTTCTCCACAAAAACGTCTACGAACTCCCAAATCAATTCAACCAAGGCCTCTCGTTTATCCTTATTGAGATCCTTCACGATGAAAATAGGCCTTGGATCCTCCTCTTCCTTCGCCAGGTTCAACTGTTCCAGCTTTTGTGCCTGCGGCTTCGGTGGATCTGCTATATAGTCTGGTTCTTTGACTACATCCTCTACGAACTCTTGTATGTTGGAGTTGTCTATCACCATACATTGCCCCCGTTGATTCACCAAAAAACACTCATATATCGGGTCAGCCTCCTTTTCAACTTCTTCGGTCGCCCGTTCACACCATTATAACCGATAAACCACCTTTCCTTCTTAGGTAACAACCTTTTTGGACTGTCTGCTGGAAGTTGCAACTGCCTTCCTCTTCTTCTCTCTAGAAACCTCAGCAACCCTTCCTCCTGAAAATTGACTCAACACACTTTGTCGTTGGACCTCATGCTCCGTTGGATCCACTCTAGGCCTCATCATGTCTTTGAGCTGCTTCGAGATGTTTTGGGGACGAGGGACCACCTGGTGGGCTTCTTCTTCCATCACTCATTTGTTGCTTGTAACTTCGTTACTCTGCTTATTCACGGGCCCTATCCTTTCTCTGATCGAGGTAACCCACACTCCCTCCATTATTTTTGTTAGTATTCTGACATCCTCCTCTAATTCTGTGTAAAACTCTACATCTATCAGGTAAGCTTCCTTGATAACGAAAGCCCTCTTCGTGGCCTCTAAGAGTGATCTCTGTTCCTTTGATATTCGCCTTGGTGCATTGGTGATACGTCGAAGAAAAGAGCCCTTGGTTGTGCATCCACACTCTTCCTATCAACATATGGTTGGAAGTTTCACTTTCTATCACGTGGAACTTGATGTAGGAACTCAAATTTCCCATCACAATCCCAACGTTCACATAACCAACGGACTTGGAAGACTGGCATGATTAACATGATTAGCTGCGTGAAAATAATTGATTTGCATGATGTTGATAGAGGCTCCCCCATCCATAAGAAAACTTGCAGAGATAACTCCGTTGATGCTGGTAGTCACATATAATGGCCTATTATGCGGGAATTTAACGGCTCTATCTGCATCGCTGAAAGTTATTTTTGACAGAAACTTCTTCACCAACCTGGCCATGGGTCCCTTCCATCTTAGCAAAGGGACCGCGTTCTTCCTTGCAATATCAAGGACTGCTCGGGTGATCTCTAACCTAATTTCTTTTGGCATCCCCACCTGGTCAAAGAACCAGGAAAATTTTGGAGACTTCGAAACTGCACAGTATTCCATGGATTTGTCTACTTCCTCACCTTCAACGTTGTACACATCCTCTAGGTCTTTATCACTTTCTTCGTCGTAAGCTAACACTATGTTAGCCATTCCCTTAGTGCGGTCTTCCAAAGACTCTTCAAACTCCTCCTGCTCCATTATTAGCTCCCTTGCTTTTATTTTTGCTTCCTCTTTGTAGGCCACCACTTGATTGGCCCCATGCGCCGGTACCGGTTTGTTGTTAACATTTTGCGTAGGAATTTATAATATTACTCCCTTTATATGTTTATCGATGATTATTCTTAACGTAAAATAACTTTTCGTTGGATGTTGGATCTTTCGATGGATCTGATAATATTTGGGATCCGCTCTGGTTGCCGCATCTAGTTCCCCGACGGGGATGCCCTTTGGCTCATACATCGTTCCTCCTTGAACCATGGCGTTGTCACAGATAACAACCTCCTTTACCGTACAAGGTAACTGTGGTGGATCTTTCGTATATCTTCTAAATTTTCTGTTGTTGTCTCTCTTCGTTAGTTTGCCCCCATCTGCTCCTTTGGTGTAACCCACGCATGGGGACTGAGACCTTCCTCCCACAGGTTGTATCGGCTACTTGAACATCATGGGCACCACCACTAGGTTTGGTCGTACCACCAATGAAAGCCCACTCGCGCGTCTCGTTGATAATATGACAGATGTATTCAAGAAGCATTCCTTCCACGCAGATCTGCAGTAGTTTGGACTTTTTGGCTTCCTCCCTTACATCGAGGGATCTTTCCCTGAACCTTCGAATGTATTCTGCCACATCTTCCTCTGGTCGTTGCTTCTCTCTCCCCAGTTGAGTCACAGTAAACTCATCTTCTGCCAGAAAGAACTTTTGGACGAACAAAATGTGCATCTCTTCCCACGTGGAAACGCTCTTAGGATCTAGGTTAGAATACCAGGTATACGCCTTATCGTTTAGGGATTTAGAAAACTCCCTCAACCGGAGTTTTTTGTTGTTACAGTCAGCCCCCAAATGTTCAATGAAGAGTTTAATATGCTCCTTCAGGTTCCCAGCCTTTCCTGCGTACTTTTCAAAGATAGGATGAATATAATCCTTTGGGTAGGGCTCATCATTATACTCCTGAGGTTAAGGCATCCGAAAGTCATCATAAACCGAAGCTACCTCACCAGAAGATTGCGAGGAAGCTTGCATGAACTTCAGCAACTCCTGTTGCACTTTTTTTCTCATCTCTTCCATAGCTGATACCGTTGAAGGAACGACCAGAGGGACCATAGGTGGGGCGCTCGTTAATCCTGGAGCAATCATCACAGTTGGAACGGTTGATACTCCTGGAGTTCCCACTATTGGATTCGCAACAGCGGGTATACTTACTGGGGTCGTTCATGTTAAAATTATGCTTGGTGAGGTCATTAGGGCTGCCCCTAGTGTCACGAAGGAGTTGACCTCAAATCCTACCAACACCATTGTAGCCACAGGAGTTTGTAAAAACTCATAAAATTTATTCATGAGGAGTTCCACTTGAGTTTGTCCCAACCCAGCGCTCGTGGGAGCTTGTGTCACCCCTAGAATGCCTATCGCCATTTGAACTGGAGGTACCTCCACTCGAAGGGATCCATTTCTCGAAGCCTCCAGCTCTCTCGCCACCTGTTCTTCATTGTGTTGAATATCATCAAAGTTAAGTCTTCGATTAACGTTATCCTGCACCATACTCCTTTCTTAGAAGAATACCTCCCCAGCAGAGTCGCCAAATGTAAGAGGGTAGGTTAGATTAGATGGAGGCGTAACCCCTTTTGAGTACGGTAATGATAAGTTAACTAACAACACTATTGATTAACTATAAGACACACAATCATAATTTAGTGACGATAAACTCAGTTTGAACTCATAAATCGCTCGTGTATAACTCACAAGATAATAACGAACTCAAGAAGTAACTAATTTAGAGGGAGAGAGAAGTAATCATCCTAGATACACCTTGGAAGGTATCCAAATACACCAAACACCCTCAAATATCTCTGTCAAGTATTAAAGCTTCGTAATAAATGACAATGGTGGATGAGTAAACCCTCTAATTCATAATAAAATCTCTCTCTGATGTGTATTCTCTCTAGTAATAACTTCTGAACTCTCAAAAAGAACATCCTCTCTCCAGAGGTGGTTGGGTCCCTTAAATAGCCCCCACACCACTCCCGAGATAACTCAGTCATTAATAACTTTGAAAGATATCCCTCATACTTTATGTCACAAACATTAAATGCCTGATGCACTCGTTAGCTCCACATCATAAACATTAAATGCCAAGACATGCCTTTTGCCTAACCACTGTGTGTCAAGGGGCTGTCGCCACAGAGGTGGTTCACCAACCGTCTGATAGCCCCAAATACCACAGTGGTTTACTCATTTGTAGATTTGGCATTGCCTATCTAGTTAGTGACATCACATAAAGTAGGTGTGACGTTAGGTAGAGGGTTGTTTGGTTCACAACTCAACGCCCAATGGAACTCAAGGCTTCTCCGCTCGAGGTTCCACGATCAGGGTCCTTTGGTGTTTTTCCAGGTGTATCTAAGATGGTCAGGACAAACCCCAATGGTGCCTCACTTCTCAATCCTCCAAACCAAGTCCCTCTAAATTTCGCATAGCGAGGTCACTCGATAGAGCATGAAAGTTCTCCCAGACCCTACCAAGCCTGGTCTCTCGCGAGTACCGTTCAACCTCACACTAAAAAATCATTATAATCATTACAACCTATGGTCAATATAAATAAAGAGATGCAACATGACTAAATAAAGAAATAAGACTAAAAGATGATCTCTCTCGGTTAGCTTCTTCGTTCGAAGATCCCTCTGGACTACCACGCTGAACTACCTCGCTTGAGCTGCCTTGTAGAGCTACATAGCTTGCCTAACTGAGCTGCATCGCTTACCTATCTGAGCTGCATCGCTTTGTGCTACATCTTTGCCTTAGTCCCTTGAGTCTGTCTTATTAGGGGGGATTATCACTAATCTCGAGATTATCTTCGAGCCCCCTACAGTGGTAAAAATGGAAAAACTTCGTGGGAGTTATATCTCTCTTGAACCTATTCTTCCATAGCACCAGAGACGCAAGAATTTCCCTCCATCCATTGGGATCTAGTTGGGTTGGGGCTAGCTTTATTGTTTGGAATATTCTCCTAATGGGAACTAGTACAGGTAGCCGCAACCTATAAATGAAGGCATTAAGGGGGAAGCAGACCCCATCATCAGCAAGAGCGGTGCAGGGCCTTTGTTCTGCGGCGGGTGCTGAGCACATCAAATTCTCAGGAAACTCAAATGCTTCAACCACTTGATTAACCCACTCTCGAGTCATAATGCTGCGAATATTTAAGTCTACAGGAGGTCTCTCAGCTCTGTTAGATGGGCCAGCAGGTGCGTCCCTAAGCTCAGAAGGCCAGTTGTCGCGTCATCAAATTCCATAGGGTTGGTGCTTGAGTGGGTTTCCTCTTCCATTGTCTCAGAATTATCTTTCCTACAAGTGGATTCCGCGGAGTTAGTCTCTTTCCAACAAGTGGTTCCGCGGAGTCAGAATCTAAAGTGATGCAATTTGGGCAATCTTTGAGCACGTAAGGCCCAAATGTCTTTAAAGGACGCATGGAAGGGAGCTCAAGAGGATAAACTCCAAAATGTTTGTTCCATAAATCCTTCAGAAATTCATCAGGATTCCAACTCATATGACTACAGTAAGTCCTGAAAAGAAGAAAGTCTGCTATTAGGTGCCACAACCAGTATTTTCAGAAAAGCCTCTTAGAGGGCACAACAGAAATAAAGAAATAACAAGTTTGGAAGAAAAATAGAAGTTTCAACAATTTCAGCTAACTACACCAAGTGTTGGGTTTGGGAATCCTAGAGATAACAACACCTACGGCTGCGGCACCTTATTTTGGGTAAGGAGACATTAGGTATGTCCTGAAATGCCGCAGTCCTTTAGTTCATTGGGAAATGCTGCGGCTACTAGCCTAAGGCTAAACCCTAAGGACAAAAGGGTTTTTATCATACAAGTATTGACATGAGGTTGCACCCAGATAGCATAAGAATGATACCTTCCATGGCCAAACTCTTAAACAGTTTCACAACAAAGATGGCGTATTCTAAAGATCAAAGCCCTAGAATTTGAAAGGTTCTGCTCAAGAACATCAAGAATAAAATGGTATGTTTTCAACCTATAAGACTCTAAAAGCAGTTACATATACAACAAATTTGATCCTACACAAGTCAGCAAGGTTACATTTATTGAGTCAAAATGGATTTAGCAGTTTATTTCATCAATTGAAGATTGATTCAAATGCAAATCAATTATCTATTATTATTATTATTATTATGTTCCAGTCAAATCAATGGGCTCAAAAGAGTTAATTTGAGAATGAATTTAGTAGCTCAACCAGTAATTCGATTTGGGATTAGTTATTTAATATGATTCAACAAAGAAAGCGGATTCGTGTGGTTCATTTATCAATAGAAATCAAGAAGAACAGTCAAGAACAATCAATCAAGAGCTAAAATCAAGAAGTTTTTATTTGTTACCTGGAAACCAACTAGAAAGGAAGACTTGAGTGTTGCTCAGCCATGAACCACCAGTTGCTCAACCTTGAACCACTTGAATAATTTCCTAAGGCTCGCCGGAAAACTCAAAAGATGGAATGACAAGACTTTGCTCTCGATTTTCTCTCAAGGATTTGGAAACGTAATCAATTCCATAGTCAGTTGCCATTTATATAAGAGGCCACGGGAAGATGAAGCGTCGCGTTTTAATTGCCACAGCATCTTGAGAATAAGACTTAACTACTCAGCCGCAGCCCCAATCGCTATCTCTTAGCACTACAACTTGGGGGCTTATTGATATGGCAAACATTGCACCCCTGCCGCGGAACCTTTGAGAAGCATGCACAGACGATGTTCTGCCATAGCCACACATTTACACCTATAGGGTGCGGACTTACAACTACAGGGTGCAGCCCCCTATCATTCACATGTTACAGGGTGCGGCCCCTACCTTTTAGCGTAGCTGGCAGCCTCCCCTCTCCATTTAAAGCAACAATATAGCACCTAGACCTCTTATAAGTAGAGGTCCACATCTCGAGATTGAGGAGTCAGATCCGTGTTCATTTCTTATACTGATTCACAGTCCAGAGACACTACACATGTGAGGAGGCATTGCCAAGCACTCTACACCCCTCGGTACAGCGTGTGGGCTACTCACCAGCATCACAGTCATCTCTCCGGCACTCTCGGAATCATCACAGACATGTATTCTCTTCTTTCATCTACATTGTAAGCCTATTACGACATTGTAAACTTGTACTACAACGCATATAATGAGAGTGTGGCACCAAAGTGGACGTAGGCTAATTTAAATAGACGAACCACTCTAAACCTTGTCTTTTATCACTCTTTATTATTTCTATCTTCTTATTATAAACGACAAGTGGACGATTTCTCACATCATCATCTTCTTCTTCTTTTCTTGTCTAAAGCAATTCATGGAGCTTTAAGAGCTTAACAGTTCTCAGCAGCTGTTGACTGTAGAATTAAGTGATAAACTTGAAAAGTCTGTGGTATTATATCTTAGACTGTCTTAACCTAGTTATTTTTATCTCCATATTGTGCTTATGTGCATCACCTTTTATTTTTCCTGTCGTGCAATAATCATTATTTTCTTAATTGTACTTCAGAAAAAACGCAATGAAACTGAACATCCATTGGTCGATCTTCAAGAAAGACAGACATAGGAAAATGCAACAATAAGAGAAAAGGAATATCTGATTTCGAGTCTCCTCAAATCTGGTGAGCCAAATGTCATATTTTGTACTATTAAGCAGATTTTTTCGACCAAATGTAGTAGTTCGTGCTTTCAGGTTCTGCAAAAAATGCTACGTACGTCTGTTAGTCCTTGGTTTTCCTTTTTGTTTCCTCAGTTCCCTAAAAAAGAACAAAAGGAAAATCACCTCTCCGTTTATATATATGTTATATTTCCAATTTCATTCTTTTATTTTTTTTTCATTTGTTCTTGTACTCAAGAAATTGTCCGTTCTTCAGTCTTAGAACTACAATGCCTGTCAATATTTAATATTGCTTGAAGACATATGTAGGATTATATTCAACATGTGTTTGATTGTTTTGACTTTATGTTCTATTACAGACTGTCATCTTGTATCGTTTTTCCCAATCTTGTTTACTTAGCTAGATAGTTGATACTGAGGCTATTTAATCTAGAATTGCGATTTATACATAATCATTGCCTCTGAAAAAGTCATCTAATGTTCTTCATCAGAGAAAGAACTAATTGAGCAAGCATTTGAGCTTCGCATGGAGCTAGAGAATGTTTCATCAGATGTGTATACCCTGTTTACCGAGATTGGTTTGTATTCTAATTTCGAGAGATTGATTATGCTCTTGGCAGTTTCTGTTTATAAATTATATTATTATAAAAAATCATAATTGTTTTTCCCAGAGAGAAAGGACAAAATAGAAGATGGAAACAGAACTCTTATCCAGAAATTCCAATCCCAATTAACTCAACAGCTTAATATATTGGACAACACTATTGCAGCTTCTGTCACACAACAAGAGCAACAACTGAAAGACATAGAGGAAGACATGAAATTCTTTGTATACATTAAGTCAGCAGTATAATTTTCCTAAGAAAACAGAATCCATCAGTGGCCTTAAATTGTTATTCAAGATGATTAATCTTTTGTATGGTTGTTTTAGGCCACTGAAGAACTTCGAGGACGTCTAGCGAAGTTGCAGCTTCAGTTGTTTTATGTATGGTTCTGGTACCAAAGCTTTGGATGATTTAGCAGGGGAGCTTGATGGAAATTCTCAGTCAACATTTGGACTTTTAAATTCCGAAGTTACTAAGCATTAGTCTTCCATTGGCAATTTATGTATATATTGCTAAGAAAAAACCTATGCAAAATTTCTTCCTTTTGCTGTGCTTGACCTCCATGGCACATAATTCAGTTTTATAAAGGAATGGCTGCAGAGGCTGATATTATACTCAATGATCTTGAAAATAGTCTCAATAGTCAAGAGGATAAATTAAGTGCATATGCAAAACAACAACGTGAGGTTAGCATTTGTTTAATGCAGTATTCTGTGACATGTTTAGGGGTGGATAACAATTGTTTTTATAGATGCTTAGTGCTATAATTTTTCACATTTATATACAGGCACATTCCAGAGCTATAGTGACCACTCAATCAATTTCTAAAATTACTAGAAACTTCTTCAAGACTTTGGACATGCATGCATCCAGTTTGAGCCATATTGTGGAAGATGCACAAAAAGCGGATGATCAGAAATTATCTGAACTTGAAAAGGAGTTTGAGGTAATTAGACAGTATTGAATCTCCAACTTTCCTTTTCTTGAATCAGTGTATATATGTTCACCATTTTCCCCATTTCATGTCTCTTTTGACATATCTTTAGGAATGTGCTACCAGTGAAGAAGAACAATTGTTACAGAAAGTTGCAGAGCTGCTTGCAAGTTCGAATGCTAGGAAGAAAAAGTTGGTACGGGCCTATATGAAGTAATCTGAGAGGCCTTTGCAAAATTTCTGGTTTATTAAAGTATTCCAAGAGGCATCTACTTTCAATTAACTTAGCAAAATTAGCCATAATTTTTTAGAGAAAACTGTGGAATTTGAACTATTGCACAAGCTAATAATTTTTTCACCTTGAGGCAGACTGATAAATATTTGCTTCAATTGTTCATTGCATTTTTCTCGTTAATCTGTGTCATTCTTTTGGAAATACTCTAGGGTATCCGGTCATTGCATTATCCAAGTATATAAGGGTTCTTAAACAAGTTATCTTTATAATTTATGTGTCAATATGAAAATCTTTATATCATTAGTGGCTTATTCGCTATCGTTCCCAGAGAACTTCTTTTAGAAAATACTGCAAGTACGATAGCAAAAGCCGAGTTTTAGTAAAATCATGATTCACACTGAATGTTATATTGTTGGAGTAATCACAAACTCATCAAGGAAACCATTATAATATCCAGTTCAGTGATTGATGAAATGAATGGCAGAAACAGATTTTGTTTCTGAATGGGTCTTTTTCTTTCTCTGTCATTCTATTTTATCAGTGTTTATCCCACCCAGTCGTATCAGTGAACAAAATTCTTACGTCACGTGTTGCAAGCCTCTTATTCGTATATAGACGTAGCTTTAATGTAGAAATAACACTTGTATATTCTCTCATGTTTTGATTTCTTTTATCCAAAGTGGTCACATTCATTTCACTTTATTGCTTTTGTATGCATGCTTAACCCCATAGAAAATATTTATAATTTAGGTTCAAACAGAATTTAATGGTCTTAGGGAGTGTGCTGCCAACAGAACCATTACATTTATAGAGAATTAAGGTAGAAGCCATGTCCCTTCCTATATTTAGACTTTTAGGACAATAGTTTTCAGGTTTATAATTCTAGTCCCTATGGTATAATAAAATTTATTTGTGCGGTCCTTTTAGAGTTAGGAGTTCATTTTTTTGGTCCGCGCCAGCAGCACCATTTTTCATGTTGTTTTTAGTACAGGGACTAAATTTATAAAATTTTCATGTTGTTTTGGGAAAAGGTCCTCATAATTGTCAAAGTGTATAAAATTATTTGGAGTGTCCTAATTTTATACACTTTGACAATTATGAGGACCTTTTCCCAAAACTCCCTTAGATTTAAGGAAGAAATGTCAACTATGCAAGATTCCACTTCTTCTGTTAAAGAAGAATGGGTGAATTATATAGAGAAAGCTGAAACCCACTATCTTGAGGATACTTATGCTGTGGAAAGTGGAAAAAAACACCTGGATGAGGTTCTTCAGAATTGGTATGGGCTCTTTGGATAATAATGTTATAATTGTGGATTCATTCTTGTCATTCCTTCTTAAGAACCCTCATTTCTTGTTTGGTTCGAGAAAATGGAAGCAAAAATTGTTAACTCGCATATAAAGTCTATTATTCATGTCAAGAGTGTTGATACAATGTCAGCTCATTCCCTAAAACTCATACATTACATGTGAATCTACCAATCTATTACTTCTTATAAACTCTTAGTGCTCGTTGGGCTCGGCCTTTTGTGCCTTCTGGGATTCTAAAATACTAAATTCACATCAAAAGTCTCGTAATTAATGTAAAGTGTGTCAAAAACAACAAGCCAGTTTATATTCTAAATCTCATACTATACATGTGAATATACCAATTTAGAGTTTTTCAGGAAAGCAAAATACTTTCAAACAACGAGCCCTTAGTATAATCTATTTAGATTCCTTACTGGTCGATTCGAAAACGTGCAGTTTGCAAAAAGCAAAACTGGGTGCCCAACAATGGAGTAGTGTTCAAGAATCCTTGCTCACTCTGGATAAGAACAGTGTTGAATCAGTGGATGAAATAATCAGGTTAGTGACTTCTCACATAATACTATAAATTGTTGAGATCACGAAAAATGCAGGAAAATGCCTTCTAGACGAACACATGGTAAGAACGCTGAAGGTGTGCAGGTAACGTAGGATGTTTTTAATTTTTCATGGATAGACATATAAGGTAAAACACGATTTGAAATTTTTTCGGATTTTTATAACATAAAGGTTTTAGACCATGGAAGGAACACAAATTCCTTTCCTAGTCAAAGGGGGTCCCAGGAATGATTGACGATTGCAGATTGAACAATTATTTTATTCATTCATTTCTCTTATCTAAACTAAACAATTATGGCGTAAGGAGATGTGGGGGCAAAGATGGTGGAAAGGAGTATTATCAATTATGAACTAATTAAGGGTTGTTTGTTTTTGTTTCTTAAGTCTTGAAGGCTTTCTGGGAGGAAAAATCTTCTAAGCAATCAAATGTGGATATTAATCATATTTTACACGTCCACGAGGTTGCCCATTCCTTGAGAGATTCCGGTCTTCCCCTTATTGCTATCAATTAATTGAAGATCACATTGTAAGCTTTTAGATATGACAGAAGAAAATATGTACTATATATATGGCTCTAAGGCTAGGTTGAAAAATATATATTTTTGCGTTGATGTGCACTTATATTCCTTATGTATACTCTCCCCAAATTCTTTGTGTCCCTTTACGTTATAACCATTATCACCACAAGT
Organism: Sambucus nigra; assembly: GCA_949130495.1. Classification (NCBI taxonomy): domain Eukaryota; kingdom Viridiplantae; phylum Streptophyta; class Magnoliopsida; order Dipsacales; family Adoxaceae; genus Sambucus; species Sambucus nigra. The sequence continues at coordinate 260,308,355 of OX422217.1, read as the reverse complement.
TCCCAAACCATCTCTATGGTACTCTTTTCTAAAGATGCAAAAGAGCAGAAGTCTCATCAATTGTTGCAAGCCTAAGTAAAAGAAACCCCAAAAGTAAGTAATATATAGCTTATAGTCTTGAAACATTTAAACTGACATCACACGGACCACGTTGCTCATATTAATAGGAAGAAAGGAAATGGTCTTTATGGTTAATGGGTATTTGATTTAAAATGGAAATTGGGTCATTGGTTCTGGTAGATCATGGGTTAAAGTGACAGGGGATTTGGTTAAAAAGGTAAGGTATGGGATGCTTTTGGGTTCAGAATGGTTCAGACCGAGATGCGTATGAACACTTGGTCCGGTTTGATGTGGGGGTTTCGCCAGAGGTGTGGTAGCGGGTTACAAGCCAGGGGGATGCCGGGAGGTTATGTCTATGGGTAGATGGTTAACCGGGTAAGGAGGGTCCATGGAGGGATAAGGAGTATCTGGTCGGACCGGGAATAAGGCAGAGGTTTAAGGGGTTATAGCCAGGTTGGTTGAGAATCAGGTTTCAAGTCGGGTTTGTGTTTTGGAGTTTTAGGAGGTATAAGCTTGGTTGGTGTTTATGGGGTGTAACGTGTGTTTCCTTTCCAAGGCCATCCACAATGGGTACTCTAATACCATTGTGGATCCTTTATTTTTTTTGTTTTTGAGTCACAATGGGGTGTAAATCCTTTATAATTTTTTAGGTATCCGTTTAGGCTCCCATAGATGGAGGGGAGGGATAATGGATTCTCTAGCATGACAGAGACGTGTGGGTTTTATGTCAGGCGCAAAAAAAATTCCCGCCACATGCCGGGCGCAAAACCCCATAAATAAAAAAATATATGTTTCAAACGACTATATTAACAAATTCTAGTGCCACGTAAGTCAGGCGTGGAACTATTATTCGCCTGGCCCGGGCGCACAACATTTTCACGCCCCACCCCCTTATTTTATGGTATTTGCATTGCGACCATCGTCCCTCATATCGTCTCATAATACCGTAAGTTTATGGTATCCCACTGTGGATGGCCTAATGGAGGGAGGTGAGAGAAAGATGATGAAAATGGGGAAGATGATGAGGTGAGAGGAGAGAGAAGAATTTGATTTGGGTTCGGTGTTTGATATGTGATGTATGAGTGGGTATTGTGCGTGGGTGAGGTTCATGGAATGTGGTAGTAGGCTATGGAGGTATTAGGGTTAGGAGTGTTAATTCGGGTTAGTCATGTCATTTTGGGTTGTGTTGATTTTGATTTTATTTCAAGTTTTAGACACTTTTAAATCTATACAAGCTAATTGTGTCATGTTTGGTTCATTTCGGATTATTATCGTAAACGGGTTATCATGTCAAAAATTGTCCGTACTAGTTAGGGTGTACTAATGTGTATGGGTATATTGTATGTGAATGTGTGTGTGTGTGTGTGTGCGAGTATTTTATTATATATAATAATAGAAAATAAGTACATATATATTTACACCACATACACAATAAAAATATCATTGTTCTTAAAAACCCACCTAGGCTCCGCCTAGGCTAGAGGCTTGAGATAAACGTCCAGCCTTACGCTTTTTACGCCTTATTCTTGGTAAAACCCTTAAGGCGCACTTTTTTCTAAAAACAACAATGCTTTAGTGAAATGATATCGCATTTTAAAGAGTTTTTTTACAAATCGGACCATTATCTCATCCAAAATAATCAAATAGTATTTTTATTTGCATATATTCAAACATATTTTTATGATATGTACAATTTTAGTATTTTAATAGCCTTGTTATGGTTAAAAAATATTAAAATATATTAAGAAGGCCTAAACGTTTTTTCACTTCTTTTTCCGCCTAAGCCCCGCCTAGGCTTGTAAGGCTTAATGCTTAACCTCCACGCCTCGATCACCCCCCGCTTTTTTAAGAACCTTGAAAAATATAAAACTCAAATACATATATAATATATAAAAAGACTCACAATAATATATATATACTAGGGTATGCCCGTGCCTGAAGGCACGCTGATAATTTTGAAAAGCATAAAGTCGTGCCTTGGTGCGACGAAAAGTGCCCTCACCAAAGCTACGACTAAGCTCGAGATCAAAACACGGGAGCATTTTCTTCACATATGCCCATGCAATTTAAGTCCAAAGTATTGAATGTGTACAATTTAAGTCCAAGTTTTTTTTACAACACAAATGTGAAAATTTTTAAAAATTTGAGCATTATTTCCTTTGTTTATAGAACTATCCACCCAGTTAAAAAACAAAATAGTCCACAATAAGAATATTAATAAAGAACAATTATAAGGTTTTGTATACTGTAACGTAACAAAGGAATTACCCATAACATATGTGGTGTTCACTATCCCAACTTAAAGTACTAATTGAGTCGCTACAACACATCACTTACATCACCGAAATCCCATGTCAGTGGAAAGGTTGTGAGATTATTTTGTTGTATTTGTGTTCACGCATCAATGCAAAGCATTTTTAACACGGACCATGTGCTACATCAATAATGTAAGGAGTCAGTGAAGAACTCATATCACCTCCACGTACACAATATTATGCTTGTCCCCACAATTAATAACAATTTTTTGAACATTAATCTTGCCACCATATTCACACTATATGAAAGTGGTTATACAAATGAAGCCTACACAAAAACAAACAAAACCAAAATGAATTCATTCATATTGTATGACATTGGTTGTATAAATGAAGTCTACATAAAGACCAACAAAACCAAAATTAAATTATCATACAAAAAGGGATACATAAAAATAAATAAAAGATATGATTGTGAATTATGTTGAAATTCAAATTCTACATTAAAAAGTTACAAAGATGCCATTTTAAGAAAACCACATCACCCCAAAATTCCATAACCATGTGTCTACAACAATAATTATAATACTTTGATGAATGCTCTCTACAACACTAATAATCAATTTATGCTATGAAGCACGGGTGCCGCGGGGTGCAGATGAGGTTGCGGGGATTCGAAAAAATAAGTCATGGGCGTGGGGATTCAATGCGGGTACGGGTGTAAGGTGTGTTTTGAATAATCAGTGCTTCATAGCCAAGCCACGAAAACATTCTAATTTTTTAATAAAAGTAAAATCATAAAAAAAAAATTAATTTCATAAAGTAAAACCAATGACTACTTCATAATTATAGTTACAAAAACAAACATGAACATAAACTATACCACATTAAGGTTTGCAAAAGAAGTAGATCTTCAAAATTGAAACTCAATCAGAACTTCAAAAATAATGTTAAGATACTCTACATGCAACAAATATAATGAAAAAATAGAATGTGACTTTGGCATGCGTTTAATTTTCTGAGAAGAACGCCGAAGAGGTAAAATCAAATCCTTTTTTCCTCATTATGCGATTGCTTAGGTTGCTCGTCTTTGATAATTTTTTTGCAATTTTTGCGCAGAATTAGGTCAATGTTTTGGAGAATTTCTTCTTCTTCTGGAACTGTAATTTCCCCTTCTTGGTGTCAATCTTCTCCAACTGTGATTTCTCCTTATTGGTGTCAACCTTTGACCATTTACCGCCATGGAATTTGTGACATGTATATGTACGTTTAGCAGTGATGGCTCTAGCAGACTTTGTCACATGTATTTTATGGAAAAATCCTATGCAATACTGGCAGCTCACAGCCTCCCTGATCAAAACATCTTTGTTACAGTGCCCACACTTGAAATTCTCAGATCTTTTGACTTTCGAAAAAAGGTAAGAAAACCCTCTCGTACGGGAGGGGCTTCTTTATTACTCTTCCAATTCCATGAAATTTTCCAGAGCTAACGTTATTGGACTTGTAGGCGCTTCTTCTCTCTTCAAAACCTTTTAAGAGATGCAAGGGAACATATCTGCAAGACCACAAATACAACACCTAACATGATATAAATAACCAATTCACTAATTGTTGATATAAACAACTAACATGATATGATTATGGTTGTTAGTTGTTGCAATGATTCACTTACTGAAATAAACAATTCGTAATTAATTCGCTTAACCTTACTATAACTTTCAGCTACCTCACTGGTACTGCAGGTGATTCTCCATTTTCATTTGCTTGTAGCCTCATATCTTGTCTAATTTTCACATAACTCTCCTGCAACAATGTGACTGCCAAATTTGATAAACGGGGGTAGCATACAGCTTGACAGTATTGAATATACCTCTTGAGCTAGTTGTCTTCTTTTGAAGGTCTTGTGTCACCAGTGGTCGCAAAGACATGCTTCATTTGTTTTTTAAGACCTGATCATGGACCCCTATTGTAATGGGAAAAATGAGTTAGGATGTAAAAAAAGTAAAAATAAAACAAAATAAAAACTATTTATGAATAACTAAATAATATTTATAAAAATTACTCTATATAAAAAAAAAGAATATCCACTAAAAATCTATATAGGAATAATATGGAGACCTATTTTTGTCGTATCCTATATCCCATATCCCTAGTTCTGTTGTATTCCATATCCCATATCCCTAGTAATTTGGAGTCAAAAACCACAAATAGTGCATTAATCTATATATGAACCATTTGAGCTATTTAGTAGTTATAAGAGAGAATTTAGAATGATAGTGCTGACAGAATTTAGAATGAAATCATATTTATCAACACGTGTCATTAAGTATCATATCTCACATTTCTAGGTGAAAACAAAAGGTTGAAAAGTATTCCCTGTTAAATTTCATATCAACACGCGTCATTCATTTGAGTGAAATTGTCCGTGTCTTGTCAGATGAGCTGCACAAAAGAGTGCCTATTGTTGACACCAACAATAAAATAGGAGGTGATGGGGATTTTCCACACATACATATATACAAAAACAGATATACCTTCACAAGCTAAATGGTTTTGTATTTGACATGTAAACAGTAGGATTTGTATAACCCACCAAAAACATATCTCACTCCACTAACAAACTAAACTCATAAATAGAGCCAACAATAGAGAGTAACCTGGATTTCTATTAAAAAACATAGACTCACTCGCCCTCAATTTTTTAAAAATTCTTAAAGTAGACTGTAGTAATATTACAAACATCAGGGAATAGGGTACCCGGTTAATGAGTGTTATTAATCAAACCTTGCTCTTTTGAAATGCAAACCAAATGAGAAATAGTGCATATTGCATGTTCTGGTGGTGACGGTAAGTCGGCTGCGGTAGCATTTTCAATAGAAAAGGGAGGAACTCGGAGAAAAGATTTAATGTTTTGAAAGGGTAGAGGTTGCTTGCGATGTGATAAAAATGTGAGAAGTAGAGGATATAGATCGGCTGTTGCACAGAGTAGGATTATAGGTTTAGAGGGAGGTTGTGCCTTCTCTGAGACCATAACATGTTGCCTGTCTTGACAGACATTTCACTTGGTTATCCTTCATCCCAACCTTTAGTTAGCCTTGAGTGTCAGATTTCTTTTTCATCGCAGAACAGTGCCCAGAACCTTCACCAGAATAATTTTCGATTTCTTTCTCATCGCAACTCTGAAAATTCAGAAGCTAATTTTAAAATTAAAGAAAAAAATTAATCCAAGGATCCAAGCTTTGCCCTTTATATAGAAAAAATCAAAGCCTCAAAACACCTGATTGAAATGAAATTTACCATTTATTCAATACCTGATTGAATACCACCATATACTACACCAACTGATTGAATACCGAATACCTGATTGAATACAATCAACTGTCAAAATCAAGTAGAGTGAGATCCCACCATATACTACACAATCAGGTATTTAAGGAAAATGTAAATTTCCTTTTGCTCTTCAAAAATAAACTCAACTCACCATTTCAGTAGAAAATTAAGTTATACAATTATTTCAGCAAAATGTGCTACTAATTTAATCAAACCTTGCTCTTTTGAAATGCAAACCAAATGAGAAATGGTGCATATTGCATGTTCTCGTGGTGACGGTAAGTCGGCTGCAGTACATTTTCAAAAGAAGAGGGAGGAACTCAGAGAAGAGCTTTAATGTTTTGAAAGGGTAGGGGTTGCTTGCAATGTGATAAAAAGGTGAGAAGTAGAGGATATAGATCGGCTGTTGCACAAAGTAGGATTAAAGGTTTAGAGGGAGGTTATGACTTCTCTGAGACCATAACATGGCTGTCTTGACAGACATTTCACTTGGTTATCCTTCATCCCAGCCTTAAGTTAGCCTTGAGTGTCAGATTTCTCTCTCATCGCAGAACAGTGCCCAGAACATTCACCAGAATAATTTCTGATTTCTTTCTCATCGCAACTTTGAAATTTCAGAAGCTAATTTAAAAATTAAAGAAAAAAATTAATCCAAGGATCCAAGCTTTGCCCTCTATATAGACAAAATCAAAGCCTCAAAACACTTGATTGAGATGAAATTTACCTTCTATTCAATACCTGATTGAATACCACCATATACTACACCAACTGATTGAATACCTGATTGAATACGACCAACTGTAAAAATAAAAGTAGAGTGAGATCCCACCATATACTACACAATCAGGTATTTAAGCACAATGTAAATTTCCTTCTGCTCTTCAAAAATAAACTCAACTCACCGTTTCAGTAGAAAATTAAGTTATACTATTATTTCAACAAAATGTGCTACTAATTTTCCACTTATGATCATACAAATGAGTATTGTATATTTAAAATCAAAAGAATTAGCAACCTTGGTGCTCCTCTAACCATTCCAGAGCCATCTACCTTTACTCCCCTTATTTCGGCATTTATATATCTGACTCCTTGTTCATTGTCTGATTTATTGTGATCTCCGTCACTTTTGCTATCACATGCATTTGAAATCTTGGCAATGACATCCATCAGTGCTTGGTCGTGCTCCTTAAGAATCTTCTTTGCCTTTTGAATTTTAATAAAATTAGGGCGATTAGCACCTAACATCTACTCCACCTCCTTTATTAGTGGGTCGATGTGGAGTATTTCAATATCTTCTAAAACCTTCTTTACACCACCATTCTGTGAAGGTGGGATTTCTTTTTCAAATAGACCCTTGGAGTTTCCTTTGCCTCTACCAGCACCATGGCTCGAGGTATTTCTAACTCCATAGCCTTGTCCAACATGCCCGCTTTGATGAGATATTGCTGGATCCTCGTATATCCACCAGATATTCTCAGACAGAATCTCCTCCAGATCATTCCATTCCCAGCTTTCATTTGGGGTACCTTTATCATAAACGAAAGCATGACGACCCTCTACAGGATTGTAATCAGACATGAAGGCCTCATAGAAGTTGTTGTTTGCAAGCCATCTTGTCGTCACTTTCTTTTCGACTAATGGATCAGTTGATACTGCAGTAGATTCATTTATGTGGCATAAATAAAGAAACTATATGAGCAGAGAAATACCTATAATATCTAAGAAATACGTGTTATATCAAAGAAACTAAATGAAAAAACTTAAATAAAATTAATGACTAAAATATAAATACCTGCAAAGAACAGATATAGTACATAACTGAATCGAACAAATTTGTGTTTATTCAGTCATCCTATATTTTGGATGCAATTAGATAAAATTCTTAACTGAAATTAAATTGAAATCAGGGTACGATTGATACAAATTTGTAACAGGATAAAGCTAGGTTCTAACTGTGATGAAATTAGAAAAATATACTCATACGGATACATAAACATACCTAGGATTTTGAATCAAACCTTCTATCAAAACTCCACAACTTTCAAGTTTAAGATAGATAATTTGAACCCAACCTTCATCATTCAATTTTAACACCCTACAGTACCATAACCTTTGATTTGAACATAGTAAACCCCATAATTTGAAGGTATGAACACAGTAAAGAACTTAAAAATATAAGCCTCCGATTTGTAAGGATGAAGCTCAGTTCTTTGAACATCTCTCTGAATAAAAATCAAACCAAATGTAAACAAAAAAAAAGGGTAAAAAAGAAGAGAGGGTATACCTTATGTGAACGTGATATGGTGAATTAGGAGTGAAAGATCTGCACAGCACAATAAAACAGATTATTTGAAAATAAAAACCCTAAAAAAATATCAGAGACATAGAGATCAAACTGTGAACCCCCCCCCCCCCCCCCCCCCCCTTGAGTTGGTGGTTGCACGAAAATATCAAATACTCAACTCGTATATCTTATATATCTGGAAAACCCAACATTTTCAGATCTACATGCAACTATTTGGACAAATTACCAAATATATTAGAAAGAAAAGAAAATACTAACCCCGGCTCTTTATCATCTACCCCAAATCTTAAAAGAATGATCAGATCTATTTATAACCATGAAAAAAATTGAAAAAGATAACAATAACCCCAAATCTTAAAACCCCAAATATTTATCATCAACCCCAAATCATAAAATAACCCTTCACATCTGTGTATGCGCGTGTGTGTGCGTGAGAGGGTGAGATAGAGAGATTAAATGTGTATGTGTATATGTATGTGTATGTGTATGTGTATGTGTGTGTGTGTGTGTGTGTGTGTGTATGTGAGGGTGAAATAGAGAGAGATTACCTAATCTCTGGCATTGGAAACAAAGAGAGGCATACCTGTGAACCACGTCGGAATGAGAAATCACGCAGAGAGAGAGAGAGATGTGTGAGAGAATGCGAGTCATGTGAGATATGAGAGAGTAACCCAGGTATGTGTGAAATGAAAGAATAAGGTCAATTACCCTTTTATCCTTTTTTTGAATTTTGAGGAAGAGTAGGAAATAAAATTGAGTGTAGAAAAAAAGAGGGAACTCAAATGATAGAGGGGTAAATTAGGTAGTGCAGGGAAAATTTATATTGATGACATCATCTTTTCAACTTGTGACATACATAAGTTTTCTACTTTATTATATATATATATATATATATATATATATATAAAACAAAGAACACTAAAAATATTATAAAGAAAATATTAAACACATCCCTAAAAATATGCAAACACTGCATGAGGACGCACACAATATGATATTTACAAAAAAATAATATTATAAAGAAAATATTAAACACATCCCTAAATATATGCAAACACTGCATGGGGACGCACACGTTATGATATTTACAAAAAATAAAAATAGTAAAAATAAAGACCCTAAAATAAAAAATAATAAAAATGACACAAGTTATATATATATATATATATATATATATATATATATATATATATATATATATATATATATATATATTAAAAATAATAAACACAATAATACTATGCACACACTGAACAATTATAGGACGGGTTAGGGATGGACTAGGTTTGGTCCAGGATATGTTTGGGATACAAGACTGGGTTTACGCCCATTTAACCGCATCATTCGCACATTTGATGTACTCGACCACTTATTTATAACACTTATCTCAAATTTAACTTGTTTGACTTTGCAAATGCTTATTGACCTACAAAACAAATACATATATAAGACCAATTTTACCAAGAATAAGCAATTAAAAATCGCCTATTTGGAGATTTATTTAAACACTTTTAGGTTTTTATCACACTACCCTAAAACAGAACATTGCTGATCCTCGAGAAAAAATAAAGAGAAAGAAAGATAAGAAATCAAAAGTGTGTTATTTTCGCGGGCACTTGCGATTGCACTTAACTTGTGCAATAAGCTTTTAAACATATAGGTTGCCCTACATGATTAGTTTTGTCTCCTGAGGGTTTGCAGGGAATATACCCACAAAATTCTTTACTTGCAAATGCCAGTCAATCTCTTATTAGACACAGAACAATCGAACAATACATCACGAGATAAATATTTTGAGGAATACAAGCTAGAAGTGCATAAAAAGTTTAGCTAAAGGAATACTCAAGGTACATACTTTCTAGAACTCATCGTGTGTAGTGTGCATCAGTTAAAACGGTTTGAGTATCCCAAGAGTAATTTCTTGATCGCCTTTTTGGAATTAACCTTGAACTTTAAAATCGCACGAATATATCTCTATCAAATGAACTCATGAGATTTCGGTAAATGTATCACTCTTATGTGTGAGTATGTGTGTAAATGCAAGCAAGGACAAACGTCTCACACACATATAAGAAAAAATGAACATTTTTGAAAGAAAAATGATCTCATGAAAGAATCATAGTCACTATAGTGAGAACGTTGAGTTATTCACCACGTTGACCTTCATTTGCCCAAACACCTAGGGGAAAATATGCATGTTTATGGGTGAGGGGAAATGAAATGATAAGGATATGATGAGATAAGGTTGGATGGTGATGGATGGCTGGATGTTTTGATGGATGTTAGACAAGAGTGTATTACACTTGAGGAATAAATGCTTATTTCACAAGAACTTGACTATAACTTTCTCTTTTTCTTTTTGAATTATTTTCTTCTTCTTTTTTTCTTTTTTCCTTCTAAATGAACTCCGAGAGAGGTATTTGCTAAAAATTCGAGCACTTTATATGAAGACTTTTCCCTTTTATACTCTCAACACTCTTCTCTTTTTCAAAATGGTGGACAAAAGTAGAGTTGTTGTGGGAATGGGGATGGTATATGGTGATCATATGAAAAATGAAAGGGGTATGGATATGGAATTTGGTTAGTATATGGGTGAAAGTCTGGTGATTGGGACAACTTCAAGACACGTGTTTCTTAAAACTCGAAAGTGATGTCGTTCTCAGTGATCAAGCCAAATATTTAGTGAATAATAATGAGATCATACAATAATTAATTGAGGACCCAAAGGAAGTTGAATCAACTTGTGACTCGAAGATTGTGTAAAACTCTCTAAAAGGTAAAAGTCACAAATCTCACAAGATAAAGTTTCCACTGGTTATCCTTAAGGTTTTCTTAAGAATTGTAGTACTCTTGAACTCTAAGGCGCAGTGACGTGATAAGTATGCAAATTTTGTTGAGTCTAAAAATTCATGGTGCAAAATGCCTTGGTATGTATTACATAGCTATTTATAAAAGAAAATCCACTAGGTTGATTCTTAGACTTAAAAGATGGATTATTAAAAAATTCACTTCAACGAGTGACATGAAGGAAAATGCACTAAAATTTTAAAAATAAAGTCCTAAAAATGATTTTTTTTCAAAAGAGGTACGATTTTGATAAAATTCCCCACCCCAAACAAAAAGGAACATCATTTTCGATGTTAAATAAAATTATTTTTAAAATTGAGAGCATAAGGTAGGAAATAGATTGCCATAATCAACTGCTAATGAGGTGTATTAGACATATCCAAGATGAAATCTGAATAAGTAATGAGATAAAAAATACATAAGTCTATAAACATGGTAAAGCTTTGGGTGGTGTGAAACACCACCCCCAAACAGGATAAAAGACTTACACGTCGAAACAAGACATGGTGGGATGCCTCCCGATAATGCTAAGTTTAATGTCTTCAATCAGACCAACCCATACTTACCTTAAAGATAAGAACTATGAAAGCACAGGGTGGCAGAAAAAATGGGTGACGATAATCACCCCCAAACAAGACTGAAGTGTCAGTCTTGTTAGATAAAGGCTATAAGGTCAACATTTATGTGACAAATTGTTTCACACGATGTAAAGCATCGGTTAGATAATCCCCTACAACGGTGCCATTTGATAGCTTGGCTTTTGTGTAGATTTCATTGTCTTCAGGGCCAATCTAATCAAAATCACTTGAATTACTTATACAAATTGTTAAACAACTTGTATTGTGATAAATACGGGTATCCATCCAACTTTAAAGAGTGACACATGCTAAAATGAGAAAATAGATGCAATTCACTTTCAATTATTTTCATTTATTTTTTAAAAAAATTTCTTTTAAAACAATATTCAAGAGATAATGAGAGAAAGTAACAAAGTGACTAAAAAATTTGAACAAAATCAAACACTAAAATTAGAGATAAAGTGAGGTAAATAAATGTGAGAACAATCACGAAATGAGACTACACAACATATTATAGTTATTCTAATTAAATAATTCACTTATTTGAAATCTCCCAAGTTAGTATTGCAATTAGAAGTTAACTCTCGTTACAAATGAAATTTTAACAATAACTTTTTAGAATTTTAATTTCAAACCCCCACAACTTTAGAAAATAGATTTACACTTCTTTTAATAAATCACCCGCTAGGATCGATTCATCAAAATTCATATAAATCATAGAAAATAAAATTTAGAGTAGAAATTCAAGAAACAATACCACACTTGAGAAACTTCTATCTCTAGTTCGATTCTAAAATGAGTATTATATCTCGAATTTTGATTTTATCTCGAAAATCAATTACCCTCTCTTGAGGCGTAAATTGAAAGGTGAAGGATAAAAATTAACATTCAAAGGGAATTTCAAATAATCGAACTAATTAATTACAAGAACATAAAATAATGGTTCATCCCACCCATTGAAAGGTTTTTTTAGCGTAACATGATATGAAATATGATAAACAAATAATCAAAGGCATAAAAATATAAGAGTAGAGAAGATAACAATCAAACAAAATCTCTTTGCATCCAATTGAACTCCAATATTTGAATGAGAACTATACAACCCTCAAATTGCGTGATCAATAAAAGTATAAATGAAAATCTCACACTCAATTTAAAACTCACTACAATTTAGTTCCCTTAATTTAAATCTAAAAAAATAAAAATAACTAGCTAACTCTAAAACTTATTCCTACTGAACTTTCTCTATAGAAGTCTCCCAATAACTTCTTTCAGATCTTGTACCCTCTTTTATACATGCACATGGTGCGAGGGATATTTTGGGCTTGGGGTAAATTTTAGTGTGCATGAGAGTTGTGAGGTGAGAGAGGGGTAAGGGTAATGCACATGAGTGCATGTGGATAATGGCGTTAATTAGGGTATGAGAAAATGGGTATAGAGGTTTCAGAAACACATGTGGGTTTATATTTGGTATCTATGCAGGAAAAATTGGGTAAGTCGGATGAAAGGAAATGACCTTTGCAGTTAATGGGTATTTGATTTAAAATGGAAATTGGGTCTTTGGTTCGGTTAGATCATGACTTAAAGTGATAGGGTTTTGGGTTAAAATGGTCGGGTGTGGGATGCTATTTGGTTCAGAATAGTTCAAACCGAGGTGGGTATGAATAGTAGGTCGGGTTCGATGTGGGTTTCGCAGGAGGTGTGGTAACAGGTTACAAGCTAGGGGATGTTGGCGGGTTATGACTATGGGTTGCTAGTTAACTGAGTAAGGAGGTTCCATGGAGGGATACATGGTAGCTCACCGAAGTGGGAATAAGGTAGCGATTTAAGGGGTTGTAGCCGGGTTGGTTAAGGAATAGGTTTCAAGCCGGGTTTGTATTCTGGCGGGTTTTAGGGGGTATAATGTTGGTTGGTGTTTATGGGGTGTAAGGTGTGTCTCTAAGGACATGCACAATTGGTCCTCTAATACCATTGTGGATCCTTTAGTTTGATGATTTTTGACTCACAGTGGGCGGCATATTCGGTAGAAATTGGAGGGGAGCCTCTTAGCGTCCCATAAGCGGCGATGAGGGATATTAGATCTTGTAGAGTGGCAGAGGTGGGAGACTTTTGTCCGTGACATGTCAGGTACAAAATTGTTGTCCATTCTACGCCCAGAAGCACAATAGTTGTCCGCCTGGTGGCAACGGCTACAAATGGATCTTTTACCTTATTCCCCCTATAAATATATGTCACTTTCTACCCCATATAATTTCACTCTAAAATTTCAAAAGTTTCTTACTCTTTTTTACTCCAAAAAATTATAACAAACTCCATATGTCTTCTCCCTCTCAAACATCGAGACTTCCCAATTTGAGATCGTACTGTGTCATGCATATTGTAAATATTCCATCGACGGAAAGATGGGCACTAACCAACGCGGTGGAATGATGTGGGAGAAGATTCAAACAGTGTTTAATAATATCGAAGGTGTATTGTATCACCGATCAATAAAAGTCTAGCATGGAAAGTGGATGACCATTAATCGATATTGTATGCTGTACTCAACAAAGATGACTCGTGCGTTTGGCATGACCCGTGGGAGCGGTACATCACGGCATGAGTGGGTATGCAAAGAATTTAATTTTGTACTAATTTTTTATTTATAATTTAGTTTTATCATCCTTTATTATTATGAATTAATTACTTCTTATCATTTTATTTTTTGAAAAATTAAACGTGCAGTTGACGATTTTAAAAATGAAACCGGACGAAATTTTGCATGGATCACTGTTTTGACATTTTAAAGGATGTACAAAAGTATAATTTTGCAAACAATTCTACCCAATTAATTGAGGAATAATTAGGGACATCAATGGGGGGCGAGGACGTTGAGTTGGGTGAGGACTTTGAAGCCATGGGCACCCCACTGGAACGACCAACCGGGGGTAAGGCCTAAAAACTGAGGTCTAAGCGCAATGATGTGTCTAGTAGTTTAAATCTCACACCGTGCTGGTAGAGAATTCATAGAGTTTTACTGATTCGTACAAGGAATTTTCCTAGCAGCCCAACGCACTCAAGAGAAGCTCAATTCGAAGCTGGAAGAGATAATTATTCTAAGAAAATAGGAGATTGAGAATTCTATAATTTTCATGGATACCTCACGCTTATCTCCGGTTCAGTTGCAACTTCATGAATTGCAAACAAACCAGCTATTGCAGCGTAGACTCACCGAAACTCGACAAAACCCACCATCCAGGGGCAATTTAATGTTTATTTTGATTTTTTTCTTGTAATTGTCATTTATTATACTTTCTTTCAAATTAATGAAATACTTGTTTCAAGATTAAGTAGTATTCATAATTTAAATAACCAACTTTATTGAAGAACGGGAATTGAAGAAGGATAAATTCAAATTTTTACATGTTTCACTTGTCCACAACACCCTCTGCATGTAGACTCCATATGTGTTCCATAAGGTCATCCCTAAGCTGATTGTGTTTTTCCTTATTGTACATTAAAGCCTCACGCGCTCGATACTCATATGCATTCCCAGAGTGTCGCGACTAATGGGTGGGATTTCAGCAGGATCAAACTCAATACTCCAATTAGGATCCCTCCATTCATCCTCTAATATCATGTTATGAAATATTGTACATTTTTTCATAATAGCCTTCAAGTCATTGTGTTTCCCTAATCTAGACGGGTTTTTAATAAAATGGAATTTTTGTTGCAATATTCCAAATACTCGCTCAACATCTTTGGGTGCTCCCTCTTGATATCTTGAAAACACACTTTGTTTTCTAGTTGTTGGTCTTTGAATTTCTTAACAATTGTTGCGTATGGTGGGTATATACCATCTGCGAGGTAATAACCCATGTTTTTAGAGTTCCCATTTATATCATTGTAACAACTCAGGCTTTTGAGCGACTATTTTATATTATATTTCATGCTGGGCTAATTTTATAAAATAGGGGAAGTTGAAGTAAATGTTATTTCCCATGATATTGAGGGATGATATTTACTATGGTTTGTCTATTTACTGTTATGAGTAGGTAACTAGCATTATATTGTGTTTTATTGCGTCGTTATATGTCATGCGACGGTTATGACTCATATTTCAATTTGAGACTAATTAATGAAATAAAACGAATTTGGAACATAAAATTAGTTCACATTTTTCTGAATGCCAAAATAGGAGGTTTGGTTGTTTTTAGAATAGTCTAGATAGTCGAAATAAGTGCCAAGTTGTATTGTTGGAGTTTCAGGCACTTTTGGTGGGTTATGACTCAATTATGTGGATACGAGTCATTTTAATGGTGTATTAGCAATTAAAAGAGGGGCATTTATGTTTTATACCCGTTTAAGTCTCCCACCCCTTTTATTTCCCTTATCTCGTGTTAGAAACAAAGAGAGAGAGAGAGAAGATAGAGTTGGGAGAAAATGGAGAGAAAGAGAGAAAAATGGAGATTTTGGCCGGATTCCGTTGCCACCGGAGGAGAATCCGAGACTACAACCTCGAGGCAAGTTTCTTACTTGCTAGATATTGATTTAATGTGATGAAATTGCATGTGTAGTTAGTTTTTGGAGATTTAAACCATTTATGGGTTTTGGGTGTTTTTTGTGTATAACCCTTAAATCTTTGTTTTAATTTTATTTGAGGAGAAAATATAAGTTAGTTGTAGTATCATAATGATGTAGTATACTTATTTGTTGTTGATGTTGGAAGAAATAAAATATTTGGGGTTTTGGGATTTTTAGGGTTCTTCAACCCATAGCCCAAACTGGGCAAATTCACAGGACTGAATCAATTCGTCTCCCAGGGGAATCGGTTCAGTTTGGTTAGGGGGCAGGATACAGGTCTAAGAGACCGAATCGATTCGGGCTAAGGCCGAATCGATTTGGACTGAGACAGTTTGTTGGTTTTACTCACCGAATCGATTCGCTTTTGGGAGAATCGATTCGTAACTAGGGGCGAACCGATTCGGCCCTAGGGCGAATCGATTCGGCTGCCTGTTTTTGTGAGATTTTTCCTAGTTTATTTTAGCCCTTTTATTTTAGGTTCAAGGTTTAGGAACCTTCTTTTGGGAAGTAATGGGGAGTCCTAGAGGGTTGTTTTGGGTAGACTAATGTCCTAGGATAAAATGGGTTATTTGGGCTTACCCCGAGGGCTAGTTTGTATAGGTTAATGTCCGAATGATATGGGAAGTTAACCTAAAAATAAATTGGAGAAAAAATGATAATGTTGGGACTTTTTGGAGACAATCATTGAGGGAGACTCACTTTGATGGTTTATGAAATTATATGAACTCTTGGAGGTTACTTTGAGGATAATGGCACTTCGGGTCTTAGGTCATTAATAAAATATGACTTAATGAGAATGAAATGCATATGCTAAATGTGGTACTAAACGAATAAGTACAAATGATTTTTGAGAATGCAAAAGTGAATGATTTCAAAATGGAAAAATGATTTTTTATAAATGTTAATTTATGGATACACACCTCTCTAAATCTCTATCATAAGGGAAGTTGCGTGCGTATGGTGAAGCCCCCTGGCTAATGAATGCAGGGTGGATATAGTCCTAGGCCATATGATCGTTATTGTATATTTGCTACGCTGGTGAGGTGATTCTGGGTGTGGTCATGACTCTCCCGCAGGCATATGGCCGCTTCCCGACGTTTCGGTAGGATCCCAGGTTGTCTTGATGATAGGCCCTGGAAGATGATAGCCATTTTGGGGCGCGTACAGTGGGGAAACCCGGAAGGGTGGTCTAAGATTGTGTTATACAATATGATATATAACTATGGATAATAATGTGGGACATTATTGTTATTAAAGCATTTTATGATAATGAAATGGCTTTAAATTACATTTCCTGGATGGAAGAAGGGAAATGGGACGTTAAACACATTTTCCGGATGAAAAGGTTAAAACATTTTTATGATAATAAAACTTGCTTTAAATTATATATTTTCCGGATGGAAGAAGGAAAATGGAAAGTTATGAAATGAAAAGGTAAAGAATTTTTATGTTAATAAAACTTGCTTTAAATTATATATATTTTTCCTGTATGGAAGAAAGGAAATAAAATTGGTAAAGAAAGTTTTGAAATGAGATTAATTGGTAAATATTTGATAAAATGAATTGCCATATATGTATTTCCTAAAGAAATAGGAACTGTGCCTTGTGATGGTGAATAGATTTATTTGTGTCTCCTTGAGTAGCTGTAGATGAGACCTCCCATATATATATATTTATTACGTGCTAAGGATCTAATGAATCTCGACGATCCACCTTGCCTAGTAGTAGTGTATCGGGGGGTTCCTTGTTTGGATTTCGCATTGCGAGACACCCCACGCACGAATTGGGCATAGTCTTGAGACTGGGGAGAAGTTAGACCTTAGTACTTGGGTTAAATAGAGCATCATCATTGATATTGTGCTAGGTTTTGCCTTTAGACTGAGAGGTGAGAAATATTATTGTTAATGGCGAGAGAATTACGCACTTAATTGTCATGCATTTTAGTCACATGGTAATCATATCAAACCGGGCCCTAACCCGTCTATATTTCTCTATTTTTGCATATACTCCTTGTCGTACAGGTGCTCTACCGCATGGACACCCGTATTTACATTTCCATTTCGGTTGTCTTGGAGCTATACCATTTTGCGGATGTTGACGCTTCTTTCCATTGTACTCTAGTTATGTTCAGTTATATATTTGGGCGTGTTGCCCATGCTTTGCATCCATTTATTATATTGTAATAATTGAATTATAATACTCGGTGTAACTATTTGTATTGGTCTGTTCACCGACAACTTATTCAGTGATTATTTATTATATTGTCATTCTTTATCCGTTGATTTTTTATATCCACCATTTTTGCAAATGGGATTGTCTAAGTGTTTTCTTTTATTTTCAAAGTTTTAAATTTGACAGTCCGTTTTCTAAAATGATTGGTGGTTATCTCGTACTATTATTTTAATCGACAGTGATGCTGAGAATGGACCATCTATGATTCCTGTGATTATTAGAGTATTGGGATGGCCACCTATTATTTTGTAGGCGGGTTGTCGCAAATGGTATCAGAGCATTAGGTTCTAGAGTCCTTAGGAATCTGTACGGACGTACTATGCCTTCTGTGTTTCTTTTGATTTGATATAGAGCCTTAAGATTAAGATCGTTGATTTCTCTTATGAGATTTCGTTATCCTGCTATGATATGAGAACCCCGAAAATCTTTTGCGCGTTCGTGTGAGACTCATAAGTAGATAGATGAATGGCGTCAAGGAAGGATGTTGTGAAGGCGTCATAAGACGAGATTACTAAGAGCTGTGAGCTGTAGTCGGGGATGAGGGACGTTTTAGAGGTCGCTCCCTTTGTAGCTGTAATACCCCGTATTTTTACCATATTTATTTATGGGATTAACTGAATTAAATGTGTATTAATTGGGAATTAATCTGGATAAAAATACTAGCGAGATGCGAGTTGGTATTTGATTTTAATGAGTATATATGGCTATATATGAATATTGAAAATTATTGAATTTGTCGTGAGATTGAAATACGACAATTTGGAATTTTGTTCAGACGCGTGTGACGGTCGCGTCAGGAATATTATTATTTAATTAAAAAGTGAATTTTAATTCTATTAACCGTAGGGTCGTTTTGAGTGCGCCAACGCGTCCGGAAGGGTCGAAATAGTCAGAAAACACTAGCCGGGAGTTTAGTTTGGGTCCCGGGGCATTTTTAGGCCATACCGGCAACGTAAAAGGGTAGTTTGGTAATTTTAAATTTTTGGGAATTAAAACCAACGAAAATTAGGAAATAAAAATCTGATTTGGTAATTACCCACTAAACCCACTAACTACACCTTATGACCTAATGGGCTACGGGGGTTATTAGAATTAGTTCCAAGAATTTCCTAAGGCAAACCCTAGCCACCATTGTCACCTTGGAGTAGAAGAGCTTGTAGAAAGAAAAGAGAGGTGAAATCCTGCAGATAGAGAGAGAACAATTCAATCTTCAACATCAAAATCAGAGAAATACATAACGCAAGTGGTTTAATTACGTTAATAGCATTGAATGTTTCTTCCATGCTTAGATATTTCTGAAAATTTCATTGTTTTTGGGAGATTGATGAAAACCCATTAAATTGGAATTGGAAACTTACATTTTGATGAGGAATCGCATGTAGAATTGTATTTAGGTGATTATTCTGATGATAATATATCTTGTATGAAACAAAAACGGATTTAATTATGACCATTGATGATCTTAAAAATTTCTAGGGTTCATGTTCTTGAGATTGGGGAAAAATGTAGAGTTTTGATATTTGGATGATGTTTAGGATGAATTAAACCCACAAAACACGTTAGTATATGACCTAAATATGTTTAGGAATGATTAGAAACCTTGAACAATTGTTGGGTTGATGTTTGAATGTGATTAGAGAGGAAGAAAAGTTGGAAAAACGAATTAAGGAAATTCTGGGCTCGAAACTGGCCTCTCGTTAGAAGACCTGCCCAGGTCGTTCGAACGAGCTCGTTCGAACGAGCTTCTAACGAGTTGACAGTTTGACTTCTAACAAGGGGGATGTTCGTTCGATGCCTTCGTTCGAACGAGATCTCGTTAGAAGGCCCACTTCGTTCAAACAAACTCTCGTTCGAACCAGCCTCGTTCGAACGAGACTTCTAACGAGCTGACAGTTTAGGCTTTTTGGCCTGTTTTGATTTCGCGTGTCCCGTAACCTTGTTTAAATGTAGAGATGAAATTTCCTTGATGATTAATTGATGTATTTGGGATATATGGGATATAATGAGGAGTAAAACATAGAAGGTGATTTGAACCAAATGGAAATTATGGATTAAGACGTGAGTGTCTATTACGATGTGAGAACAATTGACGGCTTGAATAATTGAATTAACCGGGAACATATGAATTTTGTAACACTATAAGTTGGTATGAGAATGAGAAGTGTACCACAAATAAATTACGGTGATTACTAAGAAGTGTGTATACTTAGTATATGTATATGATTTTATGGGTATGACATACCTACCATACTTGCTATCACGGGAGGTTTACGTTCGCTTAGGACCATCTACTCCTTGTGTTGCCCGGATTTAGATTGGTACCTCGAGAACATAGGTCAGAGAAGGGCTTATTGGGATGTTAATAAGTCTGGTGATCGTGGGAGCGTAGGTATGTGCGTGACCCATGTGATGTGACTGTGTTCGCCTCCATTGTTTGTGATTTGCTAATATCTGAGAACGATTCCTGAGAGATTTGGAATGCGTGATCCTTATGTACGTGATGTACCGGGATGGATAGCAGAGTATGTGTGCACCGCATCTTAGTTTCGGGTGCTTGTATTGTATATTTATGGCGTGACTAATATACACTTATATTAATGAGAACTTTCATGTTGGTATTGTGCGTATAAATATAGAAACGCTTTGAGTAACTATAAAGGGATAACCTATAATAAATTCTATTGCTAATAATTGAGAATCTGAGTTAAGTAAAGCCCCCTACTTAATTGATGACGTTAGAATGTATAATGAGAACCGAGTAGAAAGGATAGAACTCATGTCAGTTTAGTTAGATATAAATATCACTTAGATGGGTGTTATTCGTTAGGAGTGCACAATTAGTCGAGAGGTGAGTATTTCATGTGAGTGCACGTCCTAACATGTATTTTGCATTCATTATTTTAATGTCATTAAAACACTTGCTATTTTTAAAATACTCTCCACTTTCGGGCTCTGACCCGTTTGCTTTCAAATCTACTTTTTGTAAAAACCATTTTAGGTGCCCAGCCACAAGGACACCATGCATAGGACTTTCATTCAGGTGACGAGCTGTAGCTGTTTGTGGAAGTTACAGGACTTTGCTAGTAGACTCTTCATCTATCTTGACTTTATATTCAACTTTCATCAGTTGTAGGGCATGTCGCCCATTTCTATTAGAAACATTTCCTATTTCAGATTTTCAGACTTTTGGCATGTAATTAATTCAGGATACATTGTTTTACTTATTTCAGTCGTGGGATTGTTGTGAGGAGTTTTCCTCCGGATTTATTATTATGTTGTTGGTTATTCTATTATTTCGTTATGGTGAATGTTGTTATTCTATCATTAGCCTCTTATTGCATGTTAATCAGAGTTAATTTAAAATTTGGCAACTCACTTTTTAAATACTAGGTGGTTAGTAATCATTAAAATATTTTCGACAGTGATGCTGTTAACTGAACCAACTTGGCATTTTGTATTAATTTAATAAAGGAGTAGCTACCCGATATTTAATTAGTCGGGGTGTCACAGGTGGTATCAGAGCATCAGGTTCTAGTGTCCTTTAGGATCTGTACGGCTTATTATGTTTCCGCTGAGCTTTCTTTGATGTAGAGCCCTACTTATAAACTTTATTTTTATTTCAGATGCCTCCACGACGTGCACAACGGGTTCCCAGGGATGCTACGCCAGAATCACAGCCCGCACCAGTTCAGGGCACGATGAATGCCGCCGAGGTTGCAGCCATTGTAGCCCAAGCGGTAAATGCCACACTAGCCGTGGTTCAGCAGGCACCACCTCAGGCGCCAATCGCCGCGCCAGTCCATGCACATGCATTCCCTTCTGCTTGGGAATGTGTTCGAGATGCTTTTCAGAAAGCACACCCACCGGAGTTCGCAGGTAGCTCCGATGTTGTGGTTTCGAGTCAGTGGAGGAGGGACATTCAGCGGCACCTCAGGATGTATGAGTGCACCGATGTCCAGAAGCAGATACTAGCTACCTTTAAGCTAGTGGGGTCTGCACTGCAGTGGTGGGAGTCTATTACCACCGTGGAGGAGAGAGATACTCTCACGATCCAGGATATTTGGGTGCGGTTTGACCACAAGTACTCTCCGTCAGCTGTTCACACGAAAATGAGGAGGAAGTTGATGAATCTTAAGCAGGAAGGTAAGACTGTGGCCGAGTATGAGGCCGAATTCACAAATCTGTTGAATATTGTTCCGGATGAGATGCCGACAGAAGAGAAGAAGATACAGAAATTTACAGACGGGTTGACATGGAGGATCCGTCAGCATTTATTGGGGAACCTCTCGTTGGCCACTTACTCTGATGTGGTTAACGCTGCACTATTACACTGCCAGGATCATCGCTTTCACATGGCTGAGGGCAAGAGATCGGGAGAGTCCAGCCATCAGGGCAGGACTGGAGGACATGGTGCTAGTGGGGCACAATCCGTTCAGGGGCAGAGACAGGGTGATCAGGGTTCCCAGCAGGGGGATCATAAGAGGTTCAAATCGGGAAATTTCAGGCACGGACAGGGAGGTTTCCGGCAGGGCCATCAGGGTCCGAACGGCCATCAGAACCAGCAGGGTCAGAATGGTCAACAACAGTTTCAGCAGGGCCAGGGGAGGAATGGTAATGGCCACCAGGGTCGGGGGCAGCAGGGACAGAGAGGGGGGAACTTCCCGGGGAAGTGTTACGTTTGTGGCAAGACGGGCCATAAATGCCAGGACTGTCCTGATAGGGGCAGGGCCCCGCAGCAGCAGCAGGGTGCTCGACAGGAGCCGCAGAGACCTGTGTTTCCTGCCGCCCTCCCGGCGCCACCGCAGATGGCAGCATTACCACCCATTCCAGCAGTCCCATTTCAGCAGGGGCAGTTACAGTATGGACGTGTCTATAACGTCCACCAGGTAACAGCTCCACAAGCACCACCCGCGATTGAGGGTATGTTTCCTATCCATGGCACTATGGGTCAGGTTTTGTTTGATATGGGGGAAATGCATTGTTTTATAGCTACACATTTTGCGAAAGCCTTAGGGTTGTTAGCCACAGCAGAGAGCACAGTGACGTGTGTAGACTCACCATTGGGGAGTGGGTCACTTATTTTCTTTATATGCCGGGGAGTGGGGGTAGAGATTGGTAGTTTGGTATTACCTGCAGACATGTTGGTATTAGATATGCATGAGCACGATGTGATTATTGGTATGGATTGGCTCGCAGCTTATAGAGCCATGATTGATTGCTTCGGTGGGAGCATTGTTTTTGCCATTCCGGGGCAAGAGATGTTTGTGGTGGCGATGCCTCACCCAGAGGGAGGCTCGACCGCTCATTTGTATTACATAGAGGAGGATACCTCTAAGGAGGTTGTGATTCCTTTAGATTCGATCCCAGTTGTCAGGGAGTATTTCGATGTGTTTCAGGAGATACCAGGCCTACCCCCCAGTCGAGAGATAGACTTTGTTATAGACTTATTACCAGATACGAGACCTATAGCACGCGCGCCGTACCGTATGGCTCCGGCAGAGATGCGAGAGCTACGAGATCAGATTGAGCAGTTGTTGGGTCAGGGGTTTATACGGAGGAGTACTTCTCCGTGGGGTGCCCCTGTGTTGTTCGTAAAGAAGAGGGATGGATCGTTGAGGTTGTGTGTGGATTACCGAGAGTTGAATAAGGTCACGATAAGGAATAAATATCCGTTGCCCCGAATCGATGACTTATTCGACCAGTTGAGAGGAGCTTATTTCTTCTTGAAGATTGACTTGCGATCGGGATACCATCAGTTGCGTATCAGGGAAGAGGACGTCTCGAAGACTGCGTTCTTAACGAGATATGGTTCCTACGAGTTTCGGGTTATGCCTTTTGGTTTGACCAATGCTCCAGCCGTGTTTATGGACTTGATGAATAGGGTGTTCAGAGAGTTCCTAGATCAGTTCGTCATTATCTTCATTGATGATATTCTGGTTTACTCCCAGACAGAGGAGGAGCACGCCAAGCATTTGAGGAAGGTTTTGCAGACGCTACGTCGGAACGAGCTGTATGCAAAGTATGAGAAGTGCGGGTTTTGGCTGAAGGAGGTCCAGTTTTTGGGACATATTATTTCCGACCAGGGGATATCTGTTGATCCGGGGAAGGTATCCGCGGTGAGGGAGTGGGGACAGGCCACGACACCGACTGAGATCCATAGTTTCTTGGGACTAGCAGGATACTACAGGAGGTTTATTCGGGGATTTTTGAAGATAGCAGGTCCTTTGACACATCTGACTCGTAAAGGTGTGCCGTTTATTTGGAATGATGCCTGTCAGCTGGCATTTGATGAGTTGAAGGACAAGTTGACCTCAGCACCTGTGTTAGCATTGCCGAGACCGGGAGTTGAGTATCTAGTCTACACCGATGCGTCCTTACAAGGACTTGGATGTGTATTGCAGTAGGAAAGTCAGGCAATAGCTTATGCTTCCCATAATCTTAAGCCTCATGAGAAGAATTACCCCAGTCATGACTTGGAGTTGGCGGCAGTTGTATTTGCCCTTCGGATTTGGAGACACTACCTTTTGGGGGAGAAGTTTTGATTATTCACGGACCACAAGTCCCTACAGTACCTATTCACGTAGAAGGAGTTGAATATGCGGTAACGGAGGTGGCTTGAGTTCGTGAAGTATTATCAGTTTGATATCTAATACCACCCGGGGAAGGCTAACGTGGTAGCAGACGCGTTGAGCCGTAGGCCAGTAGATGAAGTGGCAGGGGTGTGGAAGGCCAAGTGAAAGGAGTTGGGACACCAGGATACAGTGGCCCGATCATTCATGTCGGTGATGACTGTTACACCACAGATTGTCACGAGAGTGGTAAAGGCACAAGCAGATGACTCGTTCTGTCAGGAGCAGATAGTTCAATTATTAGCAGAGGGAGCCGAGTCCTATACCGTTAGCTCAGACGGGGGATTGTGCTTCAATGGCAGACTGGTAGTCCCGGAAGGGGAGGATCTGCGACACGAGGTGATGGCCGAGTCGTACGGCTCACGGTTCGTGGTACATCCCGGTGGGGACAAAATGTACCAAGATATGAGACGTCAGTATTGGTGGAGCAGGATGAAGAGAGATATTACCGAGTTTGTTTCTAAATGCGCCACTTGTCAGCTAGTAAAAGTGGATCATCAGAGACCGGCAGGACTTCTACAGCCATTAGAGGTCCCGATGTGGATGTGGGAGAGCATATCCATAGATTTTATCACGGGTTTGCCTACATCACAGAGGGGTCACGACTCCGTTTGGGTGATTGTGGACAGGTTGTCCAAAGTCGCTCATTTTCTACCCGTAAGGACAGACTACACTACGGGACAGTATGTCCAGCTCTTTATTTCAGAGATAGTGAGACTTCACGGTGTGCCCCTAAATATCGTGTCTGACAGAGACAATATATTTGTTTCACGGTTTTGGGAAAGTTTTGAGGAGGCCATGGGCACGGAATTGCGGTTGAGTACGGCGTATCACCCACAGACCGACGGGCAAACCGAGCATACAAACCAGATGTTGGAGGACATGTTGCGTATGTGCATCATTAATTTTGGAGGTGGATGGGAGCAGTATCTTCCACTGGTGGAGTTTGATTACAACAACTCCTACCAGTTCACCATTGGCATGGCTCCATTTGAGGCGTTGTACGGTGGACCTTGTCGTTCCCCGACATGTTGGTTGGAGGTGGGGGACAACAAACTACTTGGGCCGGATGTGATTCAGGATACTTTGGCAAGAATAGAGTTGATACGGAGTCGCATTCGGGTAGCTCAGGACAGGCAGAAGAGCTATGCTGATGCGAAGAGGTCCTTCAGGGAATTTGAAGTGAGGACCAGGTTTTTCTCAGAGTATCTCCTATGAAGGGGATTGTGCGTTTCGGGAAGAAAGGGAAGTTGGCACCGAGATATGTGGGACCATTTCCTATTATTGAGCGGATTGGGCCGGTTGCGTATAGATTTGGGTTACCAGAGCATTTTCATCAGATTCAAGATGTGTTTCATATTTCCTCGCTAAGGAAATATCTTAGAGACGATTTGGCTCATTCTCACATTGCTTTGGAGGACATCGATCTCCAGCCGGATAGCTCCTACGAGGAGGGGCCGATTGCTATTTTGGACCGAAGTGAGCGAAAACTGCGGTCAAAGATAGTCCCGTTAATGCGTGTTCAGTGGCGACATCATAATGTCGAGGAGTCCACATGGGAGCGCGAGGATGAGATGCGCGAACGGTATCCAGAGTTGTTCTTACCAGGTACTTTCTAGTTCCGAATTTCGGGACGAAATTCTGTTATTAGGAGGGAAGTATGTAATACCCCGTATTTTTATCATATTTATTTATGGGATTAATTGAATTAAATGTGTATTAATTGGGAATTAATCCGGATAAAAATACTAGCGAGATGCGAGTTGGTATTTGATTTTAATGAGTATATATGGCTATATATGAATATTGAAAATTATTGAATTTGTCGTGAGATTGAAATACGGTAATTTGGAATTTTGTTGAGACGCGTGTGACGGTCACGTCAGGAATATTATTATTTAATTAAAAAGTGAATTTTAATTCTATTAATCGTAGGGCCGTTTTGAGTGTGCCAACGCGTCCGGAAGGGTCGAAATAGTCAGAAAACACTAGCCGGGAGTTTAGTTTGGGTCCCGGGGCATTTTTAGGCCATACCGGCAACGTAAAAGGGTAGTTTTGTAATTTTAGATTTTTGGGAATTAAAACCAACGAAAGTTAGGAAATAAAAATCTGATTTGGTAATTACCCACTAAACCCACTAACTACACCTTATGACCTAATGGGCTACGGGGGTTATTAGAATTAGTTCCAAGAATTTCCTAAGGCAAACCCTAGCCACCATTGTCACCTTGGAGTAGAAGAGCTTGTAGAAAGAAAAGAGAGGTGAAATCCTGCAGATAGAGAGAGAACAATTCAATCTTCAACATCAAAATCAGAGAAATACATAAGGCAAGTGGTTTAATTACGTTAATTGCTTTGAATGTTTCTTCCATGCTTAGATATTTCTGAAAATTTCATTGTTTTTGGGAGATTGATGAAAACCCATTAAATTGGAATTAGAAACTTACATTTTGATGAGGAATCGCATGTAGAATTGTATTTAGGTGATTATTCTGATGATAATATATCTTGTATGAAACAAAAACGGATTTAATTATGACCATTGATGATCTTAAAAATTTCTAGGGTTCATGTTCTTGAGATTGGGGAAAAATGTAGAGTTTTGATATTTGGATGATGTTTAGGATGAATTAAACCCACAAAACACGTTAGTATATGACCTAAGTATGTTTAGTAATGATTAGAAACCTTGAACAATTGTTGGGTTGATGTTTGAATGTGATTAGAGAGGAAGAAAAGTTGGAAAAACGAATTAAGGAAATTTTGGGCTCGAAACTGGCCTCTCGTTAGAAGACCTGCCCAGGTCGTTCGAACGAGCTCATTCGAACGAGCTTCTAACGAGTTGACAGTTTGACTTCTAACAAGGGGGATGTTCGTTCGATGCCTTCGTTCGAACGAGATCTCGTTAGAAGGCCCACTTCGTTCAAATGAACTCTCGTTCGAACCAGCCTCGTTCGAACGAGAATTCTAACGAGCTGAAAGTTTAGGCTTTTTGGCCTGTTTTGATTTCGTGTGTCCCGTAACCTTGTTTAAATGTAGAGATGACATTTCCTTGATGATTAATTGATGTATTTGGGATATTTGGGATATAATGAGGAGTAAAACATAGTAGGTGATTTGAACCAAATGGAAATTATGGATTAGGACGTGAGTGTCTATTACGACGTGAGAACAATTGACGGCTTGAATAATTGAATTAACCGGGAACATATGAATTGTGTAACACTATAAGTTGGTACGAGAATGAGAAGTGTACCACAAATAAATTACGGTGATTACTAAGAAGTGTGTATACTTAGTATATGTATATGAGTTTATGTGTATGACATACCTACCATACTTGCTATCACGGGAGGTTTACGTTCGCTTAGTGCCATCTACTCCTTGTGTTTCCCGGATTTAGATTGGTACCTCGATAATATAGGTCATAGAAGGGTTTATTGGGATGTTAATAAGTCTGCTGATCGTGGGAGCGTAGGTATGTGCGTGACCCATGTGATGTGACTGTGTTCGCCTCCATTGTTTGTGATTTGCTAATATCTGAGAACGATTCCTGAGAGATTCGGAATGCGTGATCCTTATGTAAGTGATGTACCGGGATGGATAGCAGAGTATGTGTGCACCGCAGCTTAGTTTCGGGTGCTTGTATTGTATATTTATGGCGTGACTAATATACACTTATATTAATGAGAACTTTCATGTTGGTATTGTGCGTATAAATACAGAAACGCTTTGAGTAACTATAAAGGGATAACCTATAATAAATTCTATTGCTAATAATTGAGAATCTGAGTTAAGTAAAGCCCCCTACTTAATTGATGATGTTATAATGAGAACCGAGTAGAAAGGATAGAACTCATGTCAGTTTAGTTAGATATAAATATCACTTAGATGGGTGTTATTCGTTAGGAGTGCACAATTAGTCGAGAGGTGAGTATTTCATGTGAGTGCACGCCCTAACATGTATTTTACATTCGTTGTTTTAATGTCATTAAAACACTTGCTATTTTTAAAATACTCTCCACTTTCGGGCTCTGACCCATTTGCTTTCAAATCTACTTTTTATAAAAACCATTTTAGGTGCCCAGCCACAAGGACACCATTCATAGGACTTTCATTCAGGTGACGAGCTGTAGCTGTTTGTGGAAGTTACAGGACTTTGCTAGTAGATGCTTCATCTATCTTGACTCTATATTCAGCTTTCATCTGTTGTAGGGCATGTCGCCCATTTCTATTAGAAACATTTCCTATTTCAAATTTTTAGACTTTTGGCATGTAATTAATTCAGGATACATTGTTTTACTTATTTCAGTCGTGGGATTGTTGTGAGGAGTTTTCCTCCGGATTTATTATTATGTTGTTGGTTATTCTATTGTTTCGTTATGGTGAATGTTGTTATTCTATCATTAGCTTCTTATTGCATGTTAATCAGAGTTAATTTAAAATTTGGTAACTCACTTTTTAAATACTAGGTGGTTAGTTATCATTAAAATGTTTTTGACAGTGATGCTGTTAACTGAACCAACTTGGCATTTTGTATTAATTTAATAAAGGAGTAGCTACCCAGTTACTTAATTAGTCAGGGTGTCACAGTAGCATTATCTAATATTGCTAATGTGACTACTTAGTACAATAGATATAGTTTTTCAAGTACCGCTGCCAATAGAGAGTGCTACTATGCTTGGGAGTCCAAGCGACATTAAGTTGGAGTTGAGAGGTCCTCGACCAGGACCACATGTTGAATTTCGGTCGGTTGGAGGAGGTGTAATCTCATTCGGTGAGAGTATAAGGCCCAGGAGTTTTGGCCTAGAGAGGGGTATAGAAGTGCCCAGTGGTGAGGATTGGAGGAAAATCTTTCACCCATTGGTGTAAGGTTGAAGTGGAGAAAATGGTTGTCGCCATATTTTGGTGGAGCAGGAGGTTTTGGCCATTGAGAAACCCTGTAGATATTTTCAATAGCGAGTTTCTCTGGGATAACAAGAATGATGAGGAAGTATATCCTCAATTATTCATGTTAGGTTCGGTCAGAGGCCGACCGTGAATAAAGATTACAGGGGTAAGGAAAGCCTTGAATCGAAGTGGGTTGATACAAGGGAGAAAAATCCTTTCAGTGGGAATGTTAGGCTCCCAAGTAAGTGTTTTTAACACTTCTAGAGAAGTAGTGTTCATGAGACCCCATTGCTGGACATCTACCCGGGGAAGACTCATTGAACTAAGGCC
The DNA here is from genome assembly GCA_949130495.1 of Sambucus nigra. NCBI lineage: Eukaryota > Viridiplantae > Streptophyta > Magnoliopsida > Dipsacales > Adoxaceae > Sambucus > Sambucus nigra. Next base: position 260,278,336 of record OX422217.1, on the reverse strand, counting down.
GGGGAGGCTAGTAGAATGTTCTCTTTGCTGAGGAGGTTAAGGGAACTACGCGGGTAATTGTGACAACCTGTTTAAAATAATAACGGGTGGCCAGCCCTATACTACATTAAATTAGGTATCTCAGATGACACAGTCTCAACATCAACCAACAACACACAACAATATAAGGCTAACTACCCAAAACTATTAAAAGCGGATTGTCAAAAATTTAAAACTTTTTATTTAACACCAATTAAAACCAAACATGCAACCAATATTACACAATACTAGATCTAACTATGATGAGTGAAACATGCAAGCTCGAGTAATATATAAAAGAGTGCAACACAATGTACAAATAAAATACCCGAATATGTTGTCGGGTCACAGACAATACAAAGATCTGAGAAGGGAAAATAAATATAATAGTGTTAATCTAGAACACTTGAGTACAAACCCGATATACAAAAGGAATCCTAATCTAGATATACAAAAGATAGGAATCGACTAAGCCAAAGTTCCGCAACAGTCCGCTACTGCCACAGTTCCACGAATACACTGGATCGGAGAACATCAATGGCGTCCTTGCGGGGGAACACCTAAAGTAATATAATATATACATAGGAAGAGAAAATATAAACGGGTCAGAGCCCGAGTTGAAAACATTTTTATAGCAAGTGCATTAAAATGCATAATAAATATAAATGCATTATTACATGATTAAGGTGGAGTCGCACTCTCCATAATAATCCAACTAACCTTTCAACTATAGCGCGCAACTAGATGTATGCACGTGATGTCCAAGTAAATGCCCAAATCTATCTAGGCAAGGCAATATAACTAATTCCCAATATGAATATTCGATTTAAAATCCTCTAACTTATCTTCCAATCTATGCTTAACCAGATTCTATTTAAATCATATACTTTGACTTTTAGTGTTATGGTTCTCATTCATTTGTTCACTTACTTAACATATAGGGTTTACATACTCATTTCCGATCCAACATACAATAAACATAAACATCTTCTTTACTAGAATTTCTCATTTTCTTGTTATGCCAACAATATAAAATTATATAGATGAGTTATTAGCATCTAAGTGCTAAGGACTAAACTTCTCCCAATTCTCAATATTGCACTACGTTTCGTGCATGGGACGTCTCGCCGAGGCAAAATCCAAACAAGGAACCCCCCCCCCCCCCGTTACACTAATCCGGACAGTAATGCTTTTGGAGATTCATTATGCCCTCAATGCATGATGCATGTATCCCAAATTCTGATTATTCCATTTTAATTAATTTATTATTCCCAATTCTCAACAGTGCACTGTGGTTCGTGCGTAGGACATCTCGTCGAGGCCAAATCCAAACAAGGAACCCCCCGATACACTACTTCTGGCACTGTCGATCGTCGAGAAGTGTATATTATATATATATGAGCATTAAGGACTAACTTATCCTCACTCCCAACATTACACTGGGCTTTGTGCGTGGGACATCTTGCAAAAGAGAAATCCAAACAATGAACCCCCACGATACACTACTTATAAGCAATATTGGTCATTAAGGTCCATTAAGCCCTCGATACCCAAGTAACCAATCACATCAATACTATAATAACCATCCAACCGAGCTATAACTCGAGGATGCAGGCTCACTATGCTATCATCTTCCAGTTGCCCAAACTACGTAGGAAACTGGGAACCACCTGGTGGGGTTCAATGGCACCCACCTCGTGATCAACTCATGCACACAACGTCCCGAGAAGCGGTCATAGCTCGTAACCGACAAGTGAGAACTGAACATACCCACGACTTCTCACCCCCAAAATAATAAATGTATATCATATAATAATCACCATGGACGACTATGAGCTGGGGAATATCCACACCCTGCTCATCGAGCCAGGATGCTCACCCTCAACGCGCGAAACTTCCCAATGATAGCAATGAGGGGGTATGCTTCATTATATATATATATATATATATATATATATATATATATATATATATATATATATATATATATATACCATCACATAAGTTATACATACCTCATCACATCATATAAAGATATACCATCATATAAGGTATACCTACCACATCATTTACATATTCGTAGTACGCTCTTAGGCGTAGTTGAAGCAATATTATTGTTTAGTATATTTCTCTCTTTTGATATACTAACCGTCAATTCTCACACACCTTCCCCACTTAGTATATACTATACCATTTCTCACTTGAAGCTCCCATGTCGCTTCTATTTGAATTGTCTCTCAATTCGATTTATGTTAAGGATATTTTCTATCCTAATGCACCTCAATTAGCATTTCTCATTCTGTGAGACATCTCCCAAATCATTCATCATTGAGGATATTTCTATATCCGTATGCACATTTATTAGCATTCATATTCTCAATCCATAATAGGGTTCAATTAATTTTATAAACCTTTAAGGTTATACCATTTGGGATTTGACTCTAGAATCCATTATCTCTAAATTCATTCTCATTCTTTCATGTGAATTTAATAATTATCTCCAAATAGAATTCCCATCAATAGTGGGCTTCCCCACTTAGAGTATACCATAATCTCTAATTGGTATTCAGCAATTTAAGTCGATGTGACTCCAATAATTTCTTATAAGGGAAACTCCCTAAAAATCTCCAAAACGTACTCCATACGATTCCTATGGAGGTTCCCAATCGATAACCTCGAATAAAACATAATGAAATTCTCCCTAGAAAAACATCCCTCAAAAAGCCCTACTTTCGAATCGATTCGGGCCAATTCCGAATCGATTCGGTCCTGTGAATCGATTCGGCCTCCAAGGCGAATCGATTCGGGTCCTAAGACCTGGGACTCTGTCTCAGGCCGAATCGATTCGGCTGGGGTCCGAATCGATTCGATCACTCAGACCTGGGCAACTACATATTTCTAAATCGATTCGGAAAGCGACCGAATCGATTCGGGCCTTCAGAAGGCTCGAAAATGGTTACTTTTTAGTTAAGCCAAAAATTCCAAAATTCATTTTAATCATTTTCTCTTCATTTCTCTTAAACCCAATCACATATATACCATCAATATTCATCCAAGAACACATATAAACTAATTTGTAACCTCAAATCCATTTCTACTAAACAAATCTAAGATTATACCCAAAAGTTAGGTTTTATCAAACTAAACCTAAAACCCAAAGATTTAATCCACAAATCATGCAATAAATGGTACACAACAATTATTTAGCAAATTTAATCACTTGCCTCGGGTTCGTAGGGTCTGATCCATCCTTGAGATCGCCTAAATGTCAGAAATCTCCACTTTCTCTTTCTTTCTCCTTCTTCTCTCCTTCTTCTTTCTTCTTTTCTCTTTCTTTCTTTTGATTTCTCTCTTTCTCTCTAAGGATATTTAATCTCCTGTTGGCTTTTAAGCCTTGTCTCCCAAGGTACACATCTTTAAATGATAATACACACTTTAAATGACTCAGTAACCTTAATTCGAGTCAAACGAGCTTAAATTATTTCGGAACCTAAATAGACCCCAAGTACATTCATTTTGACTTTCTAGACCCTTCCGGAAACAACTACACCCTCAAAATTACCATTCGACACACTTCCTAGCAACTTAAAATTTTGACCTCAAATGCCAATTTAATAATTCTCCAAATAAAATAATATTTATTTCTCCCAAAATAAATAAATTACTGTCTCTAAAGCCTCGGGTTGTTACAAACTTCCCCACTTACAAAATTTTCGTCCTCGAAATTTAGCTAAGCCTAATTCTCTAAAGCTCAACTAGTTCCTATGACACTCATCCTCACTAATCTTACACCTAAATATCTAACTTCCCATGTCGAATTTGTTTTAATTTATTTTAAGTTATATGAAACCAAACTTTAACAACTAGGGCGCCCATACACCCTTTATTCGAGCTTTACTCGTACCAATAATAATGAGGCTTCATTTGCCTCCAAAGTTCCATAATTCCATAGATATACATATACTAGCATATTAATAGGGTAAAAATTTTGAATGGTCCAAAGAAATAGCTCCTCTCAATTCCTGACATTCTCGCAAATGCGAAATCCAAACAAGGAACCCTCCCAATACAGTAGTATGTAGCGACGTCAGGGATTAAGATTTTATTAAATCCGGACTAGAGTTTGAAAATATTTTGATGAAAAATCATTTTGAAATGGCCTAAAGGCCGATAAAAAGTTTTATTTTGAAAACAGTTTATAAAAATATTTTGGTTTATATCTTACAATATTTATATAAAGTGCCTTATGTCCATAATACAAGGTCTTATCAATCATCATACATATAGCAACATATAGCTCACAAAAATTAACATAATTATGAGCTAAACTTTCCTGCGTCCCAACAATCCATAATCTTTAAACTCTTTTCAATAATGATATCTCATATCATATTTAAATATTGCCATTTATTAGGCTCATCCATATCTGGAATACAACAATTATATAAGTCTAACATGACTTAATATAAAGAGGTAGCTTTATCATTACTACTTATCACACAATAACCATTCTTACATTCATAACAAGATTTATAGCTCTCCTTGAGCATATTAAAAAATTATCCTTTCTTTCAAAAGATAATTACATAAGAGCCTAACTTGCTCAAAATTTCCCTTTCGGGCCATTCCATACATAATAGGGTTATAGCAGTACCCTTTCACAAATATCTCCCATACGATATTCCCAAAACTTAATATATTAATATTCCTATTCACAAAGGAAAATTAACTTACATCATCCATCTCTAGTTTGATTGCCCTGCATTATCAATGGGCTCCCACACAAAGTCCCCTAGTCTAAAATGACTTCGAATATGTTGTAGGGGTTGCACTTCCAAAACTTCATTTAAACGTGGTCCTTTACCTCTTTTAGGACAATTTCTCTTTTTATGACCTATTTCTTTACAAAAGAAACATCTACCCGCTAATCCTCTCGGCCCACCTTGAGGAACAAAATGTCGTTGCGACTCTCTATAGTCTGACTTATACCCACTCGCATTACTGGCACTCTCTTTGCCAAACTTACTTGATGAACTCGAATCTCCAAAGTTCTTACTCTCTTGCGAACGAAGACGGTATTCATGACACTTCAACAGTGTCGCATTCACTACCTCGATGAAAGTCACTAACATGGGACTCTCTAACAAATGCTGCCGAATTCTCCAATCTAAACCTCGAGTAAATTTTGATATACGCTTCTCTTCCATATTTACCTCGTCAGGTACTAATTTCGCCCATTTAGAAAAATCTTCTTCATATTCTGCCACTGTTCTATCACCTTAAAACACATCCGTTAGTTTCTTCCCTCCTTTCTGAATTGGGGAAGGAAAATACCTTCGGTCAAAAAGTTCCCAAAAATCTGTTATAGGAAAAGTATCTATTTGTTCTAGTGTGCTGACATACTCCCACCATTGGAGAGCTGCACCCTTCAACTTAAAGGTGGCTCAAAATTTCTTTTGCACCTCACTACACTCAACCATATAGAGGTGACCCTGCATACTACTCTTCCATTGACTTGCAGCCATTGCATCAACTCCCCTGGAAAACTCTGGAGGATGCCCCTTACTAAAATCTTCCTTCACTCTTTCCCACAAAGACAGTCCTAAATGGGTTTGGGCAGCTTGAACGATAGATTGTTGCGCCATCGTAGAAATGGCAGTAGTTACTGCTTGTGCCACAATATTGGCAACTTCATTTTTAGACATGTTCCTTTAAGGCGTTTGGAGTTCCACATCCCCTTTATTTACCCTGACTGAATGACCTCTCTTTGGTGGCATCTGAAATAAGAATAATTTCATCAGAACGCCTTTCAAATGTTTTCAAATCACAGAAAGATATGGACGTGTGAATACAACAATCCTAATAATAAGTCTCTACATCAAGAACGCTTATGGAAGATCGCAGTAACGCACACAGATCCTAAAGACACTAGAACCTGATGCTCTGATACCATCTGTGACAACCCGCTCAAAATAATAATGGGTGGCTAGCCCTATACTACATTAAATCAGGTATCTCAGATGGCACAGTCTCAACATCAACCGACAACACACAACAATATAAGGCTAACTACCCAAAAATATTAAAAGCGGATTGTCAAAAATTTAAAACATTTTATTTAACACCAATTAAAACCAACCATGAAACCAATATTACACAAAACTACATCTAACTATGATGAGTAAAAGATGCAAGCTCCAGTAATATATAAAAGAGTGCAATACAATGTACAAATAAAATAACCGAATATGCTGTTGGGTCACAGATAATACAAAGATCTGAGAAGGGAAAATAAATATAAAAGTGTTAATCTACAACACTTGAGTACAAACCCAATATACAAAAGGAATCCTAATCTAGATATACAAAAGATAGGAATCGACTAAGCCAAAGTGCCGCAACAGTCTGCTACTGCCACAGCTCCACGAATACACTGGATGGGAGAACATAAATAGTGTCCTTGCGGGGGAACACCTAAAGTAATACAATATATACATAGGAGGAGAAAATATAAATGGTTCAAAGCCCGAGTTGAAAATATTTTTATAGCAAGTGCATTAAAATGCATTGCTGATACCAAATTTAGTCTTCTGACATGGACCATTCACTTGAAGACACATGTCAACCTATGTGGCAATTACAAACACTTTCAACGAAAAATATACTGTCACCGAGCTACTCAAGTTCCCCGAGCAACTCAATCATACCGAGCAACTCTAGCGGTCCGAGAAACTCAACATACAGAGCATCCAAATCAGGAGAATAAAAAAGACGACTACGCATTAAATGCTCATTATTATCGTACAAATGTATATACCTACTAGATAACAACGCATTGTCATTTCACATGTACAACCTCAAGGCTATAAATATATTGTAACCTCCTCATTAGAGGAGGACTCTAGATTTCTTGGTAAATCACATATCGAGAATTCCAGTCAAACAGTCAGCAATACAAAAACAGTGGACGTAGGCCATTCTTATAAGGCTGAACAACTTTAAAAATCTTTTGTCTTATTTATTTAATCTGTGATTGATAAATTAGAGATACTATAATTTTTTACATCAAAAGATTAGCGTCGTTTGTGGGAAACGACTGTAATTAGCATTTTTTACCAAAATAATTCGTTATCAATGGCCGATAATCCAGAATCCAGTAATCAAAATGCTGGGATCCCTCCTAACCCTTCTATTCCCCTAAATGTTTCAGATCTGGCTGGCATAATGGCTAATTTATCCCAAGGCCAAACGATCATGCAAGAAACCATGCGTCAACTTGTACAAACTGTTCAGGGTGGAGTGCCAGCCCAATCAGGACAACGAAGTGTTCAGAGAAATATTCATTTACCCTCTTCGTGAACTAGGCGAACGATATTCCCAGAGGAATCTCGATCTAGACGCACTGAATCATATCGTACTGAGAGATCTAATGATCCTTCTTATCAACCTATTCTGACTTCCTCAGTATGAGCTACAGATTCTCAACGAAACATCACTCTATCTCCGAAAAGGACCAGTTCTCTAGAAAGATTTAGTAGAGTATCTCCTTTCGATCGTTTGGGCCCTAGGAGGAATAGAAGTCCTCCTAGGATTGCATCGAGGAACTATCCACGACCATCTGATCTAAGGGAAGGTTCGACCCAATTACAACAAACTGCTCGTAATGAAAGATCCCAAGAGTCAAATTCAAAGCAATAAATTGCTCAAACCAATAGGCCCGAGGAGGGAAACGATTCATGGAAGGGCTCTATTCAGAGGTTGGAAGATAGATTAGGGGAAATGGCTAAGGAGAAGAATCCTTTACAAAGAACTTTTGTCCAAGGGACACCATTTGTACATGCAATAGTGTATTTTCCCACACCATCAAAATTCAAAGCTCCTATAGTGACGCCTAAATATGATGGAAAAACTGACCCTATCCTTCATATAGAATAATACCAAGCTGCTATCGATATCTATGCAGTTCTAGATGAGATGAGATGCAGGGCATTTTCAGGAACTCTTACCGGATCTGCTCAGATATGGTACAACAACCTTCCTCAGGGGAAAATTATGACTTTCTTTCAACTAGCAGAACTCTTTATTGGGAACTTCTATTTTGGAGCGAAACCAGTCAAACGAGTAGCACACTTGCTAAGTGTTAGACAAAAGACAGGTGATATCACCACGGACTATATTACTCGTTTCAATAACGAGAAACTTGAGGTAATCGATTACGAGGAGAAAACAACAATTACCGCTCTGATGAGTGGACTGTTTCCAGATAAATTGTATTACACTTAACCAAGGATCCTCCTAGGACCATGGCTGAACCGATGGTGAAAGCAGCCAAAATCATGAATGCCGAGGAGGCCATGGCTACGAAGAAGAATGAAGATACTAAGGAAACCAAGGTCGAGGCTAAGAAGACTAAGAAGAAGGATCAGAAGAATAATGGTGGCAACAGACAGTCGAAAGCAAAGCAAGCACTGGAATAGTTGAAGAAATTTGGAAATTATACTCCTTTGAAGGTAGATATAAACCACATTCTGGAAGAGATCAAGAACAGCGAGCAGCTAAACTGGCCAAAAAAAATGAAGGCATATCCTAACAAGAGGAATAAGTCCAAATATTGCGAGTTCAATAAAGACCATGGTCATACTACCAAGCATTGCATAGCTCTCCAAAATGAAATTGAAGCCCTCATCAGGCGTGGAAAATTGACTAAGTATGTTTATCACCAAAATGGTGAAAAGACAAATGATCGAAGAAGGAAAATAAATAAATCTCCTCGTCGAGCAAAAGAAAACATGAAGAGAAGTCACGAAGAAGATCCAGAAGATTACCAAGATGACCCCGATCTCCCTAAAAGACCAAGGCAGCCAGAACGTGAGGTATTTTCAATCCATTTTGGATCATTTGAATGTAATGTTATTACAGGTGGAGATGCAGGAGGTGGGGACATGACTGCAGAGAGGAAAGCTTACCTCAATGAGGCTCAAGCTTGCTCGTATGTTCACCGAATAAATCTGGCTGAAGATGATCCCCCGAGGAAGGTGAATAAAGACAAATTGATCATTAGTTTGTCTAAGAATGACCTGGCAGGTGTACTATATCCTCATGATGATCCATTGGTGATACAGATGAGAATGTATGAAGTGGTGATTTCACGAGTACTGGTATATAATGGTAGCTCGACAGATATCATGTTTTATTCATGCTTTGACAGTTTGAATATGAAGCTAGCCCAGTTGGAGCCATATCATATTCCCTCCTTGGTTTTACTGGCGAGAAGGTTTTTCCACTTGAGATGATTCAGTTGGATATGCTTATTGGTACATGGCCTTCTTGTCAAACAGAAAGAAAACGCTTTTTCGTAATGGATAAAAATGTCCAATCAGCCTATAATATCATTATAGGAAGGGTAGGTCTAAAGAAGTTCAAGGCGGTACCATCTACTGTGCATCAATGTTTAAAATTCCCAACCAATTTTGGAGTGGGAGTGGTGAAAGGCGACCAAAAAGTAGCTCGAGAATGTTACTATTCATGTGTTGAACATGAGGAACGTGAAGAATCCAGGAATAAAACTACTACCTATCAAGTGGATGAGATAGAAGATGCAGAAATTGAAACGCTAGACCCTAGAGACGAGTCTCAGCTCGTAAAGGGACAGGTCATGGAGGCTACTAAAAATATCATTCTGAATGACGAGTATCCAGAATGAACAACTCAAATTGGTGCATCACTGGATGTGTCGATAAAACAGGAATTGATAGCATTTCTAAGGCGTAGAAATAAGAATTTTGCATGGCATCATGAATACATGCCAGGGATAGATCCAAATTTCTTGTGTCACGAGGTCAACGTGAACAAGGAAATCAAGCTAGTAAAATAGCGAAGAAGAGTGTTCAGTCCTGAGAAGAACCAAGATATACAGGAAGAAGTAGACAAATTACAAAAATCCTCTTTTATTGAGGATGTCAAATATCCCGATTGGCTAGAAAATGTGGTCATGGTAAAGAAGAAAAATAACAAGTGGAGGATGTGTGTAGACTTCACTGATCTTAATAAGGTATGCCCAAAGGATCATTTTCCTTTGCCCCAAATCGATCAACTGGTGGATGCTACCTCGGGGCATGAATTGTTGATTTTCATGGATTCTTATTCTGGTTACAACCAGATTAAGATGAATCCGGAGGACAGGGAGAGTACCTCTTTTATCACCCCAAGGGGAACTTATTATTATAATGTTATGACTTTTGGACTTAAAAATGCAGGTGCAACATATCACCGGCTGATGAACAAGGTGTTTGCAGAGCAAATCAGTCATAACATGGAGGTTTATGTTGACGATATGCTGATGAAGAGCAAGAAAGCTGCTGTTCATCTCGTTGACCTAGGTCAGACCATTAATCAACTAGAGAAATATCAAATGAAATTGAATCCTACCAAATGCATATTCGGAGTACAAGAGGGTATGTTTCTCGGATATATTGTTAACCAATGAGGGATTGAGGCGAACCCTGAAAAGATCAAGGGTCTATTGGAGCTGCGATCTCCAACCACAAAGAAGGAAGTGCAAAGCCTCACAGGGCGAGTTGCAACACTTAATAGATTTGTGTCACGAGCAACATACAGATGTCTCCCATTCTTCAAAACACTCTGAAAAACTTTTGAGTTGAATGATGAATGCGAGGAGACCTTTAAAGAGTTGAAGAAGTATCTGGGGACACCTCCATTATTATCTAGACCAGTGATGGGAGAAAGACTATACTTGTACCTAGCAGTTTTAGAAAACGCAGTGAGCTCGGTGTTGATAACACTGGAGGACGGAGTACAAAAACCAGTCTATTACACCAGCAAAGCTTTTCGAGGAGCAAAAATTAGATATCCAAGGCTGGAGAAGTTGGCGCTAGCACTGATTGAATCAAGCGGAAGGATGAGACCATACTTCCAAGCCCATACTATAGTGGTATACATTGATATGCCATTAAGACAAGCTCTACATAAACCGGAGAAATTGGGAAGATTGATGTACTGGACAGTAGAACTTAGTGAATATGATATAATTTATGAGCCTAGATCGTCGCTCAAAGGGCCGGCAGTAGAGGATTTTATCGCATAATTTACTCAGGAGGATTCCTCCAACGAGCAGGAGTTGAATACAGAACAACCTATGGATGTTACAGGATCATCAAATTTAAACCCCGACCAACTTACGTCGGTGGACGAGAAGCGAGAAATACTAGAGGAGGATAAAAGGAAGCATCAAATATTTCACCGAGGAACTCTGCCTGACCAAGAGTTTGATAATAGAGTACCTGTGTGGAATCTGTATGTAGATGGCTCTTCGTGCTCCACAGGTAGTGGAGCAGGTATTATTTTAAACAGTCCAGATGGGATTGATGTGGAATATTCTCTGCGCTTTCAATTTAAGGCTCATAATAATGAGGCCGAATATGAAGCAATGATCGTGGGTCTAAGCCTGGACAAAACCATGAAGGCAGAGCAAGTCGTTGTGTTTAGTGACTCCCAGTTAATCGTAAATCAAATTCTAGGGGTGTATGCAGCAAAAGGAGAATTAATGGTTAGGTATCATGCAAAAGTGATGGAGGTTATATCAAGTTTTACTACAATTCAGTTGATTAGAATACCACGATTGGAGAATGCAAGAGCGGATGCCCTAGCTCCGTTAGCATCAGCCACACACACCGAGCTACGAAGAACAATACCAATAGAAATCCTGGCTGGTCGGAGCATCGAAAAATATCTGACAATAAACTTCATTTCCCTTGACTTGGAACCATCTTGGATGGACCCCATCAGGGCCTATATTGAAGAGGGGGCTTTACCAACTGAAAAACTCATAGCCAAGAAACTAAAGTATAAAGCTGCTCGTTATGTATTGACCAATGGCATTTTATATAGATGAGGAATTATAGCAGGGCTATAAAGATGTGTCCACCCCTTCGAAGTGAAAGATTTGATCGAAGAGGTTCATGATTGTGGAGCCCATGTGGCAGGTCGGACGCTTTTGCAAAGAATAACAACGCAGGGCAATTACTAGTCGACAATGAGAGCTGATTGCGTAGCTTATGCCAAGAAGTGTGATAAATGTCAACACTTCTCTTCTATCCGAAGAACTCCCCAAGCATTGTTAACACCCATCATGTCTCCTTGGCCATTCACCATATGGGGAATAGACTAGGTCAGGCCACTTCCAATGACCAGGGGAAGGTTTAAATACCTCATGGTTACTGTGGATTACTTTAACAAATAGGTGGAAGATGAGCCTCTCATTGATATGACATACGACAAAGTCTATCATTTTATTTGGAAGAATATTATCTGTAGATATGGTTTACCACATGTATTCATTACTGACCATGGAACCCAGTTTGATAACGAGGAGTTTGCTGCATATTATCATCAATCCAATGTACTGAAGACCCACTCTACACCAGGCCATCCCCAAAGCAATGGTCAAACTGAGGTGACAAACAGAACGCTGCTGAATGGTTTAAAGAAACGACTAGATGATGCAAAAGGAAATTGGATTAACGAGCTACATTCTGTGCTGTGGGCTTATCGTACCACACCACGAACAACAACTGGAGAGTCTCCATATATGTTGGCTTTTGGGAGTGAGGCTGTCATACCTGCTGAATTGGGTTTACCCACGCATAGGGTGCTTAGTTTCAATTCTCCTGTCAGTGATTTGAGGAGAAGGTTAGACCTGGATATGCTCGAAGAAGTTAGGGTAGAAGCAATAATCAGGAATGTAGCGTATCAACAACAAACAACTTTGTTCTATAACAAAAGAGTGAAGAATTGTGATTTGAAGGAAGGGGATTATGTGCTGAAGAAAGTGATCCAAAAGAATAACAGACTAGAAGCCAACTGGCATGGACCCTATAGAGTAATAGAAGTTGTTCGTCCAGGGACATACATGATTGAAACCTTGGAAGGAGAAGAATTCAAGAATGCATGGAATGTAGAGCAACTGCGCAAATATTATCAGTAATTGAAATTCCTATGTAATACAATTTCTTCAGTATGAATAAAGTGATGTTTCACCCATTTTCTCTCTTTGCTGAAATTTTTTCGGAATATTAGTGGTACATACTACACATCAATTGGTCAGCAAGTCAATTACCACCAACTCCGGTTGGTCGGGAATCAATTACCACCAACTTCGGTTGGTCAAAAAATCAATTACCACCAACTCCGATTGGTCGGGAAATCAATTACCACCAACTCCGATTGGTCGGGAAATCAATTACCACCAACTCTGGTTGGTCGGCGAATCAATTACCACCAACTCCGGTTTGTCGGCAAATCAATTACCACCAACTCTGGTTTGTCGGCAAATCAATTACCACCAACTCCGGTTGGTCGGCAAATCAATTACCACCAACTCTGGTTGGTTGGGAATCAATTACCACCAACTCCGATTGGTCAGAAAATCAATTACAATCAACTCCAGTTGGTTAGTATCAAACTAAGCAGGAACATGGGATGCAAATCATTTCATTGCTTAGGCCCGAAGAGTGACAAGTCACTATAATTAAATGACAAATGGGATAAGTATAATATATACTTATATATTTACAAGTAAGGACATTCTACAAATTATATAGAAGAAAATAAAATGGCAAAAGACTAAAAATTTCTTCATTCAAATCAAGTAGAATTACATATGCTGTGAAAAATATACTTCATTACATAAAAAATCCTATTCTATTGGTTTTTTCCCTTCTGCCTTTGAAACAGGTTCTACTCCAGCAGGAGGATCATCTAAGGCATAAGGAGAATTTATAAAATTTACGTCTCTCAGTATTCTAACATTTATTACAGAGGTCCAATCAAGCAAGTGCTCTGGGCAAGATATCTCAAAGTTTTCATGAAGACTGTAATCGCCAAGATACTTAGAGATCAAGCATTGAGGAATTGCATGAGCAGGAATCCAACTCATATCAAGCTTAAAAGGAGGCACGGGAAAATCAAGCACACCAAGATCATAATAATCTGATAAGTAGTGGCCCTGCTCCAATTTTAGCACACACAGTGCATTCAACCACCCATGTTTGTACCCCTCATTATTCGACTGCTAGATCCGAGCATCAGGATGGTAAAGGGCTTCATTATATCCAGCCATCCAAAACTTCCTAGGTTATTTATGGAACTGATAAGTTAACCTCTCCAGTTGCTCGTGGAGCCTCTTCATAAGGATTTCTTTATTTTTGAGAACAGAATTCTGATTAGAGAGTTGCTCGGTAAAATTCAGAATTTTCTTAGACATTTCTCCCAAGGCTTGATTCTTTGCCATCAACTGGACGACTTGGTTCTCTCAAGCTGATTGAGTTATCTCTTCTTTAATAATGATTCGACCAGCTCTTGCTCATCCACGAGAAGATCTTGCTCTTCCACGTGTAGTTGTAGATGGTCCGGCTCGCTTCAAAGTCTCTAACTCATCCCTTAAGTTAGCATTTTCTACTTACAAAAATGAAAAACCTTCATCATTTACTAGGACCAAGGCGCCCAAAGAAGATGCAGCAGATTTGAGTTATTTTATCTCTTCTTGTAAAGCCATGTTCTCCTGCTCCAATAACTTAGAGATATGCCGGTGCTCTTCAACTTCAAGCTTCAGAACGCTCTATTTCTTCTCATGAGAAGAGATAAATTTATGACACCCTTTATCAACACTCAATTAATGATATTTCTTCTCGTATCCTTGATGAAAAAGTGTGGAGGACTCTTTGTACTGCTGCTGAAGTTCCTTGATTGTTCCTTGGAGATCTTCAATCATCTCATAGTAGGCCACATTATTGGCAACAACATGATCGAGCAAGCATTTCAGGTATTGGTAAGCTTTGACTGCTCGTTCAAAAGTATTTGGACCAAGGATATCTATGATTTAAGCCTCATTAAGATATGCATGACCCGCTTTAAAATAGTCATTGCATTTCTTCATCAATTCCGTGTCATGAGCTGATAAGAGCTCCATCCTGGCCATAAACTAGCAAAGAGAAGAAATAAAAAGAATCAATAATGATGCAGATAGAGCAAGTAAAAGAGAAATTCAAGAAGAGCAACCAAAGTTTGAAATTTTATTCATCATAAGAAGGTATACATAGTTCCAAGTTACATTTAAGAAAATAGCAAAATAAAAACCCGACAACTCTACACCTTCTCCTTGTTTCCTATGACTTCCACAAAAGGTTTGGAGGAAGAGACTGGTTGCTCGGAGAATAAGGGTAGCTGCTCGGCAGAAGTACTGGTTGGTTGGAGTTACTCAGAATAAGGTTGAACGATAGGAACAGTAGGGACCTGATCTCCAATCATCATAGAAGATTCATCTGAAGCAGCTTCATCCTCTTCTTCTTCTCCAAGAGAGGGAGGAGGGCCATGAGTGTGCTGCTGAAATAACTCAGAATTATCAGCAACTTTCAACTCCTGCAAGGCTGCAACCCATCCATCCCTAAAATATTTGTGTCTAGCATACTCCATTTAAGAGGACATGGCAGCCATGCCCTATTACATCCTTTGTCCCAACCAACACTGAATGATTTTTTAACTGCTTTCTTTCTTTTTGCCTTCTTCGAGGAGGTCCTTTCCCAAAAGAGCTCCTCAGCAGCCTTCAACTTCTCTTCCACCTCTATTTTATGTCGCTCAACATCTTGAATTTTAACAACTTCCTCTTTAGCAGACTTGAGCTTAACTTCCAGCTCCTTGTTTCTTTGTTCAAAGTGTTTGTTGCTCTACTCAAATTCCTTCAACTTCTTCTCCAATTCCTTGGAGGCATTCACAACTTGATTTCTGTCCAGCTCAATGGACTTGAGTTGCTTCTCCCAAGCAACTTTATCTTCCTCATATTTTTTACGAGAGTCTTTTAAAGACTGGATTAGCCCAGCAAAAGATTCCTCTACTCCTCCCGAGGATCTTGAAGCCTTGATAGCTTCATCCTTCTTCAAAATGTTGTTGACGCACGTCACCAGCTGAAAAAAGAAATAACTTCAAGTCAATACATGGACATAGTATTAAAAAATAAAGGGGTCAAGTTGAAGATACTGAGGCAATGTGTTGAGCAGCCAGGGTAGTGATTCTCTCACGAGAAAGAGTATCATCAATGCCTTACACTTTTGGGACAGTCCAGGATCTCACCAAACTCACAACAGAGCTCGGAGAAACAAAAGATGGAACACTACCTTAAACATTTGAAGGTTGAGAGACAGGTTCAGTAGGTCTCTCAGAAGATCTTTTCTTTAACCTCCTCAAAGGAGCATAAGCATATTCAACTAAATACGTTGTCTTTGTTGGTGATATGGACTTCTCACCAGTTTTCTTGGCAACAATAGGAGGGGGTACATCTATAGTCTTTGTCCCTTCTTTTGGGACATTTTGTTTACTTTTCTTTGCCTCCACAGCAGAAGAGGCAGACTTGTTAAAAAAGGTAGGAGCTCTTCTCTTCTTCATCAGATCACTAATAGGAATACTTGACTCAGAGAAAGAACCTTCCACACTAGTCTTAGAGGCTGGTACTTGGTCAAGATTAACCACCACTAGATGAGGACGAGCAGTGAAAGATGAAGTATAGCTCTTGTACTGAAATAAGTAAGAAGCAGATCTAATATGTTCCTCGGTAATAGATTGGTGCAAATCCCAGATAAGTTTTAAATGGTTTAAATTAACGTCAGCTTCTTTTGGAGGTTTTCTTTTACTGTCAACTGTAACAAATAAAAACAAATGTCAGTGATGCATTTTATCAAACATAAAGAAAACAAGATTTCAAAAAATAAAAAACAACCTATCCCATTGCCATAAGGTGGACATCTGGGACCTTGGTATACATCATCTCCATTTAATGCAGGGTGTTGCCTATTTTTCATCACCACTCCATGATAAAAGTAATCCCTATTGGCATCAGGAAGATTGACAACTAATGCTCTATTCAAAAACCTAGTTTTTAAATAGAAAGTACTATCGCTGATAACCCATCTGTAGCAATACATAATCTCTGGAATCCCTAAACGGTTTCCATGAAGTTGATCTAACCTGTGTACGCCATTAATTATCCTCCATGTATTTGGAGCTATTCTTGCAGGTACAACATCAAAATATTGGCAAAACTCCAAACACAGGGGATTTGGCGCGAAAGAAAAGCCACATTCAGCTATAAAAAGACTGGGGAATCAATATCCCTCAGCCAAAGAAAAATAATCAGAGGGTTCAGAAAGTTCTTCGAAAATAACCCACGAAGGGATTGAAAATTCAGACCAAAATTTGTCAAGCGATTCAAGAAGGTAAACTATGATGAACAAAGTAAATAAAAGAGAAGGAAGAAAATCTTACAGAAAAAGAGAGATCAGTTGACAACGAACGATGGAAAGAACGAGGCACAAGATAAAAAGAAAATGAAGAGTTCAAAGATACAAATTTGAAAAGTGAAAGATGATAGGATTTCTGCCGCGCTTAAATACTTTACCTCGGGAATAGGGAAAGACAATGATTACAAAGGAGGACATTTGCGTCTTCGGCGGCTACAAGAAGAAAAGGGGGCGCAAATATCGAAGCGGTCATGAAAATTCAAAATATTTATGAGGCCTGATACTATGCGCTCAAAAAGGAGTTATATACAATGAACATTTTCCTAAAAACCATAAAACCCAATAATCTGAGCAGTTTTCGAGAAGAATATTACACACTTTTCTTCAACCTTAAAGTGTACAACATTAGGGGCTTCTGTTGATACCAAATTTAGTCTGCTGATGTGGACCATTCACTTGAAGACACGTGTCAACCTACGTGGCAATTACAAACACTTTGAACGAACAACATACTGTCATCGAGCTACTCAAGCGCCCTGGGAAACTCAATCATACCGAGCAGCTTAGGCGGTCCGAGGAGCTTAAGGCTCCAAGCAACTTCAAAGTACCGAGCAACTCAGGCGGTCCGAGCAACTCAACATACATAGCATCCAAATAAGGAGAATAAAAAAGATGACTGCGCATTAAATGCTCATTATTATCGTACAGATGTATATGCCTACTAGATAATAACGCATTATCCTTTCACATGTACAACCTTAAGGCTATAAATACATTGTAACCTCCTCATTAGAGGAGGACTCTGGATCTCTTGGTAAATCACTTATCGAGAATTCCAGTCAAACAGTCGACAATACAAAAACAGTGGACGTAGGCCATTCTTATAAGGCTGAACCACTTTAAAAATCTTTTGTCTTATTTATTTTAACTGTGATTGATAAATTAGAGATAATCTAATTTTTTACATCAACATGCATAATAATTATAAATGCATTATTACATGATTAAGGTGGAGTCGCACTCTCCATAATAATCCAACTGACCTTTCAACTAAAGCGCGCAACTAGATGTATGCATGTGATGTCCAAGTAAATGCCCAAATCTATCTAGGCAAGGCAATATAACTAATTCCCAATATGAATATTCGATTTAAAATCCTCTAACTTATCTTCCAATCTATGCTTAACTGGATTCTATTTAAATCATATACTTTGACTTTTAATGTTATGATTCTCATTCATTTGTTCACTTACTTAACATATAGGGTTTACATACCCATTTCCAATCCAACATACAATAAACATAAACATCTTCTTTACTAGAATTTCTCATTTTCTAGTTATGACAACAATATACAATTATATAGATGAGTTATTAGCATCTAAGTGCTAAGGACTAAACTTCTCCCAATTCTCAATACTGAACTACGTTTCGTGAGTGGGACGTCTCGCTGAGGTGAAATCCAAACAAGGAACCCCCCCGTTACACTACTCCCAACAATATTGATTTTTGAGATTCATTATGCCCCCAATGCATGATGCATGTAAACCAAATTCTTATTACTCCATTTTAATTAATTTATTATTCCCAATTCTCAACAGTGAACTGCAGTTCTTGCGTGGGACGTCTCGTCGAGGCGAAATCCAAACAAGGAACCCCCCCGATACACTACTTCTGGCACTGTCAATCGTCGAGAAGTGTATACTATATATATGATCATTAAGGACTAACTTCTCCACACTCCCAACATTACACTGGGTTCGTGCGTGGGAAGTCTAGCAAAAGAAAAATCCAAACAAGGAACCCCCGATACACTACTTATTGGCAATGTTGATCGTTAAGGTCCATTAAGCCCTCGATACCCAAGTAACCAATCACATCAATACTAAAATAACCATCCAACCGAGCTATAACTCGAGGACGCAGGCTCACTATGCTATCATCTTCCAGTTGCCAAAACCACGTAGTAAACTAGGAACCACCTGGTGGGGTTCAACGGCACCCACCTCGTGATCAACTCACGCACACAATGTCCCGAGAAGCGGTCATAGCTCCTAACCGGGAAGTGAGAACGACACCTACCCATGACTTCTCACCCCCAAAATAATAAATTTATATCACATAGTAATCACCATGGACGACTACGACCTGGGGAATATCTACACCCTGCTCATCGAGCCAGGATGCTCACCCTCAACGCGCGCAACTTCCCAATGATAGCAAGGAGGGGGTATGCTTCACTATATATATATATATATATATATATATATATATACCATCACATAAGGTATACATACCTCATCACATTATATAAAGATATACCATCATATAAGGTATACCTACCACATCATTTACATATTCGTAGTATGCTCTTAGGCGTAGTTGAAGCAATATTATTGTTTAGTATATTTTTTCTCGTTTGATATATTAACCGTCAATTCTCACACATCTTCCCCACTTAGTATATACTATAACATTTCTCACTTGAAGCTCACATGTCGCTTTTATTTGAATTGTCTCTCAATTCGATTTATGTTAAGGATATTTTCTATCCTAATGCACCTCAATTAGCATTTCTCATGGTGTGAGACATCTCCCAAATCATTCATCATTGAGGATATTTCTATATCCGTATGCACATTTATTAGCATTTTTATTCTCAATCCACAATAGGGTTCAATTAATTTTATGAACCTTTAAGGTTATCCCATTTGAGATTTGTTTCTAGAATCCATTATCTCTAAATTCATTCTCATTCTTTCATGTGAATTTAATAATTATCTTCAAATAGAATTCCCATCAATAGTGGGCTTCCCCACTTAGAGTATACAATAATCTCTAATCGGTATTCCCAAATTTAAGTCGATGTGACTCCAATAATTTCTTATAAGGGAAACTCCCTAAAAATCTCCAAAACGTACTTCATACGATTCCTATAGAGCTTCCCAATAGATAACCTCGAATAAAATGGAATGAAATTCTCCCTAGAAAAACATCCCTAAAAAAGCCCTGCTTTCGAATCGATTCAGGCCAATTCTGAATCGATTCGGCCCTGCGAATCGATTCGGCCTCTAAGGAGAATCGATTCGGGTCCTAAGACCTGGGACTCTATCTCAGGCCAAATCGATTCGACTGGGGTCTAAATCGATTCGGTCACTCAAACCTGGGAAACTACATATTTCCGAATCGATTCGGGCCTTCAGAAGGCTCGAAATGGCTACTTTTTAGTTAAGCCAAAAATTCCAAAATTCATTTTAATCATTTTCTCTTCATTTCTCTTCAACCCAATCACATATATAGTATCAATATTCATCCAAGAACACATATAAACTAATTTATAACCTCAAATCCATTTCTACTAAACAAATCTAAGATTATACCCAAAAGTTAGGTTTTATCAAACAAACCTAAAACCCAAAGATTTAATCCACAAATCATGCAATAAATGGTACACACCAACTATTTAGCAAATTTAATCACTTGCCTCAGGTTCGTAGGGTCTGATCCGTCCTTGAGATCGCGTAAGTGTCGAAAATCTCCACTTTCTCTCTCTTTCTCCTTCTTCTCTTCTTCTTTCTTCTTTTCTCCTTCTTTATTTCTATTTCTCTATTTCTCTCTAAGGAGATTTAATCTCCCATAGTCTTTTAAGCCTTCTCTCCCAAGATACACATCTTTAAATGATAATACACACTTTAAATGACTCGGTAACTTTAATTCGAGTCAAATGAGCTTAAATTATTTTGGAACCTAAATAGACCCCAAGTACAGTCATTTTGACTTTCTCGACCCTTCCGGAAACAACTACACCCTCAGAATTACCATTTGACACACTTCTTAGCAACTTCAAATTTTGACCTCAAATGCCAATTTAATAATTCTCCAAATAAAATAATATTTATTTCTCCCGAAATAAATAAATTACTGTCATTAAAGCCTCGGGTTGTTATAGTAATCATCTGGTAGTTAGAGATGGAAAAACGGTTCTGACGTGGAATGTGGAACCACACGTTTTGATCTTGTCGGTTAAAGACAACCGACAAGGATAGGGTGCCTAGTTGGGGCATAGATTGAAGTAGTTTGGTTCGATTGAGACTAGAATATGTGTCGAGGAACCATTTGTAGTGGCCAAAGAGATTGGCAAGTATGTTGATGGGAGTTCCACCTTAGTTGAGGGTGGAGTATTCCTTATGATAAGATGGAGTAGTATTGTATTTACTCTAGATTTGGGTGTGTAAATCGAGCTTGTGGTAGTACCGATATTATTATAGTGAATGTATCTATATGACTTCCATGCTAGGGAAGTTATATATTTGTCCTTCACTCGTTATAAGGCGGATGATGATATTTTAAGTATATGTGTGGTATGTGCTACTTGTATTATATGTATTATACGAGTAGAGATATTCTTAGTTTGGTTGGAGTGATAGCAAGCAAATAAATTGCAAGGCTATCCTATTTTTAGTTCTAGAGAAGAACTAGTGATTCTATAATATCTCTCCTGGATACAGTTTGAGACTTTATGGAGGTGGATTGAGGTAGGTAAGATATTTTTATTACTTGTTTTGTCTGCGTTGTTTGATTGTTATGTTGCCTTATCTCCACGACCAACAAAGTTAAGTAGTAATGTATAAGAGGGGTTCCTTGTTTGGATTTCGCATTTGCGAGACGCTCCACGCATGAACCTTAACGACGTTGGGAGTGGAGAGATGCTATTATTTCTTCTTTCATTTTATTTCATTTTACTGTTAAGATGCTGGGTTGGAAGGTTTAGCTGAGTGATTTAGGGGCTAAGTTGATGTGCGATATAGGAGCGCTATGATAGTTTTCCCTCTGATCGATGTGGAGGAGACTAAGATATGAAATTCGGATAGAGACTTATGGTTGTGCCTTAATGAGAAGGCCATTTATAAAGATATATGTGTGTATATTGGGATAAAACATTTGTGGCGTCTTACAGAGAAAAAATGCGAGATTAGTTAATTTTCAGTAAATTGAGATGGTAAGACATAGAAGTAGAAGCACATTAGTAGATTTATGAGTTAGGACTTTAGCAATCCCGATCATGTGTCTTCGACCATTACATCTCGACGATCGACGATCGACGATGCGAGGTAGTAGTGTAACAGGAGGGTTCCTTGTTTGGATTTCACCTCGGCGAGACGTCCCACGCATGAAACCGAGCGGATGTTGAAAGTAGGGAAAGGTCTTGGGCACTAGGGATATAATTAGTATAATACATATACGAATTTATTAGGATATAGATCGACTTTAGGATTGTTAGGACATAAGGCCCTTAGGATATGGGACGCAGTTTTAGGAAGGCGGTAGGGAGTTGACCACAATAGGTTTGTGGGTTAACTCTAAGTAGGATTAGGTTCCTAGAACAAAGGAGAATAGGATCTCGAGTGATCTGAAATGTTGGGCCATAGAAGGTGGGGCCTCTCTTGGATAGAGAGTTACGTCGGTAACCTATCTTTTGAGAAGTTGGAGTATGTGTTGACTTTTACTCATGCACTCGTGTTTTTATGATCGAGAGTGGATTTAACGAACGAGTCTCTCCCAGGAACGGGAAGTATTAATACTGGAGCATGAACCCATTGTTTATGCGTCTCACAGACTTAAACTCCGTGAGAAGTATTATCCCACACTTGATTTAAAGATCGTAGCGGTAGTTTTCGCCTTAAAGAAACTGAGGCACTACTTCCTGGGAAGGAAACTGGTCTTTTCATGAGCAACATGTTGGAGTTCGTAAAGGACTATCAATTGGATATTCCCTTTCGCTAAGGAAATGCGAATGGGGTAGCTGATGCGCTAAGTAGAAAAACCCGTGAGTGGTTGAAGTTAGCTTAATGTCGAAAGGCATACCTCAAATGGGCATGTTGACTTAAAGGAAGGATGGGAGTAGTATCTTTTATCAGTCGAATTTTGGTATAATAGTTTGGATCATTTTCTATAAGTATGGTGCCGTGTATGGCCTAGTGTAGTCGACTGAGGTAAGAAAATTTTACTGTTCGTTGGAATCGAACCAGCGGACAATATATTCCTTGGTCTTGGAGTGGTCCGAGAATATTTCTTTAATGATTGGGCTCATTGAGCCGCATACTTTTAAGGGCTACGCCAACGTGAATAGAAGTGAGTAGTGTTGGGGTGAGCGATTATATGTTAGTGTAGTTATTCCCTCGCAAGGGTATAACGTGATTTGGGAAGAAAAGAAATTTGTGCCGAGATATGTAGGTATCTCCTTCCGTAGTAAAAAGATAGGATTGATAGTTCATGATGAACGGTTTGGTGCTATGTTAGAGCACGAAGAATGTAGACTGAGATCGAAGAGTGATGACCCTAGTCCGAGTCCGATGGGGACGCCGCACTTCCAAGGGGTTTGCTAAGAATGATAGAACGATAGTTTCATATAGTATACCCTTTATATGCATATGGGGTACGCCTGAATTTTGAGGGCAAAATTCCCTTCTAAGGGGGGGAGTATGTAACAACTCAGGCTTTTGAGCGACTATTTTATATTATTTTGCCTACTGGGCTAATTTTATAAAATAGGGGAAGTTGGAGTAAATGTTATTTCCCGTGATATTGAGGGACGATATTTACTATGGTTTGTCTATTTACCTTTATGAGTAGGTAAATAGCATTATATTGTGTTTTATTGCGTCGTTATATGTTATGCGACGGTTATGACTCATATTAAATTTGAGCCTAATTAATGAATTAAAATGAATTTGGAACACAAAATTAGTTCACATTTTTCTGAATGCCAAAATAGGGGGTGCGGTTGATTTTAGAATAGTCGAGATAGTCGAAATAAGTGCCAAGTTGTATTTTTGGAGTTTCGAGCACTTTTAGTGGGTTATGACTCAATTATGTGGATACGAGTCATTTTAATGGTGTATTAGCAATTAAAAGAGGGGCATTTATGTTTTATTCCCGGTTAAGTCTCCCACCCCTTTTATTTTCCTTATCTTGTGTTAGAAACCAAGAGAGAGAGAGAGAGAGAGAGAGAAGAGAGAGTTGGGAGAAAATGGAGAGAAGGAGAGAAAAATGGAGATTTGGGCCGGATTCTGTTGCCACCGGAGGAGAATCCGAGACTACAACCTCGAGGCAATTTTCTTACTTGCTAGATATTGATTTAATGTGATGAAATTTCATGTATAGTTAGTTTTTGTAGATTTAAACCATTTATGGGTTTTGGGTGTTTTTGGTGTATAACCTGTAAATCTTTGTTTTAATTTGATTTGATGAGAAAATATAAGTTAGTTGTAGTATCATAATGATGTAGTATACTTATTTGTTGTTGATGTTGGAAGAAATCAAAGATTTGGTGTTTTGGGATTTTTAGGGTTCTTCAACCCGTAGCCCAAACTGGGCAAATTCGTAGGGCTGAATCGATTCTGTTCCCAGGCGAATCGATTCGGTTAGGGGGTAGGATATAAGCCTGGGAGACCGAATCGATTCGGGCTAAGTCTGAATAGATTCGGACTGAGACAGTTTGTTGGTTCTACTCACCGAATCGATTCGCTTTTGGGCGAATCGATTCGCAACCAGGGGCGAACCGATTCGGCCCTAGGGCGAATCGATTCGACCGCCAAATTTTGTGAGATTTTTCCTAGTTTGTTTTAGCCCTTTTCTTTTAGGTTCAAGGTTTAGGAACCTTATTTTGGGAAGTAATGAGGAGTCCTAGAGGGTTGTTTTGGGTAGACTAATGTCCTAGGATAAAATGGGTTATTTGGGCTTACCTCGAGGGCTAGTTTGTATAGGTTAATGTGCGAATGATATAGGAAGTTAACCTAAAAATAAATTGGAGATAAAATGTTAATGTTGGGACTTTTGGGAGACAATCATTGAGGGAGACTCACTTTGATGGTTTATGAAATTATATGAACTCTTGGAGTCTAATTTGAGGATAATGGCACTTCGGGTCTTAGGTCATTAATAAAATATGACTTAATGAGAATGAAATGCATATGCTAAAATGTGCTAATAAATGAATAAGTACAAATGATTTTTGAGAATGCAAAATTAAATGATTTCAAAATGGAAAAAAGATTTTTATCAATGTTAATTTATGGATACACACCTTTTTAAATCACTATCACAAGGGAAGTTGCGTGCGTATGGTGAAACCCCCTGGCTAATGAATGTAAGGTGGATATAGTCCTAGGCCATATGAGCGTTATTGTATATTTTCTGCGCTGGTGAGGTGATTCTGGGTGTGGTCATGACTCCCCCTTAGGCATATGGCTGCTTCCTGACGTTTTGGTAGGATCCCAGGTTGTCTTGATGATAGGCCTTGGAAGATGATAGCCATTTTGGGTCGCGCACAGTGGGGAAACCAGGAAGGGTTGTCTTAGATTGCGTTATATAATATGATATATAACTATGGATAATAATGTGGGACATTATTGTTATTAAAGAATTTTATGATAATGAAATGGCTTTAAATTAAATTTCCCGGATGGAAGAAGGGAAATGGGATGTTAAACCCATTTTACGGATGGAAAAAGGAAAATGGAAGATATGATATGAAAAGGTTAAAGCATTTTTATGATAATAAATCTTGCTTTAAATTATATATTTTCCGGATGGAAGAAGGAAAATGGAAAGTTATGAAATGAAAAGGTAAAGCATTTTTATGTTAATAAAACTTGCTATAAATTATATATATTTTTCCTGGATGGAAGAAAGGAAATAAAATTGGTAAAGAAAGTTTTGAAATGAGATTAATTGGTAAACATTTGATAAAATGAATTGCCATATATGTATTTCCTAAAGAAATAGGAACTGTGCCTTGTGATGGTGAATAGATTTATTTGTGTCTCCTTGAGTATATATATATATATATATATATATATATATATATATATATATATATATATTGATTACGTGTTAAGGATCTAATGAATCTCGATGATCAACCTTGCCTAGTGGTAGTGTATCGGGGGGGTTCCTTGTTTAAATTTCACTTCGCGAGACACCCCACGCACGAATAGGGCATAATGTTGAGACTGGGGAGAATTTATCCCTTAGTACTTGGGTTAAATAGATCATCATCATTGATATTGCACTAGGTTGTGCCTTTAGACTGAGAGGTGAGAAATATTATTGTTAATTGCGAGAGAATTATGCACTTAATTGTCATGCATATTAGTCACATGGTAATCCTATCAAATCGGGGCCTGGCCCGTCTATATTTCTCTGTTTTTGCATATTCTCCTACCGTACAGGTGCTCTACCGCATGGACACCCGTATTTACATTTCCATTCTGGTTGTCTTGGAGCTATAGCATTTTGAGGTTGTTGTAGGTTATTTGTCATGGATGCTTCTTTCCATTGTACTCTAGTTATGTTAAGTTATATATTCGGGCGTGTGGCCCACACTTTGCTTCCATTTATTATATTGTAATAATTGAATTGTAATACTCGGTGTAACTATTTGTATTGGTCTGTTCACCGACAGCTTATTCGGTGATTATTTATTATATTGTCATTCTTTATCCGTTGATTTTTGATATCCACCATTTTTGCAAATGGGAATGTCTAAGTGTTTTCTTTTATTTTCAATGTTTTAAATTTGACAGTGCGTTTTCTAAAATGATTGGTGATTATCTCGTACTATTATTTTAATCGACAGTGATGCTGAGAATGGACCATCTATGATTCCTGTGATTATTAGAGTATTGGGATGGCCACCTATTATTTTAGTAGGAAGGTTGTCACAATCATACTCTATAGGAGTCGTGTTGCCATCATGTAGTTCATCAAAATCTATAGATTTGACCAAGACATCTATGTCATTACACGCACTTGTTAGTCTGAAGAAAGAATGCCAAATCCACATAACATAGGAAGCCACAACCTCTAGGATTATAGTTGTACCTCCATCATAACCACTATATTGTCCCTTCCAGACGTGATGACAATTTTGCTATTCTCAGTGCATGTAATCAATGCTTCTTAACATCGTGGGAAATCCACGTTTCGCATTATCCTCTTGCTTTCGTGCAACATCTTCAGCAGTAAGAGATCGACAATATTCTTTTTTAAAGCACCGCATTACATCGTATGAAAATCTCTTCATAGAATCAAGGGAAGTTGCTTCCCCAATGCCTCTATATTCATCGATCATGTCTGCAGCACACCCACATGCTAACATGTGCATTGCAACCATACATTTCTATAGACATGATAGCCCCTTTCTCCAAGGGCATCAGTTTTTTGAACAAAGTAATCATCCTTTTGTTGTACGGCTTCCATTATTCGTGTAAATAGTGGGCGCCCCATTCTGAACCGCCGTTGGAATTGTTTGTGACTATAAATCGCATTTTCATAAAATTAATCCACCATTATACGGTTATGGGAATCACCCATATACCCATGTATAACCCTTTGTTCACTTATTTCTCCAGGATTGATGTTATTTTGAGATATGGAAATATTCCTTTGGAATTGATTGTGTACGACTGTTGCCATTGAATGTTCCCGAACACGTTGGTTAGTTGATGAAATTGTCGTAATAAATAACTCATCCATAGGATATTTCAACCTTATAACTCAATTTTTTAGGCGGAGTATATTAATAAATATGAACGTTGAGAAATGTGTATGGTTTCCGAATCAATAAAACACTTTGCCGATTTATAGTTTCCTTTCTTGAAAATTGGGAAATGACACTTGTCATAAGTGGAAACCTTTACCGCCTAATGTATTATAGCATGACATCAAATTACACTTGTCTGAAGTGGAAATGTCTAACGCCCGACGTATTATGATATGACTTTAATCGGAAGTGGAAATATTTCTCGCACAGCATGACATGAAATGAAACTTGTCAAAAGTGGAAATGTTTCTCATTGGACGTATTATAAATATGCATTATAGTTGAAATGACATTAGTCAGAAGTGGAAACATTTCTTGCACGGTGTATAATGCCATGTATAAATAATTTACTTCCATAAAACTTGAGTCGACACTAAATGTTTCACTAAAATTACTATCCAAACAATGAACCAAATGCAGTGAAATTCCCATGAGATACTATACCAAATTCATAGGGTATGCTACCCCGAGCGGAATATGGGAATTCTCGGTCGATGGTGGAATATCCTAGGAATCTATTACCGTCCTCGACTTGTAATGGATTTTGAACGAAGGTGGTTGTGGTTAAAGTCTACGTTGAACCTCTACCAGATAGCGCTAATGGACGACAGATATTGGTGGTATCCTTCCACCTTTACACAAATAGTGAAAAATGATGAACATAGGGAACATTTATGTGAGCAAGTTCGAGGGTTAAGGAGTATACTATAAGAGCCTTCTTATCAATTTAGAGAATTCAGTAGGGAACTGTACATTCGTCAGACTATTTGGCATGTGTGGTAATAATATTTTGGAAATCTCGATGAAGTGCCTTGTTTTATGTCTAATGAACTAAAAGATGTGGTTTTCCTTAACATTATTCACTAACTTTTAATTTCATATGTGGCATTATTAATTTTTGAAAGATTTAGTCATACGCCCAAAAACTTGAATGTCATTGAGTTGCGTTTTAGTAACTAGCTATAGTGAGTGATTCATACATCATCCCTTTACTAATAATCGCATATATGACATTTATGAAACTTAAATATCGTAAATAATCTATCGAAACGAATGAACCATGCAAGATGCTTCGCTTTGTAATGCCCGATAATGTGGATAATAATTGCACAAAGTTTCCCATGCGCCTCCATCGTGGATTACCAATTTGTAATTCTCTACATCCCACCCATAACCACCAATGTTTATAGCTTTGGCCTATAAGTCAAACTTCAATTTGTGCCTGAACCAGCGTGCATGAATCTCGTTAGCCGTACACCCTCTGTTAGCATTAAGTGTTGTCCTCCAACTTCACTTGATGGCTACAAAAATGTTAGGGGGAACCCTATAGTCAGGACTAAAAGGTAAGTCGGAACTGGTTATGGAGTTAAGGAGCTGGAAGTCTTCATTTATGAGCCATGGCTGTGAATCCATTTTGCAAGAAAATGGTAATGTAAAAAGTTCTCATTTGCCTATGATTTATAATATTCAAGTGTTTAAATAATCGATGTGACCAATGTTAGATGGGTAGATGTTTCCCATCTACAACTACCTGACTTGATGTGAGTCAGAAGTGGAATTGTAACCCGCCCACACTGTGATATGACATGTATAAATACCCTGTAAGGTCAATAAAGATAAACCAAACTATGTCTTCTCTCGTTTATGGACATAATTGTTTTTATCAAAACCATAAACCTGTGTTATACTATAGACGAAAGCGATTATATAGTAATGAGCTGATTGACACTTCGAGAAGGTTTGACCACCCTTGTGGTCATATTTTTATTGATCCCCCACTATGGGTAGATCAAGTTCATATTGTTTATATCTACATAAGTACTTTGTGATGGCCAAAGAAATACCACGAACGATGCGATTTTGAAGTTTTGTGTCATTATCATCAAATACCAGTGCCAAGAGGGCATGCTGCCCAATGTTTTGTCATTTCACCCCACATAGATGATAACGACGTAATTGATTCACTAGATTAGGAGATTTGGAAAATGGAGAGGAGACTACAAAGATACCATGATGCCCAACTAGCGAAGTTGGAAATAAGCAATGTTAGGAGGACATTATTGGAAATATATTACGATGAAACATTACAATCTGATTCTAATCAATCCGACTTCACCCATTCTGAGCATGATGTGTTTTACTACTACGATCCCGACGTTGATGAGGATGAATATGGAGCCATTTTTGAAAATTATAATGTTATATATAATGACAATGCCAACAATAAATCATACCTACCATTAAGTTTGATATGTCAAGGAAAACCAATATGTTGTACATCACATATGACTTACTTGCGTTTTATTTGTTTGTATTATTAGGTTTCAAATTTATGGTTATGAACATCTTGGCTTTCTAATTTATTTATGACAATTTATTTATAACTTAATTAATAAGATTAGACTTTATTTATGAACATCTTGGATTTGTAAGATTAGACTTTATTTATGACAATAAATAAAGTGACAATTTATTTATGAGAACAAATTTGAGTAATAAATAATATGTCGCACAAATAATAAATAATATGACAATAAATGCATAAAAAATAATAAACACAAGTGACACAATTTATTTATGACATTAAATTTGGATTAACACAACATAAAGAATCATACTGGTTTTGCAATATAATAAATCATCACCCCGACGTTTGATCGTAATATGATGGAAAAAATCCAGCTAGAAACTCACTGTCGCTGTAATTGGGTTGCGGCTGAACATATGAGGACGATGGGATATTTTGTGGCATATAATTATCGACAAGGTTTTGATTAGGATAGTAAGGTTGAGCATTATTGGATCCCATGTACGGTTGAGATGAGAAGGATCCTATGAACTGTTGAGATGATCTGCTAACATGATTACGATAAGTGTTTAATTCCAGAAGGAGCGTTCTCTCTCGTAATGCATTCTTTCTCGCTAAATGTACTGGTCCCGAACAGTTTTCAAACAATCTTCTCATTTTACAAACATCGTTATCCAATCCTCCTTCGTATATGAATTAGCCAGCGGTGAACGACTACGTATAGTGGGCCTTACTATTTCCATTGCCATAGAATGACCTTCCGAATCTAGCACATCTCTTTTCCACCTCGCGAGAATTAAACGTTCAGATGATTTTGTAGTATGTTGAGTCTCGTAATGGACGTTCCACGCTGTTAATGAAGGTGAAAATGGAATTCTTAAGTTCGTAGGAGCCATTTCCGCAAATCCAATGCCATCGTGGTTAGTCCAACATAAATTAGCCGACAACACCGAACCTCGAGATGCTATGCTCCAATATAGACCCCATTCTTCTTGATTACTAACGATTAAATCATCCCCAACAAACACCTAATCGTTGTTTTGATAAAAAAAGTGATGACATTCCAAATAGGACATTTGGTGCGGTGGGTCATGAGGGATCGTGATGCTACCCATCAACTGCCTATACCATCTGTCGCCTACATACCACGTCCCCCCGAATTATGGATCCATTAGAATGTAGCGTCGCATGCCCAGTTGTCTTGCAACATGTACTGACCCAAAATTATTTTGCGAAAACATTATAAATGGTTGTCATGTAATAGAATTCGGCGATTGACCCTCTAATTGTTCTTGCATTGAACTAGCTTTAATCCTTATTTGCCCTGCAACTACGACCCGATTATTTGTCGACCAGTGCAGCATTCGAGCGCAAAGATCGAGTGAAACAACAAGTTAAATAGGATCAACTGTATTCAAGTACTCGTACGCCCAGTACTGAAACATAAAAAAGTTTATTAGTAAACAACTTTTTAAAAATTATATAATTAATAAATAATAAAAATATATCTTCACCTCCAAAAATTGCCAGAAACAGTTCAATTGCTTGTCTTCCTCCCGACTAACAACATCTAAGGAAAATATATCCTCACCATCATTGCAAAACCTCGGTCTAATCCCGCCATATTTTCATAATCATCCAGGTATGTAGCCCAATCTAGTAGAATGTTGTTTTTCGCGTTTGTAAAGAAAATAGACCCACATATGAAGATTTTAAAAACTCGGGCTATTTGTAAAGCGGTAGTTGGGTGATTAGCCCTATTAACCCCCCAATCAAGTAAATACTCTTTCACATAAGATAAATCAATATTTTTGTTGTGTATATGAAAATTATTTAGACCCGAAAAATATATGGCGATTATATTTTCAACCGTTCGATTGGCATATTGGGGAAAGGAAGTGAGTTGGCTTCCCACACCGACTGTAATACCTGCAAAAAATAATAAAATATAATTAATATATTAAAAAAATACAATATAATGAATATATTAATATTATAAAAAATAAAATAAATTAAGAAATGAAAAATGAAGTAAAGAATTCGTACCAGTTAAATGAACAAAATCTAGAGGCGTAATTCCAAGCTCAACGAACGACAAATGAATGGCGTGAGTCTCGCGATGCTAACGCCTCGACTAATTTGTTGTCGGAATTTGCAAATACTTTTGAAAATATAGATTAAAACCCATACATATTGATATATGCCCTCACATTTTCGTCCCCCAAAAGTTGGGCATAAACCTCCCAAGCTAAGTGAATGCTACCACGCATCGTAATAAATTCTTCATCGAAAGAAGCAATTAGTTGGACAATAGAGTCGATAACATTGGTCGCTCCTACTTTTTGTAAACGATGACAACCTTGATAGACCTTGTCTCAGTGTGGGGCTTGAGGCTAGTTAATATCACGAATTGATTCCGCTTTTTACGAGCAAAATAACGATTCAACTAAATATTCACCTCCATATTTTTTTAAGGGCTAAAAATGAAAAATGAAATAACAATTAATTTTAATTTATAATTATAATATTATAAATTAAAAATTAATGAGAGAAGAATTGAGAAGAGTTGGAAGAAGGTGTGATAAGTCATAAGTTAGAAATTGGGTATTTATAGTAAATGAGAGGGGTTAGAATTATAAATAAATAAATATCTCTTGAACGACTGTATTGCGCAATGGTAACATTGCCATATAGGCTAGGCACCTGATAGTTTCCCTCCCCATCTGTTTTGTACCGATTCTGCATTGCGGGACTCACCCTTTAACTAATCCTATAAACCCATAATTTTATGTGATTCCATTGTGGATGGCCTAATGGAGGGAGGTGAGAGAAAGAAGATGAAAATGGGGAAGATGATAAGGTGGAAGGAGAGAGAAATAATTTGTTTTGGGTTGGGTGTTCAACATGTGATGTATGAGTGGGTATTATGTGTGGGTGACGTACATTGAATGTGGATGTAGGCTGGGGACGTGTTAGGGTGTATTGATGTGTATGGGTATATATTGTATGTGAGAGAGAGAGAGAGTGTGTGTGTTTGGGTGTGTGCATGTGTGTGTGTGTGAGAGAGAGAGTGTGTGTGTTTGGGTGTGTGCATGTGTGTGTGAGAGAGAGAGAGAGAGAGTATTTTATTATATAAAAAAATAAGTACATATATATTTATAACACACACTAAATAAAATAATAAAAACTCAAACACATATATAAAAAATATAAAAAGTCTCACAAAAAAATAAAAATAAGAATAAAATATAAATACAAAAAAAAAAGAACACTGAATAGTATTATAAAGAAAATATTAAACACACTCCAAAATATATGCAGACACTGACATGATGACACACATTTTAACATTTACAAAAAAAAAATAATAATAATAAAAAATAATAATGACACAACCTGAATAAAATATATATCTATATTAAAAATAATAAAAACAATAATACCACGCACACACTGAACAATTATAGGACATACTAGGGATGTATTGTGTTTGGTTAAGGACATGTTTAGGCTATGGGAATGGGTTTGGACTCATTTAATCTCATCATTCCCACATTTGATGTACTTGACCACTTATTTACATCAATTGCCTCAAATTAAGCTTGTTTGACACTGCAAATACTTATTCACCTACAAAACAAATAAATACGCGCATAAGAACGATTTTACCGAGATATAGCAATTATAAATGATCTATTTGAACTTTAATTTAAACACTTTTGGTTGTTTATCGTATAACTCACCCCAATGAATAAAAATTATTCAGTTTCGGTCAATTCATTCCACACCCCGAAGTAAATCCTAACCCCTTCGTGATTTTGATAATCGAATAATGAGCTTTATTACGCTATGTATTTATTCCATCACTGGAAGCATCAATCCATTACAAAATTATGGTTTACAATCTTGAACCAACATTTTCCCTCTATGAGTGGTGCACTTGGAGATAAATTCACAATGTCTCACTCAACGCCAATCCACACACTCAACATTTTACATCACATGGCACATCTTCTCCCCTTTTACGGGATATACAAAAAAAAAATCATGGCCCTTACGTTTATTCCAAAATCGTGCACTTCATAGGCTCTTTCTCGTTTGGTAGGAATCAACATCTTATCTATGCGCAAGACACTCCAGGCATTTTACTAAGTGAGACTCCGATCTAATTTCCAAAATTTGTGGGGTCCTCCCTTGTTAAGGGATACCTCTTTCACGTGACTCCGCCGTCTTTCAACTCACCTCAATTGTGATAGTCCCCCTTGACATACACATAGTTGGACTATCTCTCATTTTTTGAACAAAGTTGAGTCCATCATGCTATTCCACTTATGTTTTTTACTGCCCCACAGGAATACAATCAAAACATTTATGACCACATATCCTTATCTTAGAGGATATTGAAAGTCAATCTAACTAGGGTGCCCATACACCCTATATACCGTGCACATTTTCACAATCATCACTAACGTCACCAACGTAGCATACTTATTTTAAGCTCGGCTCGCACTCTTGTCATGACCACTCAGTGAAGTTTTACGCAATTTTTTTACTAATCATGACAAATTTCTCCTCGATAGAGCCCCACCTATATACTAGTCGAGTAAAAGTTCTCCAATGCTTTCCACTCAAAGCTATTGACTCTACTTCCTTTATATAGAATAATAGATCTTAAATCAAAGTGTTTTTTCTACACATTCAATAGTTAACATTCAGAACTAATTCCCTAGCATCCTACAATGTATCCCCACTCTCGATGTTTATATTGGTTCATTCGTAGAACCTCCCGCAAACGACACTCAAATAAGGAACTCACCCGATGTATTATCGATCATTGAATTCTGTAGGCCCAAAGCATATAGCCGAGATTCTCAAAACCCATTCCGTAGACATATAAGTCTAATCCTCCACTACCACATCACTAAAGGAGTCATATGCTACGAAGCTCTCACTATCACTAAGTTTTCATCTCTAAATGAATATCGAGTTAAATCTCTTCGCTTGACTAGTAAACCCAATATACCCTGAATCATATCAGTGAAAGTCCCTACACACTGTGATAAAATGTAATGAGAAAACTATACTCTCTGAAGTATCCTATACAATATAATATATACACATGCTCGACCCTCTTTTAATTGATACCTTATAAAACAATACATCCTTCCTTGGAATAGGGAGCATCATAGCCTTGATGTGACATTCCGTCATCTCTCAAACCACCTCTAACCAGTCTTTACCCAGGATAAAATAGTACTCGAATATCATCTCTCTGAACGAGATTACCCACTGGAACACATACTCTCAGTTTCCACACCCGCTCCCCTACAGATGGAACTAAAAAGATCCCCATTACTCAATGGTAACTATGTACACATTATAGTAATATTAACGACACGTCTACTTAACCCGGTTCATACGTGAATCTCGTTCTAACAAAATTATAATACTTGTCCGTGTCACACAAACATACCCTATTTACCCTAGTATAAACTCATACTTTCAATTGCCAATAGCACTATCAATTCAAATGGTTCCTGAACATAACACTCTCATCAATATCGAACAAAAAACTTTTATAACTATTGCCCCTACAAGGCATCCCACTCCTATCCCCTAACTCGATGCAGATAAGTTCAATACACTTGGTCTTACCTTCCACACATAGGAAACTTATTCGTGTTATCCCCCCATCTATGGCCTCACTGGCCATGTCGGGGTTTCCATTCTCTCAGACCTAGTAATTTTAGCCCCGATTGCTACCCCCGTTGTTCCTTTGGCTCTGTTGGCCCTATGGAACACACTAGTGGACCTAACGACCCTGGCTGAATACACCGTCACTTGGTTGGAATTCCATTGATCTGAATCATTTAAATGGATGACCTAATGGATATCCCCCTGTGGTGCCTCACTATTACCAATTACATTCATTCTTTCACTGCTGACTAGATTCTCCAATCTCTTGATTACCTTCACATGGAAGAATTTTTAATGCCTTTGTAAAAGTACGACATTGACAACATCACCATCAATTACCCCAGCCAGATTTCCTCCTCAATGTTGGCATATTATACCCATGATTCCACCATCAATTCAAAGACCCCCTCGTCGGGTACGATGTTTGCTAAATAAGAAAAATCTCCCTTATGTTCGGCCACAGTCCGACCCTCTTGCAATAAGTACTAAAATTTCCTTTGGATTTCGGTTTAAACAGATAACGATAGTATTTGTGATCAAATCGTAGTCTAAATTCCTCGATATTCATGGTATCTCTCCTTGGATGTGGTAAATGACTCCCATCACTACAATATTTCTCCTATGAGCGAAAAATTTTGTCCAAAATTTTAATCATGAGTGTCACTGCCCTCCACTATATGACATTTGCCTTTGGATGATATCCTTCCATTGGCCTATCACACTTTCGTACCTTCCTCGAACTCTTACGGATGATCCTTAAAAAAAAACTCTTCGACTCTCTCCCTTACCGACTTTACTGGGTGAGTCTGAATTTGCGCCACTATTTGTTATGGATGTACCTGGGGAATTACTGCTCCCGATGGTTATCATAGCGTCAACTACCTAAATAATATTAATGGTGTGACTTCTACTACGATCATCATTTCGAGAATACTCTGTAGCTCGGGCTGAGCCTCTCCTCCTGCAGTCCTCCTAACGACCCTCGTTGGTCATCTTATATTGTTCAGTGTACAAATCCCAAACGAACTCGTGTATGAACTACACTCAATAGCAAGAGAACACAAGTCACATTATGAATGAATATTCCTAAGCATAGGGCTCTATATCAAGTAAAAGTAATACTGAAAATATAGTAAGTCCGCATAAATTCTAAGAACTCTAGAACCTGATTCTCTGCTACCATTAGTGACACCTCACCCATTTTAATCACGGGTGATCAATCATTTACTAAAATAAATAGGAATCTCGTTTGGTTCTTCTTAGCATGACTGTCTAAACTTTTTAAATTACTAACCACCTATGATAAATTAAGCCGGTGCCAAATTTTATCTTTCATTAATCATATAGCAACATATGGAAATAAATAATATCATTTATCCACACTATAATATAAGTCTAAAAAATCTCAAGATAAATAGATAAATGATAAATCATAAATGATAAATGATGAATGTCGAATAAACCATCAACTCTAAAACTAACATCCCAATCGTAAGTTTAATGAAAAGAAAATGTATCTAACTACAAAGCCTGATAAAAAAATATGAAATAAATGTCTAGACTAAAGGGGAAACATGCCCAAATGAAACACTGAACGTGAACCCTAATCGAGGAATGAAATAATTAAATTGTCTACATATATACTGGATTTCACCACAAATGATACAACTACCCATACCTGGAATGAATCATCAAGTCTAGCATCCCTGTGGATGGACATCTAAAAGTTTTGGGAAAAATATATTTAATACGGGTTCGAGCCCAAAACCTTTGAGATACATTTAACAAGTATTTAAATTGAATTTAAAAGAAGTTATTACATACACACGTTAGTTCACGTACACTCTCTTGAGTTCCTCACCTGTCATCTAATGTGCACACTTAATGTCTCCTATTTTACCCACCTAGTTATGTTACCCAGCCTAACTAGACCCAAGTATCCAAATAACCATCATAGGTTTATCTCCGTTGTACCGTCCATATGAATTGTTACCAATATTTGCCCATAAATTAAGTTTCTCACACTTAACTTGCTTTTAGATATACATTATCTAGCTTTTCTATGAACACACATAAGTATAATAATCACACTTAAGTTTATTTTAGATGTACACTATCTATCTTCTCTACTATCACACATAAGTAGAATAATCATACTTGTATATATTTATCACACTATAATATATACGACTACAGTATCCCCCGGAATGGCCGTTACGATACATGCATACTCTGCTATCAAGTCCATGTACCTATCATACCAAACTAGGGACTACCCGTTCGAAATGTCTCCTCAAACCATAAATCAAACAACACACAATGGAGGCGAACATAGTTCTAAGCCTTTAGGCCACGCACATAACTAATGTACCCAAGTGACCTACCAGTACCACTAATACACAACACATAGTGAGCTTCCCTAAGTTATATGTTTTGGGGCACACATCCAGACCTCGCTGGAATCGCCACGGTGGGATCACCCTCTGCGTGAAACCTCCCATGATTGCACGCAGCGTACGTATGTTGACACATATAACAAATCACATAATAGGTATTCACACAACCTATATATACATATCTTCAGTATAGGTATTCATACAACCCACAGTATATCCCGTACATAGGGTTTATCTCTCTCGAATACTCAATGTACTAGCAATTCTCATATAGTATTTTATTCATATTTTTTGAGTATCACTCACTATCCGAAGGGTCCCAAATACCCCTTAAGTTATTTCAATAGTTAACACATCACTATACTACCGGTATTGGACTTAGTTCATGGTTTACTCTTCTCATCACCCAAATTCGTGAATTCCCTATACGCATCTCAATCGGTTGACTACCGTTTGGTCCTAATCCCAAGATTACCCTTATTAAGATTAACCGAGATGTAATTATGTGCCTACTGAACTTCTCTAAGTCTTTATATAAATACTATACTATAACCAAAGTTTTCTGTAATTAATTTCATTAGGAAGTATAACAAAAAGGGAAAATTTGAACAATAAATGGGTAGTCGAATCGATTCGACAAGGATTCCGTTTGGATTCTCCCACCGAATTGATTCGGTCTTCAAATTGAATCCATTTGCATTTGGCTGTATCGTTTTCTTTGATGTTGTTACAAGTTTTCATCGTTAAAACCTTATCAAAACACCATGAAACTTCACCAAACATCCATCCAACATACCCAAACATTAAATATATGTGTTGGGACAATTCTAAATATAAATAACACAACAAGACTACAAGAAATCTACCCAAGAAGAGTTCAAAACCCATAATTCATTAAAGCCCTAGTTTATGTGTTCTTCATGAATATTCATCAATTTACCCAAATTTCTTTCATGTTAATCATTCCATATTCTCTGATTTTGTTTTATTTAAATACACAGATTTGTTCTACATGATCTTCTACCCCAAATCACAAATCTCACGCATCCAAATCCAAAGAACATCATTTAAATTATGAAATTCAAACACTACACTACATGGGTATTATAACATGCTTAAAATAATAATAGATAAACACTTGCCTTGATAAAGAAGGTATGATTTTCATTTTAAGATTAAGAGGTTGATCTTTCCTTTCTCTGATCTCAAATCCGACAACGTTGGTGATGCGAAAAGGTGTGGAATAGCCTAGGTTTCTTCTCCTCTTCCTCTCCTTTTGCCTCCTATCTCTCCCAAGTGTTGTAACCTAGCCTATAATTCAAAGGGACTGATACAACACTCTAATTTTTATATTTACTTCTACCCTAGTCTCCTAAATGATCGAAGTGCCCATACGTGGTGCCAGTTTGGTCTAAAATTGCTCTGGGACCCAATCAATACACCCGGGTACACTATTCTGCCTATTTATACCCATTCGGAATCAACCATGACCTCAAAATCTCCATCTAAGTCACTCTACACATATTCTCTATCTTGACCTCAATAGAGTCTATGTGCAACTCGCGATTGAGATATATCACAATCACAACGATATTACTTGCTACGACGTATAATAATTCTCGCAAGTTATTTACTACTCACTAAGTAATTTATTCCATAAATATTAATC
This sequence comes from Sambucus nigra, assembly GCA_949130495.1. Lineage (NCBI taxonomy): Eukaryota > Viridiplantae > Streptophyta > Magnoliopsida > Dipsacales > Adoxaceae > Sambucus > Sambucus nigra. The sequence continues at coordinate 260,238,336 of OX422217.1, read as the reverse complement.
ATTATCTCTACTGATTAATATTTTAATAATCACATAATATTTCAATTAAATTACGACATGCATGTATTTTAAAATAAATGAATTACTTAAATTCTAAATACTCAGAAATAAGGGGTGTTACACTCACTTTAGAAAAACTCTCAGTTTTATATATGGGGTTATACCACACAATAGTTAATATTATAAAATCACACTCTGTCATGACCTGGAAGTTTAATAATCCTTAAGCCTTGATATTATTGAATGACCATTTGAGTCACCTTGGATCCAACATGTTACGTAAGATCCTAAATATCTTGGATGCGAATTATTTATCAAACCAACATCTCATATTACCTAATGATCATTTTTTTACCCCTTGTACATAGGAAAAATTAGTCCCTTAGCCATCTTTTCTCAAAATAGCTTCTTAGTCTCCATATCTCTTACAACAAATTTAAAGGGATCTTTGTGGTCGTGTTGACCCTTTTAGTGAAACTTTAAAATACTTTATGGTCTATTGGATGCATCCACTTGTTAGTCCCATATTTGTTAACTGTTCACTCAAAATTTGGCTTTTGCTAAATTACCTGATCGATTCATTAAAATTAGAGCACATTTTCCCAATCAATACATCAAATCCATTTGCTTAGATAATACATGAGAATTTACTTCTTAATTTTTTTATTACTATTAAAAATGGATGTTGAGTACTCAGTTCCACATGTCTAAAGTTGTTTAAGTGTGTAATTGATTAAGATCTTGCAACTGATAGTGCGACCTTTGCTAATGCAATCCAAAGAGTCTCTCTATAGGATCATGCCATTCTACATGCTTCCAAGTTAATTCAACTTCGGCCAATCGCTTACTGTAACACCTCGTGTTTTTATAATAATTAATTTAGTAAAATTTTAAATAAATAAATTGCACGAATAAACTTCTTGAATGTGATATGCATGAATATGTGATTCATTAATAACAAATCTGTATGTTTCTAGATTATAAAATTTCATACTACTTGAATTAATATTATGTCATGATTGAATATAATAAAATGTGTAAATTATGGTATACATTATTTAAGTGCATTCCGGAGTGATTGGGGAACTAGTTTAGGCATTTTAAACATCTTAAGTTGGGCCAGGGGGTAGGTATATCCTTGTCGGAAATTTTAGATAAATCCAGGTACTATTCTAGGCTAGTTTGAGGGGACAAAATTGGATATTAAAGGGAGATACAGGATTAAAGTTTAAATTAGGTTAATAACCCAACCTAATCATATTTCCCATCTACATTATTGCTAAGCTAGCATCCCTACACCCTCTGGAGGAAGTTACCTAGGTTGGAGAAGAAGGGAGGAGCAAGGCTCAATAAAAGGAGGCTCACATCATCTATATAAAGCAAAAAATTTAGGTAATAATTTTCTTGCTAAACGAATTATAATTAGTTTCTTTATTCAAATGCATATTCTCTCATACCAATTTTAGGTTGAAATTGTTTTGAAGATTAAAAAAATGGATTTTAATCTAGGACTATTTAGAACTTATCTAAGAATAATATTGTTTTGATAATTAAACTCTTTAGTGACGAACCTGAAATTGATATCGTTTTATTGTGAAATCTACTACTAGAATCCATGTGACAGTATTATGTTTATAAATGATTGGAAATCATGAATTGATCTCATTATTCTGGAAATTCTTAGATAAGAATTATGATCTTGATTGGGTTAAATAACTAAGACTGTTTTAGACCCAATTTCCTAAATTTATGGGGTATTACTATGAATATATTGAGTATATAATAAGGTTATCATGTTTTCTTGACTATAATAAGGGTATAATTCTTGTAATTGAAGTGAATATAACCTTATGAATGAATTTTTATTTTTGGACATGAATCCCAGATAGGAAAATATGGCAGATCTGGGCTACTGCACAAAATGGAATCGATTTAGCCCAATGAATTGATTTCGTTCTGGAAGGAGAATAGATTCAACTCGTGGGCTTTGGTCAGGGTTGGACGTGGGAACATTCAGGGGATTTTTATGAATTCAAGAGAGTATGTCGGGGGTTATCCAAGTGAGTGGATATTTACTTATAAATAGATTTGTGTCTCTATTCATTAATTAGGGAATTTTATAATTAACAAGAGTGCTAATTCTTAAGACAAGTGTGTTATATGGAGGTTGATGATACCTACTTGCGATAGTCATGGGGATAATTACCAATACATATTGTGTGATATATATATACAATTATTAATTGTGTTAACATACCTTACCCGTGCTCGGGGATGACCTATTGGTTGGGGTTACATACGTCTTCGAACCGTAGCACGTGGCGGCACAGGTGGGCTTAGCATAGAGTAGGTAATTAGTTTAGGTCTTATGTTCAGCGACACCACTTGCTATGAGGCAAGTGGGATATCGACATGTAATGTCATTGTCAGGGGTATGGACGTTTAAATGGTGTACTGAGTAGCTACCGCCTCACATATGTGTGCTTTGTTTTCGTCCGTTTGGTGAGGGACTCCTCCGGACTTACCAATTGAACATGAACTAGAAACCGAAGGTAGATGAGTTCATTTTTCATATACACACACACACACACACACACACACACACACACACACACACACACACATATATATATATAATAATAATAATAATAATAATAATAATAATAATAAAAATAATAATAATAAGCAGTAGAAGTGTAAGCACTATTCCATAAGATGATAATACAATTAAGGGTGATGATTGTGTCACCAAATCTTGAAATGGAGAGTTGAAATTGTATTGTTCCATTTTACACTTATAATCCTTTATTTTTTTTAGTTTCGCACCTCTTTTACCTCACTACTAATTGGTTTCCCACTCATATACTAATTCAAAATTAGGGTTAAATGAGTAATTTCCTTTCTCTGCTAGAAAGTAGATGCTTCCCCTTACATGATTTATCTTTATCTGTCGCTCTCTCCATTTCCAGTTCATTTCTTCTCGAAAGTTCTCACTTTCGATTTCATCTCTCTCTCTCTCTCTCTCTCTCTCTCTCTCTCTCTCTTGCAACAATAAGCAAGAGGTAAATATATGATCTATCTCGTCTCTACTCTATCCTCTATTAATTTTGTTCAGGGTATGTTTGTTTGGTTTTGGACAAGTATCTACCACCAGAATAGTGATTTGGGAAGTTTATGTAACTTTTAAAGTATTTAGTCTAAATATATGGAATGGATTTCATGTTTTCTAAAGTTCGCATGATTTATAGATTTTATTTCATGATGATGAGTATCTTAATTATTGTTCATAAGAAACTGATTGGTCAAATTAGTCACAAAGACCATCTTGTTTCAATTAATGGTGAGTTTTCTTTGATCACGGGAAAAGAATTGATCCCTAATTAAACTTCACTTGGGTCATTTGGTATCTAGGTTGTTCATTTGAATTTTAGTTATATAATATGGTGTTTGTATTATATTCTACAAGTTTCAGGTTTTGCAAGGTATACTCTCACCTCTTATATCTTCCTCTCTCCTCCTCTCTGCGATTGTATATCTCTCTCTCATAACATTTAGTTTTTTTTGTTCAAAAGCATAAAAAAAGCATTAGTTTTAAATCAATCTGGGGCTTTGATTTTATATATTATTTGAGCTTTGGTTCTTTCCTCCGAGTGACATATTTTGAAAAAATGTAACTTTATTATATTGTTGTTTATGACTTTTATTGTATTTTAAGATGATTTCCATCATTCTTAATTGTCACTCTTCATTGTATTATTTTTATGAGTTTTATGTTGTGTGTTAAATCAATATTTAGTCTTATTAATATTCTAACTCTTTAATTAGTTGTTTTAGGTAACTTGAACCACATGTGTTCGACAAAATTACCAAGTGATCATTCTAATACCTTTACTATTTTTTGACTTTTAGTAATTTTTGTGAGTATTTGGTAATCACACTATTCCTATTAAAAACATGGTTGTATTGTTTTTAACCAACTTGATCTTATATAAGATTTGGAATGGGTAGGGTTTTATATATATTTGGTGTCTTTAATCATTTCAAATGAGGCATTTAATAGTCTTGTAGTTTATTTGACCAAACACCCGTTGATTATTTTTTTAATTTTGTATTTCGATTAGTTTATTGATCTCAAGTTTTTTAAAATTTTGTATCTTGGTAATAAGTAACTAACATCAAAAGGTTAAATCTAAGGAAACCCAAAGGTATTTATTAAAGAGCTAAATATTATTTTTTGGTTTGACTATCTGTAACAACCCGAGGTCTCGGAGACGATGATTTATTTATGCTCGGAGAAATAAATATTATTTTAATTGGAGATTAATTAAATTGGCATTTGAGGTCAAAATTTGGAGTCGTTAGAAAGTATGTCAAATGGAGATTCTGAGGGTACCATTGTGTCCAGAAAGGTCGAGAAAGTCAAAATGACTGTACTTGGGGTCTATTTGGGTTCCGAAGTATTTTTAGGACCGTTTGACTCGAATTAAAGTTACCAAGTCATTTAAAGTGTGTATTATCATTTAAAGATGTGTGCCTACGGGAGATATTTCTCCAAAGAGAGAAAGAGAAAAAGAAAGAAAGAATGAGAGAAGAAGAAAGAAGAAGAAAAGGAAGGAGAAAAGAGAGAGAAAGTGGAGATTTCCGGCATATACGCGATCTCAAGGCGGATTCAGACCCTGCAAACCCGAGGCAAGTGATTAAACTTGCTAAATAATTGTTCTGTACCATTTATTGCATGATTTGTGGATTGAATCTTTCGGTTTTAGGTTTAGTTTATCAAAACCTAACTTTTGGGTATAATCTTAGATTTGATATGTAGATCTTTGATTTGAGGATAGAAATTGGTTTATATGTATTCTATGATGAATATTAATGATATATTTGTGATTGGTTTGAAAAGAAATGGAGAGAAAATGATAAATATGAATTTTGGGATTTTTGGCTTACTAAAAAGTAGCCATTTTCGAGCCTCCAGGTAGGCCGAATCGATTCGGCCCCCTAGCCGAATCGATTCGGAAATATACAGGTGCCCAGGTCTGAGTGACCGAATCGATTCGGCCTGAGACAGAGTCCCAGGTCTGATGACCCGAATCGATTTACCTTCCTCGCCGAATTGATTCGCAGGGCCGAATCGATTCAGAATTGGCCCAAATCGATTCGGAAATAGGGATTTTGTGGAATTGTTTTTCTAAGAAGAATTCCATCCCATTTTGTTCGAGGTTATTGATTGGGGTCCTCTATAGGAGATATTTGGAGTATGTTTTGGATACTTTTAGCGAGTTTCCCTTATAAGAAATTTTGGAGTCATATTGACTAAATTTGAGGAATACTGATTAGAGATTTTGGTATTTTCTAAGTGGGGAAGCCAACCTTGATTGGAGACTCTATTGGGAGATAAATATTAAATTCATTTAGGAGAATGATAATAAGTTTACTGAAATTGGATTTTAGAATCCAATCCCAAATGGGATAACTTTAAAAGGTTCATAAAATGAATTGAACGCTATAATGGATGAAGAATTATAATTGCTATTCGATGTGGATACGGATATAGAAATATCCTTACTAATGTTTGATTTGGGAGATGTCTCACATAATGAGAAATGCTAATTGAGGTGAATTAAGATAAAGAATATCCTTAACATGAATTGAATTTAGAAACAATTCATAATTAGAAGCGACATGTGAGCTTCAATTGAGAAATAGTATAGTGTATACTTAGTGGGGAAGATGTATGAGAATTAAAGATTAGTATATCTTGAGAGAAATATACTAAACAGTGATGTTAATCAAATTGCGCCAATGGGCGTATAATAAACATAAAAATGATGTGATAGGTATACCTTATATTATGGTATATCTTTATATATTCTGATGACGTATGTATACCTTATATGTTGGTATGTCTACATATAGTTAAGCGTACCCCCTCCTTACTATCATTGGGAAGTTGCGTGCGATGAGGGTGAGCATCCTGGCTTCAAGAGAAGGGTGTGGATATTCCCCAGGTCATAGTCGTCCATTGTGATTATTATGCGATATATATATGCATACTTTTTGGGGGTGAGAAGTCGGCGGTATGTGACGTTCTCACTTGCCGGTTAGGATCTATGATCACTTCACGGGACGTTGTGTGCGTGAGTTGATCACGAGGTGGGTATCGTTGAACCCCACCAGGTGGCCCCAGTTTGCTACGTTTATGGGTTGCTGGAAGATGATAGCAAGTGAGCCTGCGTCCTCGAGTTATAGCTCGGTTGGATGGTTATTGTTGAGTGTGCTTGTACTTGGGTATCAAGGGCATAATGGACCTCAAGGACTAACATTGCCAGGACTAGTGTATCGGGGGGGTTCCTTGTTTGGATTTCGCCTCGGTGAGACGTCCCACGCACGAACCGCAGTGTAATGTTGGAAATTGGGGATAAGTTAGTCCTTAATGCTCATATTCATAAACATATATCAACTATCCCGACAATCGACTGTGCCAGGAGTAGTGTAACGGGGGGGTTCCTTGTTTGGATTTCGCTTCGGCGAGACGTCCCACGCGTGAAACGTCGTGCACTGTTGAGAATTAGGAATATTCATTAATTAAAATTGGATAATAACTTGGGTTACATGCATCATGCATTGAGGACATAATGAACCTCGAGGATCGATACGGTCAGGAGTAGTGTAACGGGGGGGTTCCTTGTTTGGATTTCCCTCGGCGAGACGTCCCAAGCATGAAAAGCAGTGCCATGTTGAGAATCGGGAGGAGTTTAGTCCTTAACTATTGATGCTAATAACTCATATAAAAATATATATAGTGTTTACATGCCAAATGAGGGCATAACTAGAATATATGAAATTATAGTAAATGAGAATGTTGATGTATTGTGATGATGTGGTTGATTAAGCAACCTTACATGTTCCATAAATGAACAAATATAATGAGAATAATGACAGATTAAAAGTAAAGAAATCTTTTAAATGGGAATGTAGATATGTGTAGATTTCGAGATAAGTTAGATAGCATAATCTAATATTTATTTTGGGATCTAGTTAGATTTAACTGCCTAATTAGATTTGGGCATACATTTCGAGATCACGTGCATATGTTTAGTTGCACGCTTTAGTTGAGAGGTGAGTTGGATTTTAATGGAGAGTTCGATTCCACCTTAATCATGTAATAATGCATTTATAATTATTATGCATTTTAATACACTTGCTATAAAATGTTTTTCAACTCGGGCTCTGACCCGTTTATATTTTCTCTTCCATGTATATATTGTATTACTTTAGGTGTTCCCTCGCAAGGACGCCATTAATGTTCATCCATCCAGTATTCGTGGAGCTGTGGCATTACGGACTGTCGCAGCACTTTGTTTTAGTCGATTCATATCTTTGTATATCTAGATTAGGATTCAGTTTTTATATTGAGTTAGTATTCAAGTGTTGTAGATTAACACTTTCATATTTTTATCTCTCAGATTATTGTATTGTCTGTTACCCGACAGCATATTCGGGTATTTTATTTGTACATTGTATTGTACTCTTGTATATATTAGAGCTTGTACATATCACTCACTTTAGTTAGATGCATATTTTGGGTTATGGTTGCATTATTGGTTTTGTTGTTGTTGTTAAATAAAAAGTTGTAAATTTTTGACAATCCACTTTCAATGATTTCGAGTAGTTAGCCTTATATTATTAGTATTGTCAGTTGATGTTGAGACTGTGCCATCTGAGATACCTGATTTAATGTAGTATAGGGCTGGCCACCCGTTATTATTTTGAGCGGGTTGTTAGAGATGGTATCAGAGCATCAGGTTCTAGTGTCTTTAGGATTTGTGTGTGGGTTACTACGATCTTCCGTAAGCATTCTTAATGTAGAGCCATATTATTAGGACGGTTGCATTCACACATCCATATTTCTTATGCAATTTGATAACATTTGAAAGGCGTTCTGATACAATTGTTCTTGTTTCAGATGCTACCGAAGGGAGGTCGTTCAGTCAAGGCAAATAAAGGGAATGTACAACCCCAAACGCCTCAAAGGAACGTGACTACGGATGAAGTTGCCAATATTGTGGCACAAGCAGTAACTGCTGCCATTTCCATGATGGCTCAACAACCTGCCATTCGAGCAACCCAACCCTATTTAGGATTGTCTTTATGGGAGAGAGTGAAGGAAGATTTTTGTAAGGGGCGTCCTCCCGAGTTCGTAGGGGGGGTTGATGCAATGGGTGCAAGTCAATGGAAGAATAATATACAGAGGCACCTTCGTATGGTTGAGTGTAGTGAGGTGCAGAAACAATTTTTAGCCACCTTTAAGTTATCGGGTGCAGCTCTTCAATTGTGGGAGTGTGTCACCACATCTGAACAGAGAGATACTTTACCTATAATAGAGTTTTGGGAACTTTTCGATCGAAGGTATTTTCCTTCCTCTTCTCGAGATATAAAGATTTTTAAGGAAAACAGAACGGTGGCAGAATATGAGCAAGATTTTTCTAGATGGGCAAAATTAGTACCTGATGAGGTAAATATGGAAGAGAAACGTATATCGAAGTTTGTTCGAGGATTAGATTGGAAAATTCGACAACATTTGTTAGAGAGTCCCAGGTTAGTGACTTTCGTCGAGGTAGTGAATGCGGCACTACTAAAGTGTCATGAATATCGTCTTCATTCGGAAGAGGGTAAGAACTTTGGAAATTATAGTTCATTAAGTAAGTTTGGCGATGAGAGTGCCAGTAATGCGAGTGGGTAAAAAGGATTTGTTGGTAAGTGTTTCTTTTGTAAAGAAATAGGTTATAGAAAGGGAAATTATCCTAAAAGAGGTAAAGGACCACAGTTTGATGAAATTTTGGAAGTACAACCCCTACAACAGATTCGAGGTCATTTTAGACCGGGGGATTTTGTTTGGGAGCCCATTGATGAGGATGGGCAATCGGACTAGAGATAAATGATGTAATTTATTTTCCTTTATGAATAGGAATATTGATATGTAAAGTATTTGGGAATATCGTATGAAAGATTTTTATGAATTGGGTAGTGCTATAGTCCTATTATGTATGTAATGACCCTAAGGGGGGAAATTTGAGAAAGTTAGGCTCTTATGTTAATTATCTTTTGATAGAATGGATAATTTTGTATTATGCTAAAAAAGAGCTATAAACCTTGTGGTAAATGTAATAATGGTTATGGTGTGATAAGTAGTAACGATAAAGCTACTTCTTTTTATATAGTCATGATAGACTTATATAATTATTGTATTCTAGCTATGGATGAGCCTTATAAATGGAAATATATTGAAATGATGTAAGATGTTGTTTATGATAAGAGTTTAAAGATTGTGGATTGATGGGTCGCAGGAAAATTTAGCTCATAATTATGCTAATTTTTGTGAGCTATATGTTGTTATATGTATGATAATTTTAAAAAACCTTCTCTAGGACATAAGGCACTTTATGTAAATATTGTAAGACTTAAACCAAAATATTTTTATAAACTATTTTCAAAATAAAACTTTTTCTAGGCCTTGGGCCATATCAAAATGATTTTTCCCCAAAATATTTTCAAACACTAGTCCGGATTTAACAAACTCTCAATCCCTGACGTCGCCTCATAGTAATGTATTGGGAGGGTTCCTTGTTTGGATTTCACTTTTGCGAGACGTCCTTCGAACGAAATTGGCGAATGTCAGGAATTGAGAGGAGTTATTTCTTGGACCATTCAAAATTTTTTTACTATTAAAATGTTAGTATTATATTTATGAAAATGTGGAACATTGGAGGCAAATGAAGCCTTATCATGATTGATATGAGCGATATCTCGAATATAAAGGGTGTATGGGCGCCCTAGTTGTGGAAATTGGTTTTATAAGACTCAAAAGGAACTAAAAATAAAATAAATTAAATAAATTCGTCATGGGAAGTTAGAAGTTTGGAGGTAGGATTAGTAAGGATGGGTGTAATACGAACTAGTTGAGCTTTGGAGAATTAGGCTAAGCTAAAATTTCGAGGACGAAATTTTTGTAAGTGGGGAAGTTTTAACAACCCTAGGTCTCGGAGACGATGATTTATTTATTCTGGGAGAAATAAATATTATTTTAATTGGAGATTAATTAAATTGGCATTTGAGGTCAAAATTTGGAGTCATTAGAAAGTGTGTCAAATGGCGATTCTGAGGGTACCATTGTGTCCGGAAAGGTCGGGAAAGTCGAAATGACTGTACTTGGGGTCTATTTGGGTTCCGAAATAATTTTAGGACCGTTTGACTCGAATTAAAGTTAACGGGTCATTTAAAGTGTGTATTACCATTTAAAGATGTGTATCTTGGGATTTAGGGCTTATTAAGCCTACGGGAGATATTTCTCCAAAGAGAGAAAGAGAAAAAGAAAGAAAGAAAGAGAGAATAAGAAATAAGAAGAAAAGGAAGGACAAAAGAGAGGGAGAAAGTGGATATTTCCGGCATGTACACGATCTCAAGGCGGATTCAGACGCTAAGAAACCGAGGCAAGTGATTAAACTTGCTAAATAATTGTTGTTTGCCATTTATTGCATGATTTGTGGATTCAATCTTTGGGTTTTAGGTTTAGTTTATCAAAACCTAACTTTTGGGTATAATCTTAGATTTGATATGTAGATCTTTGATTTCAGGATAGAAATTGGTTTATATGTATTCTATCATTAATATTAATAATATATTTGTGATTGGGTTGAAAAGAAATGGAGAGAAAATGATAAATATGAATTTTGGGATTTTTGGCTTACTAAAAATTAGCCATTTTCGAGCCTCCAGGTAGGCCGAATCGATTCGGCCCCCTAGCCAAATCGATTCGGAAATATGCAGGTGCCCAGGTCTGAGTGACCGAATTGATTCGGACCCCAGCCGAATCGATTCAGCCTGAGACAGAGTCCCAGGTATGATGACCCGAATGGATTCGCCTACCTGGACGAATCAATTCGCTGGGCCGAATCGATTCGAAAACAGGGCTTTTGTGGGATTATTTTTCTAAGAAGAATTTCATCACGTTTTGTTCGAGGTTATCAATTAGGGACCTCTATAGGAGATATTTGGAGTATGTTTTGGAGACTTTTAGCGAGTTTCCCTTATAAAAATTTTTGGAGTCATATTGACTAAATTTGAGGAATACCGAATAGAGATTTTGGTATTTTCTAAGTGGGGAAGCCCACCTTGATTGGAGACTCTATTGGGAGGTAAATATGAAATTCATATAGGAGAATGATAATAAGTTTAGTGATATTGGATTTTAGAATCCAATCCCAAATGGGATAACTTTAAAAGGATCATAAAATGAATTGAACCCTATAATGGATTGAGAATTACAACTTCTATTCGATGTGCATACGGATATAGAAATATCCTTATTAATGTTTGATTTGGGAGATGTCTCACACAATGAGAAATGCTAATTGAGGTGCATTAGGATAAAGAATATCCTTAACTTGAAATGAATTTAGAAACAATTCATAATTAAAAGCGACATGTGAGCTTTAATTGAGATATAGTATAGTGTATACTAAGTGGGGAAGATGTATGAGAATTGACGATTAGTATATCTTGAGGGAAATATACTAAACAATTATGTTAATCAAATTGTGCCAATGGGCGTATAATAAATATGAAAATGATGTGACCGGTATACCTTATATTATGGTATATCTTTATATATTGTGATGATGTATGTATACCTTATATGTTGGTATATCTACATATAGTTAAGCATACCCCCTCCTTGCTATCATTGGGAAGTTGCGTGCGATGAGGGTGAGCATCATGTCTTAAAGAGCAGGGTGTGGATATTCCCCAGGTTATAATCGTCCATTGTGATTATTATGCGATATATATATATGCATTCTTTTTGGGGGTGAGAAGTCGGGGGTATGTGACGTTCTCACTTGCCGGTTAGGAGCTATGACCACTTCCCGGGACGTTGTGTGCGTGAGTTGATCACGAGGAGGGTGTCGTTGAACCCCACCAGGTGGCCCCAGTTTGCTAGGTTTATGGGCTGCTGGAAGATGATAGCATGTGAGCTTGCTTCCTCGAGTTATAGATCGGTTGGATGGTTATTCTTGATTGTGCTTGTACTTGGGTATCAAGGGCATAATGGACCTCAAGGACTAACATTGCCAGGACTAGTGTATCGGGGGGGTTGCTTGCTTGGATTTCACTTCGGCGAGACATCCCACGCACGAACTGTAGTGCAATGTTGGAAATTGGGGATAAGTTAGTCCTTAATGCTCATATTCATATACATATATCACCTATCCCGACAATCGACAGTGCCAGGAGTACTGTAATGAGGGGGGTTCCTTGTTTGGATTTCTCTTTGGCGAGACGTCCCACGCATGAAACGCCATGTACTGTTGAGAATTGGGAATATTAATTAATTAAAATTGGTTAATAACTTGGGTTACATGCATCATGCATTGAGGGCATAATTAACCTCGAGGATCGATACGGTCAGGAGTAGTGTAACGGGGGGTTCCTTGTTTGGATTTCGCCTCGGCGAGACGTCCCACGCACGAAATGCAGTGCCGTGTTGAGAATCAGGAGGAGTTTAGTCCTTAACTCTTGATGCTAATAACTCATATAAAAATATATATAATGTTTACATGCCAAATGAGGGCATAACAAGAATATATGAAATTCTAGTAAATGAGAATGTTGATGTATTGTGATGATATGGTTGATTATGCAACCTTACATGTTCAATAAATGAACAAATATAATGAGAACAATGACACATTAAATGTAAAGAAAGGTTTTAAATGGGAATGTAGATAAGTGTAGATTTCGAGATAAGTTAGATAGCATAATCTAATATTTATTTTGGGATCTAGTTAGATTTAACTGCCTAATTAGATTTGGGCATACATTTGGAGATCACGTGCATACGTTTAGTTGAGCGCTTTAGTTGAGAGGTGAGTTGGATTTTAAAGGAGAGTTCGATTCCACGTTAATCATGTAATAATGAATTTATAATTATTATGCATTGTAATACACTTGCTATAAAATGTTTTTCAACTGGGGCTCTGACCCGTTTATATTTTCTCCTCCATGTATATATTGTATTACTTTAGGTGTTCCACCGCATGGACGCCATTGATATTCATCCATCCAGTATTCGTGGAGCTGTGGCATTGCGGACTATTGCGGCACTTTGTTTTAGTCGATTCCTATCTTTGTATATCTAGATTAGGATTCAATTTGTAGATTGAGTTAGTATTCAAGTGTTGTAGATTAACACTTTCATATTTTTATCTCTCAGATTATTGTATTGTCTGTTACCCGACAGCATATTCGGGTATTTTATTTGTACATTGTATTGTACTCTTGTATATATTGGAGCTTGCACATATCACTCACTTTAGTTAGATGCATATTGTCGGTTATGGTTGCATTATTGGTTTTGTTGTTGTTGTTAAATAAAAAGTTTTAAATTTTTTACAATCCACTTTCAATGATTTCGGGTAGTTAGCCATATATTATTAGTATTGTCAGTTGATGTTGAGACTGTGCCATCTGAGATACCCGATTTAATGTAGTATAGGGATGGCCATCTGTTATTATATTGAGCGGGTCATCACACTATCCTATTTGTCACAAAAAATTATTTTCTTTTCACCTGATCATCTTCATAGTTTGGTTGTGAAGAATCATTGAATTTTATTTTAATTCGAAAATGGAAAGCATCTTCAATTAGTTGGGTTCAATAGTATCTCAAGTTAGTTGGGTTCAATGGTTTCTTAAGAAATGTGTATTAAATGATTTTGTTTTCCTCTTGGGCATATGCCACTCTCTAATGTACCCAAACCTACTCCAATGTCGAGATAGTTTCACATCTGCCCTGCGATTACAGATTGGGACTTGCCACACATAAAGTCTAATTTTCCATTATGGTGTTAGAATTAACGCAACCTACTTACGAATTGCCATTTTTTTAGTGGAACTACGCTCAAAATGAACTTCAATGATGGTGAGAGATTAAAACATAGAGATACGTGTTATAGTGTTACCAGTGATAGAAATATCACTAATCATTACAAGACTAACCACATATTTTCATCCTCTTATCGTTTTATGACTTTTCTCTGAGGGGGAATTGATATTGATTGACAACTACGAGCATCATTAACGTTTTACGTTTTAATTGGTGTTGTGTGCAAATGGCGATTTTGAGTTTCGAGAACAAACAGGATATATGATACATTGGTTCAAAGTGTCTTGAGCGATAATGTGTGATACTTTGATTTTGAGTGTCGAAAAAAAATTATTATACCTCCGAAGATGTTCTAAAATTCAACTTCCGACATTAATAGTTCTAGAAGTAATTGATATGTAATGTTTTGGGGCTTAAAGTGAAAATATAAGGGAAGAAAACACCACATTTTTAAGGATTATACTTTTCCATGTCGATAGTGAATGACATGGTTTTAGTGAACACTGCATTTTGAGAGATCTTTTTCATTATTTCAGTAGATTCTCATGTAAATATTAGTTTTTCGGACAAAGGAAAACTAATATATATAAATTAACTAAGAACAAATCTAAATTTATTAATTTTTTTAAATGGGGTGGATAGTCCTGTAAACAAAGGAAACTCTTCCTAAATTTTCTAAATTGTTTACACATATTTGAGTTGTAATTTTTTCTTTTGACTTAAATTATTCATGATTCAATACTTTGGATAATTTTCTCCGTGCCTTTAGGCAGGGGCATTCCGCTACTATATATAAACTAACTAAGAACAAATCCATGTAGTCTAATGATGTAGACAACTGATAATTAAGACAATGCTACTTTAACACCCCGTGTTTTTATTAATTAATTTAATCAATAAAATAGAATATTCGAGAAAAATAAAATTTTGAATTTAATAATATTTATTGACTAAATATGTTGGTTATGATTTTAGAATAATATAACTTCAAGCGTAATTGAAATCGGATTTAAAATGGATTTTAAGTGGAATTTTTATTATTTTGCCTTATAGACATTTGTTGGGGAAACTGTGAGATTTTATGTAGGGTCGATCGATCGACCCTTTTGGTAGATCGATCGATCATGCCTAGTTTGGTGCGATTCAGTCATATTTTATTAGAATTTGTGTAGGATTAAGACTCCTAATCACTATATAACCGTGTTAATCCATAGGGGGACTTCTCATAATAAGTTTTTCTCAAGTTTTTCACCAGAAAACACTTCGAAATATTTATCCTCTCAACCATATTCATCAACCTCCAACAAAATCAAGTTTTTGTCATAAGTTTTGGGAGGCTTAATTGGGGCTTAATCAAGATCGTTCAAGAACACTCTTTTGCTAATTTTTTGCAAGGAATCCAATCGTTTGATTCTGAAATCACAGTCATGAATACTCTATTCTTTTCCTTTAGTATTATGCGTTTTAAGTGTCGCCTAAACACTTAACTACATGTTTTCTTAAAAACAATTAGTAACTTAATTAGAAAAGTGGACACTAATTACGGGGCTGTTTTTATAAATTCTTTTAATCTGAATAATATTCATAATTCTTTGGGTACGTAGGATTCGTGACTGATTTCGGGTTTTATTGGTGTAGGTTGCATGTAGAAAAATCCTAGTTTTAAAATAAATGGATTTGGGGGTGTATAACTCATGTAATTTGTGTTGAAACAATGGAATTAGAAGTTTGATGTTTTAAAAGATGAAATAGTGGTATATTTAATTTAAATAATTAAATGAGATTAATTCGAGGTTTATGATGAGGTGATAATTAAATTAAGGTTTAATTGAATTGGACTATCATGCGTAGTTTTATACGTTGATTAATTATGCTTGTTTGTGTGACTTGTTGGTATTATTATATTGCCTTTGTGACGATGGGTTGCTGGCAAATTTTTGCTCTCCCTATATTTTAGGATGCCTTCTAGGTATGTGACTAGTGGGTAGGCCTTTTAATGATTTACGACTTCTAGGTATGGGACTAGTGAGGGTAGATTATCGCGTTTTTATCATCTTGGGGGTGGGCTGATTTTTGGTACTTTATCGTCATTATGCTAGTCTAGGCATGAGACTAGGTCAAGATTTAAGTTAGAAATTCATCATAAACATAGGGTAGGCTGTATTGATAACTTGGGGACCCTTAGTTATGGGACTAAGGGGTATTTTGAGGATCTCACATTGATTAAAAGGGTGGGGTGATTATAAAGTTAGAAATTGAGAATTAATGCCTAAGATAAAAACGGGTATAAAAATTTGCGTTGACATAATGTGTCGAGGCCGACAGTTTAAACGGGTCAGAGGGCGATTTATGTCGTGTCATGTGTGGAAACTTGTCATGTGTTGGGGCCGACAGTTTAAACGGGTCAGAGGGTGATTGACAAGGGGAAGCGTGACACTTTAATAAAAAGTAAGAACAATAATAAAAATGAGTTAATTTAATTAAATTAACAACGTGGGACTTGGGAATTTAAAATCATATTGGTGTGCCTTTATAAATGGGGATTTCTACGGGTAGTTAGTGATTTATATTTATCGCATTTAATTATCTCTTTTAATTTAAAATATTCTATTGTGATATTTATTATGTATAATGCTAGTGTCTAGATTCAATGATCCTATTTGAGGGGAGCAGTGTGTATTCTTGCTCAGGGCTTTAGCTCTGACCCATGCGTTGACTAATCTTTTTTAGGATTAGAATTGGAGAAGCTGCATAAGTTTATCGGAGTTATCATTTAGAGGTGTAGCCGTGGTTATTTATTTTATGGCATAGTTTACTTAGACTTTCTTTTCTAGTTATATTTAATTATGAGACTTGATTGGATTTTTATTGGGCCATTCGGTTCCAAAGTTGTTTAAAGGATTTATATTGGATTATTCAGATTTTATTTAATTATTTTTGGAGATTGGATTTATTTGGAGTTAGCATGTGATGACTCTTTTATCGCTTAGTTGTTAATGGTCATTTGAGATTGATTCAATTATTTATCTTATGGAGGGATTATTTATGTCTCATATCTGTCTCATGCTAAGAATGGTATTTATTTAGTTCACGCCCGACATAGTTCGGCGGCGGTAGCTAACCACCCCATCTGTCGGATTTGACGGTGTGTGACAGATGGTATCAGAGCATGGTCTTAAGTCTCATAGGTTATGAGTCCGTTTAGCTTCCACGTTGTCGATCTTTGATTCCCTTTGTTGATTCGTACTCCTTAAGGTAGAGGGTCTAACATATGTCTTAGATGTGATTCTTGGAGATGTGAATTTTTGCGCTAAGGGCGTTATAGGCATTGAGTTTAGAATTAGTAAGCTTGATGTGAGGATCTTTAAAATGGATTTTGGAGACGATAATTATTTTGGAGATTTTAGTACAGATGTTAGGTATCATATGTATTGATTTTTGATGTTGAGTTTTAATTTGAGGACGTTAGCATTTTGATGACTTTCGGATATAGGATCGAGTGGGGGATTTGTGTGAGCGTGTGGTACACCGTTATTTTCATGGTCATGCATATGCGTATAGGTAATATATGTTATTTTGTTGTTCGTGGGGTAGGTGCGCGTAGGATTGGGTGTATGGGCGCCCAATTATGGAATTCCACGGGTAGGCATATGTGAGCCTTCTTTTCTTTTTGCGAGATTTATGCGTTGATGTGTATGCTTCGTCTAATTTCGAGGACGAAATTGTTTGCTAGTGGGGAAGTCTTTAACACCCCGTATTTTTATTAATTAATTTAATTAATTAATTAGAATATTCGAGAAAAATAAAATTTTGAATTTAATAATTTTTGTTGACTAAATGTGTTGGTTATGATCATAGAAGAATAGAACTTTAAGCGGAATTGAAATCGAATTTACAATGGATTTTTAGTGGAATTTTTAATATTTTTCCTTATAGGAATTTATTGGGGAAACTGTCAGTTTTTCTGTAGGGTCGATCGATCGACCATTTTGGTAGATCGATCGAGCATGCCCAGTTTTGTGCGATTTAGTCATATTTTATTAGAATTTATGTAGGATTAGGACTCCTAATCACTATATAAACTTGTTAATCCGTAGGGGGACTTATCATAATCACTTTTTCTCAAGTTTTTCACCAGAAAACACTTCCAAATATTTTTCCTGTTAACCATATTCATCAACCTCCAACAAAATCAAGTTTTCTCACAAGTTTTGGGAGGCCTAATTGGGGCTTAATCAATATCGTTCAAGATCACTCTTTTGTTAATTTTTTGCAAGGAATCCAATCGTCAGCCCAGATATTTGATTTTGAAATCACAGGCATGAAAACTCTATTCTTTTCCTTTAGTATTATGCGTTTTAAGTGTCGCCTAAACACTTAATTACATCTTTTCTTAAAATTAATTAGTAGCTTAATTCTTTTCATCTGAATAATATTCATAACCCGTTGGGTACGTAGAATTCGTGAATGATTTTGGATTTTATTGGTGTAGGTTTCATGTAGAAAAATCCTAGTTTTAAAATAAATGGATTCGGGGGAGTATAACTCATGTAATTTGTGTTGAAACAATGAAATTAGAAGTTTGATGTTTTAAAAGATGAAATAGAGGTATATTTAATTTAAATAATTAAATGAGATTAATTGGAGGTTTGTGAGGAGGTGATAATTAAATTAAGGTTTAATTGAATTGGACTATAAAGCGTAGTTTTTTATGTTGATTAATTATGTCTGTTTGTGTGACTTGTTGGTATTATTATATTACCTTTGTGACGACGGGTTGTTGGGTAATTTTTTCTCTCCCTATTTTATAATGCCTTCTAGGTATGGGACTAGTGGGTAGGCCTTTTAATGATTTACTCCTTCTAGGTATGGGACTCGTGAGGGTAGATTATCGCGTTTTTATCATCTGGGGGTGGGTTGATTTTTGGTACTTTATCATCGTTACGCTAGTCTAGGCATGAGACTAGGTTGATATTTATGTTAGAAATTCATCATATACATAGGGTATGATGTATTGATAACTTGGGGACCCTTAGTTATGGGACTAAGGGGTATTTTGAGGATCTCACATTGATTAAAAGGGCGGGGTGATTATAAATTAAGAAATTGAGAATTAATGTCTAAGATAAAAACAGGTATTAAAATTTGTGGCGACATAATGTGTCGGGGCCGACAGTTTAAACGGGTCAGAGGGCGATTTATGTCATGTCGTGTGTGGAACCTTGTCATGTGCCGGGGATGACAGTTTAAACGGGCCAGAGGGTGATTGATAAGGGGAAGTGTGACACTTTAATAAAAAGTGAGAACAATACTAAAAATTGGTTAATTTAATTAAATTAACACCGTGGGACTTGGGAATTTAAAATCAAATTGGTGTGCCTTTATAAATGGGGATTTCTATTTATATTTAGTGATTTATATTTATCACATTTAATTATCTCATTTAATTTAAAATATTCTATTGTGATATTTATTGTGTATAATGCCACTGTCTGGATTCAAGGATCCTATTTGAGGGGAGTAATGTGTATTCTTGCTCGGGGCGTTGGCTCTAACCCATGCATTGACTAATCTTTTTTAGAATTAGAATTGGAGAAGCTGCATAAGTTTATCAGAGTTATCATTTGGTGGTGCAACCAAAGTTATTTATTTTATGGAATAGTTTAGTTAGACTTTCTTTTTCCAGTCATATTTAATTATGATATTTCATTGGAGTTTTATTGGTCCATTCGGTTCCAAAGTTATTTAGAGGATTTATGTTGTATTATTCAGATCTTTATTATTCAGATTTTATTTAATAATTTTTGGAGATTGGATTTATTCGGAGTTAGCATGTGATGGATCTTTTATCGCTTAGTTGTTTATGATCATTTGAGATTGATTCATTATTTATCTTATGGAGTGATTATTTATGTCTCATATCTGTCTCATTCTAAGAATGGTATTTATTTAGTTCACGCCCGACATAGTTTGGCGGCGGTGGCTAGCCACCCCGCCTGTCAGATTTTACGGGGTGTGACAGCTACGTAAAATATATAATGTGACGAAATGATATTTCTCATGTGTAGTATTGTTGGGTTTATTTTTGGGACTGAAATCATATGTGTAGATGTTTAGCTCCCTTTAATATATGTGCTAGATGCCTTTTATATTGTCACGTTAGCTTAGATATTGGATTTCATGTTTGGGTTTGGTTGAGAATGTGTAAAGTATGAAACTTAGATGAGGGGTGAGATACTTTTTGCATGCCAGTGCCAATGGGCAGTGTGTAATATAAATTGACTACATAATTTTTTAAGTTAATTCTTGTCACTTTAGGGCTCTGACACAAATTATTTAATGTTTTGCCCCGTGAATGGGACAACAGGGCTGATAGAGAATCAAACTTGTAATTTCTCTTGCTTAGTAGAGGATCCAGTTCATGATTCTAGCATATATTGATACTCTTTATATTAGTCAATTTTTTTTATTATTTTAGAGATTGAATGTGTGGCATAACCCCTTGATTTATTTATTTTCCTGTTACATTTGTGATGGATGTCCTATGACTTATGGGATTTGAGACTTATTTATTGTTAGTTATTACTTCATATGGTTTTATCATGCGTGTATGTTTTAAAATAAAAATGCGATTTTTATTATTTGATGTTGAGAATGGCATAAATTTTTATAGAAGCCCCATCTTCGGTGTATTTTGTCTGGTCAACCTTTATGTGGAAAATAGGAGTTGTTTCAGCTAGTATTAGAACATCCAGTTTCTAGTGTCCTTAGGATCTGTATTGTGCTCGTTACGTTCCGCGCTGCATTTCTTTGATATGTAAAGCCCTATGTTTGGGAATAGTTATACTCTTTACAATATTTTACTAAGATGAATCTTATTTTATTTCAGATGAGAAACACTAAACGTGATAGACCATGACGTGTTACCATTGAGGCTGCAGAGGATACATATCAACAAGAGTTGCAACCACATGCACCTCCACCACCAGCACCACACATGGTTAATCCAATAGATATTTCCATGACAGTGATGCAAGCAGTCTCTATGGAGATGGTCATCGTGCTCCAGCACTTTCAACCATAATAGTAGCCACCATCACCACCCTCGCAGTAGGTAGTACTACCCGTTTAGGCACAAGGTTCAATTTGGGAGAGATATAGGGAGTCCTTCACTAATGACCACCCACTAAAGCTTTGTCGAAGTAAAGATATCTTGGTAGGCAATGAGTTGAAGAAATAAATTCATAGATATTTGAGGATGGTTGAGTGCATGATAGTTCACAAGTAGATGTTATCTTTCTTCCGACTAGTAGGAGTAGCCCTACAATGGTGGGAGTCTACCATCACCCTGGAGGAGCAAGACTGATTGACTACTGATGAGTTCTGGGTAAAGTTTGAGGGAAAGTATTTCCCACCCGCCCTGAAATCAGAGATGAGGAGGAAGTTTATGGATCTTAAGAAGGAGGTTCATATCATAGAAAAGTATGATGATACATTTACTACATTGTCCTTATTTGCTAAAGATGGGTAAATAGTGAGGAAAAGAGAATGGAGAAATTTGTGCACGTCAGGAAATCTTGGATTTTACTACCTACACTCAGATGATGAATGTTACTTTATTGCATTATCAGGATCACCAATCGTTCTAGAAAAGGGGGAGAAGAGACCAAATTCAGAGACGTTGATCCAAGAAGGGAAGATAGATGGAAATGGAAATCATGGGATCCAATAATTTAAGTGATTCTAGGGAGAAGATCAGTATAAGAGGCACATGGGTCCCAATTATCAGAAAAGTAGGAACATCATAAGAAATAATAAGATAGGTGACAGTTTTAGGGAAACTACTATGTTTTTGGAAAAATAAAAACATACCAAAGAAGTTCCCTCGGGGTAATTGAGGGGCATAGGAGTAGAGATGATATTGTTGGTATCTGTCACCTCATGAGTAGCATCAGCATTTCCCTTCCCCATAAGTTGTTGTAGTGGCAACACTACCAGTGCTACATGCTCGACCTCAGGGGTTGAAATTACAGTTAAAGTATGGGCGTGCATATCAAGTCGCACCTAGAAAGAGACTAACATAACATAGGTAGTGTATGGTATTTTCTATATTTGTGGGCATGTATGGAGTATATTGTTTGATACTGGTTGTTGACACCACATTATGGGACCCCCTAAATCTCTCCTTAGGTCTCTAACATCTCTTCGATTCACTACAAACCCTAGGTCATACTCCAAGAATCGATTTTGAGTCCATCGGGCGCTCTCGGGCCCCATTTGACTCCGGTCAACTCTATCGTTAGAGAGAAATTTCAATGGAACTTTGAAGGGCTTTGAATATCCTTTCCAACGGTCCCCCACGTGCATAAATTGGCATAACGGTTAGGAAGAATGGTCCATTTTACTATAAAAAATTGATTTGGAGGCCATCGAATGAATGACCACAAAAAAAACATCGTCAGAGAGAAATAACAATGGATCCTCTAAGGGATCTGAAACCCCTTTCCAACGATCCATCCCCTGTGTAAAATGGCATAACCGTTCGGACAAACGATCTGTTTTCCCCTAAACTAATCCGAAGGGCACCAGGTGCTCTCGGACTTAGTTTGACCAAAGTCAACTCTTCACTCGAACGAGGCTAAGTGAATCTTCGAACAACACTGAATGCCATTTCCAATGGTCCACCCCGTGCATTAACCAACCTTCCGATATAGATGAACGACCCATTTTACTCCGAATGGTCAGTTGGCGTTTCTGAGCCCCAATTGACCAAAGTCAACTCTCTGAACCGAACGAATATCAATGGAACTTCTAATGTCTTTGAATACTCTTTCCAATAGTCTTACCTATATGCGATTCTGATTTACAAGTTGGACGAAGGATCCATTACTGTCTGATGATCTCCCATCCAAAGGACCAATGGGCGCTTTCGAACCCTGTTTGATCCAAAATAAACTCCTTGACTGAGGAGAAGCCCAAGGAATCTTGAAGATCTCTAAAATAACTTTCTAATGGTATGTCCCATTTGCAATTTGGATTTGTGAATTGTATTCTACAACCATTTTTTTAGAAAAATCTGCATGAGTTTGCCGATTTGCATGTCTATTTCCCTGCCTATCGACGGTGTGTCTAGGGTTACCTACCGATTGGCAGGGCCAGGGATATGCTGATTGGTAGTCCCCGTACCATATAAAAGGAGGTCATGAGCTAACTCTCAGGGCACACCTCAGATCTATCAATATTAATGATCTCAACAACATTCTCTTGCAATCACCGATGTTTCCTTGTGTGAAATTCTTTTCCATCTTTCATTCCCATTATTTTAATACCCAATTTAGAAAATTCTCTTTTTTTGTCATCCAACATTCATCCCAACATTTAAGGGAGCTCATCAAGGATCAAGATCACGCCTCAATTCTCCAAAGAAGGTGCAAATATCATTCTCTTTTTTCAAATTTCTATATTTTCGCATTAGTTACATAAATTCTTAATCTAGATTTTACTTTAGTTCATATACATTAACTCCTATCCTTTATTAGTTATATTGTACATACTTTATTTTTTTTAAAAACCCAAAACAAGAAAAAAAAGGGTTACGCCTATAAATCTCAACGGGATTATTCATCACATTTTCTCAAAACTAAAACAACTTTTCTATACACACATATCTAATAAAATGTAACACCCCGTGTTTTTATTTATTTATTAATTAATTAATTAGAATATTCGGGAAAAATAAAATTTTGAATTTATTAATTTTAATTGACTAAATATGTTGGTTATGATATTAGAAGAATAGGACTTCAATCGGAATTAAAATCGGAGTTAAAACGGATTTTATATTGATTTTACAATTTTTGTCCCTTATAATTTTTTTGGGTGAACTGTCAGATTTTAGGCATGATTGATCGATCGATGGCTGGGGGTAGATCGATCGACCCTCCCAAAAAAATGTGAGCAGTAAGCTGTTTTTAGTATTCATGTAGGATTAGAACTCCTAATCACTATATAACCTTGTTAATCCGTAGGGGGACTTCTCATAATCATTTTTTCTCCAGGTTTTCACGAGAGAACACTTCCAAATATTTTTCCCCTTACCCATAATCATCAAGCTTCTTCATTATCAAGCTTTTTGTCACAAGTTTTGGGAGGCTTAATTAGGGTTTAATGAAATTTGTTCAAGAACACTCTTTTGCTAATTTTTCGTAAGGAATCCTGATTTCTAATCAGATTTTCAACACGATCTTTACAGGCATGAATACTCTATTCTTTTCCTTTAGTGTTATGCGTTTTAAGTGTCGCCTAAACACTTAATTACATGTTTTCTTAAAAAAATTATTTAGTAACTTAATTAGAAAAAGTGGATACTAATTATGGGGTTATTTTTATAAAATCTTTTAATCTGAATAATATTCATAGCCCTTTGGGTACGTAGGATTCATGAGTGATTTTGGGTTTTATTGGGGTAGGTTGCATGTAGAAAAACCATACCTTTAAATAATTGACCTTTGGGTGCGTATAACTCATGTAAAACATGTAGAGACAATAAAATTTGGTTTTTGATGTATATATGATGAAAACTTGGTATATTTTATTTAAAATAATTAAATGAGATTATTTGGGTATTGTTGACGTTGTGATAATTAAATTAAAGATTTAATTGAATTGGACTATCATGCGCAGTTTTATACGTTGACTAATTATTCTTGTTGGTATGACTTGTTGGTATTATTAAATATCATCGTGTAGACAGGTTGTTGGGTATTATTGCTCTCCCTATATTTTAGAATGCCTTATAGGAATGGGACTAGTGAGGGAAAATTATCACGATTTTATTGTGTTGGAGGTGGGATGTTTTTTATTAGTTTATCATCGTTACACTAGTCTGGGTATGAGACTAGGTTACGATTTATGTTAGAAAATCCTCCTATACATAGGTTATGACGTATCGATAACTTGGGGACCCTTAGGTATGGGACTAAGAGGTATTTTGAGGATCTCACATCGATTAAAGGGTGGGGTGTTTATAAATTGTGAATTGAGAAATTGAGAACTAATACCTAAGATAATAAGACGAGTATTAAAATATATTGGCGACATAATTAGCGAGGGCCGACAGTTTAAATGGGCCAGCCGGCGTTTCATGTCGTGTCCTGTGTGGAACCTTGTCAATCAGCGAGGGCCGACAGTTTAAATGGGCCAGCCAGTGTTTTGACAAGGGGATGTGTATTTTGGTGGAGAAATCACCCGAGGCGGGAGGACCGCCATAATAAAATGAGATTATAATAAAAGTTGGTTAATTTAATTAAATTAACATCGTGGGACTTGGGAATTGAAAATCATACTGGTGTGCCTTTATAAATGGGATTTTTACGGGTAGTTAGTGGTTTATATTTATCGCGTTTAAATTAGTCCGTTTAATTTAAATTATTATATTGTGATATTTATTGCGTATAATGCTACTGTCTGGATTCAAGGATCCTATTTGAGGAAAGTAGTGTGTATTCTTGCTCAGGGCTTTGGCTCTGACCCATGCGTTGACTAATCTTTTTCAGGATTTGATTTGGAGAAGCTGCATAAGTTTATCGGAGTTATCATTTGGAGGTGCATCTGGAGTTATTTATTTTATGGCATAGTTTAGTTAGACTTTCTTTTCCAGACGTATTATGAGACTTCATTGAAGTTTTATTGGGCCATTTGGCTCCAAAGTCGTTTCGAGGATTTCTTTTGGAATTATTTTAGATTTTATTTAATCATAATTGGAGATTGGATTTTCAAAGTTAGCATGTGATTGATCTTTTATCGCTTGGTTGTTCATGATTATTTGAGATTGATTCAATTGTTTATCTTATGGACTGATTTATTTATGTCTCATATCTGTCTCATGCTGAGAATGGTATTTTATTTATTCACACCCGGCTTAGTTTTGGTGGCGGCCGACGCCAGAATTAGGTGGGGTGTGACATAAACTCTCATTTGAATCTATGGGATAAACCCCAACCTTGTGCCTCATGCGAACTATGTGGACTTTGATGCCTTTATAGGCTACGTAGGCATTTCGGGATAAAATCCAAAACTCGAGTCCAATTTTCCTATTTTTACCTTTTCATGATTTTATCCATGAATTACTTATATATATCTATATATATCATACTTGTGATCCATATTTTCATTTTATCTAATAAATATTATCATTTTTATAACGATCAATATCTCAATAAGCACATAAATCATAATTTCTAATTATTATTGTTTTGGGATGTTCCTTTGGATGACCTCACTCTATCTTTTCGATGATATGAGCAGGGCGATTCTGATCTCCATTTATATATACATGCACACACACTTCATGGAGATATTGAGAAAAATAGTAACGTAAGCCCATTAGAGATCGAAAGGGCGGTATGGGTGCCTAGCAACTTCCCATTCCGTAACTCATCCCCCGAACCTCTGAACTATTGGTTTAGTAAACAACAATTTGTATTTTATGCCTCTCTCTTGAGGCAACGATATGTTCTCTTGTCTGTTTTGTGTAAAATAGGATGGTGAATCCATCTATTTACATCACCCAACATCGACGATAACCGAAGTGCTCCTAGAAAAAGGGTGTGAGACCTTCATTCCCTCCCCGAGCACGTGTGAGCACTGGGACCCCCCGAGATAGGAGGAAAGAGCCGAAGTAAGGTATGGCCATAGTGGCAACTCCACCAAGTACTGACTTAAGAGGACTAGACTCTGTTTGCACGGGTGTTATAATTTTCTACTTGTGTGCATATGCACCTACATGTATGTTACATTTTCTCCTCTATTATTTCTTGTATATATCTACCTCATGCTTATATCACTCCTAAAACACTTGTAGATACTCCCCATGTACACTATACACTATTTACACATAGATTCACTTATACTCACATGTTGCACACACCACTTAGAACATCCATGCTTAGGTGTCAGTAGCACAAACATCAACTTATCACACTGGTATATATATCCATGATCACTCACACTTATCACACACCACTTGTAGTTGATCCATGCTTAGGTTCACTACCACACACTTAGTCATAGATATTCATGTGACACCCCGCCTAATTAAACATTGGGTGATCAGGCCTTTATTAAATTAAAACAGGTTTCTCAAATGGTTCATTCTTAGCATCACTGTCGAAAACTTTTTAATTACTAATCCCCTAAGTAAAATTAGACCGGTGCCAAACTTTATCTTTCTTAAAACAAATAAATCAACAATGCATAACAAAGTAAAAATAATCATGTACTATAACCCAATCAACAAAGTAATAGTACAACAGACAAAAAGTATTACCGAGTAAACCATCGGCTAAAAATCCCAAAACAACAACAGGATAACCATTAGTCTGAACTAACATCTGAGACTGATATCGGACCACAAGTCCATACATAGAATAGTGTGAGATCTTGTACTAGATCTGAATGAGAGATATCGTCTAATCAAAATCCTGTAAGCATCCACTGTGCTACAACTTCGAGTCCCTAGAATGAAATCATCACACACGGCATCCTTGTGGCTGGACACCTAAAAGGTTTTGAAAAATATTTTATAGCAAGAGTTAGTACTCAAAACATTTTGAAATTTTTTAGCAAGCGTTTATCACAATATAAAATGCGGTTATTGATTACACATGTTAGGTTCTCGTACACTCTCTTGAGTTTACCCACCCCTTATCTTTTGTGTACACCTAACGTTCTACACTTAACCCACCTAACCATATCTTCAAAGCTATCTAGGACTAAGTAATCATCTGAACTTATCTATACTTAAGTTCTCATATTTCCCACACTGTACATTCATTACATTAACATCTCACGAAGGTTAATTAATACTGAAGTAACATTTCCTATATGTTATGTTTCAAAAAATTTCATTTAATTTCACTACTAAATTTCTACAATAATCATAATTTCTGTCTTCCCACTTTTGTAATTAAGTTTCACTACTTAAATTACGAAATAAATATTCTTTATCTAACAGTACGTTTCGTAATTAAGTTTCACTACTTAACTTACCATTTCGGTATGTATCTTTAAATACATAATATATATCAATCTACTAATACACAGAAGTAGAATATCATCAAGTATACATTTCACACACAATATATATACTAAATATCAGTCATTACTATTTTGCCCTTTTCACACATGTAAAGGGCTCTTGGTTCGGTATGATTCATCGACCCCAAGTAAGAATTGGTTCGGAATGAGACATCGACCCCAATTATTTATATACACAAATAAAGAATTCTTGGTTCCGAATGATTCATCGACCCCAAGTAAGAATTGGTTCGGAATGATACATCGACCCCAATTATTTATATACACAAATTCTGGCTCGGACTCTTTCATCACGCCACCAGTTCAAAGGTTTGGTTCGGCATTTTACATCGACCCCAAACATATAATAACCATATGTTAGTTAGGAATATCACATCGACCCTAACATAGTTACTTTAGGTATAAATCTCTCGACCTAAAAGATCATATAATTCAGTTGGTACACGCCCGGCCTATTAATTTTATACGTACGTAATATTTTAATCTCTTATATTTACCATACAATATTTGCTTTATGATTTATCTCATTAATCGCATTTATTTGAGTATTCACACAACTCTAAGGGTCCTAGTTACCCCTTCACACATAATTTCAGTAGCTATTACTTACCCTACTGTCTAATACTTAAATTGAATTTACTTCGACTCGTAACTCAATTCTGAATTCCCCGATACTCTACTAAATCGGATTATTCTCGTCGGTCCATAATCCAAGCCCTACACCCAATGATCTTAATATGTTTCCACATATACCAGGACAATATCTAACGTGTCAAATACATCAAAATTCCAATTCCTTTAAAGATAAAGTGAATTAAACCCAGAATTTCTTGAAACCCTAGTTATGGTGTTCTTCCCATATTTTCATTCAAAATCCAGATTTTATTCCGAAATAATCATCAAGTCTGATCTGAATATTTATCCTCTATATATGTTAAATCATTCTACATGCGATTCCTATCCCAACATGTATAAATATCATTATTTTCTTATCAAGATATTGATTTAAACAATACTATTCAAAAACCCTACACATGGGTATTATAACTTTATAATTTTTGCAATAAACAACTTGCCTTATGATCAGTAGGGTCTGATTTCTTGGAGTTGATGATGGATTGATGCTTCTCTTCTTCAATCCTTCCTCTTTTGGCTCCTAGGGTGCAAGATCCAAACCCACCCTCCTCAAATGCATCTTCTAAGCCTTGAGAATGATTTTCTCCTTCTCTCTAATGGTATAGGTGTTTACATGGGTTTTCTAAACCTAATCCCTCTTTCATACGGCTGATAAAAGCTCCCAAATTCGTAGGTATCCATACCTTCTTATGTTAAAAGACCAAAACGCCCTCGAACGGTCTCGGTTTAGTCGAAAATTACCCCGAGACCCCACTAGTACCCCCGGGTATACTATTTTGACTAATTTGACCCTTCCGGACTCATCTGTGACCTCTATAATATCATTTGAGTCACTTAAAAAATATTACTCATTCTCACCCAAAACGGTCTACACGTGTTAAGTAACTATTTAATACTCGCACCAAGTAAATAGAATGAGGCAATACTAATCGGTATCAATCTCTCGAGTTTTATTTCATAATTACCTTTTTAAATAAAACTCATAAATTACGCAATTTAAATTAAGCCGTATTTTTCATTTAATTCTCCGATTTAATTAAATAGAATATTCAGAATTACGGGGTATTACATACTTCCCCCCTTACAAAGTAATTTTGTCCTCGAAATTAGGATAAGGATGGTATTAAGACTGAGGACCTTAAACATAACTTCATCCTCTAATACCCCAAAATCAAATCATGTTATCCTAACGGTCGCCCCAAGTACATGCCTTGGTTTATTATAAACTCTTATCGCATGTTACCCATGCCGCATATATCATAATTAAGTCTCACTACTTAGTTTTGCCATAGATTTTTCCCAATATAAAGTTCACTCTTGAAATTAAGTTTTTCCTTACTTAATTTTCCCTTTTGATGTATATCTCTATATATAACATCTATGTGTCTACTATCACTCATAAGTAGAATATTATAAGGTATATATTTCACACACAATATGTACTATAAGGGAAATTGGTCCGGCAAAATCATCGGCCCCAATAATCCTATCATTTACATTGGTTCGGAAATCCCTTGACCCCCAAGGTAAATGTAATGCACATTGGTTCAGACCTTCCGTCGATACCAAATTTATCATTGATTTGGTTCGAAAAATCATCGACCCCAATACAGAATTTAAGCATACTTATTATCGCACGTAAGCAGGAAATCATAAGGTATATATGTATTACACATAACATGTACTATCGACAGTTATTTTATAATCACCCCCTTTTATAACACTTTTGGGGTTATTGGCTCGGAATCCCACCTCGACCACCAATAGTGATCGGTTATATTGTCTCGGAATCACACTTCGAGCACAATATAAGTATACATCTCATCGCACAAGAGTAGACAATTTGTGAGCCATATATTTCACACTTCTTATATTCTAAAATGTCATACCCCAATAGAATGTCCTCATATCACGCGTTAAGGACTAAAAGTTCGAAATGTCTCCTCGAACCACACCCCAAAGTACACATAAGTTCTTAATAGGTATACAAGAACCTAAACCTTATGTACAGTCCATATAGGCAGTCTCACACTACCTATAAATATGCTCATATATGTATACATTCAACCTATGCATTGATCAGTGGGCTTCTCCAAAATTTCCACTATCGTAAGGGCGTATTATCATCCATTCTCACTAACATTGAGTCGTAGGTAACACAACATACTCAAAATAAAACTTTATCTCTATTCCTCCCAGACCATCTCTCACAGGGTGGAATTTTAGGATTTTATCCTGATTCACAATAATGTAAAGCGGCACCGTGTACTTGTGCACTCTCCCTTTTTCAACTATATACTAATCCATCCCGGTCAACCCATTCCGCTACCCCAACAAAATGTGGTCTTAATTATGATGTTCAAAGCCCATCAATAATTTATAAGTCTGTCTCCTCTTTCCATCATTGGAAACGTAGTTTCACTACCACATTCCGGTTGCTCATTTCGAGTCATCTTTCTCTATCAACTAGTGGTGCGTCTGGAGACAATCTCACTATGTCTCTTCCTCAACATCGCTTCCCACTCACGTCATCTTTCCTCATGTGGTACTCTGTTCCCCTATCTCTCCGGGTATATTATACTTTACAATCCGTTCACTCTTCGTAATTGGCGCACTTTTGGGGTTGGTTACTTTATAAGAATCAACATTTTAGTAACGCGTAAGTCACTCTTAACACCCAGTCAAGTAGCACCTTGCATTACTTCTTCACAACAGTTAGGTCTCCCATATCAAGAAATAACCTTAGAACGGCTTCCCACTGATTCTTATCCCATAGGGTATGATGAATCTCTCAGCACATATAAGCTTGGATCAACGTCTATCCCCCATGACGTTCAATCCATTTCATCGATACGACTTGCCTCCTAACTTTCCCATCGGCGTACTTAAAAATAATTTTCCACATCCCTCTATCTCGGATGTCTAATTAAGCCAATTGATTGGGGCGCCCATACACCCTTTTCTCCGTGCACATTTGCAAAAAAAAAAAAAAAAAAAAACATTGCAAGCGTCGCACCCGTAACATGCTTTTCCTCAATTCTAGCCTAGTCTACACGACATGACTAAAATCTTGCGGGTATTCTCAATCCCCTATAGACCAAAATCAAATCCTTGCCCACAAAGTACCACTTATCCCTTCGTGGTGAAGTAAGCCTTTCAGTATTTCTCCACAACACTACCGACTCCATTGATGCCCTAGCATCTAACAACGTCTCTTCTCCTGACGTGCATAAAAATTTCAGTCGTATTCCCTTTCGCAATCGAACTTAAACAAGGGACTTTTCCCCATGCATTCTTACTTAGCATTGTCGGAACAACACATAGTCGAGATACCCAAATTCCATTCCTCGACAACATGTGCAACCATACTCCAATATTTCTAAATAAGTCAAGTGGCACCGCGCTTATACTATCACTAAGTCCTTAGCACTAATTACAACAGCGAGCTCGATCTCTTTGCTCAGCGGTCATATGACATACCTTGACTCACATCATTTAGGTTCCTACACACTGGAATCAATTACTATGAGTCGTTCATAGTCTCTTAATTCTCTCACATATTAATGAATAATGACAACTCAACCCTCTTTCAGGTGAGGCATCGTCATATACCCCATTTACTCGGGGCTAAAACCCATATACTTCCTCGTCCATCACTCTGGTGGTTCAGACGGTTTCCGGACATAACACGCTTGTTCTCTCCGGAATGCAAAACTTAGCGGATTTATTATTTTCTCAAATAACTTCAAGCTAAAATAAAATGTGTGGCCCTACAACCCACACTAGACATCTTTTCAAAAATACCCTTACTCCAGGCCACACTGACCGGTTTGGGTATCCCTCCTCTCGGACATAGTAGTCTCGATTCTGAACACTATCATCCTGGTTCCCTTAGTTTTGTTGACCAAGAGGAACGCACTATGGGACTTAATAGTCTCGACTTAGAATCTAATCATTAAATCCCCTAGTGGGTTTCCACTATTGGCTTGCACCAGCCCCATTACATTCAGTCTTACTCTTTGACCAAATCCTTAAACTCTCTTAGCTCTGCCCACTTAGGAGCATTTACCCCAACCTTGTAAGAAGTACCATATTGCCTTCATATACATAAGTCGTCCAAGAAGAGTTTTACCAAAATTGCGAACTGCAACTCGAGAGTCCATTCTCTCAAGGGAGCTTTTCCATTATACCTATCTCATCAGTACAAGTTCACTTCGACGGATGAATTTCTTTCTCACGGTTGGCCTCTCCCAGGCTTTCAGGTGATGGGTTTAGATATTTCCATTCACTTCGCTTCTGAATTATCATTGGAGAACTTTGCGATTAAACTATACGTAAAGTCCCTCTATTTGTATATGGACCCTCGGTCCAGATGTGGTAACTGGTATCCCCGCCACGTTGCCTCAAAAATTTTAATCAAATTTTCACTTTTGGGTATTTCTACTCTATCCCTAAATGCCAAAACCTCTGTACATTCTACTTCCATTGGTTTCCATGCACAGTCGCCGTTTTATCACATTTTATAGCTCGTTCTCATAAAAAATTTACATTTTACTCCACTATCACTGCATTGGGTGTGTCTAGATTAGCATCCCCCCTTGTCGTCGTGACACTTGGAAAATGCCTACTACGCCTCAACAACCCTTACAGCATCTACTTCCATTACACACTAGGAGTGATCTCGACAACGGTCATCTCTCCTATGATTACCATCTTTGAACACCCCATGCTTCATGTCGAGCTCCTCCCTCCTGCAGTCCTTCCAATGCCAATGCTGGTCCTAACCCCATGTTCGACGTACCATGCCCAATTAAACTCGTGTATATAAAACAAAATGTACTAAATAGCAGGAGAACGTAAACTACGTTCGTAGAAGAGTACAACAATCCTAAGATAGGGCTCTATATCAATCAAATGATATGCTGAAAGCGTAGCAAGCCGTACAGATCCTATGGACACTAGAACCCGATGCTTTGATACCATCTGTGACACCCCGCCTAATTAAACATCGGGTGATCAGGCCTTTATTAAATTAAAACAGGTTTCTCAAATGGTTCATTCTTAGCATCACTGTCGAATTTTTTTTAATTACTAATCCCCTAAGTAAAATTAGACCGATGCCAAATTTTATCTTTCTTAAAACAGATAAATGAACCATGCGGAACAAAGTAAAAATAATCATGTACGATAACCCAATCAACAAAGTAAAAGTACAACAGAACAAAAGTATTACCGAGTAAACCATCGGCTAAAAATCCCAAAACAACAACAGGTTAACCACTAGTATGAACTAACATCTGAGACTGATACCGGACCACAAGTCCATACATAGAATAGTGTGAGATCTAGTACTAGATCTGAATGAGAGATATTGTCTAATCAAAATCCTATAAGCATCCTCTGTGCTACAGCTTCGACTCCTTGGAATGAAATCATCACACATGTCATCCTTGTGGCTGGACACCTAAAAGGTTTTGAAAAATATTTTATAGCAAGAGTTAGTACTCAAAACATTTTGAAATTTTTTAGCAAGCGTTTATCACAATATAAAATGCGATTATTGATTACACATGTTAGGTTCTCATACACTCTCTTGAGTTTACCCACCCCTCATCTTTTGTGCACACCTAACATTCTACACTTAACCCACCTAACCATATCTTCAAAGCTATCTAGGACTAAGTAATCATCTGACCTTATCTATACTTAAGTTCTCATATTTCCCACACCGTACATTCATTACATTAACATCTCACGAAGGTTAATTAATACTCAAGTAACATTTCCTATATGTTATGTTTCAAAACTTCTCATTTAATTTCACTACTAAATTTCTACAATAATCATAATTTCTGTCTTCCCACTTTTGTAATTAAGTTTCACTACTTAAATTACTAAATAGATATTCTCTATGTAACGTTACATTTCGTAATTAAGTTTCACTACTTAACTTAACATTTAGGAATGTATCTTTAAATACATAATATATATCAATATACTAATACACAGAAGTAGAATATCATCAAGTATATATTTCACACACATTATATACTAAATATCAGTCATTACTATTTTGCCCTTTTCACACATGTAAAGGGCTCTTGGTTCGGAATGATTCATCGACCCCAAGTAAGAATTGGTTCGGAATGAGACATCGACCCCAATTATTTATATACAAAAATAAAGAATTCTTGGTTCGGAATGATTCATCGACCCCAAGTAAGAATTGGTTCAGAATGATACATCGACCCCAATTATTTATATACACAAATTCTGGCTCGGACTCTTTCATCACGCCACCAGTTCAAAGGTTTGGTTCGGGCATTTTACATTGACCCCAAACATATAATAACCCTATGTTAGTTCGGAATATCACATCGACCCTAACATAGTTACTTTAGGTATAAATCTCTCGACCTAAAAGATCATATAATTCAGTAGGTACACGCCCGACCTATTAATTATATACGTACGTAATATTTTAATCTCTTATATTTACCGTACAATATTCGCTTTATGATTTATCTCATTAATCGCATTTATTTGAGTATTCACACAACTCCCCCTCACACATAATTTCAGTAGCTATTACTTACCCTACTGTCTATTACTTAAATTGAATTTACTTCGACTCGTAACTCAATTCTGAATTCCCCGATACTCTACTATATTGGATTATTCTCGTCGGTCCATAATCCAAGCCCTACACCCAATGGCCTTATCGGACGTCAACAATATACCTACTGGTCTTATTCTCTCTCCCATATAAGTATAATATAAATCCTAGGATACTCATTCATTACTGAAAATCAATGAGGACTTAAACACGGAAAATTCGGGAAATTTAGGTTGCGTCGATCGATCGACTGCTGGATTCGATCGATTGACCTAGTCGATCGATCGATAGTTCGAGATCGATCGATCGATCGAATAGGGACAAATGCAGTTCGTCTTCTTCCTTAAACTTTTGCTCCATTAACAAATCTCCAAACTCCATTATAGTCCACCAAACTTCGACTAAATGATCGTAATATGTTTCCACATATACCAGGACAATATCTAACGTGTCAAATACATCAAAATTCCAATTCCTTTAAAGAAAAAGAGAATTAAACCCAGAATTTCTTGAAACCCTAGTTATGGTGTTCTTCCCATAGTTTCATTCAAAATCCAGATGTTATTCCGAAATAATCATCAAGTCTAATCTGAATATTTATCCTGTACATATGTTAAATCATTGTACATGCGATTCCTATCCCAACATGTATAAATATCATTATTTTCTTATCAAGATATTGATTTAAACAAGACTATTCAAAACCCTACACATGGGTATTATAAATTTATAATTTTTGTAATAAAAAACTTGCCTTATGATCAGTAGGGTCTGATTTCATGGAGTTGATGATGGATTGATGCTTCTCTTCTTCAATCCCTCCTCTTTTGGCTCCTAGGGTGCAAGATCCAAACCCACCCTCCTCAAATGCATCTTCTAAGCCTTGAGAATGGTTTTCTCCTTCTCTCTAATGGTATAGGTGTTTACATGGGTTTTCTAACCCTAATCCCTCTTTTATACGGCTGATAAAAGCTCCCAAATTCGTAGGTCTCCATACCTTCTTATGTTAAAAGACCAAAACGCCCACGAACGGTTTCGGTTTAGTCCAAAATTACCCCGAGACCCCACCAGT
The DNA here is from genome assembly GCA_949130495.1 of Sambucus nigra. NCBI lineage: Eukaryota > Viridiplantae > Streptophyta > Magnoliopsida > Dipsacales > Adoxaceae > Sambucus > Sambucus nigra. Next base: position 260,201,973 of record OX422217.1, on the reverse strand, counting down.
ACCCCCGGGTATACTATTTTGACTAATTTGACCCTTTCAGACTCATTTGTGACCTCTAAATTATCATTTGAGTCACTTAAAAAATATTACTCGTTCTCACCCAAAACGGTCTACACGTGTTAAGTAACTATTTACTACTCGCACCAAGTAAATAGAATGAGGCAATACTAATCGGTATAAATCTCTCGAGTTTTATTTCATAATTACCTTTTTAAATAAAACTCATAAATTACGCAATTTAAATTAAGCCGTATTTTCTCATTTAATTCTTCGATTTAATTAAATAGAATATTCAGAATTACGCGGTATTACAATTCACACATCACTTACTGTAATATATCAATGCTTAGTGTAATCTCCATACTAGATTTACTTTTCATGTTGTTTGTACATTCTTCCCTATTAGTATAGTGCTCATCATAAATAAAAATATTCTCTCCGTAATATACTATTCAAGAATCATGCATTTTTCACACTGCATCACCAAAGAGTACGGCTATTGACCAAATTTTGTCCCGTAACAGGGGGTCACTTTGTGATGTGTACTGGTCCGGCAAGTCACAGTTAATCTAAGAAATATGACTCTCACCTTCCATTGGCCAAATACCTTTGACGTATATCGAACAGTTCCCCATGCATCGTACCTCTTGATCGAAGTTATGATGGGAGGTATATAGCAGGGAACCCGTTTACGTAGGTCAAGTATATAAAATTCGCTCTCACACATATTGTCCCTACGAGGTGTATTGTAAAGACACAAGTCTCCAATTGAGTCTTATATAGTGTTGGCTCAATTCTGGACAAAAGCATTTGAGTCATAGGATAGTGTTCTTGTGTATCCTTCAAGCCTATGACATGTTAAAGTTGAAGATGTTGCGGCCTTCTTTTCAAGAGAACATCACTGCCGAGTTTCATTGCCACGTTTCACATCATCAACATCATATTTCAAGTCTCCATTAAGGTATGAATTCTATATATATATATTTGTAGAGATTTGGAATAATTTTTAATGAGTGTAATGTTTATTTCAAATAAAGTTTTTGGGATAACAATTCAAAAATGAACATTTTGACATTTCGTTCAAAACTATCGTTCGAACGAGAATCTGATTTGAACGAGTTTTGCCAACGAGGTTCCCTTTTGAAAACTGACTTTTCGTTAGAAAAGTCGTTCGAAGGAAATTTCAGGTGGGAATAGTTTTTGGCAGTTTTTTGGCATTTTCCCACTCTTTTATCCCACTCTCTTTTGACAGACTTTCCTTAAGACTTTTGAAATATCTTTGAGAGCATTTAGAGAGAAAATATTTCAAAAAAAAGTCCCAGTTTTCATGTGTCAAATTTAACTAGAAAATTCTCTCATACACGTGTTTACACCCATAAAATTGTTTAGTTTAGAATTCTAAGTATTTCTACACACACACACACACACACACACACATATATATATATATATATATATTATCTTGGAGTATTTGGCACCGAGTTCACTTTTCTACCTAAGAACAAAAGAGTTTGGGTCCTGTTTCTCTACCCCAACAAAAGGAGACACATTTGTTTACGCTGCGGTGTTCCCACTCGAAGAAAGGCTTCGTGTGATCGTGATGGGGTCCAAGATCCCCATCGGTGGAGTTCGAGACTGTGGAGGAGTCCACAGTTATTCGCTAGGGGGAGGTTGAATATGGAATGAGCGCGTCAAGTCTTGAAGGGAGTCGATTCTGTTGTGTAAGTCCTCTTGTCGAGTCTTTGTAAAAGTCATACCATACTTAGTAAATTCGTTAGGGCTAGGGTGGTCCGAGATTTTATCCCGATTTGGGTTTTTCCTCGTACATTGGTGCATTGTGGGATTGTGAATTTATTTTATCTTGCAAATAACCTAGAACGCATGCTTAGGATTAAAAGATAAAATATTGTTTAATTCATACTATTGTTTAATTTGGTGCAAGAGTTAATTTGGGTGAAATTTGGATTAAGTTAATTCAAGTCATTAATATAATTTGGTAAAATTTTTTTGGCCTAATTTGCGAAAAATGAATTAATCTTGTTAAGCAAATTTTTAGGACTTGGGTTAATTTCTTTTGGTCTAAAAGTTAAATATTCACATGTTTGTTTAAAATTTCTTTTGGGATAAAAGCTAAATATTCATAAGTTTGTTTTAATTTGATAGAAATTAAAATTTTAAGTTGTTTATGTGTTTGAACCATCCTATTCCGCATTTTATGAAATTCATACTTAATTTTGAAAGAATATTTCAAATTGGGTGTAGTACGTTCCGACATATATAGTAAGGCAATTCACGTACACTTAAGTATATCAAATGGCTTGGCCACACGTACTGATAGCCCTAAATAGCAAGAATTATATCGAGGAAGTCATGACAAAGGAGGGGAACCTTCCCACTAACCCAACAACTTCATACCCTGATGTAGGCGTCAAAACTAGGGCAATCATATTTAATTTGCCGGTTACAACCCAAAACTCTATAGAAATGATGGGTTGGCATGCCACCCAAATTTTTGTGCGATTTTATCTTTTTCAAAACGGGACCCCGTCCATGAGCCTAGAAAAAAATCAAACTGTGTTTTACATATTTTCTAAACCAATTTTTCTCAGGCTCCGGTCCCGTCTGACATTTCTTTTGCATTTAGGTAAACCTAAAACAAGTGAAAACTTAATAACAATAACAACAACAATAATAATAATAATAATAATAATAATAATAATAATAATAATAATAATAATAATAATAATAATAATAATAATAATAATAATAATAATAATAATAATAATAATAATAATAATGCTGAGAATCTTCTCTCGTTTTCCCTCCTTTATTGCCAAATGTGTCAAAAACATTTTCTTCCCATCTTTTATCAAAATACCAAAAACAATTTCCTTACTTTTATTATAAATGTCAATAGACGTTTTTTCCTCCTTTTGTCAAAAATATACCAAAAATATTTTCTCTTCCTCTTTCCAAAAAAAAAATATCAAAAAAATTTCTTCTTTATTTTAAAAAGATTCTACCCTTTGTCTTTCAAAAATCAATTCGAATCATTTTCCTTCTCAGGTTGATCACATACCCGACCCTTGGAATGACTCCCTATTGGTTTCAGTCTTCTGTCGAACCGCTTTGAAGCTCCGTCTGTCCTCTCGCTACTTCCTCTATGTTCGAAATACATCCTCACCCACTTTCCATGGAGAATGCAGACCCAGTGCCGAATGTGCAGCCTGATTTGATGACAATCCTAGTGCAACTTATGGCTAAGATTGACAACCTTCAAATCGAGGTTCATGAGTTGTAGCAAAATCGGGTCCCTATTCTAGAAGAGACAGAGGTCCTCTTTCCTCACACTATGGGTCCTCCATCACCTGAGACTATTTGGGTCCCAGAAGAGTATCAACATGCTCCATGTTTCCCTCCTTCCAATGGGCCATCACTAGCTCAGCTCCCTATACCGAATCTTACCCAGCTAGGGGCTAACCTGCCATTGCCCATCGATTCAAAGGAAGAAGAGTTGAACAAGGTCAAGGAGGACCTTAAGTTGTTGACCAAGAAGTTTGACCAAGTCTAAATCTTTAGGGACTACATGTATTTCACCCATATGTCTCCCTACCCTAAAGTAAGGGTATCGAAAAAGTTCAAAATGACAACATTGAGAAGTTCAGGGGTAACGGGCCCCCAATTGTTCATTTACAAAGTTACCACTAATTCATGACTCTCCTAAGTGCCTCTAAGGAAATAATGGCCCAGATGTTCCAGCAGACTTTGAAGGACACCTCTCTTTGTTGGTTCTTATCCCTCGAGGAATCCAAAATTCGTAGTTGGGAGGATGTTGCCCATGAATTCATGTCACAATACAAATATAATGAGGAGTTGTAGGTTACACGCCATGATTTAGAAATTCTCAAGAAGAATATCAGAGAAAGTGTCAGTAATTTCATATCAAGGTGGAGAAATAAAGCATCCACCACGACTAACTGGACTTTTGAAGAGGAACAAGTCAGTATTGTGAAGAAGAACTTCTTACCCCATGTTCGAACACTGATGGGAGGACAGCATTATCCCCATTTCCGATCCCGTCGAGAAGGAGTGGAGATCGAAGAAAGTCTTGCCAAGATAGAAGATGAGCCAATAAAAGTATCAGGATAGTTCACTCCCAGAAAGTACGAAAAGCCTGCCAATACCACAGTTTCAACCATCAATAACATTTCACAGCTTGTTACCTCTTGGGCACGATAAAGTCACCCCAACCCAGTCAGAAAAGAATACACCGAGCTTCATGCTCCCCTTTCCAAAGTCTACCAAGCCCTTTTAAATCTAATTCTCATCAAGACATTGGACCCTCATCCATTACCAAACCCACTTCCTAAAAAATTCAAACCCGGCGACCATTGTAATTTTTACCAAACTACTGGCCATACCACTGACCAATGCTTCCATCTACGGAATATAGTCAAAGTTCTAACTGATCGGGGTACCATCGCCCCACCAACCAATCCTAAGCCAAACACTACTCACAATCCACTCCAAAATCATACAAATGTTATCTTCCTGGAAAATGACCCAGAATTTGACCCATCTACTTAGATTGTACCCAATAAATCACCAATAATACCCGTACATTCCATCAAAACCCCTCAAAGTTTACCCATATTTTCTCCTACACCCTCCCTGCTTTTCCGACAAGGCCCTTGTAGGTCCCGAATTTAAGTCTAAACAAAAACTTTTTCTTTAGCGGAATTAAGTTAAAAATGAATAAAAACCAACTTTCTCTTTTTATGAAAAAATGTTTTTCAATTTTTCTAAACCACACCAAGATGTGACACAAATTAAATTAATAAAATTTTATCTTGTTTAATCCTAAGCATGCAACTAGTGATTAAAGAAAGTAAAATAAAGAAAATAAATACTCACAACGCCGATGTACGAGGAAAACCACAAACGGGAAAAACCTCGGACAACCCAGGCCAGACAGTCAGTATGACAATGGCTTTAAAAATCATGTGGTAGTATTATACAATGACTCAATCCACCCATGAGACTTGACACTTCTCTGATCTTCATGGTGCCCACGCAGAAAGTAACCTTCTTCCATGATGCTTGTCCAAAGTAGTCGCCTCCACAAATGCCTCGGTATCCACCGATACGGTCTTGTGTCGTCTACGATGTTGAACACGAAAGTAACCTTCTTCGCTTCTCCACCGAAAAACAAGCAATGTTCAAGTGTTGAACAAACCCAACTTGGTGCAACAAATATCACATAAACATATGATAATGATACTCAGATCTTTGTAAGCTCTAAGGATGTGTTTAATACTAAAAAGCCTTAAAAAACTTTGTGCAGAAAACTCTTTGTTTATAAACTATTTTTCGTACTGCACACACTTTGAAAAAATTGGAAGACGCCTATTTATAATTATATTAAGGCCGTGGATGGTGCCTAACATACTATCCAAACCTATACCAAACCTATCTCTATTGGTATTGGATGGTGCCTAACATCCTATCCAATTTCCTCGACCTAAACTCCAGTCAAACTTAACTCTAGATGAGTCTCTCAAACTCTCCTTTAACTCCTTAATCATAGACTCAAGTAAATGCCTAGATTCTTCTAACTCTAGCACCTCCTTTTTTAAATCCTCCATCAAACCTCTAAGGGTGTCTCTCCCTTTATCGACGTACTTTAGCTTCTCCCTATGCTTCTTTTCCCGTGACCTAAGATCCTCATTTAACGCGTCATTATTTTCTACGGCACGCTCATTATACTTAGCTTTCAATTTTGAGTTAGACTTTTTCACCTTCACCATCTCGTCAAACAACTCTCAAAATTTAACTTGTAACTCTCCTACGTTGATCTCCTCATTCTCACTCTCATCACCCTCACACACTCGGGAATCACTCTCAACAGTCTCAGAAGTGTCATGAACATGAGTATCCTCGGGGGAAGATATAACATCGTCACTCACATGACATGCCATAAATGCAACAAAGTTATGCTCAATGGGGGTAACTCTCTCCCTCTTCCGGTTCACTATCACTTAAGGTGGCGTTGTACGCTATTGATTTATTGCCCTCTTTCTTAAGTCTAGTGGGACACTCATCTACTTTGTCATAAAACCCCTTGCACCCGAAACATCTATCAGAATCATCTCTCTTAGGCTTCTGAAACTTGTCCCTAGGGGTGGAGTCTCCATTATTCTTGAATTTCCTAAGTCTTTGTCCATCTTTTGATTGCTTTTGGAACTTAACAAAATTCTTAAACTTCTTTGCCAACAAGACGACATAATCAAAGTCAGAATTCGAATCGTCATTCAAAAATTTACTCTCCTCCTTCTGGGCTTTCAAAGCAATTCGCTTTTCTTTCTTTATCACTTGCTTGGAGGTAAACATATCGAGTTCATAGGTTTGCAGGTCACCTACGATCTCTTCCAGTTTCAACAAGTTAAGCATACCAAGGGAATTCATAATGATCACTTTTGAATCAATCCTACTCTGCAACGATCTCAAAATTTTCATAATCGCTAGGTTATTGAGAATCTTTTCACCTCGGTTAAAAGACATATTAACAATAGTGGACAACCTACTGTAAAACTCATCAAACATCTCACTCTTTAACATCTTAATCGTCTCAAACTGTGTAGTGAGATTTTACAACTTAGACGCCCTAATCGTGATCATGCCCTAGTGAGTGAGTGCAAGTATATCCCAAGCTTCTTTTGATGTTTCACAAGTCATGATCCTATTATACTCTTCAGGTGTGACATGTGAGGAAATAATGTGCAGACCTTTAGAGTTATACAGTACAAGCCTATTTTCAGTCTCAGTCCATGACTCAACAGGTTTCAAACTAGTGACCTCACCCTCTCATGTGACTGCTGGTGTCCAACCTTTTTCAACAGCTAACCAGACTCCCTCATCAATTGATTTTAACGAATTTTTAATTCACATTTTCCAATAAGCATAATTAGTGCCATAAAAAATAGGAGTGTGAAAACTGTCATAATTTCCAAAATTCATCCTTATAAGCAAAAAGGTATCAAACACAATAAAAATGTATTTCTAGCTATGATACCACTTTGTAGGTCCTGAATGTAACTTTAAACAAAATCTTTTTCTTGAGCGGAATTAAGTTAATGATTAATACAAAACAAGTTTCTCTTTTTATGAAAAACTCTTTTCCAATTTTTCTAAACCACATCAAGATGTGACACAAATTAACTTGACCAAATTTTATATTGTTTAATCCTAAGCTTGAAACTATTGATTAAATCAAGTAAAATAAAGTGAAGAAATACTCACAACGATGATGTCTGAGGAAAACCACAAACGGGAGAAACGTCAGACGGGCCAGGCCTGACAATCAGTATGATAATGGTTTTACAAAGTCAGACGGTAGTCTTATACAACGACTCGATCCACCCATGAGACTTGATGCTCCCATGATCTTCAACCAATATTCATAGTCCCCACGCAGAAAGTAATATTCTTTCATGATGCTCATCTACAGAAGTGGCCTCGACGAATGCCTTGGTATCCACCGATACGGCCTGCCGTCATCTATAATGTTGAACACAAAAGTAACCTTCTTCGCTTCTCCATCGCAAAAAAAAAACAATTTTCAAGTCTTGAACAAATGAAACTTGGTGCAACAAAGATCACATAAACACATGATAATGATAACTCAGATCTTTGTAAACTCTGAGGAAGTGTTTAATAGTTAAAAGCCTTATAAAACTTTGTGCAAAAAAGTCTTTATTTGTAAATTATTTTTCATACTCCATAGACTTTGAGAAAACTGGAACACGCCTATTTATAATTATATTAAGGCGGTGGCTTCTTGTTCGAGTGAGATATTAAGTCGTTCAGCGAAAGCATCTCTCATTTGAACGATATTGTGTGTTGTTTGAACGACGTTGACCAGATTAGAGTTTAAACCAAGCCAATCTCTAATCCACGCTTATCATCTCTTAAATGAAGTGTAAACAAGTAAAATAATTTAAAAATATTTTAAAAACATTTTCTTTTAAAAAATAACATCCTTATTTTTGTAAAAGTAAATTCCGAGTTTCATTAACATTATGCATTTATACCTGAGTGATCTTGGAAAGCAATTAAACACTAAAGACTAGTAATTCACACTAATTAAACTTCGGCATGATTAATTTCTTGTAGCTTTGTCGCAATGTCTTTAATTAATCTTTGACGCATCATAGTGTGTGTGGGATCGAATAATAAAACTCGACATATGAATCAAACATTTTTTGTTTCGAGAATAAGTCAAAACTCTACATGGATTCAATTGGAAATTTGGTCCTTACAGCCTTGTCAATTTTCATAGTAGCATGTATTCTCGTTCATACTCATTTCAACTCCTAGAGTTTGGGCTAAAATTTCCCTTAGAAATGACCATTGACCGCCAGAGTTTTAGCACACTATTGTTGAAAGCTCGAAAGTGGGCTCAAGAATAAGTTAATTGAGTGGTACTCGCCAATGAAGCCAATTTAGATGATGTCAACCATATTATGGCCAACTTGTTTTGACATACCGGTGAAATTTGTTGTATGGCTAAGCTACTTGATGCTTAAAAACTATAAGGGTGATTGGTCCCTACACTTTTGCATCTCACCTTGAGTGGGAGGATCTATATGAAAAGGACATAGAGTTTGTATAATGCATTGACTTCTCATGGAAGGATGACATCATTTCCATTAGTTGGGGGGATGAATTTAATAGTTAAGATGAGAGCCAAGCCAAGCCAAGAAAAGACTAGCCTAGTGATGAGTGTATGCGAGATGATATCGTTTGAAGATGTGCTAAGAGAGATCAACAAAGTGACCAAACAACTCGAGATAGATAAAGAAATAGGGTTTTTATTCTCTCCTCTTCTGTGAATCATATGATAAGATCTAGGAGTCACTACCAGAGTCTGAACTTTTAGGCAGTAGTAGGAGATAAAGGAAAAAGTGTTATCCAGAAACTACCCATGCTAGAATTGACCATTGAGGAGAGCAAAATCCTCGACCAGTTGAAGAAAACTCAAGCTAACATCACTTTGTGGGGATTCTTTATTTCTTCCCAACTGCACCTAAATGCCATGATTAACCTGGTTACTGGGCCCACAGTCCCTCTTTATACCATTTCAAAAGACGCATTGAATCTGGTTGAATTCTTAAGCTCAATTAGAATGATTTCCTTCTTCGAGGAAGAAATCCCTAAGTTTGGTCCAAATCACAAATATGCTCTCAATATCTCTGCTAAGGTCATAGGAAAGATAGTACCACTTTCACTTGTCGACAATGGGTCATCACTTAATGTTTATCCATTAAGAACCCTCAAATTTTTGGGACTGAAATTAAGCGAACTTTCCCTAAATTTTATCACAGTGCGTGCTTATGACAATACTCATCGGGAGGTGATGAGATCCATAAAGCTTACAATAGGGGCTGGCCCTACAAATCTCGTTACTGAATTCCAAGTCGTCAACATACCGAGTTTTTTCAACCTATTACTTGGATAATCATGGATCCATAGTATCACGGGAGTGTCCTCCTCTCTCCATTAGAAACTGAAGTTCTTCGCCAATGGGAAGGTAATCACCATCTTAGGTGATGATGATAACACCAATTATGCGAGAAACAATAACCCACTACTAGAGATACAATATGGCGTGAATGATATGCTTATGTCTATTTTTTGAGTCGAACTACTTCCACTCCCAAAAGGGGATGATTTCAAAGATAGAGTATGTCTGAAGCACAACCCTCACGGAAATGTCAATGTGATACAGATGCTCAAGAATATGGACTTCATGCTCGGACTAGGACTAGGACGGTGAAAATAAGGAATACTATAACCCATAATGTTGAAGAAAGACTTTACTCCACGTGGTCTCGGTTATCAACCATAATCAAAAGAACTCAAAATGTTCTGCCAACCCCGGTTAAAGCGAAGATTAGAAACTGGCAGACTATTTCAGGGGATAGCTTGAATGAAAGATTCATCAAAGAGGGTGAATATTTTCCCTTTTGTGGCTTTCCCAAACCATTGTATGATCATATGGAAAATAAGATGAAGCCAAGGATGGAAATATTCTTTCAATACAGTTACTTCTGGGCCTAAGACTCCTAGTATCATGTCCATCCACTCGTTAAGAAAGATACAATTGCTACCCAGGTTTCTGCGAGAAGCGACTCTGAGGAATCGTTCAATCTATAGACATTGGGGATGACACTCTGAATGATCGGTTCAAGTGTTACATCGACGGATTCGTCCATCCTTACCAAGGTACCTAATGAACCCCTCCTAAACTGGAATGATGTGCGAGTTCCACTTACTAAAATACAACCCCACCCAGATGTTTATCCTATTTATTCTTTTGTCGTTCCTCCCTGTTCTGATCACAATGTAATTGAGACCTCATTTGATGAGTTTTTCATTGCTTTTTTTCCCAGGAATGAAGTAAAAGAAGATTTTGAGTATCTTATTGTGCCTTACATTAATTGTCTTTATTCCAATAAAAATCTTGATGATGATGATTTTGCAAATGAACAATTCTTAAATGATCTTAATAAGGTTAATAAAAATAATATAAACACGTTCAAATTAATGAAGATGAAACTATTGTTATTAATCTGAGTTCTTGTAGCCAATTAACGACATTAGGATAGGGCCACCCTTGATGAGAAAGAGTGCGAGCAACTCGAAGAACTGTTGAAGGAATTTGTGGACATCTTCGCATGGTCCTATAATGATATGCCCGACATCGATCCCAAAATCATTCAGCATGACTTTCCAAAACTTTGAGAATGTAAACAGAAGCTTTGAAAGCTCCGCACCGAATGGTAACTCAAGGTTAAGGAATAGGTGGTCAAATAGTTGAATGTAGGCATCATATGGGTGATCGAATATCCCACATGGTTAGCCAACATTGTACTTGTGCCAAAATCAGGAGGAAAGGTTCTCACGTGCGTTAACTATCGAGATTTGAACAAGGATTCTTCGAATGATGATTACCCGCTGCCCAATATCGACATTATTGTGGATAATACGACCAATCACGCTATTAAGTCCTTTATTGATGGGTTTTGTGATTACAACTAGATCAAGATGCACCTCGAACATCAAGAAAAAGCACATTCATCACCCCCTAGGGAACTTTTGGTTACACGGTTATGCTATTTGGTCTAAAAAATGCAGGGTTTACCTACCAAAGGGATGCCACCACCATATTTTATGATATGATACACAAAGAGGTCGAGGTATACATTGATGATATGATTACTAAGTCCAAGACTCTCTCTAAAAGTTCTTCGAATGGCTATGGAGATACCAGATGCGACTTAACCCACAAAAATGTGTCTTTGGGGTTTCCAAAGGAGAATTGTTGGGATTCATGGTTAGTCAGAAGGTGATTGAAGTAGATACTACCAAATTGAAAGCCATACTCGAAATGCCACCTCCTTGAATGGAGACAGAAGTTAGAGGATTCTTGGGGAAATTAAAGTATATCAACTGCTTCACATCTAGTGGACTTCTATTTGTGAACCCATCTTCAAACTCCTCTAAAAATACTCTAATAAAGTTTGGAACGAATCTTATCAAAAAGCCTTTGACCAAATCAGGTAGTATATAACCCGATCTCTGGTACTCATATCACCACAACTTGGTCTTCCTCTACTCCTATACTTGACTATAACAGACACTGCAGATGTGGATTCGCTAGCCCAATACATTTAAGAATACCATAAAGAGGGGGCCATTTGCAATGGTAGTTGAAAATTAGGCTGATACGAAGTCCTCTACATTGCCTTGGAGAAGTCATATGTTTCCCTTATCTGGATCACTCAGAAATTATGACACTATATGCTCGGTTTTCCCATCAGACTTGTGTAGTTAATGGATCCTATCAAATACCTTCTTGAGAGACCTTCCCTATATAGGCGAATGGCCTGATGGTTGATGTTGTTAGCCAAATTTGATATTGTGTATGTCATGTAGAAAGCCATAAAAGGAAGAGCCATCTCTGACTACCTTACAGATTACCCCATGGAAGAAGTCGATGTTTGGATCTCTGAATTCTAGAATGAAGATATCTTTTGTACCTCTCAGGAAGACCTCTAGTGGTAGATGTTATTTGATGGTGCTGCCAATAAGAAATGATACAGTATTGGGATACTCCTGATCACCCTTAATGATTCTCACACGCCCATTACCATCAAGCTATATTTTACCTACACAAAAAATGTGATCGAATACAAGGCGTGAACAGTAGGCCTCAAAGTCGCTCTCAAGAAAGGAATCTAGTGTTATATGTCTATGAGGACTCAACCGTTATCATCATCCAGGTCCTTAGAAGATGGAAAGTCAAGGATGGGAAGATCCTACCCTTCCACACCCACCTAGAAGAACTAGCATCCCAGTTTCGAGATATCACCTTCTACTACTTTCCCAGAGTAAGGAAAAACTTAGACGATGCCCTTTTTACCTTAGCCTCTATAGTCAACATGCCCGAGGGAATAACGATGGCGCCCTTACTAGTCCAAAAACAAGATAAACCAACCCACTGCTACCATATCGAGCTCATCATAGAAGAAGACTCTAATATGGAAGATTATTGGTATTACAACATTTGGAGCCTCCTCAAGTATGGTAGGTACCCCAAGGATTCCAACAAGAAAGACCAGGAAACCCTTTTCAAATTGGCTACCCAGTACATTATTTTTGATAAAGCAGTGTTTAAGGGAAACGTCGATGGAACCCACTTAAACTGTATCGCAAGGGTTGACATTGAAGAGATAATGCAGAATATCCACATCGGGGAGTGCGTACCCCACATTAATGTCCATATGCTTGCCAAGAAAATTATCAAATAATGTTACTATTGGACTACCATAGTTCAGGACCGAACTGCCTATGTTTTGATATTCCTTAAATGCCAATAGTTTCCCAATCTCTAGCACCTGCCTTTTCCAGAATTGTACAACATGGCCTCCCTCTAGCCGTTTTCCACATAGGGCATCTATATCATAGGGAAAGTTACACCCAAAGCCTCCAATGGTCATGAGTTCATCCTAGTTTCCAATGATTACTTCATCAAATGGGTCGAAGTCTAGTCATACACAGTGCTGAATGCAAAAAAGGTTGTCAACTTCATTCGAAAAAAGGTTGCCAACTATCGATACAAGGTCCCGCACGAGCTAGTGACAGACAACATGTTACATTTTGAGGCAAAAGTCATAGAATTGGTCGACGAGTATGAGATCCAGAGAAAAAAATCTTCTCCCTACTGACCTCAAACAAACGGTGCAGTTGACACCACTAATAAGAACCACATACCAATCATAAGTAATATGATCGAGAGTTGTCAGGATTGGGTCGATCAGATCCCTTACAGCCTCTGGGGCTACCTTACTCCCGTCTGAGCATCTAATGGGGTGACCCTTTACTCTTTGGTATGCGACATAGTAGAACTCCTACCCGTTGAACTAGGAATACCTTCACTACGTGTCATGCTCTAAAGCAAGGTCAATGAAGAAGACTAGCAGCAGAGCTGACTAGACAAATCTCACTCTTAGATGAAAATAGGCTAAAATCATTATATCATATACAAGGGTACCAACGTCGGATAGCATGATTATTAAACAAGAGATTTAAGGAGCGTGGAATTCTAGAAGGATACTTAGCCCTCAAATAAATCGTAGAACCCATCTAGGACCCAGAGGAAAATTCAAGGCAAACTGGAGTGGACCCAATATCGTGAAGAAGATCATGTCCGATAGCGCTGCTATGCTCACTGACCTAGACGGAGAAGAGATGGCGCGTCCAGTCAACCTGTACCATCTCAAGAAATTCTACCCCTAGTTCGAACTCTCAGCACGCTACGATTCCTCTCATCCCCCTTCCATTCTAAAAAAATCTTTACTTGACTCTACCCAGAACTATGTGGGGCCTGATCCTTTTTTCTTTAAAAAATGAAATTCAAAAAATTTTCAAAACCCCGGAGGTACGTGTGACACCCCGCCCAATTAAATATCGGGTGATCAGTCCTTTATAAAATTTAAAATAGAATGTTCGGTTGGTTCATTCTTAGCATCACTGTAAAAAACGCAATAACTTATTTAATCACCTAATATAATTAAGCCAGGTGTCAAAACATTTTTCTTATTAATTAAAAACCATTTAGTTACCAAACCGAGTAATTTAAAATAAAACATCCACGCACAATTAATTACTACAAATACTGAATCATAATCGCATGCTGAAATAAATAAGACTGGATAAAACATCCCAGTTCAAAACACTAAACCAAAACAATAGTACCCATCAATCCAAATGAAAGTAAACAAGAAATAGAGTAAACATAATCTCTGAAACTGTCTAAGGAAGGGGTGACACATGCCCTACAGAAAATGTCATAACGAATAGGAATGAAATAATCGAAGCGTCTAAACAAAGTCATGCAGCTCCCATAACAGCTACAGCATACCACGCAAATCCGAAACCCTAAGCCTAACGTCCCTGCGGCTGAGAACCTGATATAATTCATATATAGCAAGAGAGAGAGAAGATGCAAGAAACGGCTCAGAGCCCGATGTGTAAACATATTTGTTTAAGCAAGTATTTAAATTTTGCAGTAAAGCAAGTATCAAGTACATGTTAGTTCGAACCCTCTCTTGAGATTCTCACCCCTCTTCTATTGTGCACGCCTAACGCGTATCTAAATTTTCTCCTTAGCTATACATCCAAATATAACTAGTCTGAATCAATCCTAACAGTATTTACCCTCACTATTAGTACGCCTGTATCGCCCATACAATACGTTAACCAATTAGCCTATATCGAAAAGCTAATTAAAACATTTTTCGTTTCCATAACAAGTCAAATATTCGATTAGAATTTTCTTAACAAATTTGCATGATCATATTCATTACTATACACACTAGATTGATTCACAATTCTCATACATATATATACATATAGTCACGTTTACCCTATATATATATATATATACTAGGGTATGCCCGTGCCTGAAGGCACGCCGATAATTTTCGAAATTTTACGTCGTTGATTGAACCATATGTCGTATTTAGTTCGCAAAAATAATAATAATTCATCTTCGACCTCATATAATACGTCGAATTACTAATAATATGTCGTAATGACATGATGAAAATATTTTAGTAATTTTTTATGGCTCCGACTATTCGCACTCCCCATATTCTTCTCCCACTCCATCATAAGATTTAAAGATTATAATACACTTAAATCCTTAACTAATTTTCATTCATCTCAAATTCTACCAAAAAATTGTATTCACTTTTTTATTTATTCAATAAAAAAGTTAAATTTATATTAAAAACAGTTTTGTATATAAAAAATATAAAATAAATTTTGTATAAAAAATGCTTTAACTTTATATAATCGTTTTAAAAAGTAAAAAAAAAAGTTATTTCCACTATTAAAAAATTTGCTTTAACTTTGTATTTTGATATTTTTGTATAAAAAAACTTTGATAAAAAATTGTATTTTGAATTAAAAAAATTGTATTTTGAATAAAAATTTCTCTTACCCACTTTTTTACCTCCAACTAAAACAATTGATGAAAATTAAAAATTTATATTTTGAATAAAAAAACTTTTTTTTAGTAAAAAAACAGTTTTTAATAAGAACTATTTTTAGTAAAAAAACAATTTTTAGTAAAATTTGTATTTTTAATAAAAAAAAAAACACAAAATTGTTTACTTCAAAATTCCTCGAATTAGGATTTGTAGCTGAGCAAATAATACTATCTTATTTGGAATCCAAATACAAAAAAAAAAATTAAGAACGATAAAATAATATTAAATCCTTAACTAATTTTCATTCAACTCAAATTCTACCAAAAATTTGTATTCACTTTTTTATTTATTCAATAAAAAAGTTAAATTTATATTAAAAACAGTTTTGTATATAAAAAATATAAAATAAATTTTGTATAAAAAATGCTTTAACTTTATATAATCGTTTTAAAAAGTAAAAAAAAAAGTTATTTCTAGTATTAAAAAAATTGCTTTAACTTTGTATTTTGATATTTTTGAATAAAAAACTTTAATAAAAAATTGTATTTTGAATTAAAAAAATTGTATTTTGAATAAAACCCACTTTTTTACCTACAACTAAAATAATTGATGAAAATTCAAAATTTGTATTTTGAATTAAAAAAAAACTTTTTATAGTAAAAAACAGTTTTTAATAAGAACAATTTTTAGTAAAAAAACATTTTTTAGTAAAATTTGTATTTTTAATAAAAAAAAAAAACTCACAAAATTGTTTACTTCAAAATTCCTCGAATTTGGAGTTGTAGCAGAGCAAATAATACTGTCTTATTTGGAACCCAAATACAAAAAAAAAATAAGAACGATCAAATAATATTGTGTATATGACCAAGCCTTGCATTTTTACACTTTATACATGGACTAATTTATGTAGTGTACAACAACAAACTAAATTATGTTACAGTCTATACAGGGAACCATATAAACCAACAAACTCAAGTTTATACACAAAGGTATACCAAGCTGTCAAAATGACTTATATTATGGATAGATATTCTCTCTCGAGCCTTGTGCACTCTTAAGGAGTAAATGGCCTCGAGCCTTGTGCTCTGATAACGTTTAAAAAGCATCAGGTCATTCTAGCCTTTCAGATATTTGATAAAAACACCTTTCCGTATTATTTTTTCTGCATTTCTTCAATACCAAAAAATATTGTTGACCAACTTGGAACTCTTAGTCCTTGCAACTCCCGCCACATATTGTTGTTGGTCTCAAACACCCACCAGTTCCTTATAGTTTGCAATAGAGAAACGAACAGATCTGTCAAACTAAGAATCCAAAAAATTAAACCCATATGTGTATATAATCTTAGTAAATGTATAACACTATATATATATATATATATATATATATATATATATGTGTGTGTGTGTGTGTGTGTGTGTATGTATACATTATCAGGTAAGTAAGAAACATCAAAAAATATAATCTTAGTAAATATCTAACCCGAATTGTTAGGAGTCAATATTACCCAGCATCACTCAAACAACCCCTGACTCCCATTTTCTCTCTCCAACAATGAATTTTTTACGTTTGTTTTTGTTTCCAACTCTCTTCTTCCACATACCCCCATATCCAACATATCTGGCGCAGAACTCCACGCCGGCGAGAACCCCATCCAAAAAAACGCAACCTCATACATCCATCCAAAAACATTACAAATGAAAATCTCTTTACCCACTTCATTAATTTTTCTACGGACAGAAGAACACCCACTTCATCAAAAATCATTGATACCCTTTTTTTCTAAAACTTTAAAGCCATGCGTTGAGATCTGAAAACTAACACAAACAAAATATACCAATCAAGAGAAAAAAAATAACACAAACAAAATATACCAATCAAGAGAAAAAAATTGCAATGCAGACCAAAGAATACCTGAAACCCCAAAAAGATATACCTGAAAAACCCAAAAGATATACCTGAAAAACTAACAAAATGCATCAGAAATTATAAAGCATCAGAGAGAGTAATACTAAAAAACCCACCAATGACGGTCTTCAATGTTGCTTTCGTTGACGTCCCCAATGATATTTGGTTGGATTCATGAGACTACATCAAAAAAAATCCACCAAAATAGATTAAATGAAAAGGGGAATAGTGAGTAGAGAAGGAGGTACCTGACTCATCACCCTTTCAACTAACGATCTGGAATCATAAATTTCACATGTGGGAATGAACTGACCACTATTGAGTCTTAGCTTCTTAAATTCATTGTGAGATTCTTTATTACTTTCATACAAATAAATAAGCGTGTAACTGACAAATCGTAGTAAAAAAATGAAAATCTTACTTCTCGAATCTCCAATCCAGCAAAAGAAGTCCAACAGATCTGATTATTGAGTGTTTGAAAGAAATATACATGGTGTCGTTGTCAGATCAAAAGCCTAAGTCCTAATAAAAAAATTCCAACTATTCTTCAAAGAAAGCTGAAAGCCCCATTCTCAAAGAAAGCCGAAATCCCCATCTTCAAAGAAAGCCGAAATCTCACTATTCTTCAAAGAAAGCCGAAAGCCCCATTCTTAACTTTGACATTAAAGAAACAAAAATGGAAAACCCTGATGCATAACCAAATTAGAAAAGAAAAAAAAAAGATAAAGATACAATCCCATAGATAAGGGTTTAAGGGTATTTATTACAGTGAGGGTTTGAGAGAGATATAGAGAGGTTTTGTACCATTGCCACATCCAAAGTTGAAAAAAAAGACATCTTTCATGGAACTTGCATGCCC
Source organism: Sambucus nigra (assembly GCA_949130495.1). Classification (NCBI taxonomy): domain Eukaryota; kingdom Viridiplantae; phylum Streptophyta; class Magnoliopsida; order Dipsacales; family Adoxaceae; genus Sambucus; species Sambucus nigra. The sequence goes on along the minus strand of OX422217.1, from coordinate 260,183,649 downwards.
TCCCTAGAGTTTATTGGAAGGTATCATACTCTCTCTCTTGTCAAAGGCAGAGAGGGGTGGGAGAGGGATCAAGAGAAGAAATGAGTGTTTGAAAGTGAGAAAGAGAGAAAGGTTCTTGGATTGTGGGAGACAGGCCGTGATTTTTTCTCGAGCCTGGCGCTCTGGCATAATACCCTCTTGAGCGTCCTTTCTTCTTGAGCCTTGTGCACAATAAAGTGGGCGAGTGGCCTGAAATTCAGACGTGTAAGATTAGAGAAGGGGAAGTGATCTTGACCCTCAATTTCTTGGCACGTTGGCGTCCATCTCAACCCTTAAATGTGTTAACATCTTATAGAACAGTAAAAAAACACTTGTAACTTATTATATAGATATATGTAACATGATGTTGCACCCCCGGGCTATATCCCATTAGTGCACCTAATCAATTCTGTACCCCCGGGTTATCACCCTTTAGTACACTTATTTAAATAATCTTGTACCCCCGGGTTATCACCCATTAGTGCTCTTACAATACATTTTTGTACCCCCGGGTTATCACCCATTAGTACACTTATAATAATAATATTCTCACACCCCGGGGTTATCACCCATTAGTGTCTTTAATTGTAATAATACATAATAGACATACACACATCCAATTATAATAAATAGGTATTTCCCTTACCTACATATTGTTCTCTTACGCATTTTAATTCCAACATTTCATAATAGTTATTGGGTTATCCTCCCTCTCGAAATCTCTACGGTATATTCTCCTAATACTTAATTCATTAAAGTATTTAGCTTTTCCTACTTCGTCAGAAATTTTGTCTTACTTATGTTTATTATTAGAAATTATATTTCTCATTTCTAAACTAATACACTTAAAAATGGATCCTAAGAGAATTTATCAAAACTTCACTATGTCGCTCAAAGGAGGTGGCAAGTCGTTTGAACGACTGCCACATGTTGCTCGAGCGACTTCGCGTGAGATGCAATCTCGCTCAAACGACTTCGAGAGACTTCACCCGAGAATTCGCTGTTCGTCCCCTACCCAGATTTTTCCAACGTTTTCCACCATTTTTAACCTCAAACCTTCTCAATCAACACCCCAAACTCCAAATAAATAGTTCTACATCGAACCCCATCAATAACACATGATTTCTAACATCCTAGAATCATCAATTTATTACGAATCGTTCATAAAACGTGAAATCCCCAATTTAATTTTATCAAAACCCTAGTTCTTCCAATACATGTTCAAGAATCCATTATTTCCAGATTTGTTCTGCATATCAATTCATTAAAAAAGGATTTCCAGACTTCATACATTAAGGGTTTCAATATAATAAATCACAGAATTTATTTCTACATTCAATTTCACCATTTTGATAACCTATAACATAATCCTAACAACCCTACACTAACATGAATCCAATTAATACCGAAATACATCAAGTTATAAACACTTGCCTTGAGTGAGTAGTCTTATTTATGGATGTTGTTGGTATAGGGGTGTTCCCCTCATCCCGATCTACATGGTGGTGGTGGTGGTTGTGCATGGTGATGTCGATTTAGCCCTCTTCTCTTGGCAAAAGTTTTCCCTCACACTTCCTATGGACGTTCTTGCTTTCTCCAGCTTTCTAACTCTAATGCAAATGTTTTGGATGATGAATTAAGTCCTAATTTTTGTCCATTAATTAGGCCGAAAAATCTAATTGACCATAATGCCCTTTTGGGGTGCCGGTTAGGCCTAAAATTGTCCCGGGACCCAAACTAAATACCCGAGTATACTATTTTGACTATCTCGAACCTTCCGGACTCAACAGTACACTCGAAATCATCATACGAGTTACTAAAAATAATTGATATATTTATTCCACCAATTTAGTCCCGACACGACTCATATACGCGTCTAACTTAATTTAGTAAACTGTCGTATTTTTATCTCTCCACAATTTATCAAAGTGTATAGTTCTATATTACATATCGCACAATAATATTAAACTAATAAGTATTAACCCTTAGCACGCTAGTTAATATTTATTTTTATTGGATCCGAATTAATTAACAATTTAATTCTTCACATTTAAATTTAATTAATCATGTTCTAATAAATAATCCCTTGATTATTTAAATCATCAAAAGTGTGGGGTGTTACATACTTCCCCCCTAATAAAGGAATTTCGTCCCGAAATTCAAAAAAATAAGGCATACCTGGTATGAATAAATCTGAATATTTCTCACGCATATCTGCCTCACGCTCCCAAGTAGACTCGTCCACATTGTGATGCTGCCACTGCACCCGAACAAGTGGAACTACCTTTGACCTTAGCCTCCTCTCACTATAATCTAGAATAGCTATCGGTCTCTCCTCATATGAACTATATGGCTGTAGTTCAATCTCCTCAATCGCAGTGAGTGTGTGCCAACTCATCTCGAAGTTATCGCCTCAGTGATGAAATGTGGAACACATCATGGAAACGATGCAAGTCCTCCGGTAACCCCAATCTGTATGCCACTGGTCCGACCCTCTCTATAATAGGAAATGGTCCCACATATCTCGGAGCCAACTTCCCTTTCTTCCCAAATCTCATTACTCCCTTCATCGGAGATGCTCTCAACAAAACCTGGTCCCCCACTGTGAACTCTCGGAAGAACCTTTTTGCATCGGCGTAGCTTTTCTGCCTGTTCTAGGCTACCCGTATGCGATTTCGAATCATTGCGATCCTGCTCGACGTTTCCTGAATTACTTCTGGCCCGAGTAGCTTGTTGTCTCCTACCTCTAGGCAACAAACTGGGGAACGACAAGGTCTACCATACAATGCTTCGAACGGGGCCATGTCAATCGTAAACTGATAGGAGTTGTTATAAGAAAACTCTACCAGTGGAAGATGATGCTCCCAACCTCCCCCGAAATCAAGGATACACATGCGCAACATGTCCTCGAGCATCTGATTAGTGCATTCAGTCTGCCCATCGGTCTGCGGGTTATACATTGTACTCAACCGCAACTCGGTACCCATAGCTTCATGGAAGCTTTCCTGAAAACGAGATACAAATGTCGTGTCTCTAATTGACACAATGTTAAGGGGTACACCATGCAGTCTCACTATCTCTGCAATAAATAACTGAGCATACTGTCCTGCTATGTAGTCTGTCCTGACGGGCAAGAAGTGGGCTACCTTCGTCAACCGATCTATAATAACCCATATAGAATCATGCCCCCTCTGCGAAGTGGGCAACCCGATGATAAAATCCATTGAAATGCCCTCCTATTTCCAGGTAGGAATCTCCAATGGCTGGAGTAAACCTGGTGGTCTCTGATGGTTCACTTTCACTAGCTGACAAGTGGTACACTTGGATACAAACTCTGCGATATCCTTTTTCATCCCGCTCCACCAATACTTCCGCCTCATATCCTGGTACATTTTGTCCCCACCGGGATGTACCGCAAATTGGGCCCCATGCGACTCCGTCATTACTACATATCGAAGGTCCTCCCCCTCTGGAACAACGAGCCTCCCATTGAATTGTAAACCACCCTCAGAACTTACTGAATAAGACTCGGCTCCCCCGGCCAAAAGATGCCTAACCCGATCTTGACAGAATGAATCCGGTGCCTGTGCCTGTACTATTTACGTAATGATCTGAGGTGTAACTATTATCGCCGACATGAATGACCGGGCCACAGCATCCTGATGTCCCAACTCCTTCCATTTAGCTTTCCACACCTCGGCCGTCTCATCGACTGGCCTGCGGCTCAATGCATCAGCAACCACATTAGCCTTTCTCGGGTGATAGTGTATTTCGAAGTGGTAATCTTTTACAAACTCAAGCCTCTGGCGTTGATGCATATTCAACTCCTTCTGCGTGAACAAGTACTGTAGTGACTTTTGGTCTATAAATAAGCGAAATTGTTCCTCCAACAAGTAATGCCTCCAAATTCGAAGCGCAAAGACAACTGCTGCCAGCTCTAAGTCGTGGATGGGGTAATTATTTTCATGAGGCTCAAGCTTTTGGGGAGCAAAAGCAATGGCCTTTTACTCTTGCTAGAGTACTCCCCCAAGCCCCTGTAATGATGCATCGGTATAAACCAGGTATTCCACTCCCGCTCTGGGAAGTGCTAGAACGGGTGCTGAAGTTAACTTGTCCTTCAGCTCATCAAATGCCAATTGGCATGCATCGTCCCAAACAAACGGTATGTCATTACGAGTTAAATTTGTCATAGGACCCGCAATCTTTGAGAATCCCCTAATAAACCGTCTGTAGTATCCAACTAATCCCATAAAACTCCGCACCTATATCGGTGTTGTGGGTTGTCCCCACTCCCTCACCGCTGACACCTTACTAGGGTCTACAGATACTCCTTTTTCTAATATAATGTGTCCCAAAAACTGTACTTCCCACTGCCAAAACTCACACTTCTCGTATTTAGCATACAACTCATGCTCTCGTAAGGTCTGTAGAACCATACGCAAATGCTCATCATGTTCCTCTTTAGTGCGGGAATAAATCAAGATGTCATCTATGAAGACAATGACAAATGGATCTAGGAATTCTCTGAATACACTGTTCATTAAGTCCATGAATACTGCTGGGGCATTGGTTAGCCCAAATGGCATATCCCTGAATTCGTATGATCCATACCTCGTCAGAAAAGAAGTTTTGGCCACGTCCTGCTCCCTGATGCGTAGCTGATGGTACCCAGATCTGAAATCTATCTTCGAGAAGTGGGCCGCTCCTCTCAGCTGATCAAACAAGTCATCGATCCGAGGCAACGGATAATTATTATGTATCGTGACTTTATTAAGCTCCCGATAATCAATAAAAAGCCGTAAGGATCCATCCCTTTTCTTTATAAATAGAACTGGGGCACCCCAAGGCGAGGTACCCCTACAGATAAAGCCCTATCCCAACAACTATTCTATCTGATGCCGTAGCTCCCTCATCTCTACCGGAGCCATACGGTAAGGTGCACGTGATATCGGACGAGTGTCTGGTGCTAAGTCTATCACAAACTCGATCTCCCTACTCGGAGGCAACCCTAGTGTACCTGAAATAGATCAGTAAACTCGCAGACGACCCGAATCGAATAGAGTGGAACCAAGATTGCAGAGGTCTTGTCCTTTATATAAAACAAGTGGGTGGATGACCGTCCCTCCGAGCGAGGCATCGCCACTAAGAACATCTCCTGGCCCAGAATGGCGAACACTATACTCCTACTGAAGCAATCAATCATAGCCTTATAGTCGACTAACCAATCCATACCAATAATGGCGTCGTACTCGAACATATCTAATACTAGCATATCGGCCGGTAAGATTAAACTACCAATCTCTATGCCTACTCCCCGACACATAAAGAAAATCAATGACCCATTACCAAGTGGTGAGTCTACACAAGTCCCTGTACTCTCTGTCGTGCTTAACAACCTAGTGGCATTTGCAAAGCTAGTGGCTATAAAAGAGTGTGATGCCCCCGTGTCAAATAAGATGCGGGTGGTTCCTACGGAACTGCGGCCTGGTAGACGTTCCCGGATAGAAAACTCACCCTCCACTGCGGGTGGTTCCTACGGAACTGCGGCCTGGTAGACGTTATAGACACGTCCATACTACAACTGTCCCTGCTGCATCGGAACTGCGGGTAAAGCTAGAACTGGAGCCGACGCTGGTAGGGCGGTGGGAAAAATGGGTCTCTGGGGCTCCTAGTGAGCACGCTGCTGTCGAGGAACTCTGTCCCTATCCGGGAACTTCTATTTTTTATGGCCCGTAGGAACCACAAGTGTAACATTTCCCAATGAGGTTTCCTCCTCTCTTCCCCTGGTAGTCTAGGCCCGGTTGGCCATTACCACCTCTACCTTGGCCCTGTTGTTGACCCTGCTGTTGATTTTATGGCTGGTCCTGTGGCTGGCCCTGGTGGCCCTGTATCCAACCCCCATGACCCTGCCTGAACCCTCCAGAACGGAACCTCTTAGAAGACTCCCCCTGTTGGGAACCTTGCCTCTGACTCTGCTCAACTGGTACTCCACAGGCATTACCTCCCCCTGTCTTTCCCAACTGGTTGGGATCTACCCCTCGCTTGCTTCCCTTAGCATGAAAGCGATTGTCCTGGCGATGCAATAAAGCTGCATTCAGAACATCGGTATATGAGTGTAGAGAAAGGTTACCCAATAAATCATGTCGTATCTTCCAAGTCAAGCCATCCATGAACATCTGAATGCGCTTCTCCTCAGTAGACACCTCCTCCGGTACCATGTTTATCAATCGTGTAAACTCTTCCTCGTATTCCGCAACGGTTTTCCCTTCCTGGGTGAGGTCTCAACGTCTCCGTCTCATCTCCGTCTTGACGGTGGAAGGAAAATACTTGCGGTCAAACCGCATCCAGAAATCATTGATAGTCATCACATCTCGTTCCTCGGTAGTAGTAGTGGATTTCCACCACTGTAAGGCTGCCCCTCTCAGCTTGAAGGTAGCCAAAACCTTCCTTTGAACCTCTGTGCACTCATATATGCGAAGATGATGCTGTATGTTCTTCTTCCACTGACTCGCGGTAACCACATCTGAACTGCCCAAGAACTTTGGGGGACAAGCCCTCTGAAAGGACTCTATGACTCTCTCCCATGCAGTGGGAAATGGATGCACTGGAACTGGTGCCACTGCCTGAATCTGGGGCGGGGCCTGCTGCACCACCGCTAAGGCTGCATTTACCGTTTGTGCAACTATCGCGGCAACTTCTGTTGCATTCATTGTCCCCTGAGCCTGTATGGCCGGCTGTTATGGCTGGGCCTGTCGGTCTCTCGGTGCACATCGAGGAGGCATCTGAGATGAGAAAGAATATTATTAGTCCACAATTATTTCAAAATCTCAAATAGCTGAAGACGTATTCATAAAATATAAGATCACAACAGTCCTAAAAATAGGGCCTTATATCAAAGGACACAAAGCTGAAAACAGAGTAAGCCGTACAGATCCTAATGGACACTAGAAACTGATGCTCTGATACCACCTATGACACACCACCCAATTAAATATCGGGTGATCAGTCCTTTATAAAATTTCAAACAGAATGTTCGGTTGGTTCATTCTTAGCATCACTGTCGAAAACGCAATAACTTATTTAATCACCTAATATAATTAAGCCAGGTGTCAAAACATTTTTCTTATTAATTAAAAACCATTTAATTACCAAACCGAGTAATTTAATATAAAACATCCACGCACAATTAATTACTACAAATACTGAATCATAATCGCATGCTGAAATAAATAAGACTGGATAAAACATCCCAGTTCAAAACACTAAACCAAAACAATAGTACCCATCAATCCAAATGAAAGTAAACGAGAAATAAAGTAAACATAATATCTGAAACTGTCTAAGGAAGGGGCGACACATGCCCTACAGAAAATGTCATAATGAATAGGAATGAAATAATCGAAGCGTCTAAACAAAGTCCCGCAGCTCCCATAACAGCTACAGCATGCCACGTAAATCCGAAACTCTAAGCCTGACGTCCCTGTAGCTGAGAACCTGATATAATACATATATAGCAAGAGAGAGAGAATATGCAAGAAACGGGTCAGAGCCCGATGTGTAAAAATATTTGTTTAAGAAAGTATTTAAAATTTGCAGAAAAGCAAGTATCAAGTACATGTTAGTTCGAACCCTCTCTTGAGATTCTCACCCCTCTTCTATTGTGCATGCCTAACGCGTATCTAAATTTTCTCCTTAGCTATACCTCCAAATATAACTAGTCTGAATCCATCCTAACAGTATTTACCCTCACTATTAGTACGCCCGTATCGCCCATACAATACGTTAACCAATTAGCCTATATCGAAAAGCTAATTAAAACATTTTCCGTTTCCATAACAAGTCAAATATTCGATTAGAATTTTCTTAACAAATTTGCATGATCATATTCATTACTATACACACTAGATTGATTCACAATTCTCATACATATATAAACATATGTAATACCCGGTATTTTTATGCTATATTAATTTGGGGATTTATTAAATTTAATGTGAATTAATTATTTAATATTAATCCAGAAATTAATTATGTTATAATTATTAACGTGATGAGAGTTAGTAATTATGGGAAATTTGTTAAACATTACTAATGACCAAAGTAATATATAATATTAGTTATATTAAATGTCACGAGTGAATAAAATGACAATTTTGGAAATTTGAGTCGGGACGCGCCCGTGTCGCGTCGGGACTAAATATTGATGAATAAAAGTGAATATATTATAAATCGCTCGTATGGTCATTTTGAGGGCGTCAAAGTGTCCGGAAGGGTTGAGATAGTCAGAAAAGTGTACCCGGGGCTTTAGTTTGGGTCTCGGGGCATTTTTAGGCTTAATTAGTACCCCGGGAGGGCATTTTGGACATTTTACATTTTTGTGTAATTAAACCCACAAAAATTCAAGGAATATATCAGATGTCTAAGGTTGTCTTCTAGGGTTATAACAACCAAAGACAAGTGTCGTCCATAGGAGAGGGAAGGAGAGGCTTTTCCAAGCAATCTAAGGCCAACGATTCACCCGGTTGCACCGCCACCACCACCAACGCGTAGATCGCGCGACGGGGAATGCAACAACACCAAATTCGTCATCAAACCATAACGTCAAAAATCCCAGGCAAGTGTTTATCTTGCTTATTTTTGTTAATGCATCACTCACGTTAGTCTAGGGATGATTAGGATGAGTTTTATAGAAGAAAACCCAAATTTGAGATAGGAAATCGCATGTAGTAATGATTTGAATGTTAATCTGGAAGCCCCTTAACATGTAGAGGATTAAACCCCAAAATTTTTATGTTTTCGAAGAAGAAAATTCTAGAAAGGACTGATTAGAACCATGCTAAAAAGAATTCTAGGGTTCTTGAGATTTACATTAATTTTGGCCTGTTAATCCATGATTATTAATGGAAATTTGCATGCTTTACGTAAAAGATGTATGGAATGGATTTATACTATTAGTAGTAAAAATTTCTGGATGATTGGGAATGAAAAGTTTGGATTTGGATGGAGTTATGTGACAAAACCCGTAACTGGTAACTGCAGAATTCGCCATACCTGCTTGATCGATCGATCGAGCCAAGAGCTTCGATCGATCGAAGGTTCGATCGATCGAGCCCCAGACCTCGATCGATCGACCCCTTCTGGCAGGCTCATATTTTCGCTTTTTAAATTAGTTAAATTCAATTTAATGAGAAATAATTCTTGGACACCCTTATTAAAAATGTTTTGGGAGATAAAGAAGACCAGTTGGACATGTGAATAATTTTGGGTTCTTTAATGTAAGACAAGAGTTGTATTTTTGGGATATTTACATATAAGGGACGATGAAATTATGTATTAAGGGGAGAGACGCGTAAGATGGTTACGTTGGAAATTAGATGAGTACCTAATGAATTCTATACTTGGGAGGATAAAGTCTATGAGTGTTACGTATTAAGTTGAAATGATCCCTCAAATCAAAGTAAGAAATGAACGGTTATACGTGAGAACAAAATAACGAGATATGAGCACACATTTTGGTAATTATGGGAATTGAGATGTACCTAAATTGATATGGTAATATCAGTATAGTTATATGATTGTGTTTATGCATATACTATCTACGTGTGAAAATCGTGCCCGCGCTACTTGCTATCCCTGACGTTACTGCGCTGGGACAGTCTTATCTCGATGGGACCTTTATGGGGGATATTGACTTGTACCCTAGAAGATAGATATCCTTGGTACAGGCTATCGAATCCATAGTTCAGACGGTCCTAAGAGACGTGGGGGCATGTGCTATCCTCTTAGAGACTTGGAATCTATGCTTTGCCTCAATATTGTTTGTGTATGTGTTACTACAGTTCGAGAGTGATTCCGAACTTGTATTTCCCTTAGTATGAGAGATACTGGGATTGGATACTTGTATTTCCCTTAGTATGATAGAATACATATATTATACGAGTATTTAATATATATATATATATAAACATTTTAAATACATGCTAAACGAATTTTAAATTAATTACACTATCGGGCTCTGACCCGTTTCTATTTCTCTTTCTCTCTTGTATATTATACGAGTATTTCCCTTCGTAGTTTCTTGGGGTTAGCCGAATACTACACGAGGTTCATTCGGGGATTCTCCAAAATAGCGGGTCCATTGATGAATTTGACTGGCAAAGGGGTTCCATATGTTTGGGATGATGCTTGCCAATTGGCTTTAGACGAGCTGAAAGACAAGCTTACTTCAGTACCAGTCCTTGCTTTACCGAAGCCGGGTGTGGAGTACCTGGTTTACACCGATGCCTCTTTATGGGGACTTGGGGGAGTACTTCAACAGGAGGAGAAGGCTATTGCTTTTGCCTCCCATAAGCTTAATCCGCATGAGAAGAATTACCCCACCCATGACCTGGAGTTAGCAGCGGTCGTTTTTGCATTGAGGGTATGGAGGCACTATTTATTGGGGGAGAAATTATGTTTGTTCACAGACCACAAGTCACTGTAGTACCTGTTCACTCTGCGAGAGCTGAATATGCGTCAACGCAGATGGTTAGAGTTTGTGAAGGACTATCAGTTCGATATATAGTACCATCCAGGGAAGGCCAACATAGTTGCTGATGCATTGAGGCGTAGACCAATAAACGAGGTAGCGGACGTCTGGAAAGCAAAGTGGAAGGAGTTAGGCCACTAGGACGCAGTAGCCCGTTCCTTCATATCTGCTATGACAGTGACACCCGAGATTGTTACGTGGGTGGTACAGGCACAAATCGCAGACCCGTTTTGCCAGGAGCAGATTGTATGACTCTTAGCTGAGGGTGCTGAGTCCTATTCTGTTAGTTCTGATGGGGGTTTGAGGTTTAATGGGAGATTGGTGGTTCCAGATGGAGCAGAATTACGTCATGCAGTGATGACCCAGTCTCACGGGCCCCGATTTGCGGTACATCCTGGAGGAGATAAGATGTACCAGGATATGAGGAGATAATACTGGTGGAGTGGGATGAAGAAGGTCATCGCTGAGTTCGTGTCCAAGTGTTCTACCTGCCAGCTGGTAAAGGTGGACCATCAGAAACCGTCAGGGTTGCTTTAGCCATTGAAAGTACCCGCGTGGAAATGGGAAAGTATTTCCATGGATTTTATTATAGGGTTGCCTACATCACAGCGGGGCCACGAATCTATCTGGGTGATTGTAGACCGTTTGACCAAGGTGGCTCATTTTTTGTCGGTGCGGATGGACTATACAACGGGTCAATATGCTCAGTTGTTCATTGCTGAGATTGTCAGATTACATGGGGTGCCCCTAAATATTGTGTCAGATAGAGACAAGATTTTCGTGTCGCGTTTCTGGGAGAACTTTCAGGAGGCTATGGGTACTGAGTTGAGGTTGAGTTTATCTTATCACCCACAGACAGATGGACAGACAGAGTGTACTAATCAGATGTTGGAGGATATGCTACGCATGTTTGTTCTTGATTTTGGAGGAGGTTGGGAGCCACACCTTCCACTGGTAGAGTTTGCTTATAATAACTCTTATCAGTTCATGATTGGCATGGACCCATTTGAGGCTTTGTATGGAAGGCCTTGTCGTTCCCCAAATTGTTGGCTCGAGGTGGGGGATAACAAGTTGCTAGGACCAGAGGTGATTCAGGAAACCTCGCGAGGATTGAGATGATCAGGAGTCGCATTCAAGTAGCCCAGGACAGGCAGAAGAGCTACGCCTATGCGAAACGGTTCTTCCGGGAGTTTAATGTGGGGGACTAGGTGCTACTACGTGTATCTCCTATGAAAGGAGTAATGAGGTTCGGGAAGAAAGGGAAATTGGCCCCGAGGTACGTGGGACCATTTCCCATTATCGAGAGGATTGGGTCGGTACCATACAGATTGGGACTACCAGAGCATTTACATCGCATTCACGATGTATTTCACATCTCGTCGTTGAGACGATATCTTCGGGATGATATGGCCCATACCCCTATTTCGATAAATGAGATAGACTTATAGTCTGACAGCTCTTACGAGGAGAGACCGGTGGCTATCTTAGATCATAGCGAGAGAAGATTGAGGTCGAAGGTAGTTCCACTTGTACGGGTCCAATGGGAGCATCATAATGTGGAGGAGTCCACTTGGGAGCGCGAGGCAGATATGCGCGAGAGATACCCAGATTTATTCTTACCAGGTACACCTTATTTTTTAAATTTCGGGACGAAAGTCCGTTATTAGGGGGGAAGTATGTAATACCCCGTATTTTTATGCTATATTAATTTGGGGATTTATTAAATTTAATGTGAATTAATTATTTAATATAAATCCGGAAATTAATTATGTTATAATTATTAACGTGATGAGAGTGAATAATTATGGGAAATTTGTTAAATATTACTAATGAGCAAAGTAATATATAATATTGGTTATATTAAATGTCACAAGTGAATAAAATGAAAATTTTGGAAATTTGAGTCGGGACGCGCCCATGTCGCGTCGGGACTAAATATTGATATGGTTGTTTTGAGTACGTCAAAGTGTCCGAAAGGGTTGAGATAGTCCAAAAAGTGTACCCGAGGGTTTAGTTTGGGTCTCGGGGCATTTTTAGGCTTAATTAGTACCCCGGGAGGGCATTATGGACATTTTACATTTTTGGGTAATTAAACCAACGAAAATTCAAGGAATATATCAGATGTCTAAGGTTGTATTCTAGGGTTGAAACAACCAAAGAAAAGTGACGGCCATAGGAGAGGGAAGGAGAGGCTTTTCCAAGCAATCCAAGGCCAACGATTCACCCGGTTGCACCGCCACCACCACCAACGCGTAGATCGTGCGACGGGGAACGCAACCACACCAATTCGTCATCACATCCAAAATTTCAAAAATCCTAGGCAAGTATTTATCTTGCTTATTTTCGTTAATGCATCACTCATGTTAGTCTAGGGATGATTAGGATGAGTTTTATGGAAGAAAACCCAAATTTGAGATAGGAAATCGCATGTAGTAATGATTTGAATGTTAATCTGGAAACCCCTTAACATGTAGAGGATTAAACCATGAAATTTTGATGTTTTAGAAGAAGAAAATTCTAGAAAGGACTGATTAGAACCATGTTAAAAAGAATTCTAGGGTTCTTGAGATTTACATGAATTTTGTCATGTTAATCCATGATTATTAATTGAAATTTGCATGCTTTACGTAAAAGATGTATCGAATCGTTTTATACTATTAGTAGTACAAATTTCTAAACGATTGGGAATGAAAAGTTTGGATTTGGATGGAGTTATGTGAGAAAACCCGTAACTGGTAACTGCAGAATTCATCATACCTGCTTGATCGATCGATCGAGCCAAGAGCTTCGATCGATCGAGCCCCAGACCTCGATCGATCGACCCCTTCTGGCAGGCTCATATTTCCCCTTTTTAAATTAGTTGAATTTAATTTAATGAGAAATAATTCTTGGACACCCTTAAAAAAAATGTTTTGGGAGATAAAGAAGACTAGTAGGACATGTGAATAATTTTGCGACCTTTAATGTAAGACAAGAGTTGTATTTTTGGGATATTTACATATAAGGGGTGATGAAATTATGTATTAAGGGGAGAGACGGGTAAGATGGTTACGTTGGAAATTAGATGAGTACCTACTAAATTCTACACCTGGGAGGATAAAGTCTATGAGTGTTACGTATTAAGTTGAAATGATCCCTCAAATCAAAGTAAGAAATGAACGGTTATACGTGAGAACTAAATAAGGAGATATGAGGACAAATGTCGTAATTATGGGAATGGAGATGTACCTAAATTGATATGGTAATATCAGTGTAGTTATATGACTGTGTTTATGCATATACTATCCATGTGTGAAAATCGTGATCGCGCTACATGCTATCCCCGAGCTTGCCGCGCTGGGACAGTCTTATCTTGATGGGACCTTTATGGGGGATATTGACTTGTAACCTATAAGATAGATATCCTTAGTACAGGCTATCGAATCGATAGTTCAGACGGTCCTAAGAGACGTGGGGGCATGTGCTATCCTCTTACAGACTTGGAATCTATGCTTCGCCTCAATATTGTTTGTGTATGTGTTAATACAGTTCGAGAGTGATTTCGAACTTGTATTTCCCTTAGTACGAGAGATACGGGGATTGGATAGTAGAGTATGCACGCACCATAATTTTTATGTGGGGTGCTGATAGAATATATATATTATACGAGTATTTATTATATATATATATATATATATATATATATATATATATAAAGTTCTGAAATTTAGAAACTGCCTATTGTGTTATGGTAAGTAAGACATGTATAATGACTCAAATTTTAAATATTTGTTTTGAAAAGTATATTATGACACTGGGAAACTTTATTAATAAATAAAGTTAAAATGAGAGCTTTGTTACTAAATAAAATTTTCCTTTTAAACAATTATATTGTTCAAGTTTTAAATCTTATGAGTAACCTAAGATAAGTTAAACCATTGGGAAGTTTAGTGGGAGATAAGATAAGATAATCCGTTGGGAAGGTTAGTACGATAGGCGTGCGCAATAGAAGAGAGGTGAGAATTTCTCAAGAGAGTGCCGCACTAATATGTTGTTGCATTGGCTTGTAAACATTTTAAATACTTGCTAAACGGATTTTAAATTAATTACACTATCGGGCTCTGACCCATTTCTATTTCTCTTTCTCTCTTGTATATATATGTATATATTACAGGTGCCCAGCCACAGGGGCGTCTTGCGTAGGATCCCTTGGAAGGAACGCGCTGCATCTTAGGTGGGAGTTGCAGGCCACTTGCTTAGATGACTTCATTTATTTAACTCCACTCCTAGCATACTCATTTAGTGGGGCATGTGTCACCCTTTCCATTATTCAGTTATTTATTTGGACATTGTGATTCAGTTATTTCTAGTATTGCCACTTTGGGATTTATTATTGTCTGGATGTTTTACTTTAAGTTTTAATGTTGGGATTTAGTTGTTGAATGTTTAAATTATTTGGATTATATGTTCCAGGGTTATTGTGGTGTGATTCTTTAATATTGAATTGTTATAAATAATTAAATCTTTGTTTTTAAAATTAAATTTGGAAAGTAATGTTTAAAAATGGTTTTGACACTTAGCTTAATTTACTAGGGTGTTTAAATTGGAAAAGTTATTTTACGACAGTGATGCTAAGAATGAACCAACTGTTCACCTTGGTTTTAATTTAATAAAGGAGTGATCGCCTGGTATTTAATTAGGCGGGGTGTCACAACATATAGTCACGTTTACCCTATATATATATATATGTAACATGATGTTGCACCCCCGGGCTATATCCCATTAGTGCACCTAATCAATTCTGTACCCCCGGGTTATCACCCTTTAGTACATTTATTTAAATAATATTGTACCCCCGGGTTATCACCCATTAGTACACTTACAATACATTTTTTCACCCCCGGGTTATCACCCATTAGTACACTTATAATAATAATATTCTCACACCCCCGGGTTATCACCCATTAGTGTCTTTAACAGTAATAATACATAATAGACATACACACATCCCATTATAATAAATAGCTATTTCCCTTACCTACATATGCTTCTCTTACGCATTTTAGTTCCAACATTTCATAATAGTTATTAGGTTATCCTCCCTCTCGAAATCTCTACGGTATATTCTCCCTATACTTAATTCATTAAAGTATTTAGCTTTTCATACTTCTTCAGAAATTCTGTCTTACTTAAGTTTATTATTAGAAATTATATTTCTCATTTCTAAACTAATACACTTAAAACTGGATCCTAAGAGAATTTATCAAAACTTCACTCTGTCGCTCGAACGAGGTGGCAAGTCATTTGAACGGCTGCCACATGTCGCTCGAACGACTTCGAGCGACTTCGCACGAGAATTCGCTGTTCGTCCCCTACCCAGATTTTTCCAATGTTTTCCACCATTTTTAACCTCAAACCTTCTCAATCAACACCCCAAACTCCAAATAAATAGTTCTACATCGAACCCCATCAATAACACATGATTTCTAACATCCTAGAATCATCAATTTATTACGAATTGTTCATAAAACATGAAATCCCCAATTTAATTTTATCAAAACCCTAGTTCTTCCAATACATGTTCAAGAAGAGATTATTTCCATATTTGATCTACATATCAATTCCTTAAAACTTGATTTCCAGACTTCATACATTAAGGGTTTCAATCTAATAAATCACAAAACTTATTTCTACATTCAAGTTCATCAATTTCAACATTTTGATAACCTATAAAATAATCCTAACAACCCTACACTAACATGAATCCAATTAATACCAAAATATAGCAAGTTATAAACACTTGCCTTGAGTGAGTAGTCTGATTTCTGGATGTTGTTGGTATAGGTGTGTTCCCCTCATCCCGATCTACACGGTGGTGGTGGTGGTTGTGCACGGTGATGTCGATTTAGCCCTCTTCTCTTGGCAAAAGTTTTCCCTCACACTTCCTATGGCCGTTCTTTCTTTCTCTAGCTTCATAACCCTAATGCAAATGTTTTGGATGATAAATTAAGTCCTAATTTTCGTCCATTAATTAGGCCTAAAAATTCGATTTACCATAATGCCCTTTTGGGGTGCCGGTTAGGCCTAAAATTGCCCCGGGACCCAAACTAAACACCCGAGTATACTATTTCGACTATCTCGACACTTCCGGACTCAATGGTACACTCGAAATCATCATACGAGTTACTAAAAGTAATTGATATATTTATTCCACCAATTTAGTCTCGACACGACTCACACGCGCGTCTGACTTAATTTTCTAAAATGTCGTATTATTATCTCTCGACAATTTATCAAAGTGTATAGTTCCATATTACATATCGCACAGTAATATTAAACTAATAAGTATTAACCCTTAGCACGCTAGTTAATATATATTTTTATTGGATCCGAATTAAATAACAATTTAATTCTTCACATTTAAATTTACTTAATCCTGTTGTAATAAATAATCCCTTAATGATTTAAATCATCAAAAGTGTGGGGTATTACAGTACGTAGGTAGCTCATATGCTTTACATGGGCACGACCCCCTTTTTTTCACAAAATGCTATTATTTTGTTCCCCCCGAAAATGAGAGTTCATTTATCATTTACATGAACAAAAGGATTATGTATGCCTTAGTGATTGGTGTAGATAATTCAAATGTAAATATCATCAAGAAGCACAATAATATGATTAAAATCCTTTTTATTCCATTTTAGGAAATTTTGGTAGAATTATAGGAAATATCACTAAATGGAGTCAAACAACTACCCCTACCAACCTTGACTATCCTAAAATCAAATTAAACCAAGATAATCCTAAAATAAACTAGCCAAAACTCCCCAAATTTATTCACATACCCAAATACAGAACCAACTTCACACAAAACAAACTTCACAAATAACCATCAGCTTCACGAAAGAGTTTACACACAGCCAAAAGATCCATCCCCATCATTATCAACATCTTGAGGTACCCAAACTTCTCCTTCCTGGATAGTATACCAAAGGCACTCCATGGAATGGTAAGCCAAGACTAGCCTAGAGGAAACCACCACACCCTCTCCATAGTGTCAAACTTGGCAAACCATCTATGCCCGGTCTCCTCGGCCAACATCTTAACCACTACCCTCCTCCACAACCACTTCATATAATCCCTAGATTAGGAAGGATAAGTCGACGGATGATGATTCTCCCACAACGATCCTAGTTGCATGCACATGCTTTTCGTCAAATCCTCCACAAGGAAGAAGCCCAAGTGATGGGAAGGCATAATCTGCTCCAACCCAACATGATGCAGGAGTGACAAAGGAAAATAGAAATACGTTTGATGGAGGCTAACTAACTGAACATACCCAATTCCAAAATGGGCTGCAATTCCCCCAACCAGGGCACTAACCAGCGCAGGCATCGAGCACCGTTCTCCATAAACTATTTTACCAAAGTCTCAACATTTGGGACAAAAATTGATGAAGTGGCGAGTGAAGAAATTCGGCCCAACTGCCAATGGATATTCAAGGGGACCGCCAAATAGAATCTCTTAGACAACCACATGAACAACATAACGGGGATTCCTCTCAGAAACTTGGAACGACCTTCCCGCCAAGCATTTATACCGTTTAAGGTCTCCTCTAGTATCACCATAGAAGGTTTGCGACGGTATGACATCCACACAGCAATGGCAACCAGTTGAGGGTCCACTAGTAGGTACCCGATCACCATTAAGAGACTCAAAGTTGGGCCCAATGCAGTAGCTCTAGCAAAACAAACATCATTACAGCCTTTTCAACACACCAGATTCAGCACAATCCAATAAAGGCGACAAGTCTTCCCACTTTACAACCCAACTTTCTGTCTCCTCGTTCTTATAGCAATCAAGCCTCCAAGGCATTCCACTACTCAAAAATAAATAAATAAAACTCATTTTTTCTACTAAAAATAAATCCCTTCAAAAGGGAAGCTCGTTTTTAACCAATTCTCCAAGGCCACCTTCTACTCAAACATATTCAAAGATTCCCTAAAAACACACTTTTCTTACTCTTTCTAAAAATAAAAACTCAGCAGAAAATTAAAGTGCATGTAGAGTAAGCCACTAAATCAACATAATTAAATAGAATATGCATATCTTTTTGCCTTTTTGTGTCTCTTTTTCGGTGCAATGATGCTACATGAAGCACGCAATATGGTCAACGCCAAGCTCCTGTAGTCAACGATGAATCTGTAAAAAAATCCAAGGGATCCATCCATCATAGTCAAAAGGTATCCTACATCCCCAATAGAGATTCAAAAATCCTACCCTTGCCTAACGCCTCCTTCCCCGCCTCAGGTATCACCCCCAGAGATCAGTCCATCTCTATATCTAAACCCTCGCAATCAATCCCCAGCAGCTGCTGAACCCCAAACACCCACTAATCGGCACTATCCCTTCCCCTTACCCTTACCCTTACCCTTCCCTAGGCTATATAAAAGATCATGCCACTACCATTTGGAAACCCTCATAACCTGTAGTCCTACACCCCCTAAAATTTCATATGAAAAAATCCCATAAAATGCAAGAAAATTCCAAAAATTTCCCCAAAAATTCCTAAAATTACCAAATAAATACTAGAGCACTCCTTCACCAAGAAAATCATTTTTCAAGCCCCCAAATCACCAGTCAAATTAAAACCAAATTTTAAACACCAAAGTTTAGTGCGTTCGTTACCACTCCCCAACGAAAACTTGAAAACTTCATCTTAAATAAAAAATTAGCTTGTATCAAGGAGTCGGTTTGTATGGAATGATGACTGTGAGAAAGGCTTTGAAAATTAAAATGGTAAGTTGACATCAGCTCCAATATTGACTATTATAATGAGTACAAAAGGTTTAGTTAATTATAGTGATGCCTCGTATCAAGGACTCAGTTGTGTGTTAATGTAGAATAGGAAGGTAATCGCTTTTGCGTCTTGACAGTTAAAGATACATGAATGCAACTACCCTTTACATGATCTTGAGTTGCCCATAGTAGTTTTTGCACTAAAGGTTTGGAGGCATTACTTATATGGTGTTAGTTGTGAAATTTTTACTGACCATCAAAGTTTAAAATACTTGTTTACTCAAACAGACTTGAACTTGAGGAAAAGGAGGTGGATATAACTTATAAAGGATTATGAATGCACAACATATCACCATTCGGGTAACCGTAATGTTGTTACTAATGCTTTGAGTAGAAAATCTCTAGGTAGAGTATCTTGTATTTATTGTATTTGAGTTGACTAGTTGAGAGAGTTAGCTTTAATGGTGGTGGAATTAACTTTAAATGAGTCTTGTGGAATACTAGCACATTAAAATATTAGATCTACGTTGATTGATTAGATAAGACAAGCACAGGCAGGAGATATAGAATTGGATAAAGTTAGAGACAATATGGAAAACGATAAAGAAAATGAATTTTCTATTCATGATGATGACATTGTTATGTACGATAACCTTTTGTGTGTACCTGATGTGCCTGATTTGAGGAGAATAATTTTAGATGAAGCCCATTGTTCTTTATATGCTATGTATCCAGGAAGCACAAAACTTTATAGAGATTTGAAACAATGATATTTGTGGCCAGGAATGAAACACGGCATCGTAGATTTTGTTGCTAGATGTCTATCTTGCTAACAGGTGAACGCGGAGCATCAGAAGCTAAGTGGTTTACTACAGTTCTTACCTATTCCTGAGTGGAAATGGGAGCATGTTACTACATATTTCTTTATAGGCTTACCAAGATCATCACGAGGGTTTGGTTCTAAATGGGTTGTCGTTGATAGATGAACTAGGTCTGCACATTTCCTTCCTGTTAAAACTACTTACTCCAAGAATAGATATGCCAAAATATATGTGGATGAGTTTATGAGACTCCATAGTGCACCTGTTTCTAGTATTTTTTATCGAGATCCTAAGTTTACTTCTCACTTTTGGCCTAGTTTACAACAAGCTTTAAGGACTAAATTGAAATTTAATATAACTTTCATCCTCAGACTGATGGGTAGTAAAAAAGAGCGATCCAGAAAGTCGAAGACATGTTATAAATTTTTGTATTATAGTTCAAAGGAAGTTCGGATGAACACTTTCACTAATAGAGTTTGCTTATAATAACAATTATCATTCGAGTATTGAGATGGATACTTATGAATCTTTATATGGGAGAAAGTGCAGGACTTTGATGTGTTGGACTGAAGTAGGAGAACGAAAACTACTTAGCTCAGAAATTGTGTAGCAGACTACTGAGAAGATAATTCTTATTCATAATCATTTAAAGGTGGGACAAAGTTGATAGAAAAGCTATGCAGATAACCGAACGAAAGAATTGCAATTTGAGAAAGGTGATCGAGTATTCCAAAGTTTTTCTCCTTAGAGAGGGGTTATGAGATTTAAAAATAAGGGCATACATTGGCCCTTATGATATAGTTGTGACACCCCGCTTTAAATAATAACGGGTGGCCATCCCTATACTAAATTAAAACAGGAATCTCAAATGGATCACTCTTAGAATCAACTGAAGAAACTAAAATAAATCAGGCTAACTACCCAAAACTATGAAAGAGGATGCAAAAATTGAATAAAAACATACAATGGATATCAAACCAACAATCAGAATGACTATTAGCAAGAGTAAAGAATATACATGCTCAACATAAAGAATGGATATACTCACAATACATCATAAGTACATAGTTAATATACCCGAATATGCGGTCAGGTCACGGACAATGCGACATCCATAAAGAAGAAATATAAATAGCTACAAATAACCCTTGGGTATAAAAACGATATACAAATGATTCCTATCAAGATTTACAAAGAAGTAGGAAGCGACTACAATCTAAATCCTGCCACAGTCCGCAACTGTTATGGCTCCCAAGACTCTGGATAGAAAAGCATTCGGTATCCATGCGGTAGTACACCTGTAGTAAACAGTATATATATATATATATATATATATATATATATATATATATATATATATATATATATATATATAGAGAGAGAGAGAGAGAGAGCAAAAGAGAAATATAAATGGGTCAGAGCCCGAGGTGTAAAAATGTTTGCAGCAAGTGTGTTAACCGTGCGTAATAAATATAAATGCACTATTTCATAATTAAAGTGGAGTAGCACTCTTGTGAAACCCCCAAACTCACCTCTCAACTACAGCGCGCACCTAATCGTGTCCTGGAACCTTAATTAATCTACCCGACACATTTAAGGACCACCTACCTCACTGTACGCATAGCCTATACCCACATGACCTTCCAACTTAACATAGCCCCAAAATCCATTCCCTTCTATCCCCACATCAATATATATATATATATATATATATATATATATATATATATATATATATATATATATATATATATATATATATATACACACATGTGTATATGCCTTACCAGGCTATATTAGTTCTAGTTTTTTGCCTTCACAAATTATTAGTCTTAGCACGACACACATTATCATAAGTTTTAGCATAAAGAATTATATTCTCTAACAGCATACATTCTAGTACTAAAGACATAACTTCTCTCCACTCCCAACATTGCACTACGTTTCGTGTGTGGGGCGTCTCGCAAAGAGAAATTCAAACAAGGAACCCCCCGGTAAACTACCCCTGGTAATGTTTATCGTAGGGATCTATTATGTCCTCCACACAAATTCTACTACTGCAACTACCTAATTATTTTATACCATCTCAAAAAACACAATTGAATCTCTATTTGAATCATTGGGGTCGATATAACTGCAATTGTCTCTAAGTGCGATCCTTCGACCCTGATAAACTAGTACACCAAAATCATCCAAGATGTACATACTAGAAAATTCACATCACCTTCACCTATAGGATATATATATATATATATATATATATGCAGTCATTCAATCCTATAACCACGTATACATAACACACATAATGTACACTTTGCAATCCACATAACATAAACGGTTATAGGATACCAAAATAATGCACCATGCTATCATCTTCTAGGAATTACTCGATTTCTCCCAGGGTCACCAGCTATCGGACTATTATCACACCGCCATGGGGACAAAATCAATCATAATGCATGGGAAGCGATCATAGTTCCTAACCGGAAAGTGAGAACGACTCATACCCAAGACTTCTCACCCCCAAAATAAAATCAGACAAATAAAAATGGACGACTATGACCCGGGGACTACCCACACCGCTCACCCTCATCACTCAACTTCCCATGATAGCATGTGTCAGGTATGCTCACACAATCAGTATATATACATCATTCACGCTATATATATATATACTGGTATATGATCACATCTTATATACAAACCATCACACACGGTATAGATATTCACGTCATATGTATACACATAAATAAATATCTATACATATATATATACACACACACAAAGATATACACACTATCTCTCGTCCGTATGTATTAGACTTTATAAACTCATCTATAAGTATACATAATCCTCAATATACTAGCCGTCGTTCCAAGCTTATTAACTTAATTTGTTATACAAATATGATCCCTCACTTGAAGTATAGTCATCCATATCCTATGATATGAATAGTCTTCCAATGCATCCAACATTAAGGTTACTAACCCACCGTTTAACGTATGTAACAATCACTATACATTCTGTCTATATCCGAATACACATCGATATATCAAATAATAATCCCGAATATAGGTATACACATAACTAATAGTTTGCGAACTTCAAGCTGCATCCTAAATTTATTCCATGATCCCATCAAGTATGGGAATCTACATTATGAATCACACATAGACATATAGTAACTCTCCCGATTAACATTACAACACAACCTTCTCGAGTTGATAGCACAATACCAAATTCATTCTTACAACCCCATCATACCTCGGAATATCTATTATTAATCGTGCATAAATACGTAATAACTAACTCGGCTAGAAATGCACACATAACTACTCTATTCGGTAATAATCTAAAGCATATGCCGCAATACCTCTTGACTTCAAACGCACATAAACAAAGAAGGACTATCTTTATAATTTATAACTATTTTTTGATAGCCCACCACCATCGTAATAGTATAACCCGCCGATCAATCAGTACCACAATCATTTCCTTACTAAAAGAGGCATCCTACCTTCATAATCGATTTCTAACATAAGTCCAAAAGTCCCTATTCATCCTAAGGCACAAATCCCTCAATATTATATCATAACCCTCCATACTAAGTTCATTAAGAAGACCGCTAAGAATAAAACCCAATAGAAAATGGGGTAAAAGAAAATTCCATTCCTGGGCTAAAAACAGAGGACCGATCGACCGGTCCCAGACCCCCGATCGACCGCGGTTCTAAATTTTTCCCTACGAATAATGTAGTAGGCTTTTCCCTTAGGGCGCGGTCAACCAACCCCCCAGTTGCGGTCGATCGACCATACTAGGTCTCTTGGCCCCTTTTTTCCTTTTTGAACGAACCCTAACTTTCCAAACACCCAATTTATCCATTTTCAACTATTAGTTTTCCACCCAAATTAGATTCCCAACATCAAAACTCATATAGAAATCTCATTATACAACCTTTAATATATGCATAAACATCAAATGCAAGATAAAATACCCCAAAGCTAGGTTTTGACATATAACCCAAAATTCAATTCTTTTGCCCTCAATTTATGAAATAAAATACACAAATGAATTGTTTAGCTAGATTAAACACTTGCCTCTAAATTGTAAAGGTTGAATCATCCTCGAGATTGTGTATTGGCCGAAAATCTCCAAGCTCCAAGCTTTCTCCTCTCTCATCCTTCTTTTCCTCTACTCTTTCTCTCTCTAGGGCTTTCTCTTCCTCTCTTAATCTCAAAAATGATATTTTCAATCCCACCAAGGCTTTATAAGCCTAATATCCAAAATACCCAATGTTAAATGGCAATACACACCTTAAATGACTCATTTAGTCCCATTCGAGTCAAACTAACATAAAAATATTCTAGAACCGAAATAAAACCGATGGACAGTCATTTTGACTGTCTCGACCCATTTGGAATAATTGACGCACTGAAAATCGTCATCTGGAATACTTTATAATGTCCTCAATTTTTGGGCCTCAATTTCCAAATTTTAAAGTTCTCCAATTTAAATAAATTTTATTTCTCCCAAAAATTGAATTTCTCAGTCCCAAAGTCACGGGGTATTACACAATTCCCCCCTTACAAGATTTTCATCTGTGAAATTTAGGGTATGCATATGACTTCGAACCTCATCTAGTTCTTACATCTACCCCCAAGATAATTATACCTATCTCTCCCACTTCTCAGAACGAACCATATAAACTTAAAAAAAATCAAACTAGCTACCCAGGGCGCCCATACACCCTGTACTCGAGCTCCACTCGTAAAAACATAACCCGTCTCCACTAGCCTTAAATCGTAATATAACTCCTTAAAAGATTATTCTATAATAGCGTACTAAGTATATAAAAAGATTGAAATTTCCAAGGGTCTAACTCTTCTCAAATCCTGACATTCGCTACATTCATGTGGAGGAGGTCTCGCAAGCGAAATCCAAACAAGGAACCCTCCCAATACATTACTATGTAGCTATATCGGGGATTGAGATCAGTTGAACGAGGATTAAGGTTTTATAAAAGATTTTCGAATCATATATATTGCCTGAAGGCCTATATAACAATATAATATAAAATAATTTCATGACTTTCAACACGCAAATCAAACACCTTATGTTCAAGATACAAGGCCCCAACAAATACAATACTCTAACCAATACCTAGTTCTCAAAACTAGCTCAACCCTGAGCTAAATTCTTCGATCAAAAATAAATATACTAAACTTTGAACCTCCTCAGTTATAAAAATCCTTAATATCACATCAAAGCATTGCCACAAGATAAGTTCTTCCCTCATTGTAACACTACAATTACCTGCCGTATCCTATCTATAAAACAATAACCTTAAAACCACTACTCAACAAACCTTATCAGTCCACACTTTTGGAATTCAATAGCATAACTCTCTACTAGATCCTCACGAGCCGATCTATTATCTCAAAAGATGCCATAGAAAGGCCGTACTTACCCACTCCTTCCTCCAAGGAAAGTTCGTACGCACTAAGGATATAGCGGCTAACCACTCGTTATACCTTACATGCGACACTCCAATTACCCCATAAAGCGTGACCTTAACGCCTGAGAAAGGTATTCTACCTTATACTTCCATAATCCAATTATTTCACTCCATCCCTGGGTCCCTCTACTCCTTCCAGGACAAGCCCTTCTTCCTAAGGCCTAATTCTCCTTAAAGAAACATCCTCCCAAAAATCCTTCCTAACCATCATGAAGGACAAGGCGCTATTGCGACCACTAATAACTCCTTCAGTCTTACTCAATAAACCCGAGTATCCAATTTCTTACTCTCTTCTTAAATGAATACGATACTCTTGAAAATGGGATAATGCCACATACCTTTCAGCGGTAAAAGTCAACAACACCAGGTTTCCTAACAAATATTGACTAATTCCTCAATCTCAACCTCCCCGGGACTTCACAATTCCCTTATCCTCAGTACTTACCTTATCGATCACAAAATTCTGCATTCGAATTAATTCTCCTTCTCACTCTACCACTGTCAGATCACCATGAGTCACCGCTAGAAATCTCTCCTTATCTCCTCCTGAATCGCGAAAAGAAAATACCTCCAGTCAAAGCGTACCCAAAATCTGTTATGGGTATTGTATCTCTCATCTTTCCCCTTCTTGGATGGCTTATTCTTGGCAACATCTGAGATGAAAGCAACCGTGTCAGAACGTCGTTTAAGTGAGTACACCTCGCAGAAAAGACAAACGTAGTGAACAAAACAATCCTAATAGTAAGGCTCTATATAAAGAATGCTTACGAAAGAACGCAGAAAACCCGAACAGATCCTAAAGACACTAGAACCTGATGCTCTGATAGCATCTGTGACACCTCGATTTAAATAATAACGGGTGCCAAGCCCTATACTAAATTAAAACATGAATCTCAAATGGATCACTCTTAGCATCAACTAACGAAAGTAAAATAAATCAGGCTAACTACCCAAAACTATGAAAGCGGATGCCAAAATTGAATAAAAACATACAATGGATATCAAACCAACAATCAGAATGACTATTAACAATAGTAAAGAATATACATGCTTAACATAAAGAAAGGATATACTCACAATACATCATAAGTACATAGTATACAGTGTATATATATATATATATAGAGAGAAAAAGAGAAACATAAACGGGTCAGAGCCCGAGGTGTAAAAATGTTTGTAGCAAGTGTGTTAACCGTGCACTATTTCATAATTAAAGTGGAGTCGCACTCTCGTGAAACCCCCAAACTCACCTCTCATCTACAACCCGCACCTAATCGTGTCCTGGAAAATTAATTAAGCTACTCGATGTGACACCCCGACTAATTAAATACCGGGTAGCTACTCCTTTATAAAATTAATTCAAAATGCCAAGTTGGCTCAGTTAATAGCATCACTGACGAAAACATTTTATTATTACTAACCACCTAGTATTTAAAAAAAACAAGTTGCCAAATTTTAATTAAAGTCCGATTAACATGCAACAAATGTAATGAAGAAATAAATAACACCATACACCATACTGAAGTAAAATGAATGACCATCACAATAGAGTAAATAAAGTCTGGAGGAAAAACTCCTCACTACAATCCCATAACTGAAAGGAATAAACTGAAACAATAAATGCTAAAGTCTGATAACTGAAATATAAAAGATGTCTCTAAATAGAAATGGGCAACATGCCCTACAACTGATAGATAGTGACTCTGGAATCCAAACGATAGAAGCGTCTACATGCGAATCCTTGTAGCTTCCACAAACAGCTACAGCTCGTCACCTGAATGAGTATCCTATGCTTGGTGTCCCTGTGGCTGGGCACCTAAAAAGGTTTTACAAGAAAAATATTTGAAAAGCAAACGGGTCAGAGCCCGAATGTGGAGTTATATTTTAAAAACCTGCAAGTGCTTTAAAAACATTTAAAACATTAAATGCAAAGTACATGTTAAGACGTGCACTCACATTATATTCTCACCTCTCGTCTAACTGTGCACTCCTAACGCAAGTACCCATCTATAACTACCCATACTACTAGCTAAGTGACAACATATCTAGCTAGACTGCCAAAGGTCCTGCCAATAATACTTGGTTCCATTTACATAATAATGCTCGTAATTAAATAGGGGTTTAACGTCAACTCAGATACTCAATGTGCAATATTTATAACTGTCAATTAACTCGTTATATTTCTCGAAACAATACCGTAATATAATTACAACATTAACATGATGATTCTCATTAATTAAATGTATATTATTCACATCATAAATATACAATACAAGCACCCCGCAACTAAGCTGTAGTGCACACATACTCTGCTATCCATCCCGGTACATCACGTACATAAGGATCACATATTCCGAATCTCTCAGGAATAGTTCAGATAACACAAATAACAAATAGTGGAGGCGAACACAGTCACCATCACATGGGTCACGCACATACCTACGCTCCCATGATCATGCAGACTTATTAATATCACAAGAAGTCCTTCTATGACCTATGTTCATCAAGGTACCAGTCTATATCCCCCCCGTAGGCACACAAGGATTAGAGGGTCCTAAGCGAACGTAACCTCCCGTGATAGCAAGTATGGTAGGTATGTCATACACACAAGATTTTATGCTAAGCATCCACACATCTTAGATATCTCAATATTAATAAAGTTATACTCTACGTCATTATAACATTATTCCAAATCCATATATTTCAAGTATCCCGATAATATATAATTTAAATGGTCGACACGTCTCAGGTCGTAATTCCTTAAACTTAAAACCTATCTCAAATAGACTATTAAGTCCCCCATAATTCTCACATATGACATCTTTATACCTAAGGTCTTTGCTTCTGCCCCAAACCTTATTTCATCAACTTATTCAAATTTGTACTATTAACCCAAATATTATCTCACATGACAAATTTCATTTATTGAGAAAAATTCCTCAAATTACATTCCAAATAAAGTCCCATCTCATAATCATGCCTACTGGTCTTCCTTAAAGTTAAGGGTATTCATAAAGTCTCTAATAATATTGTCCAAGGGTTAACACCACTAAAATTCAATTAAGGGAAAACTTCATTTATTCTGGGAAGGTCGATCGATCGACCTTGACCTTCGATCGATCGATTTGGTCGATCGATCGACTGATGAATGTCGATCGATCGATTACACAGGTATGGTTACGGACTGCTTCGATTTGCAGATTTGAAAACATCCCAAAACTTATTTTTAAAGCATGATTCACTAATATAACGTTATAGTGATGTCATATAACCATCCTACAACATTACTAGCGTCCATAAATCAATATTTCAACAACTAAAGGCTACATATGGATCAATCTTCATCAAAAACCTAGTTTTCTAATTTATTTCAAGAACATTCATAAACCTCATCTTAAATCCATTTTTTGGTATCACAAAAGTCAGTAATTCTCTTAATATGATCTTCCAGTAACATTCTACATGCAACCTATATCCCAAAAATTAAACTAATAACTCCAATCTTATGGGTTTTTCATTATCTTCCAAGAACACATAAAGTTTTTGAATAATCTAACATGGAAGAAGCATTCTCCGAAATTTAAATGGAATAAATCACTTGCCTTGATTGTCTCTGGATTTGGTGTTGGATTTGTAAGCTCTTTCTGCAGATTTTCTGCAGAATTCCTCCTCTTTCCCTTCCTCTCTAAGCTTTCTTCTTCCAAAGGTGGCTATGGTGGCTAGGGTTTCCTTTGGGAGAGTTGGAAGACTAAATGATAACCTACGTAGCTTTCTAGGTTAATAAGGGTTGGTTATTGGCTTAGTGGGTCTTATCCACATCAGATTTAATTAACCAAATTTTCGTCACTTTTAATTCCTCAAAACATGAAATTACCAAAATACCCTTTAAGTTGCCGGTATGGCCTAAAAATACCCCGGGACCCAAACTATACCTCCGGCTAGTGTTTTCTGACTATCTTGACCCTTCCGGACGCGTTGGCGCACTCAAAACGACCATACGGATTATAGATTTTAAATTCACTTTTTATTATCAAAATATTATACCGTGACGCGGCAGTCCCACGCGTCTCAACAAAATTTCTAAAATGCCGTATATAAATCCCACGACAAATTTTATAATACCAAGTTCATATATAATCATATATGCACATAATCAAATACTAACTCGTATCACATTAGTATTTATAACCCGGATTAATTTCCAATTAATATACAATTTAATTAATTAATCCCAAAAATAAATATAGTCAAAAGTACGGGGTATTACACTCGACACATTTAAGGACCACCTACCTCACTATACGCATGGCCTATACCCACATGACCAGCCAACTTAACATAACCCAAAAATCCATTCCCTTCTAGCCCCACATCAATATATATATATATATATATATATATATATATACATGTGTATATGCCTTACTAGGCTATATTAGTTCTAGTTATTTGCCTACACAAATTATTAGTCTTAGCACGACACACATTATCATACGTTTTAGCATAAATAATTTTATTCTCTAACAGCATACATTCCAGTACTAAAGACATAACTTCTCTCCACTCCCAACATTGCACTAAGTTTCTTTCATGGGGCGTCTCGCAAAGTGAGATCCAAATAAGGAACACCTCGATACACTACTGCTGGCAATGTTGATCATAGGGATCTATTATGTCCTCCACACAAATCCTACTACTACAACTACCTAATTATTTAATACCATCTCGAAAAAGACAATTGAATCTTTATATGAATACTTGGGGTCGATATAACCGCAATTGTCTCTTAGTGCGATCCTTCGACCCTGATAAACTAGTACACCAAAATCGCCCAAGATGTACATACTAGAAAATTCATATCACCTTCACCTATAGGATATATATATATATATATATATGCATTCATTCATTCCTATAACCACGTATACATAACACACATAATGTACACTTTGCAATCCACATAACATAAACGGTTATAGGATACCAAAATATTACACCATGTTATCATCTTCCAGGAATTACTCACTTTCTCCCGGGGTCACCACCTATTGGACTATTATCACACCACCATGGCGATAAAATCAATCATAATGTATGGGAAGCGGTCATAGTTCCTAACTAGAAAGTGAGAATGACTCATACCCCAGACTTCTAACCCCCAAAATAAAATCAAAGAAAATAAAAATGGATGATTATGATCGGGGGACTATCCACACCCTGCTCCTCAAGCTCGGGGCTCACCCTCATCGCGTAACTTCCCATGATAGCAAGTACCCGGTATGCTCACACAATCAGTATATATATATATATATATATATATATATATATATATATATATATATATATATATATATATATATATATATATATATATATATATATACACACACATATACACACTATCTCCCGTCCGTATGTGTGAGACTTTATAAACTCAACTATGAGTATACATAATCCTCAATATACTAGCCGTCGTTCCAAGCGTATTAACTTATTTTGTTACATAAATACAATCCCTCACTTGAAGTATACTCATCCATTTCCTATGATATGAATAGTCTTCCAATGCATCCAACATTAAGGTTAGTAACCCACCATTTAACGTATGTAACAATCAGTATACATTCTTTCTATATCCGAATACACATCGATATATCCAATAATAATCCCGACTATAGGTATACACATAGCTAATAGTCTGCGAACTGCAAGCTTCATCCTAAATTTATTCCATGATCCCATCAAGTATGGGAATAACTATTATTAATCACACATAGACATATAATAACTCTCCCGACTAACATTACAACACAACCTACTCGAGTTGATAGCGCAATCCCAAATTCATTCTTAGAACCCCATCATACCTGGGAATATTTATTATTAATCACGCATAAATATGTGATAACTAACTCGGCTAGAAATACACACATAACTACTCAATTCGGTAATAATCTAAAGCATATGCCGCAATACCTCCTGACTTCAAACACACATAAACAAAAAGGGACTATCACTATAATTTATAGCTATTTCTTGATAGCCCACCACCATCGTAATAGTATAATCCGCCGATCATTCAGTCCCGCAATCATTTCCTTACTAAAAGCTGCATCCTACCCTCATAATCAATTTCTAACATAAGTTCGAAAGTCCCTATTCATCCTAAGGCACAAATCCCTTAATATTATATCATAACCCTCCATACAAAGTCCATTAAGAAGGCCCCTAAGAATAAAAACCAAAATAAAATGTTGTAAAAGAAAATCCCATTCCTGGGCTAAAAACAGAGGATCGGTCGATCGGCCCCAGACCCCCGGTCGACCGCGGTTCTAAATTTTTCCCTAAGAAGAATTCACTAGGATTTTCCCTTAGGGCGCGATCGACCGTCCCCCCAGTCGCGGTCGACCGTCCATACCAGGTCTCTTGGCCCTTTTTCCATTTTGAACGAACCCTAACTTTCCAAACACTCAATTTATCCACTTTCAACTATTAGTCTTCGACCCAAATTTGATTCCCAACATCAAACTCATATAGAAATCTCATTATACAACCTTTAATATATTCATAGACATCAAATGCAAGATAAAATACCTAAAATCTAGGTTTTGACATATAACCCAAAATCCATTTCTTTTGCCCACAATTTATGAAATAAAATATACAAATGAATTATTTAGCAAGATTAAACACTTGCCTCGAAATTGTAGAGGTTGAATCATCCTCGAGATCGCATATTGGCCAAAAATCTCCAAGTTCCAAGATTTCCCCTCTCTCTTCTTTATTTTCCTCTTCTCTTTCTCTCTCTAGGGCTTTCTCTCCCTCTCTTAATCTCAAAAATGAGATTTCCAATCTACCAAAGGCTTTATAAGCCTAATATCCAAAATACCCAACGTTAAATGGTAATACACACTTTAAATGACTCGTTTACTACAATTCGAGTCAAACTAACATAAATATATTCCAGAACCGAAATAAAGCCCAAGAACAGTCATTTTGACTATCTCGACCAATCCGAAATCAAAATCGTCATCTGGAATACTTTATAACGTCCTCAATTTTTGGGCCTCAATTTTCAAATCTTAAAATTCTCCAATTTAAATAAATTTTATTTCTCCCCAAAATTGAATTTCTCAGTCCTAAAGTCACGGGGTATAACAATAGTGAAATGGGTTGGAGTTGAAGATTATAAATTGGCTTTACAACCAGAATTAACTTAGATACATGATGTTTTTCATGTATCAATTTTACGTAAGTATGGGTCCGATTTATTTCACAATTGATAAAGCTTCAAGATGACTTGACATATGTGGAAGAACCAATTGACATTTCATAATGAAAGGAGGGAGTGTTATTTAATAAAAATATTCCATTAGTTAATCCTTAGAAAATTTCCCCCCCACAATTATGGATCCACCAACTCCTCAAGTTCCTAAGGTTTTATTAACTCTTATTCTAAATCATAAAAACCCTTAAGTCTAGATCATTGAAATCCATAGTCATTATGATGTTGTCATATTCTCTTCATAAGGCGTTGTCACCAAACAGATCGACATGCAACATGCTCTAACGTTCATCATCAGGCTAGCCATCAAACTTGTCTAATTTTCCTCGAGCCTCCACTTACTCAATGTTCACATTAAATCAAGTCCTAAGGTTTCTTTGTTAACATCCAAGTATACCGGCACCTCTACTGGGATAACACAATCTAGTGATT
Source organism: Sambucus nigra (assembly GCA_949130495.1). Classification (NCBI taxonomy): domain Eukaryota; kingdom Viridiplantae; phylum Streptophyta; class Magnoliopsida; order Dipsacales; family Adoxaceae; genus Sambucus; species Sambucus nigra. Next base: position 260,150,272 of record OX422217.1, on the reverse strand, counting down.
GTCACTCGCCTAAAAGAAAACAACGTAGAACTAATCACCTAATCTCTCATCATAAGTTGTTTTAATTCTTCGGATCACATATCTTAAGTCTTTTCAAATTCTCAGGTTATCATAACCATAGAAGTTCCCTTAAGCTCGATGTTAGACTCGTATTTCTAGTCCAACGCATCGGGGGAAACATGCCAACTAAGTCCCAAATCATGCATATAACTAATATCTTTCCATAAGACCCTTCTATGAACCAAGGGTCACTCTAGGACTACAAACAAAGGGACACTCGTCTAAGTATTGCATTCATAGATTCACCATGGAAAAACATCACTATATGTTGTGGGTTCTCGAGTTTTAACACTGTACGATGTCCTCGAATCATGATACTTCTCTTACAACTAGAGCCACTAACTGCCATACTGGCTAATTGTAAGGTTTCTAATCCTAAGGTGAATGGATACTATAAGCAAAACGTTGGACCAAAATTGCATCCACCCTTACACATAACTTTATGCAATAATAAGGATATTTAGACAATGGTGTACGTAGTTACCGAGCTATATTAACCATGGTAGGTCCAACCGCTGTCAACTGGGACGAATCGTATCATACCACAACATGGTAGAAATCTTGAGAACCACAACTGCGAGAACACATTCCTTAATTACCAAAACTGGAAGGGATACAAAGAATTAAAAAGAAAGAACAACCATTCTGAGAAAACCCCATTCGCACGTAAAGGACTATGGTCTACAAAAAGAGAACTTACGCCACACACTTTGAAGTCTACGACTTCTCCTAAACATTCCCACTGGGTACTAATATAGTCACACACCCAGTCTCGAGTCAACAATCGTGAGGAATCGGATAAAAACGCTGATCTCCTCAAGAAGAATGTAACATACGAACTTATTGTTCTTAGGGAAGTCAAACGCTGGACTTCCCTCATTAAGGATAACGCTTCCTCCGTTTATCCTTGATGAATGTGAGTCACTCAGTCTACGAATCCCAACGCATTTGTCGATACCAAACTTATCCATCTTTTTAGTCGTCATGATATCGTGATCAACCTAATGCACCTGGATTTCTAGATATTTTATCGTGCCATGATCATATCCTCACATATCCTTAGGCAATACCCAACTAGGAGAAACATTCACCTTGTTATAACCTTTAATGACACAAAGTCATCACTGCGCCTATCTATAAATTCTATTGAAAGTTAATTTAAGTGACGGACACACCGATCGTTAATAGAGTTAAAACAATAGTATGTACTACATATGTATACGCATATTAACTCGTACTAGTTTTTCAAGGTTTTCTAGGAACTAATCCTTTCCTTTCAGGGTTATTCCAACTTTTTCTGTCAAGACATGCCGATATCCTAATCTTACCTCAATATCTCATCTTGTGTGTCATACTCAAGCCCTTATTATGGCATCATCAATTTAAGTCCCCAATACATTTCCTAGTACCCATCGAAATCAAGCACTAAACTTCCTACACTAGCCATTTTAGGGTAAACAAGCATCATGTCCAACCGAGGCACTAATCCTCAATTGCCCTTATAAGGTTATCTTACCTAGTTGTCTCAAATTATATGAACTCTTCAAGGGCTACACGATTCGACTCTTAAAATATGACTAATAACCTGAGATCCTTATTTGACCCTCGACACAATTATCGCAATGATACTAGTGTTTCAAAATACCAAACTTAACTGGTTCCCTAAGGACACCTGGCCTACCTCACATAAAAGTTATTAAAAACCCAGCAAGATTTTATCACCCGTGGCTCTCTAATGGAAAGTATGCTCTACAAATTTCTTAATATCCACATCATGACTATTAGGTACTCATAAAGACACTAGTCAACAATCCTTTACACATGGCACACTTTAATCATTGAACACCTCAAGGCATCCTAGCAAGTCGATTTTTATTTCCAATGGTGCCACATACAATCAGTCCCATGTACACTCTAAGACATCACTAAGCCACTAGGATGACTACAACATTAGGATAAAACCCTAATTTCTCCTTTTATTTGAACCCTGGCATAGGTGTAACCTATGACCATTTCCTTGAAATCCTACAATGTTCTAAAAACTTCCTCCCAAATGGTTGTGTCATATATCGTGTATCAAATTACACTTACACTACTAAGAATTTTGGCAGCTTATAGAATGTCATGTATTACCTATAAGACTATAATAACTCACTACCGATGCCACCAAGGATCCTATTCTTCAAAGGTTGCATTACACTCTTTATAACCACACCGTGGAAGGTTATCAAGGGTTCATTCCTACATTAACTCATCATCATCACACACATGACATACTCACCACTAATGGTCTGTAACTCTCACATAACTTATTAGATACATATTTCGATTGATAATTACGGAGGAACTTACTTAAAATGATAGTATCATATGAACTATGGACGAGTACACATCCTCAAGTAATAACCAACACAGTTTTGCATGATCATCGAGTTATCACATGCTTACGATATGACACTTCCCTAAGGATAAATTTCAACTAATCAAATTGTCATTACTAATTACCTATAAGCACCTAACTAAGGAACTTAATGCATCATTATCATAAAATCAATATCGCTTAGACACAATAGATTAGTCACCTAAACTTCACCGTTGACCTTAAATAACTCATGTTTCTAATTTTATGGACATTCTTCACCCTTACTAACATCTTAATAAACATGTCACCTAATTAAGGGTTAACACAAAGCACCTCACACTAAAGACCTCGATGTCATTAATATTGACTCGCACAGACACTCGTAAACTACTAACATGTCTAAATCAGAAGTGCATAAGCTATTAATGAAAACTAACTCAGTCATATGCAACTTGTGTAAACTAAGAACACTAACCAAAACTGTTACTAATCTAACATGATCGACCCAAAACCAACACCGACATCAAATATCCACTACTAACCTCAAAATGTCACTCCCAAAAGGGACCTCGAACCTAGGGATCTGATACCAGTTGTAATGCCCCGGCCCAAACTTATGAGTTACCCTTGGTCAACCCAATCTGATCGAAGAGTTAGGTGTGAAGTTCAATGAAACAACCTATATAATGTAGATAGTCCAGTTTTATTTAATTAAGATTTCATTTTTTTTAGCATACAACTCCAATTTAAATCAAACTATGTGAGGGACTAATGGGAAGCATCCCCGAAATCCAAGCATACAGAGCTTCTAATGTACAATAAAAAGGAAACTTACGTGTACAATGCTCTCAAAATACAGAACTACACCTAACCTACCACAACAAAGATGAGGGAATGAGCCAAATGCCTTGTGGAAACATATAATAATGCAATTTAGAATCGAATGGAAACGTAGACTTTAACACGTTATATCTATGTGCACATGCAACTACTTTATACACACACACACACACTATAATGCATTTAACCATTTTTATTCTAAAAATTTTACTCATTCCAATTAATTCACCTTAATCTTGTAAAGGACCCCTTTTGGCTTGACTTGACATTTATTTATCGATTTAACACAACCAGTTAAACACTTTGAACAAATACCCTTTGTTTAAGGAAAAACATTTATTCACTGAAATTGCTCTTTTACTCATACCCAATTTACTTTAGTATGTTCCTTGAAAATTACCCTTACACACGCACGTGGCGTGTTAGAAATAATTATTTTTCCTTAAAACCTTTCATAAACACACTCTTGTGTTAATTATGGGTTAAATCTCTTTAGTGTGGTCATCTTGGGTGGAGGCTTCCTTTTGGCGTGCGAGTGGTATTGGGACTTTTTTCAGGGCGCTTGTTCGTTGCCAATGTGGGATAGTATGTAGAGACGCTAGCCTATTTTGCACAAAATATGCAAAATAAATGTTACCTCTTCGAGAAAACGACATAAAATTCAAGACTGATGCTTGTAAAACCAAGTAGTTAAAAGGCCCATGGAGTAACTTACAGAATGGGAAGGTGTTAGGCAGCCATCCATCCCTTTCGGTCTCTCATGGGCATGTGTTAATATTCTCCTGTTAGACTCGATGAAGTGTGTGATTATGTACATAATATATATGGAGAATGGAATCGTTCAACTCGCGTCATAGAAAAGGGTGGAGGGAGTTCATCCTTAGGAGTGTTCTCAAAAAATAATAATTCAACATATAATGTAAGTGTTTGCCGAATCATAAGTCATTATAGAAGAACGAATGTATTCATTGGACTAGACATAAGCATGCAAGAATATGACATATATTAAGAATATATAATATGAAAACAATATGACAAATACGCATAAGGGAGGACTCTAGTCTCTGGATTTACCCATCATGCCTATGTAGCCTAAGGGCTATCAAAGCCCACATAGTTCGAAGATAGCAAAGGGTGTGGTTTAACCCATATATCCAAATGGGTTTTTTCGTTTATATGTGTGCATAGAGATAAACATACTTTAAGTGTGATGACATGTAGTGAGAATCCCTCTTTTGGAATTTATAGATAAGCCCTCTATTTATTTATTTATTTTATGAAAATAGACTATGTGCAAATTCAACTAATAAAGGTTTGAGATTAATGTATGTGATGTAATGAAATAAAGCGCTAAATTAGAAATATGACAACTAATACTAAAATAAGAGAATTTAGAGACAAGGATGGAGAAGTCGACCTCCTTATAAATACTTGAAGTGAATCTTTCATATAGATAAGTTGATATTACTATAGGGTGAAGGTGGTATGAGGATATGGGGGGAATTTACTAAATAAAGTATGAAAATGAGGGAATGGAATGTGGGAGATGGGCTTTTTAGGAAAGGAATATCTCTGAATTTAAGAGAATGTTTTCTAAATTTTTGGGATGGATGTTTAGGGGTGATTTTCAAAGTGATGCCATATCCTCTATTTATACGTCCAATGGGGGTGAGGATCGAAAGGATCGTAGACGTTCCTATCGACATAGAACCCCAAACACACTATCACTAGGAAGGGTCCTGAGGGTTCCATTCGACAGTCTGCGATAAGTTTTTTCAATAAATGGTTGTAGAATGCGAACTGTAATTCAGAATTGAGCTAGGCGTAGACTGTCAGAAAGGGTATTAAGATCCTTTTAAAAATTCATGAGGCACCCCCTAGTTTGGGAGTTGTCTGAGGTCAAACGGGGCTCGGAAGCTCCCATTGGTCACTAGACAACTTGTTTTCAGAGGAAAAAAGATCGCTCGTTCAAATTTTAAGATTGATTCGTTCACGAGAAAGACCATAGGAAGTAATATTTAGTGCCCTTTGAGGTATTATTCATCTCTGTTCAGTTCGAAGAGTTGACTGAGGTGAAATGGGGTCTGGAAACGATCAATGACCCTTCGAAGTAAAATGAATCATTCGTCCAAACCATTAGAAAGATTAATGCATGGGGTAGACCATTGAAAAGGGTATTCAAAAACCTTTAAGTATTAATTGAGATTCACTTAAGGTGGAGAGTTAACCGGAGTCAAATGGAGCGTGAGAGAGCTCAATGCCTCCAGATCAGTTTGTAGGGTAAAACACATCATTCATTTGAACTGTAAAGCCAATTCGAACAAGGTCCATGTGACACCCCGCCTAATAAGATACCGGGCGATCACTCCAATATATTATTATAATAGGAGTCTCATAGGGGTCATTCTTAGTATCACTGTTGAAAATCCATCTAATTACTAATTACCTATTAGGCCGGTGTCAAAATTTTATTTAACTACTCTTTTTTTATAACGAATACAATTAAAACATCCACACAGTTTATGTGTAAATGAAACTGAAGTGAAATAAAGCAACCGAACAATCGGTCAAAAATTATACAACCATATCGAATGCCGTGCTAAAAGAATAAATAAATGCAATTGGGATATTCACCCAAATGTTTATACCGTACTTCCTATCTAGAGTACAAGAATGGAAGCGGCTATCAAAAACCTGGAAGCATCCACAGCTGCTGCAGCTGACGTATGACTCGAAAGAAGTGCCACCCAGGCTTCCCGGTGTCTGGACACCTATATATATATATAGCAAGGGAGGAAAATTAGATAAACGGGTCAGAGCCCGAGTTTGAAAATATTTAGCAAGTGCATAAATGCTTTATTTTTGAAAATATGTTTAATCTCATATTTAAATTGCTATCGCACTCCCATGAGATACCCCTCACCTCTTTTCTAATAGTGCACCCTAGCGCATCCCTCTATACATCCTAGTTAAGCTACTATGTTAAACTAGTCTATTTTCCCTAGTCTACTAGAAGACTATAACCTAAGTACTAAGGGATAAACTTCTCTCCATTATCAACATTGCGCTAAGTTCGTGTGTGGGGTGTCTCGCAAAGAGAAATCCAAACAAGGAACCCCCTCCAATACACTACTACTTGGCAGGGTAAATGGTAGAGATCCATTAGGCCCGTAACACGAAACTAATGTATAAATACATATATATATATATATATATATATATATATATATATATATACATCTTACAATATACATCCGGATAATGCCTCCCAGACTGAGGCTTACCAATTCAATTTCATCTTTATAATACACATCCGAATCTATATCTCGGACTGAGGATTCATATATAAAGTATTTACCAATACTTATAATATTTATCTCAAAACTTTCCATTTCCTTTCTTATATCCAGGAAATGTATTTAAAAGCCAACTCATTAGTATGAATTGCTTCCACATATCATATAACCTTTTTAAAAGCCAGTTTTATTAACATAAAAATGCTTTTCCGTTTTAAAACATCCCATTTCCCTTCTTACATCCAGGAAATGTATTTAAAAGTCATTTCTATTATCATAAAAATGCTTTTCATATCATATGCTTCCACTTCCCTTCTTCCATCCGGGAAGTGTTACCGAAGCCAACTCATTTATCCCATTTCCCTTCTTCCATTCGGGAAATGTATTTAAAGCTAATATATTGTCATAAATTGATTTAACATATCTAAGACCCCCCCTCCGGGTTTCCCCACAGGACGCACCCCTAAATGGCTATCATCTTCCAGGGCCTATCAAAAAAGACAACCTGGGAACCTAACACATCGTCGGGAAGCGACCATATGCCTGCGGGATAGTCATGACCAAACCCAGAATAACCTAACCAGCGCAGAAAAATATAATCGCTCATACGGCCTATAGGACTATATCCACCCTGCATTCATTAGCCATGAGGCTTCACGATACGCACGCAACTTCCCTTATGATAGAGATTTAGAGAGGTATGTAACCATGTTTCATTATTATGAAAATCATCTCTTTTTCATTTTGAAAACATTCATATTTTATTTTCAAAATCATTTATTCTCATGAACATATCTAAACCTTGTTCTCATACACAAGGAACATTCTATATAATACACATATATATCATATTTATACATACTTTAATCGCATAGTATATATATATACCATGTATTCCTCCTCGAATATATATATGGCTATAATTGCCAATCTCATCTAGCGATGACCAATAATCCCAAAGATTCTCTCAAAGAATCATGATCATGCATTCATATACGCATGATACTAAACCCAAAGTATTTCCTCACTTCGATAAATAATAATTACCTTAATCACCTCTTAAGGATTTATTGGGTATCTCCAATTATACTAATTCACTCTAAGTGATTACACACACACACACACACACACACACACACACACACATATATATATATATATATATATATATATATATATATATATATTCCCAATTCCTCAAGTCCTTTAGGACATAACCGTCTATAATACTCTAATTTAGAGGGTCCTTAAAATTTAAACTCAAAGAGGAGAATGAATAACAATCTCCAAAATCTTGGGCTGAAAACAGGGTACCGGTCGACCGCGGTTTATGGATAAGCCTAAGAAACCAACCAGTAAGCCCTTTTTCTTGACGCGGTCGACCGGCCATAGGGGCGCGGTCGACCGGTCACACCAGATCCTCAAAACTTAATTCCTCAAATCCTCCATCCAACAACCCAATTTCCTTATCGGGGGTTCTAAACTACACCAAAAATCATCCCAAACATCTACACGATTAATTCTAGCCTTTATTTTTCCAATTCCCGATTTGATTTTCGAGTTGATGATTTCAACCTGGAACTGCCATCTTGTAAAAATCATTTCAAATCGAGGAAAAATTAGAAAAATATGCGATTGGTGCCCACGTGACCGTATAGAAAAGATCTACAACTTTCGTGTTTTGGATAAGAGCTAAATCATTTCTCTTCTTGGCCGACATGACCCCACAAGCCACGGGTTTACTATTCATTATCTTCCCCAAAATCCCAATCTCCATTTTTCTCCATTTTTTGTTATTTCTAACCTCATCCAACAACTCAATAAACATCTAATCTATGTTTTAAAACTAACACGTCAATTATTTTTGGATATTAAACCATTTACCTTAGATTTAAACCCTAAAACCATAAGAACCCAATTTTGGCATTTCTCCCATTTCAATTCAATTTTATACTCCATTAACATGGTTTTAACACTAAAAATCTTTAAGAGTTTACATTACATCAATATGTAAACTCATATCTAAGTTTTCCAAATTTTATTTTAGGGTTCTACCAACTATGATATGAAATAAATGCATAATTGAAATAAAGCAATTAAACACTTGCCTAGAGGATGAAATCCGACGACCTCGAGTAGAATTCGGCGGAGTTTGGACCGAAACTTCCCTTTTTCTCCTCTTTTTCTCTCCTCCTCTCTCTCTTCTCTCTTTCCTTTCTTATTTTTCTCTTTTCTTTCCCTCTCTCCCTCTTTATATAGGAAGAAAAGGGTTTAAACCCTTAAAACCCCAAAACGACTCGTTTACTCAATTTCGAGCCCTTTTTAACTCTAAAATTCCCCGAAACTCAATTTCGACTTTCGAACACTCTTTTTCGACTATCTCAGACATTTCGAGACTCACGGCGTATTCGAAATTTCCATCCGAGGTACTTGACCGCAAATCACTATTTCAACCAAAATAAATAAATGCAGTATTCCCATTAAAATATTATCTTCTGTCGCTTTACCCGACAACGAGACATTATTAAAATACTCCAATTCATTTACTTAACACAAAAAGTAAATATACCATCCATCGAAAATCATTAAATGCTCGAAAATCCCAAAAATTGCTATTTCGAGGAATTCTCCAAATTGCCAAATTTATACCCAATTATGGAGTTTAATTATCTCCAAAAGGACAGGTTGTTACATACTCCCCCCTTACAACGGAATTTCGTCCTCGAAATTCAGATACAACCTACACCGCCAATCCTAGAATCACTCCAAAACATAATACCTCAACGGGAACGATACTAACCCAATGGTTACCAACCATATACTATACGGCTACCACGATCGTAAAGTGACTCTAATAACGTCACATTGTACCCTTCATTTATCATGCCTCTCGGCATGAATTTCAACTTTATATACTACGCCCATCCTATTTTAGGCAGTATATAAAGCCATCTCACCAAGGTGACCATACACTTTTCTAACTTGTGCACATCTGCACAAACATTACGAACGTCCGACACTTAACACTCTTTCTAAATGAGGGTCTCCTTTCCTCGGTGTAATACTCACACATGGGTCCTCTCAACCCACAAAATGCAATTCTCCTAACCTCGGCGCCACTAACTCTATCGAACCTACATCCTAACAATACTACGGTCTATGCGCTACCCTACCTACACGAAGCGATTATAATCCTAAATCTGTCCCTAGCGCCCAAGGCCTCTCTCAACTTTCGACATTAGCTCGGTTTCATGCGTGGGAGATCTCACAAAAGCTAAATCCAAACAAGGAATCCTCCTGTTACACTACTCCCTTGCGTTGTCAGTCATCGAGATATAGCGACCTAAGGCACATCGGCGGGACATCCTAAATCCTACATCACTAACCTATGAACGCATTCCTACTATTCTATCCTTCCGCCCATATGAAAGGAAACGTAACTAATCGAAGTGCCCAATCTCTGTAAGAGCACTACGTACATCACACCTAACACATATACTTTCTCAAATTTTTTCCTTTTTACTAAGGCCTAGCCATAATTCTTAAATCAATTTCTCTAAGTCCTACTTCACTCACCCACTTATGGAGAGAGGACCGCTTTAGTGCCTTTCCATAGCACAATATTTCCATAACCATACTGTCATCACATGGCTCATAGCCTATAGTGGTTAATCCACACTATAGGACTTTTCCACAAAACCCACATCCTTGCATCCTATAACATCTCTCCACTCCCGACGCCGTTAAGATTCATGTGTGGAGCGTCTCGCAAAGAGAAATCCAAACAAGGAACCCCTCCACACACTCGTACTTAATTTTGTCGGTTATGGAGGTCCGTTATTTTCGAACATGCAACCGGGACACCCTATCCCCTCACTCAACAAAATGTGGTTTGAACTCCCGACTCTATCTAGGAGCCACCCCACTAAGCGCACCGCACTACACTCTATCTCTGTGCAATCAATAATGAGCTTAGACTCACAGCTCAGCAATTAACCCGGCACCCCTCAAATCATATCTATAATGTTGCCACATATACAAATCATGATAATGAAACCTCTGCTCATCGAAGTTCCATCTACCCATAACAATAAAGGCGAACTCAACATGTATCTAGGTGAGACACCGCACCAACCCGTTCCACCCTGGAACTGCGAACACGATAGTCTTGCCATCATTAGCCTGCTATCGCTCCGAACAACCAATAACATTATATACTCACCATATTACCATACTCATGTATATATATATATACATATATTCAATATATCAACACCCGCCTTTATGGAGAATGAGGTAAAGTAAAATTCCGTTATCGCGGAAAACACACAAACATACATTATATAATGTTATCGATACCTCCATAACCCAAATTACACACACGAGTCTAGGGCTAATAAACACCGCAACATAATCTAGTCACACCAAATATACCCCCTTCATTGAGGTAAAACTCACAACAACAACTTTTTTAACAAATTCCCCGGGTGGATGTCCACCAATGGGGTCCTCAACCATACACATTTTCCATAAGTGTTAGCAACACTTCTCTAGTGAGCCTATCATTCCTCGAAAGGACTCATTCTTCATTGTACCTACCTCACCTCGGTACAAGATTCACATCTCCATATTACTCTTTATTCACCGTCGACCTGTGGCCGAACCTTATGTGAATAATTCCCAAAACAACATTCTTTTCATTCTTGCTGAATCACGGGGACTCACGGTTAAAACTATCCCTAAGATCCCTTTCGAATCCTTACTTCACTGGGAAATTCAACTTTAGTACCACTCTCTACTATGGCGGTACTACGGTACCCATAACTACTATACTTGAGTAGTCGCCACCCAAAATCCTTAGCAATCACTACAAAGGAAGTGACTTCTACTATGGTTTACATTCCCGACTTCTACCAGCTGCTCCAACTAAGCCTCACCTCCTGCTGCCATCCAAGCCTCGCACACGAATCTCAAACGAGCGCGCAAAAGATTTACTATAAACTTCTAACATGGCAGGAGAACGAGATCTCACAAGAGAAATCAACAATCCTAATCTTGAGGCTCTATAACAAATCGAGAGCAATGCTGAAAGCGTAGTACATCCGCACAGATTCCTAAGGACACTAGAATCTGATGCTCTGATACCATCTGTGACACCCCGCCTAATAAGATACCTGGAAATCACTCCTATATCAAATTATAACATCAGTCTCATATGGATCATTCTTAGCATCACTGTCAAAAATCCTTCTAATTACTAATAACCTATTAGGCCGGTATCAAAATTTTATTTAACTACTCTTTTTTTATAATGAATACAATTAAAACATCCACACAGTTTATGCGTAAATGAAATTGAAGTGAAATAAAGCAACTGAAAACTCGGTCAAAAATTATACAACCATATCGAATGTCGTACTAAAAGAATAAATAAATGCAATTAGGCCATTGACCTGAATATTTATACCGTACCTCCTATCTAGAGTACAAGAATGGAAGCATCTATCAAAAACCTGCACGCACCCACAGCTGCTGCAGCTGATGTCTGACTCGAAAGAAGTGCCATCCAGGCAGCCTTATGTCTGGACACCTATATAATATATATATATATATATATAAATAAAGAGAGAGAGAGAGAGGAAAAGTAGATAACCGGGTCAGAGCCCGAGTTTGAAAATATTTAGCAAGTGAATAAATGCTTTATTTTTGAAAATATGTTTTATCTCATATTTAAATTGGTATCGCACTCCCATGAGATACCCCTCACCCCTCCTCTAATAGTGCACGCCTAGTGCATCCCTCTATACATCCTAGTTAAGCTACTCTGCTAAACTAGTCTATTTTCCCCCGTATACTAGAAGACTATAACCTGAGTACTAAGGGCTAAACTTATCTCCATTCTTAACACTGTGCTAAGTTCTTGGGTGGGGTGTCTCGCAAAGCGAAATCCAAACAAGGAACCCCCCCGATACACTACAAGTTGGCAGGGTTAATGGTAGAGATCCATTAGGCCCGTAGCATGTAACTAATGTATATATATATATATATATATATATATATATATATATATATACATCTTACAATATACATCCGGATAATGTCTCCCGGACTGAGGTTTACCAATTCAATTTCATCTTTATAATACACATCCGGATCTATCTCCCGGACTGAGGATTCATATATAAAGTATTTACCAATACTTATAATATTTATCTCAAAACTTTCCATTTCCTTTCTTATATCCAGGAAATGTATTTAAAAGCCAACTCATTAGCATGAATTTCTTCCACATATCATATAACCTTTTTAAAAGCCAGTTTTATTAACATAAAAATGCTTTTCCGTTTTAAAACATCCCATTTCCCTTCTTACATTCAGGAAATGTACTTAAAAGTCATTTCTATTATCATAAAAATGCTTTTCATATCATATGCTTCCACTTCCTTTCTTCCATCAAGGGAGTGTTACCGAAGCCAACTCATTTATCCCATTTCCCTTCTTCCATACGGGAAATGTATTTAAAGCCAATTTATTATCATAAATTGCTTTAACATATCTAAGACCCCCCCTCCGGGTTTCCCCACTGAACACGCCCCTAAATGGCTATCATCTTCCAGGGCCTATCAAAAAAGACAACCTGGGAACCTAACACATCGTCGGGAAGCGGCCATATCCTTGCGAGATAGTCATGACCACACCCAGAATCACCTAACCATCGTAGAAATATATAATCTCTCATATGGACTATAGGACTATATCCACCCTTCATTCATTAGCCAGGAGGCTTCACGATACGCACGCAACTTCCCTTATGATAGAGATTTAGAGAGGTATGTAACCATATTTCATTATTATGAAAATCATCTCTTTTTCATTTTGAAAACATTCATATTTTATTTTCAAAATCATTTATTCTCATGAACATATCTAGACCTTGTTCTCATACACAAGGAATATTCTATATAATACACATCTATATCATATTTATACATACTTTAATCGCATAGTATATATATATACCATATATTCCTCCTCGAATATATATATGGCTATAATTGCCAATCTCATCTAGCGATGACCAATAATCCCAAAGATTCTCTCAAAGAATCATGATCATGCATTCATATACGCATGATACTAAACCCAAAGTATTTCCTCACTTCGATAAATAATAATTACCTTAATCACCTCTTAAGGATTTATTGGGTATCTCCAATTATACTAATTCACTCTAAGTGATTACACACACACACACACACACACACACACACACACACACACACACACACACACACACACACACACACATATATATATATATATATATATATATATATATATATATATATATATATATATATATATATATTCCCAATTCCTCAAGTCCTTTAGGACATAACCGTCTATAATACTCTAATTTAGAGGGTCCTTAAAATTTAAACTCAAAGAGGAGAATGAATAACAATCTCCAAAATCTTGGGCTGAAAACAGGGTACCGATCGACTGCGATTTACGGATAAGCCTAAGAAACCAACCAGTAAGCCCTTTTTTCTTGACGCGGTCGACCGGCCATAGGGGCGCGATCGACCGGTCACACCAGATCCTCAAAACTTAATTCCTCAAATCCTCCATCCAACAACCCAATTTCATTATCGGGGGTTCTAAACTACACCAAAAATCATCCCAAACATCTACAAGATTAAATCTAGCCTTTATTTTTCCAATTCTCGATTTGATTTCCGAGTTGATGATTTCAACCCGGAACTGCCATCTTGTAAAAATCATTTCAAATCGAGGAAAAATTAGAAAAATACGCGGTTGGTGTCCACGCGACCGTATATAAAAGATCTACAACTTTCGTGTTTTGGACAAGACCTAAATCATTTCTCTTCTTGGCCAAATTGACCCCACAAGCCACGGGTTTACTATTCATTATCTTCCCCAAAATCCCAAACTCCATTTTTCTCCATTTTTTGTTATTTCTAACCTCGTCCAACAACTCAATAAACATCTAATCTATGTTTTACAACTAACACGTCAATTATTTTTGGATATTAAACCATTTACCTTAGATTTAAACCCTAAAACCATAAGAACCCAATTTTGGCATTTCTCCCATTTCAATTCAATTTTATACTCCATTAACATGGTTTTAACACTAAAAATATTTAAGAGTTTACATTAAATCAATATGTAAACTCATATCTAAGTTTTCCAAATTTTATTTTAGTGTTCTACCAACTATTATATGAAATAAATGCATAATTGAAATAAAGCAAGTAAACACTTGCCTGGAGGATGAAATCCGACGACCTCGAGTCGAATCCGGCGGAGTTTGGATCGAAACTTCCCTTTTTCTCCTCTTTTTCTCTCCTCCTCTCTCTCTTCTCTCTTCTCTCTTTCCTTTCTTATTTTTCTCTTTTCTTTCCCTCTCTCCCTCTTTATATAGGAAGAAAAGGGTTTAAACCCTTAAAACCCCAAAACGACTCGTTTACTCAATTTCGAGCCCTTTTTAACTCTAAAATTCCCCGAAACTCAATTTTGACTTTCGAACACTCTTTTCCGACTATCTCGGACATTCCGAGACTCACGGCGTATTCGAAATTTCCATCAGAGGTACTTGACCGCAAATCACTATTTCAACCAAAATAAATAAATGCGGTATTCCCATTAAAATATTATCTTCTGTCGCTTTACCCGACAACGAGACATTATTAAAATACTCCAATTCATTTACTTAACACAAAAAGTAAATATACCATCCATCGAAAATCATTAAATCCTCGAAAATCCCAAAAATTGCTATTTCGAGGAATTCTCCAAATTGCCAAATTTATACCCAATTATGGAATTTAATTATCTCCAAAAGAACAGGTTGTTACAGGCCAGACTATTGGAAAGGGTTTTCATATCCCTTTGAAGATTCATCGATATTTTTCTTAGGTGAGAAATTTTACTAGAGTCAAACAGGGCCCAAGATTGCCCGGTGGCCTCTAGATTGGTACTTATAGTATGGCTTAGGGTTTGTGGTGAATGAGTGAGTGCTGGGGACCTAACGTGGTGCTTAGAGGGGTCCTAGAATGGGGTTCCTACAATTAGGTTACTTAATTATGCATTTAATCACTTCACTTTGCCATTCCTTTTATTTCATGGACATTAACCAATTTCTTACATTACTGGCCCACATTATCTTTCAACCGGAACATTTATGAATTTCATTCAAGTTAAGTTGTCTTGAGTTGTCTTTTCTTATATTCACCTCAAAGCCCATATCTTGACATGTTCCACTTTTTTTAATATCATTTTTTGGAATCTTTCAAATATCCACACACTTTAATGGGCTACACACTACCGACTATGCTACCATATGATCTGGACAATGATTTTGAATTATTCACCCCATAGCGACGGGTCCATCTTAATTATTTTCGATGTCACTGAGTGGATATTAATTTGTTTAAACATTTATCAAATGTCAACATTATTCCAATTTTATCGGACGAAGCCAAAATCCAGGGATTTAACCTGACCTTGTGTTACACTTTGAGAATCACTATTTTTTTCCTTTATACACTTGAATTGATTTTATCCAAAAATCACTTTCATCTAGAACTATGTGTGTAAGACCTCTTTTCTAAAAATTTCATTTCATAAAACTGTTCCACTTTAAGTAAAATTATCATTTTACCTATTTACTTACAAACTTCCATTTTCCTTCATTTTTAAAAGTGTTATTTTCTCCAAAAACCTTTATTAAGTTATACATGCCAAATTCTTCAATTTTTTTAAATCACTAACTTTTGACACTTTGGAGTGATATGCTTTACAAGTTGGAAATATTTTCATTACTTTACTTTGTTTTTCTATGAAATCATTAAACATTTCCCTTATTAACCAATGTAGTCTTAAGGCCATACACTTATCACATCTTCCACACTTTTTCTCACACTTTAAGAGCTGAAATTTCTATTTCCTTTATTCCAAGTTAAAACTCTTTAAAATCTCCTCTAAACTTGTTTATATGCCTATCATCAAAATACTACAAGTTTATACATGACTTATTCAATAAATTTCATAACATTTGTAACAACATAATTTTCAAGACTAAATACATTTTTGATCTTCCAAAAATTGAATAAATGCCTATCTGTGTGAAAATTCCAATTTACAGAAAACATTGAAAAATTTATTCCTAAAATATCTTTGACAAGATAATAATTATTTTAACAATTTTTATTTCATAAAAATGTTTATCAATAAATTTTCTTAAAATATGTCCTTTTACTCAACATTATTGAAATCCTTTAAAAGCCATTTTATACCAACCATAGAATTACTTTCTTCAATTATCCATGCATTTCACTCTTAAACCCTAAATACAATACCAAATAGTAGGGAAATAGAGCCATAAACCTAAGTGCAGAGTTTTTCTCACCTCAAAGAATCTTCAATAATGATGGATTAATGTTGAAGAACATGACAACCTCCCACCTCACAAGGTGGCCTTGAATAGGTTGCCGAGCTCTAAAAAGCTTGATTCCATTGAAGCTCCTAGAAAGACCCCCTTCAAACTCCATTACTTTCTATTTCTTCTTCTTCAAAGACACCTAGCAACATCTCTAAAATCTCCATGTTCCTTAATAAATGATGTAGGTAGGTTTTATAGGCTAAAATGTTGATAAAGATGAGGTAAATACAGCGGTTAAATGGTGGTTGATGATGGTGCTAGGGTGGTGGAGGTGGTTGGTGGTGGCGAAGATCTTAAAGCTAGAGAGAGGAGGAAATTTTGATAAAAATATCTGCAAATGGAACCAAAATTCTTTAAATACCCCAAAAACATTTTGGCCAAAATCCTTAAAATGAACTAAACCCTATTCACGAGTTGATCTGCAACTATAGGAGCATGAAATGTGTCCTCGTCCAAGGGTCCACATTTTGATAACACTTTTTGAACTACATACATGAAATTTTGAAAGCCTCGTTCGATAAATAATAGGTATCATTCGAATGAGAACTCCTAATTTGTTCAAATAAAGTTGTTACTCCTTCAAATAAGAAAGACATCTAGTTCGATCTTCTTCAATGAGGTTCAACAAGGGTGGACATTCCTAAACAAAGGTTCCTCATTCGATGATCATTACAAGACCTTTAAAACGAGATTGAAATCACATTCAAACAACTTCAGTTTTAGTTCAAACAACCCTGAACTTTTTTAAAATTGATTTTAAGAACATTCTTTCTTCCAATTAGCGACTAACTTACCCATAATTTATCCCACAAGGTCCAAAGACAAATTGGGTCACATAAAGTTATTGAATCACTCGGGTAGGGTCAAATTCATGAGGGTGTTACAGCATATAATAAGGTTACCATGTTTTCTTGACAGTAATAAGGTTATAGTTCTTAGAATTGAAGTGGGCAGAACCTTATAAATGACTTTCGATTTTTGGAGATGAAACCCCTATAGGAAAAACATAACAAATATAAGTTAGTATCCAAAATTGAATCGATTCTTCCCCAATGAGAATAGATTTGTCCCAGAGAGTCGATTCGGCTCCAAGAGGCGATCTATTCGACTCTTGGGCTTGGGTTAGGGTTGGATTATACCAAGGTTTAGGAAATTTTTATGAATTCAAGAGATTATTTGGGACGTATCCAAGTGAGTGGATATTAAACACTATTCATTAATTGGGGAATTTAATAATTAACAAGAGTGTTAATTTTTAAAATAAGGGTGTTATCCGAAGGTTGATGAAACCTAATTGAGGTAGTTATGTGGACAATTACCTACTAATATTATGTGTTACATATACTCAATTATTAATTATGTGAACATACCCGTGCTCATGGGTGCCCTATCGGTTGGGTTTGCATACATTTTCAGATTGTAGCATGTGTTGCCACAGGTGGGTAAGGTGTAGTGTAGGTCATTATTTTAGGTCCAATGTTCACCAACACCGCTTGCAATGAGGCAAATGGGCTAGCCATATCTGTTTTAATCGTCAAGGGGTATGTACTATGAAATGGTGTACTGAATAGCAATTGCCCCACATATGTGTATTTTGTTTAGGTCTGTTTGGTGAGGGACTCCTCCGAACATACTGATAGAGAACGAACTGGACACCTAAGTTTTCTACATCATTAGACTACATAGATTTGCTCTTAATTAATTAATATATATATATATATATATATATATATATATATATATATATATATATATATATTAATTAAGATTAAATCCATGTAGTCTAATGATGTAGACAACTATTAATTAACACAATGTTACATAAAATACACAATGTGATGAAAAAATCTATCTTGTGGGTACTATGGTGGGGATTATTCTTAGGACTGAAATCATATGTGTATATGTTTATCTCCCATTTGATATTTATGCTAGATAGGAGTGGAAATTTGCGCTAGTCGTGTTATTTTTGAGTCGCATTGATTTTGATTTGAATATAAATATTAGGTACTCTTAAATCTACACAAGATAATTGTGTCATGTTTGGGTCATTTCGGGTTTTTACCATAAATAGGTTATCGTGTAAAAAATTTCTATCCCTACTAGATGCCTTTTATATTGTCAAGTTATTGTAGATACCGAATTTAATATTTGGTCTTTGGGTTAAGAATGAGTTACTATTACACTTAGATGCGAGGGTGAGATACTTACGACCTGCGAGTCACAATGGAAGGTGTGAAAAGTGAATTGACTGCATATTTATATATTGATTTTGTAAGTTAATTCTTTAAACTTTAGGGCACTGACCCAAATTATAAAATGTTTTTTTTCCAGGTTTTCCTAGACAAGGACAAAAGGGGTGATAGAGGATTAAACTTTAGGTTGCTCTTTCTTAGTAGTAGATCCAATTCACTGATTCTAGCATACGTTTATACACTATATTTTAGTTAATTTTTATTATTTTAGAGATTTTATGAGCATGAGCCCGAGATTTATTTATTCTAGTAATTTATTTTCCCGTTACATTTGGGATGGATGGCCTATGATTTAGTGGATTTGAGACTTATTTATTATCAGTTCACTTCATATGGTTTTATTATGCCTGTATATTTAAAAATAAAAATGACATATTATGGTTTGTTACACTTATCACTATTTTCCCATTCCCAACTTATATCAGGATATCATCCTAAGTATGCACACTTGTATAAATTTGGTAGAGTTTAGTGCCCATCCCACAACTACAGCATACCAAAATTTTTCCCACTGTCATTTGGGAATATATGTTGGATATGCTTCACCCTCAGTTATTCATTATGTTGAACCATTTAAAAGTGATGTGTTTACCTCAAGTTTTGCGGATTGCCACTTTGATGAGACAATCTTGTCACTGTTAGGGGAAGGAAGAATGTAATTAAA
Source organism: Sambucus nigra (assembly GCA_949130495.1). Classification (NCBI taxonomy): domain Eukaryota; kingdom Viridiplantae; phylum Streptophyta; class Magnoliopsida; order Dipsacales; family Adoxaceae; genus Sambucus; species Sambucus nigra. The sequence goes on along the minus strand of OX422217.1, from coordinate 260,130,327 downwards.
GTATAGTGATAATTAATGTATAATATCTAGGGGTACGAGTATGGTAAAAGTATCTATACTATTAGATTATTATATCTAGTTTCAAAACATATTGAGTTATAGTTTAAGATGTCCATAAAAGCTTCATGTTCAATACTAAACAACCAGACTTCTTCGTCTTCATCTGAAAAGATATCTCATGCCATGACTAATGATATTGTTTATTTAGGATAAAGGTAAATGTCCTAAAATCATTTAGTTTCACCACCATTGATTTAGCATAACTTAAATTGGATTTCTTTAGTTGGAAAATATGTTAAAAATTGTGTGTGAGTTGGTTTGGACAATTTGAACAAATACACAATGAAATATACTTTTCTTATAGAAAAATATGTTTGTAAAAATTTCATTCTTGTGTGTGTATTATAAGTATGAGTGTTATGGGTTGTGAACAAACATACTTGGAGTGTTTGCTAAAATTATTTTAAAATTTTTTATGTCAAATACTGGATCGAAATCTCTGGTCAAAGTCGCGGCTTGCCTCGCTGCAGAGAAAAGATTCTTCACTACTACGGAGATTGTTTGTTGGTAGTTATATCCAAGGCTAGGTTACATAGTTTTTTTACGTGACATGATTCAATGCAATTTTAGTAAGGTGATAAAATTCTTGATGCAACAAAGCTCTAATGACATCAGATCTGGTGGAAACGGTAATATTTCTTAAAGAATGCATTGTAAAACGTGAAGACTCTTTTTTTCTGCGATATTTATTATCGTGACGAAGAAGTAACCAATTTTTTTTGGCCAAGAATGACATAAAAAGACTAAGCTATTGTTTCCAAAAGTTGAAAAATTCTTGTTTAATTCATCTTCTTGTTTATATTAAAATAAGGTTAATATTGTTTAGAAAAAGATTTTAATTTTTTTATCTAGCTAAGAAATCAAATTTTCTTAAGAGTAAAAACCTCATTTGTATTTTTGAGATATTCATTATTATCATTCTAGTTTAAAGTTATTTGAAATTTGATTACATCTCTCAAGTATTGAACATAACATTTTATAAATTTTGTTCTTCATAACTTTCAATGGTTTTTATATCTCAAAAATACTTTTTGAGTTTATTTTATACTATCCAAACACTTTTTGAAACTTCTATCAACCTTTAGGACTCTAACACCATATGAATTTTGATCTACATTAGTGGATTTTCACTTGTTCCTTTGGGAGAAAGAGTTTTTTTTAACTTTAATAGTGAATTGAAGATTTGGTGCAAACATGTCATTATTAATGGATGTTGACACCTCTGATGTGGCAAGTGGTGGGAGAGTGATCCGTGCTTACTCTTCTAGATAGAATATGGAAAAAGTATCTTATGTATGTTTCACATTATGGAGTCTAGGATAGGTTGAAGTTTATAAATGATTTCTACATTTGTAAAAATTTACATATATAGTGGAAGGTGTCAGTTTTGCCCGATAGTTTTTTTTTTTTGCAAGGGTTTTTCCCTCATATAAATCCTCATATCAACTGCATGATTAATAATTTAGAATTTTTTATTTATCTTATATGATTCATGAACATATATTATTAAGTTAAATACACTTGTAAATCACTATTTTGTCACTTGGACACTAGTATTAACTTTTGATCAAATTTGGATTAAAAGAAAACGTTACCTTTATTTTGGAAATTATTTTTTTAATTTGGGTGGTATTTCTGTACATGAAAATTACATCAATCAATACAGAGCTATACCTCATTTTATTAGGTTTAATAACCTATAGGTAGATCTTTTATGTGTATGAATTCCTTTTGTGTTTGAGATTTTTGAGGATTTGCCTAATAGTACTTCTAATAATTATTCTGAAATTCATTCTCAGTTCATCTTTACATCTCGTCCTTCACTTGAAAATGAATAGAAATCTTCTTATGATCATAGTTATGATATTGATTTCTTTACTCTTGAATGTAAATATCATAAATTCTATAAAGAGTCTTGAAAACACTTCAAAGAGAATACTTTATTGTCCTCTGAACTCAAAGAATATAAAAACGAGAAAAATAATTTACAACTTAAAGAATTTATGGTTGATAAACTTCAAGTTGACCATTATCACATCTAAGAAAAGATTAAGTTTTTATGGTAGTATCCTCAAATTGTTGATTGTAGTTCAATAAAATTTTACAACAAGAAAAATGAGCTCTTCAAAACAGGTCAAACTCTCGAAAGAGAAAATTTAGGGTTTTATAATGATATTGCACTTTTAAAAGATAAAATGAATTATTGATCATTTTTGAAGCTCAAGATCCTATCTTCTTTGAAAACCTTAAATGTGTTAAGGTTGTACAGGATATTTTAGACTTTTTGATTAAGTGGAAGGATAAGAACATTACTTAAAAAGGATGGAAATTTTATCAGTTTTGAATAAGAAATAATATATTTTTCTACATCTCTTGGAAAAATAAAAATGAAACTTCTTTTGTGCGAAGAATCCAAAATCATTTTGGAAAATAAATTTAAAAGTCTTCAAAATTATTTGATTTCTTTAAAAAAATGTAAAAGTAAATCTAGCAACTAGATCACAAAAACTTAGGGATATTATTTTGATGCCAACCCTAAGTGAAAATTTAAAAAAGGATTAGGTTTTAACAAGTTCAATGTTTCAGATTCCACTAGTGAAATAATTTTTATAAAGGACTACTCTCAAAATAAAACAATAAACAATTGAAAAAATCCTTTGAAAACTAAAGATAAAAAAAAAATGTTGTAAATATTTTTGAAAAGAAAGATAAACTAGTTCATCCTAAGTTTGCTAACAAAAGTCATTGTTGATGTAAAAAATTAGGTGATATCTAATTATTTAATCCCAGATAAATAGACAAAGAACTTTTAAAGTGGTTCATCTTTATAAGAATGGCCTATGTCCACTGTTTTTATTATTGCTGACTGTTTGGGAATTCTCGATTACCAGTTTTCTCAAGAAATTCCGGTCCCTTACAATGAAGATAATACAATGTATTTATAGCCTTTGAGGCTGTAATGTGAAAGGGTAGTATATTAAATGCCCCTTAAGCATATACATCTGTATGATAATAAGCATTTAATGCGCAGTCAAACTGTTGGTTATCCGGCTATTAATGCTTTGTCCGAGGTGCAGCTTGGACCGCCTAAGCTGCTCGCACCGCCTAAAGTTCCTCGGTACTCAAAAGTTCCTCGGAGAGTTCTTGTAGGTCGGAGCACCTGAGTTGATCGGAGAAGCAGAGTTCCTCGTTGCAGTATGGTTCCTCGGAGTCGAGGTGTTATTCGTAAGTGTTGTCGTTGTCATGTAGATTGCCACGTGTCTTCACCCAATTGAGCCATGTCAGTAGACTAAATTTGGTATCAACAGAAGCCCCCAATGTTTCATAGTTCGAAATTTGAGGAGTGTGGAACATTCTTTCTCGATATATGGTGGTTTTAAATGATCATCCTGAAATTTAGGAGTATTTTCTTTTGAATTTATTTCTCCTTCCAAATTCGTAGAATCGTCCTTTTTTGAATTTTTCTAACCGCTTTGATTCCCGCGCCCCTTTTGTCTGTTTAGCCGCCGGTAACGTAACCGGCTCTTTTTATAATCATTACTTTTACCCTTTCCCAAGGTAAAGTATTTAAACGTTGAAAAAAATCCCATCGTCTTCTACTTTTTCAAATTTCTCTCTTTGAGTTTTCCATCATCTCTCTCTCTCTTGTGCGTTCATCTCTTTCATCATTAGTTGTCAAAAGACTCATCCCTTTCCTGTAAGATTTTCTTCTTTCTCTTTGATTTCCTTCTTTCATCATGGTTTATCCTGTAGAATCAATTGATAAGTTTCGCTCTGATTTCTCCATTCCCTCATGGGTTATTTTGAAAGAACTTTCTGAGCCTTCAGACTATTTCCGTTTGACTGAGGGACATTGGTTCCCCAGTCTCTTTATTGCTGAATGTGGCTTTTCTTTTCCTCCAAATCCTTTATGTCTGGAATTGTGTCAATATTTTGACGTGGTTCCTGCACGAATAGCCCCCAACACATGGAGAATAGTTAACGGTGTTTATAGACTAAATCAAATTCATGGAACCCGTATTGGAATTCCTGAAATTATGTTTTGTTATAGATGGGCTGTAGGCGATAATACTTTTTATTTAAAAACTAGGTTTTTAAATAGAGCTTTAGTGGTCAATCTCCCAGATGCCAATAGGGACTACTTTGAGCATGGGGTTGTTATGAAAAATTGGCAACACCCTCCATTAACTGGAGATGATGTTTACCAGGGTCCCAGATGTCCTCCCTATAGCAATGGGATAGGTTATTTTTATTTTATTTTATTTTCAAAATTATGCTTCCTTTGTGTTTGATAAAATGTGTCAGTGATATTTTAATTTTGATTTATTTGCAGTTGACAACAAAAGAAAGTGTCCAAAAAAGGCAGACGTTAATGTAAGGCACTTAAAACTTATCTGGAGTTTGCATCAGACTGTTGCCGATGAGCATATTAGGTCAGCTTCATATCTGCTTCAGTACAAGAGTTACACATCCTCTTTTACTGCTCGTCCGGTGATAAGCGACGCAGAACCCATACCAGCTTCTACAAGTTCTTCACCTGAATCTCATATACCTTTGAGAGAAAGGTTGAAGAAAAAAAGGCCTCCTACCCTTTTTGATAAACCTGTCTCTGGTGCTGGAGAGGCAAAAAAAAGTAAGCTTGATGTCCCAGGAGAAGGGACAAAGAAAATTGATGCATCTTCCTCGGCTGCTTCTGTGAAGGTGGTCGAGAAGCCCCCAGTGGCCCCAAGCAAGGCTGATGCTCCAAAAGAAGTGATTGTCATATCACCGACCAAGAGTTCCTCCTTGATCGAAACTATTCCTGTTCCCCCGAGGAAGCTGAAGAAGAGCTCCTCGGTCAATTTGGCTGAAACCATCTCTCAGCCCCCAACTACTGGAACTGGTATTCCTACTTTCATTCCCCCGAGCTCTACCATGAGCTCGATGAAGACTTGGATCATTCCCGAGATCCAAGGTATTGAAGAAAACCATTCTCGGGACACGGTTACCACATTGGCATCTCGCCACATTGCTTTCGTAAGTCCTATAGTCTTAAAGTTTCATTCTTTCCTTTTCGTATCTGTACACTGATTTGCTTTCGTTTTCTTTTCATAGTTGGTGAGCTGTTTTAACACAATTTTGAAGAAAGATGAAGCTATTAAATCTTCAAGCTCCTCGTCTGGTGTAGAGGAAGCTTTGATGGGCTTAGCGCAGTCTCTGAAAGATTCTCGCCAGAAATATGCTGATGATAAGGTAACTTGGGAGAAGAAGCTTTCTTCGACCGAGCAGGAAAAATCTCAGGTTATTGACATCTCCAAGGGGTTGGATAAAAAATTAAATAGTCTAGAGGAGAAGAATAAAGAGCTCGAAGAGAAGCTCAAAAATGCTGGGGAGCTTGAAAATAAGCTCAAGGCTGTTGAAGAGGAGTTGGGTCAACTTCGGGAAGTAATCCGTCAGAAGGAGGAGGTTGAGAATAAATTGAAAGCTGATGATGACCTTCTTTCCGAGAGGCTTTCCTCAGAGAAGACATAGAGGAAGTCGGCTGTGAAGAAATCTTTTAGCGCTGGCTGGGATAAAGGGTGGAACAAAGGCTTGGCTGCCATGATGTCGCAAGTCGAATATGGCAGCCTCAAATACTTTAGAGATGGATGGGTCACTGCTTTACAAGAAATGAAAGTTGATGAAACTTCTGAATTATTTCAACGACACATCCCTGGTCCCCCCTCTAACTCCTGAAGACGAAGAAGAGGACGAAGTTGCCTCTGAGGAGTCTTCCATGGTGATGGAAGATCAAGTTGCTCATCCCCCAGCCATCCAGCCTACTAACGAGGAACTTTAGCAACTCGCTACTTCATCCGAACAACTGTCGGCGCTCCCCGAGCAACTCTCTGTTCTCTCCGAGCAACCTACCTCCTCGTCCCAGCCTCCCGAGAAAGTTTTGGGAGATAAGGAAAAGGTGTAAAGTTGTTCAGGTTTCTCTCTATTTTATTTTTCTTTGTCAAATGTAACCCTGAACATGTAACTCTGAACTTTGTGATATAATAAAATCTGAACTTTTGTTTATGCATAATGTTTTTTCTCCTCTTCATGCTCTGTTGGTACTCTTATTGATTATTGTTTTTTCTTCCTCTACTAGTTTCTGGCCAGGATGGAATTATTGTCTGCTTATAATACAAAGCTGGTACGGCAATGCAAGGAATATTTTAAGGCTGGTCACACAGATCTGAGTGTAGCACAAATCATCGACATCCTCGGCCAAGATGCTTCAGAACGGGCAATTGAAGCCTACCAATATTTGAAGTGTCTGCTTGATCATGCAGTGGACAATAATGCAGCATGCTATGATATGATTGAGGATCTCCAAGGCACTCTTGAAGAACTTCAGCAACAATATAAAGAATCCACTGCCCTTTTGCACGAGGGGTACGAGAAGAAGCATCAGCAAATCTGTGCCGATAAGGGATATGATAAACGGTTTGCTGCTTACGACGTACGGGAGAGAACTTTGAAGGCTGAGGTCGAAGAGCACAGACAGATAGCTGAGTTATTAGAGCAACAAAATAATAACCTGCAAAGAGAGGTGTCTCAGTTGAAGTCTGCAGCTTCCACCTCAAATGCTTTGATCCCAGTGACTGACGAGGGATTCTCTTTCTTAGAAGTCGAAAATGCCAACCTGAGGGATGAGTTGGAAACCTTGAAAAGAGCTGGACCTTCTACATCTTCTCGTGGACGAGCAAGAGCTCCTCATGGGCGAGCAAGAGCTGCTCGGATTCCTGTCAAGGAACAGAGGACTTAATCTTCTTTAGAGAACCAGGCCTTCCAACTGATGGTGAAGAACCAGGCATTGGCTGAGATGTCTAAGAAGATCGGGGGTCTGGAAGAGCAGCTTTATGCGCAAAAATCTATCTTGGAGAATAAAGAACTCTTCATAAAAAATCTCTATGACAACTGGAAAGATTGACATATCAATTCCACAAGCAGCCCAGGGAGTTCTGGATGGATGGCTACAACGAGGCTCCCTACCACTTGGACGATCGTATCCAAAATGCAAATAATGAGGGCTACAAACAGGGATGGTTGAATTCCTTAGGTGTGCTGCAACTGGAGCAGGGTCATTACCTGTGGGATTACCATAATCCTGGGCTGCTGGACCTACCAGTACCACCATTCAAGCTTGATATGAGTTGGATCCCTGCTCGGGCCATCCCTCGATGTCTGATTTCCAAATACCTCGGCGATTACAATCTCCATTCCAATGTCGAGATATCTCGTCCCGAGCACCTCCTAGATCGACCATCTGTGATGAATATCAGGATGCTTGAAGATCTTAACTTCATAAATTCTCCTCTTGCTTTAAATGATCCACCTGCTGGCGAGGAACCTGTTTCAAAAGCAAAGGGGAAGAAACCAATAGGATAGGAATATTGATGTAATAAATTTGTATTTCATTCCTGATGTATTTTGTTCTACATTTAATGAAATAATTTTGTTTGCAAATCTTGACTGCCATTATCTTGTAACACTTTACATCTGTGCATGTGTATCTGTTAAAAAGATAACAATATTGTGTTATTTGTCGATCAACTTATTATCGAGTAATTTGAATTTGTGGTAGTCACTTGGCAAAAATGATGTTTTGTTTCTCGACCAACTTAGTAGTAATTTAAAAAATTACGAGTATCAAAAATTTTGCTCGATTACTTTCTTGTATTCATTAAATGTTTCCGACCAACCAAGGTCGGTAAATTTTCTTTTTCGACCAACTACAGTTAGTGGATTTTTCCTCTACGAGGAGCTTTGGAACTTTCTGGAATAATTTTACCTCCCGACCAACTTTAGTTGACGTTTTCGAGAATATATTTACTTCCTAACCAACCAAGTTGGCATTTTTAGGATTACTTTTACTTCCCGAGGAATACATTTACTTCCTAACCAACATAAGTTGGCATTTTTAGGAATAGTTTTACTTCCCGTAGGAATACATTTACTTCCTAACCAACAAAAGTTGGCATTTTTAGGAATACATTTCCTAACCAACATAAGTTGGCATTTTTAGGAATAGTTTTACTTCCCGTAGGAATACATTTGTTTCCTGACCAACCTTAGTTGGCATTTTCGGGTTTCCCGACCAACCTTAGTTGGCATTTTCGAGAATAGATTTGAGTAGTCTGAGTTTTGCTGAGTAGTGTGTAGCACTAGTATTCTGCAAAAAATTTCCAACAAAAGGAAAGAACTGGGCAGAACGTTGTCACTTTATTCATACTGATGAAACTGCATTACATGAGAGTTTACATTACTGATAATATTTGCGCAGGTGTTCTGCATTCCATGCATTCTTAAACTCCTCCCCCTCTAAGGTTTCTATTATGTATGTCCCTGGTCAAACAACTTCTTTATCTCGGTAGGGTCCATGCCAGTTTGCTTCCAGTTTGTTGTGCTTTTGAATCAACTTCTTTAGCACATAGTCTCCTTCCTTCAAGTTGCACTTCTTCACTCTCTTGTTATAGAACAAAGTTGTTCGCTGCTGGTAAGCAGCATTTCTAATGGCTGCTCCTCCCTAACCTCCTCGAGCATGTCCAAGTCTAACCTTCTCATTAAATCGCTGACAGGGGAATTGAAATTCAGTATTCTGTGTGTTGGGAGACCTAATTCGGCGGGTATAACAGCTTCAGTTCCAAATGCTTGCATATATGGAGATTCCCCTGTTGCTACTCGGGGAGTAGTTCGGTAAGCCCATAACACTAATTGTAGCTCCTTGATCCAGTTTGCTTTCGCATCGTTCAGTCTTTTTTTAAGCCATTCAGCAGCGTTCTGTTTGTCACTTCAGTTTGTCCATTGCTTTGAGGATGACCTGGTGCCGAGTGGATCTTCAAGATATTTGACTGATGACAATAGGCAGCGAACTCCTCGTTGTCAAATTGTGTTCCATGGTCTGTGATGAAGTCATGAGGAAGACCATATCGACAAATGATGTTCTTCCAAATAAATTGGTACACCTTGTCGTATGTCATATCAATGAGAGGCTCAGCCTCAACCCATTTAGTAAAATAATCCACAGTGACCACGAGATACTTAAATCTTCCCCTGGTCATCGGCAGTGGCCCAACCAAATCTATTCCCCATATGGCAAATGGCCAAGGGGAAGTAATGGGTGTCAATAACGCTTGGGGAGTTCTTCGGATGGAGGAGAAGCGTTGACACTTGTCACATTTCTTAGCATAGGCTATGCAATAAGCCCTCATCGTCGGCCATTAATATCCTTGAGTCATCATTCTTTGCAAAAGTGTCCGACCTGCTACATGGGCTTCACAGGATCCTTCATGGACCTCTTCAATCAAATCTTTCGCCTCGGTTGGATGCACACATCTTTGCAAACCTGCTATAATTCCTCGTCTATATAGAATACCATTAGTCAGTACATAAGGAGCAGCCTTAAACTTCAGTTTCTTGGCTGCAAGTTTCTCAGTTGGTAATTCCCCTTTCTCAATATATTCCCTGATGGGATCTATCCATGATGACCCTAAATCGAGGGTATTGAAGTTTACCGTCATATCTTCATCTATATTCCGACCAGCTAAAACTTCAATTGGGATTGTTCTTCGTAGCTTGGTACGAGTAGCTGATGCTAATCGAGCTAAGGCGTCTGCTCTTGCATTCTCCATTCTTGGTATCTTGACCAGCTTAACAGCAGCAAATTCCGACACCAATTCCTTCGCCTTTGCATGATATCTGATCATTAATTCTCCTTTGGCTGCATATACTCTCATCATTTGATTTATGACCAATTGTGAGTCACTGAAAACAATAACTTGTTCTGCCCCCATGGTTTTCGCCAAACTAAGACCTGCAATCATGGCTTCATATTCAGCCTCATTATTGGAAGCTTTGAATTGGAAGCGTAGGGCGTATTCCATGTCGACCTCGTCCGGACTGTTCAAAACTATCCCCACGCCACATCCAGTAGTGCAGGATGAACCATCCACATACAGACTCCATATAGGCAACTCGTCTTCAAATTGCTGATCTGACAGAGTTCCTCGGTGAAAAATTTGTTGCTTCCTTTCACCATCTCCTGATATTTCTTGTTGTTCGTCGATCATCTTTTCTTGCCCTTTTACCAACCTAAGCTGGTTTGGGCTTGAATTTGATGATCCTGTAACATCTACTTGCCCGTTTACGAAGCTAAGTTGGTCTGGGCTTGCATTTGATGACCCTGTAGCATCCACAGGTTGATCAGCGAGCAATTTTTTCTCCTCGGGGGTATCAGGATAGGTTAACTCTGCTATAAAATCTGCTACCGCTTGCCCTTTTAGCGATGATCTAGGTTCATAAACTATATCATATTCATCGAGTTCTATTGCTTAGCACATCAAACTTCCTGACTTTTCTAATTTATGAAGGGCTTGCCTCAATGGCATATCAGTATATACTACTATGGTATGAGCCTGGAAGTATGGCTTCATTCTTCTACTTGCCTCGAGCAATGCTAGTGCCAATTTTTCCAGCCTTAGATATCTGATCTCTGCTCCTCGGAAGGCCTTACTTGTGTAGTATATTGGTTTTTCTACTCCATTCTCCATTCTTATCAATGCCAAACTAACTGTATTCTCGGACACTGCCAGATACAAGATAATTTTTCTCCCATCACTGGCCTGGATAACAGTGGAGGTGCTCCCAAATATTTCTTCAAGTCTTGGAAAGCCTTCTCACATTCATCACTCCACTCAAAAGCTTTTCGGAGCATTTTGAAGAGTGGGAGACATCGATCAGTTGCTCGCGATACAAATCTGTTAAGTGTTGTTACTCATCCTGTAAGACTTTGCACCTCTTTCTTCGTCGTTGGGGATCCCAGTCCTAACAGAGCTTTGATATTTTCAGGGTTAGCTTCAATGCCTCGCTGATTAACAATGTATCCGAGAAACATGCCTTCTCGTACTCCAAATATGCACTTCGTCGGGTTTAACTTCATTTGATATTTATCTAGTTGATCAAAGGTCTGGCTTAAGTCAACTAGATGATCAGCAGCTTTCTTTCTCTTTGTCAGCATATCGTCAACATAGACTTCCATATTGCAACTGATTTGTTCTGCAAATACTTTGTTCATCAGCCGCTGATATGTTGCACCTGTATTTTTCAAACCAAAAGGCATAACATTATAACAGTAAGTTCCCCTAGGAGTAATGAAAGAAGTACTCTCCCTGTCTCCAGGTTTCATTTTAATCTGATTGTAACCAGAATAAGCATCCATGAAGCTCAGCAGCTCGTGTCCCGAGGTAGCATCCACTAGTTGATCAATTCGGGGCAGCAAAAAATGATCCTTTGGGCATGCTTTGTTGAGGTCGGTGAAGTCTACACACATCCTCCATTTGTTGTTCTTCTTTTTCACCATCACCACATTTGCTAACCAGTCTGGATATTTAACATCTTCAATAAAGCAATCTTTCTGGAGCTTCTCGACTTCATCTTGTATAGCTTGATTCTTCTCGGGACTGAATACTCTTCTTCTCTGCTTCACAGGCTTGATCTCCTTATTCACATTGAGTTCGTGACATAAGAAATTTGGGTCTATCCCAGGCATATCCTCATGACTCCGCGCAAAAGTTTGCTTTCTGCTTCTTAGGAAAATTATCAATTCCTGTTTTAGTGAGGCTTCCAACGACGAACCTACTTGAGTAGTTCATTCAGGATGCTCGTCGTCCAGGATGATGTTTTCAGTAGCTTCCACCACTTGACCCTTTACGAGTTGAGATTCATCTCTAGTATCCAATGTTTCAATCTCTGCACCCTCTTCCACTTAATAGGTAGTCGTCTTTTTCCTTGATTCCTCCAGTTCCTCTTACTCGGCGGATGAATAATAGCATTCGCGAGCTACTTTCTGATCACCTTTCACAACTCCTACTCCAAAATTTGTTGGAAATTTTAGGCATTGATGTACCGTAGATGGTACAACCTCGAACTTCTTTAATCCTACCCTTCCCATGATGATATTGTATGATGATTGAACATTCTTATCCATCACGAAGAAGCGTATTCTTTCTGTTCGACAAGCAGGCCACGTACCAATGAATATATCCAACTTGATCGTCCCAAGTGGAAATACTTTCTCGCCAGCAAAATTGAGGAGGGGTCTATGATAAGGCTCCAATTGAGATAGCTTTAAATTTAAACTGTCGAAGCACGAGTAGAACATGATGTCTGTCGAGCTACCATTGCCTACCAGTACTCTTGAAATCATTACCTCCTTCATCCTCATTTTGATCACCAATGGGTCATCATGAGGATATAGAATACCTGCGAGGTCGTTCTTTGAGAAACCAATGACCAATTTCTCTTTGTTCACCTTTCTCGGACGATCCTCCTCAGCTAGATTTATTCTTTGAATGTATGAGCAAGCTTGATCCTCACAGAGGTAAGCTTTTCTCTCGGCAGTAAGGTCTCCTCTTCCTGCATATCCACCTGTAATAACATTACAGTCAAATGACCCAAAGCGTATTAAAAATACCTCACGTTCTGGCTGACTTGGTCTCTTGGGAAGGTCGGGGTCATCTTCTGGATCAACTTCATGGTCTCTCTTCTTATTCTCCTCTGCTCGACGAGGAGATCTAGACCTCTCTCTTGCTCGATCGTTGTTTCTTCTATCATTCCTCCGATCAACATACTTTTCCAGTTTTCCTCGTCTGATGAGTGTTTCAATCTCATTCTGAAGAGCTATGCAATTTTTGGTCATATGGCCATGATCTTTGTGAAACTCGTAATATTTTGCTTTATTTCTCCTGTCTGGATCTGCCTTCATTTTCTCTGGCCAATTTAATTCCTCGTTGTTCTTAACTTCATCTAGATAGTGGTTGATGTCTTTCTTCAAAGGAGTATAATTATCAAATTTCTTCAATACTTCCCATGACGACCTTGTTCTTGAGTGTTTGTCACTACCATTGTTCTTATGCTCTTTATTCTTAGCTTTATCACCTTCCACCTTGGTTTCTTTGGCATCCATATTCTTCTCCGCAGCCATAGCCTCCTCGGCATTCATAATCTTGGTCGCTTTTTCCATCAGATCTGACATAGTTCTAGGTGGATCTTTAGACAAAGTGTAGTATAACTTGTTGGGCAGTAGTCCACTCATCAAGGCGATAATCGTTGTATTTTCCTCATAGTCAATGACTTCGAGGTTCTCGTTATTAAAACGAGTTATATAATCTCTAGTACTTTCACCAGCTTTTTGTCTAACACTTAACAAATGCGCTACTCGCTTAACTGGCTTTGCCCCAAAACAAAAATTTCCAATGAATAACTCGGCCAGTTGAAAAAAAGGTTGAGATCTTACCCTGAGGAAGATTATTATACCATATTTGAGAAGCTCCGGTAAGAGTTCCCGAAAATGCTCTGCATCTCATCTCATCTGGAACAGCATAGATGTCGGCTGCAACTTGGTATTGTTCTATATGAAGGATAGGGTCGATCTTTCCATCATATTTGGGGGTCACAACAGGTGCTTTGAACTTTGATGGTGTTGGAAAATCTACAATGGCTGGGACAAAAGGTGTTCCTTGAACAAAAGTTCATTGTAGAGGGTTCTTGGCCTTAGCCATTTCCCCTAATCTATCCTGCAGCCCATGAATAGAGCCTTTCCATGCATCGTTTCCTTCCTCGGGCCTATTGGTTCGAGCAACTGATCGCGTTGATGTGGCTTCCTGGGATCTATCTTGACGAGCAGCTGGTCGCGACTGGGCAGATCCTTCACTTAAGTCTGATGGTCGTCGAAAACTCCTCGATGCGGCTCTAGGAGGACTTTTGCTCCTCCTAGGACCTAATCGATCAAAAGGAGATACTCTGCTTAATCTTTTTAGTGCACTGGTCCTCTCTGGAGAGTGAGTGATACGTTATTCAGTATCTGTGGCTCGCACTGACGCAGTTCGTCCAGGTTGATAAGAAAAATCTTCAGATTCCTCAGTACGATATGAATTGGTACGCCTAGTAAGCGAAGAAGGTAAACGGGTATTTCTTTGAATACTTCGTGATTCTGAATGGGTTGGTGGACCGCCATGGAGGGTTCGTATGAGTTGTCGCATAGTTTCTTGCATGAATGTTTGGCCCTAGGCCAGATTTGTCATTATTCCAGCCAGATCTGGAATATTTGGCAGAGCAGATGGATTTGGTGGGCTTCCAGCATTTTGATTATTGGGTTCTAGAATATCAGTCATTTGTGATGAATTGTTTTTTATGAAAAACGATATTACCAGTCGTTTCTCACAGACGGCGCCAATCTGTTGATGTAAAAAATTAGATGATATCTAATTATTTGATCACAGATAAATAAAATGAGACAAAGAACTTTTAAAGTGGTTCAGCCTTATAAGAATGGCCTACGTCCACTGTTTTTGTTATTGCTGACTGTTTGGGAATTCTCGATTACCAGTTTTCTCAAGAAATTCTGGTCCCTTACAATGAAGATAATACAATGTATTTATAGCCCTGAGGCTGTAATGTGAAAGGGTAGTATATTAAATGCCCCTTAAGCGTATACATCTGTATGATTATAAGCATTTAATGCGCAGTCAAACTGTTGGTTATCCGGCTATTAATGCTTTATCCGAGGTGCAGCTCGGACCGCCTAAGCTGCTCGCACCGCCTAAAGTTCCTCGGTACTCAAAAGTTCCTTGGAGAGTTCTTGTAGGTCGGAGCACCTGAGTTGATCGGGGAAGCAGAGTTCCTTATTGCAGTATGGTTCCTCGGAGTCGAGGTGTTGTTCGTAAGTGTTGTCGTTGCCATGTAGATTGCCACGTGTCTTCACCCAATTGAGCCATGTTAGCAGACTAAATTTGGTATCAACAGTCATGTTCTTAATCATAGAAGACCTAAAACGAACTTTGTTTGTTCTTATTGTCATAAGATAGTTTCATACGATAGTTCACCCACAAGAGTTTTGTTTAAGTTGATGAAAGTTTAACATTTTTGAAAAGTTATTCCCAAGCCTAAAATCTAAATGACTAAATGAAACCTTTTAGACGTGATAATTGTCATAAAAATGATCATTTGAGGAATTTTGTTTCTCAAACCAAACTTAGCTTTGAACTTAGTAAGAATGGTAAGAATTTTATGGGGAATAACAAGAGTAAATATGTTTATGATTCTAGTAAATCTACACCTAAATCTATTAAAAGGAAAATATAGGTTAAAAAGATTCAAAGTGTTTTTTTATCAAATGGGTAAAGTAAAGAAAGGCAAATAAAATAAAAATATGCCTAATGCCCAATTTGAATCCGAGGCTCCTCGTGCGAGTCATGTATGGGTTAGGAAGGAAATTGTATATGGAGTTAAAGTTGATACTAAAAAAATACAAAATTGGTTGCCTTTACCTCTAAATGGAAGAGGTTTTTTTTTTGTCATAGTGTTGTTAGTTTTTCGCTTCATATATCTTATGCCAGGCTATGAAATTTTGCTCCATATATGTGTTTATACTTCATATTTATTATTTACAATAACTCAAATGTGATTTTTTTTAATCTTCTTAATTGATATGTTGGACGAATTAAAAATATTTTATTTTTTAGAATACTTTGTTTTGGTTTTGAAAAATATATTTAGGATTGTCACATTTAGTTGATCTTTTATCGATGCATGTGTGTTATGTTCTAATGCATATTAAAAGTGTTTTCATTTTACCTTGGATATATAGTCGTTGCTTGTGTTTGTTATCCTTGGATTTTTTTAGTCTTATACTTAAGATTTACATGCTTTCTTACCCTTAACCTTATTTTTCTCTAGATTTATTATGTTATGATTTCATTTGTTATTTTTAGGTGAATTGAGCTTGTTAGAACATGTTTAGGATTATGTGCTTCATAATATCCTTTGATCCTATGTCATTCTAATTTTAATTGTACATATTTTTGAATGAAAAAATCTAAAAGATTTTTTATATAATCACATTTTTGCCGATATACTCCATGACATATTTTTTAATATAAAAATTACTTATTTAATAATTTTTTCATTTGTTGAGGAATGTAACATGTACTTCATGAGATGAATTCGATTTTATTTTAATTACCATAAAATTTTAAAAATTTTATTCTTTTAGAATACGTTATCATATCTTCTTCACTTTATATTATTACACATTGAGTTGCTGCCACTTGATGAGGAACGCCATAGATTTTAGATATTTTACAAAGAGTTCAAAGCTTCAGCATACTTGTAAAATAGTGTTTAACTCCTATATGTTTATGTGATATGTTCCATTCATGATTTGGAGAATGTTGTACAAGATTATGCTATATAAAAAATCATGAGTGAAGATGTGGTAAGATATACAATTTTTATTAGAATATTCTACCTTTGAAAATTAACAATAATGTCCCATCTTAGTGCTTGAGTGAAATCCGCCCATGGAAAACAATTTGAATATAGAAAAGTCTCAAATATTTTCATCTATTTAAAATTAATTAACACCAAAGATATGAGAAAAAAAAATTTAACTGACTGCTAATTGAGGAGGAAAACGTTGTAGTTGAAAATGATCCTAAACAGGGTGTTGAGATTTCAATTGAGTTGAAGCTTTATGTTATTTGTTTTACGATTCATTGTCTCAATTGAACTTGGGCTTGTACCTTTGTATAAATGGTATTCATTTTATTTTTTGTTTTCTAGAATTGATATACGATCTTATGTTCTTAATTAAATCTCTCACCATGTTATTAATATTTTATGGAGAATATTTTCTTGATTATGTGCATTGGACAAAATAATGTGACACCCCGCCTAGTAAAATACTGGGTGATCAGTCCTATATAAAATTAAAGAGGAATCTCAAATGGTTTCATTCTCAGAATCACTGTCGAAAGCCAATTAATTACTAATAACCTATTAAGTCCGGCGTCAAAATTTTAAACTTTATAATCTTGTTAACTTCATCGCACTAGTAAATTCATTCACACGGTAATACATATAACAAATGTAATGAATAAATAAATGACCAATAACTCTCGGTAAGTATACAACCATATCGAATGGGAGGAAAATAAAAATGCCGCAAATAAATGAAAAGACAACAATTAAGCAATATGCCCGAATATAACTCACAGTACCTCCTATATAGATCACAAGGACAGAAGCATCTAAACAAATTTCCTGCAAATGTCCACAGTTACGGCAGCAACGTCTGACTCGAAAGAATATTCATCCAGGCATCCCTATGTCTAGAAACCTAAAAAGTATAACAAAGAAGAAGAAAGGAAAACAGATACGGGTTAGAGCC
Organism: Sambucus nigra; assembly: GCA_949130495.1. Taxonomy (NCBI): domain Eukaryota; kingdom Viridiplantae; phylum Streptophyta; class Magnoliopsida; order Dipsacales; family Adoxaceae; genus Sambucus; species Sambucus nigra. Next base: position 260,113,031 of record OX422217.1, on the reverse strand, counting down.
TGAGTTTTAAAAAATATTTTAGAAAGTGCTTAACATACTTTAATATTGAAAATATGATGCTCTCCATATTTAAACTAGTGTCGAACTCACATGAGATACCCCACACCTCTCATCTAACAGTGCACACCTAACGCATGTATTTTAAAACACCCTAGTTAGCTACCCAGCCTAACTAGTACTACCTCAAACTTCTAGATACGCATACACTTTCTCATGTCCCGTGTATATGACATTGTAAGTGTTTGCCAAGCTTATGCATTATAATCTCTCATTAGGTATTTTCAGTATTCACATTTAGTGTTATCAATCACGTATATAATATTCTAACCTTATACATGTAAATCACATATGTTTTATTCTGGATTTTATACTCCCAAATAGTCCAGAAAATAACTCACATTTATTTCCTTATTTTAGTCCATATATATATATATATATATATATATATATATATATATATATATATATATATATATGTTTTCACATCTCATGTATGCATACATAATATACTATATACATTTAGTATATTTATAATTATATATCACGTACTATATAAGTATAACAACCATCCCTCAGAGATATAACTCACTAGAGGCAGTCTCTCAGTGCTATCATCTTCCAACCATACTCACACATCACAAGTATATACTATATACACAGGTTTGGTAAAAAAACAAATCAAAACGTATGAGAAGCGGTCATAGATCCTCACCTGAAAGTGAGATCGAATCATAACCAAGACATCTCAGCCAGAATAGTATCACACAATATAAATAATGGGCGAATATGACCTGAGGACTATACTCTCCATGCTCCTGAAGCCAGGGGATTCCCTCACATTGCGCAACTTCTCATGATAGCCCTAGAGGGGTATGCTTCACATCAATATATCAATCACGCACATATATATTTAATATCACTTCAGATATAAAATGTCAATATATATATATATCAAATCCGACTATTCCTGCCTATCTCTCCCATGGAATTTGCCTAAAATCCAAATATAGCAATCCGCATTAATTTATAAGTATACACACAACTTATTTTTATCCCATAAATATTTACTTACATATGATAAAATTCCTCACCTTAATAATTTCCCGAATATTAGCTTATCACCTCTATCTAGTATTCTAATTTCATCCTGCTCGCCTATTCGGACTTTTACTCATATACAATCGACATATATATATATATATATATATATATATATATATATATACCCGTCAAAATACTTTCCCAAGTGTCCTTCTTCCCAAACACTCCTAAAATTCATAACCCGGATCTTATTCCCACTAACCCGAGACTCATACATCATCTATTCACTCAATTAGAGGTCCTTGCACTCTATTTAGGATCCCCTAATATTTATGTCCCAAAAGGAATTCTTCTCCTATCAGTTTTATCCAATATAAATCTCTCAAGTTTATATGTCAAAACCAAACCGATACGATGGCTAGAAAATAAACCGATCTGGCCAAAACTGAATTGTTCTGGCCCCAGAAAATGAACCAGTCCGATGCTAAAATAAACGAACCGATCCGGTACTCCAAAACTGAACCGGTCCGACACAAACAATTTCGGGAGTTCATCTTCTCCAACTCCACAAATTCATTCTAGTACTCATCCAACTCAATTTATAAGGTTTCTTACATCACTCAACATCAATATATCTATATATAAACACACACACACACACTATGATTTACCCAACACAACACTTAATTTCAAAGGATTCATCCATTTCTACGAATTTAAACCCTAATTCGTATTTATACATTTCTTCTATTTTTTCACAAAAAATTACCCCATTAATATGGATTCAATCTCAGATTTATATGGATTTGTTATTATATCAACTTCTCATGAAATCATCTACCAAAACCCGTTTTGATTCACGAATCCGAACCCAAAAATCATATAGTTTATACTCCAACTATAATATGGATTTTAAGCATACTAAAAGAATCAAAGCAAGTTAAACACTTGTCTAGTATGATAAATCTGGCGATCTCATGCAAGAATCCCCCGAAGCTTGGCCCGAGTCTCCACTTTTTCTCCCTTTCCTTCCGTCCTTCTCTTATTTCTTCTTCCTTTCTCTTTATCTCTTTCTCTCATGTCTTTTAAGATGGAAATGACGGTTTATCCCTTGATAAACCAAAAATTGACTCGTATACACAATTGTGTGTCCCTACTGATCCAAAAAGCCATCGGAACCCAAACACCACCCCTGGTACTATATTCTAACTATCTCGGCCTTTCTGATACCAACCGTGCGCTCAAAATCTCCATTCGAGTCACTCATAAAAAAATTCACATCTTAAACCCAACACATCTCCACACGTGTTTTTCGCATAAAATAACATCGCATGTCGCTTTTATTCACCTCCGACATGAACTATAATTAGTCCATCTTATTGTAACACCCCGACTAATTAAATACCGGGTGGCCAGTCCCATACCAAATTAAATTAGAATATACAGTTGTCTCATTCTTAGCATCACTGTCGAAAATATTTACAACTCACCCAATACCCAATTAAGATGGTGTTAAAAACTTTCCAAATTTTAATTCAACAAAATCCATTTTTAGTTTATGAATAACACTACACATATTATTCTACAACACTAATAACCGAGCAGATAGCACAAAAGAATTTAAATGCAATTGGAATAAACATTCCCAAAATAATAATCCAATACAGTAATCCCAACAATAATAAATGTATTAAAATGACACGAATACAAGAGTATTTAACTCCGATAGAAAATATATAATTGAATTGCTTTTTGGGCGAAAAGCCCTAACTAAAAGAATACTGTGAATCAAATGAAGATAGACGTCTAAGCAATACTCCATAGCTCCATAGCTCCATAGCTCGTCATAATCCTCTAAGGTTGGCGTCCCTGTTGCTGGACACCAGATATATAAGGTATAATAAAAAGAAAATATGCAAGGAAACGGGTCAGAGCCCGAGGTAAAAATGATTTTTAAAACAACAAGTATTTAACAAGTGCAATAAAGCATTTATTATGTACATGTTAGTATCCAGACTCTCACTTGATATTCTCACCTCTCAGCTAGAGTGCACACTTAACGTTTCCTATTAACCTCCTAGTTAATGATTCCTCTTAACTAATTTCCATAATATGATTTTATCCCATATCATAACCCCGTATGTCCCATACCATACGTAGCATAATCATTCATATACGTTTCCCATTAACATGAATCGTTTCTCATTAATTAAGCTTTTCAAATCTATAAGAATAACTATTCATTAACTTAGTTCAATTCTTTTTCTCCATTCACCGTTATCTACAATTATCATATAGTAGATGATTTAACCACCTTATATACACATACATTTAATTCATTATATATATACATATATAATACGACACCCCGAGTCATAGCTGCGGTGAAATGCATTACTCTGCTATCATGTCCCAATATCGCTGGTCGTCGAATAGGGGACTAAAGGTTCGGTAAGGATTCCTCTAACCACAAACAACAACACAAAAATTGGAGGCGAACATAGTTATCATACCCACGGGCCACACACATACCTACGTTCCCATAGTCAGCGGACTTATCAACTCCCCGATAAGTCTTTCATAGACCTATTTTCTCGAGCGATAAATCAAAATCCCATGGATTCATCAGGATATGAATGCCCTCATGCGCAAACCTCCCCATCGATAGCAAGTAATCTAGGGATGTCATACACATAAATTATCAATCAATCAAATAGGCATTATCATACCTATAATATAATATCAATAAGGTACTCACACTACCCTTCGATAATTTCCATACGTAGTATTATATTTCTCAAATCATACGTATTAAAATATTATGACTTTACTTCTTTAATTTTATTATCCCAGAGTCTCACTCATTACCCAAGGTTTAAATAGGTTGTTCCTCAATATATTTATTCCGTAAGAAAATCACTAATATCCTACAGGTCCACCTCATCTTATCTCCCGAATTACTACGAATTAAACTCTCCCTTAATTAGGGTTAAAACTGATTGCTTCTAATCTCTTATAAACACATCTTATATCAACTAGGATTGAATACCATCATCACATGGGTCATATTCTATAGTGTTTCATTCACACTATATGACTTATCAATAAAATCAACATCCCCGCATCCTATAACATCCCTCCACTCCCGACGTCGTTAAGGTTCATGCGCGGAGCGTCTTGCAAAGCGAAATCCAAACAAGGAACCCCTCCAATACACTAATACTTAACTTTGTCGGTCGTGGAGGTCCGTCAACATCAAATACGCAACCGGGATAACCTATCCCCTCTTTCGAACAAATGTGGTATGAACTCCCATCTTTATCCAGGAGCGATACCACTAAGTGCTTGTACTACACTTTGTCCTTGCGCAATCAATAATGAGCTTAAACTCAGTCCTTGATGTTCAAATTACAACCCTAAGGCTACCCAGATGTTATATTAAATCTCACCTACTGTACCTATCCTTAATCCTCGTGCATACAAATTAGAATCCAACACATGAATCTAGCAACCGAAATTTCTTTCAATTTAATTATCATAATTCTAATCAATTAAATCCCAATGAAATCAATTCGACTCTTAACTAAGGCTTACTGAACCTTCTTATGTCCCATTATATCCAATTAATAATCACCAAATATTTAGAAATGGTTTGGGTTTAAGAACAAGCATTAAAAATAAACAACCTCAAGGATTTTGGGGAGGTCGATCGATCGAAGGCAGGGGGTCGATCGATCGATCGCCCAGATACCAACCCAGTTTTCTGCATTTCTTCTACTACGGGTTTCATCACTTTTGATCATTTAAACCTTCATATTAATTACCCAAATTCCTTATAAACCTTACTACATGATATAGCAACATATGTGAATGATTTATAATGCTCTAAACATCCTAGAATCATCAAGAGTTTGAACTAAAAGCATATGTTTATCCTTTTTTTCCAGAAATTTATGAACATGATATCTTCAAGAACACACCATTGATTCTCAGAATTTCTTAGACAGATTTTTGATTATTTCATGGATTACTATCTACCTACGACATGAGTTTGATTCCTATATATTTTCAGTTTCCAGAAATCCATTAACAACTCTATCTTTTCATCTTCCAAACATGAAAAATCTCATCTTTTTATAAATATCCTAACATGGACAATATACAAACTTATATTTCAATTATCAAACACTTGCCTCTATGAAGATCTGATCCTTTGGAGTTGAATAACACAGGTGGTTCTCCCTTTCTCGGGCCAACTGCCGGTGGTGGTGACCTTTGGTCTTTGGTTCTCCTCCTTTCCAAGCAAGTTTCTCTCTTCCCAAGCAACCTTTCACTCTCTCACAAGGTGACCTCTCAAGTTTTGTGTAGAAGAGATGAATAAACCACGTACAACTAATCTCCAAGTACTTATAATATGACAAAATCCGAAATCACTATTCATCCCCCTTGTAAAAATGACCAAAATGCTCTTTTGGGTTGTCTTTTCATTTCCAAATGACCCGAGACCCAAAACCAACATCCAAATAGACTTTTATGACTATTTCAACCCTTCCGGATGCAACGACGCACTCGAAATGACTTTAAGGTCGATATAAAAATAAGTTTCTTATTTAATCTCATAATTTAGTCCCGGTACGTCCCATACCGCGTTCAACTAAGAATTCAAATTACTGAATTCATAACTCACAACAATATCAATAATCATCACATTCATATATTACCTAAATATCTTTAAGTAATATTCAGAATCATTCATTTTAATATCCACAATTCGGATAAAACCCAAATGAATTAATTTATAGTAAAATCCAATTAATCCATTAATTTAAAATATAACCCATTTTAAAAATCATTAAAATCACGGGGTATTACATACTTCCCCCCTTATAACAGAATTTTGTCCCGAAATTTGGAAGATAAATCATACTGGTAAGGTCAACATTGAGTATAAATCTCACATCGCAAGTAATCTATGGCGTACCAGCCATACAATACATTAACGAAAATCCCCATTGATGTTACACCAAGTCTCACCATATAGTTTCAACTTAATCGAATTTAAAATTTACGCAATCTTCCCTATACCATCGTCGTGAAAAATTTTGGGAAAAATGATCCTCACTTATTAAACAAATAAATCCTGAAGTCACAACTACTTATTGTGAGACTTTGCACTTCCTTCTTAGTCGTTGGAGATCGTAGATCAAATAGAGCCTTGATCTTTTCTGGATTTGTTTCAATACCTCATTGGTTGATAATATACCTGAGGAACATGCCTTCTCGTACTTCGAATATGCACTTGGTAGGGTTCAACTTCATTTGATATTTATCTAATTGATCAAAGGTTTGACCTAGATCAATTAGATGGTCAGCAGCTCTCTTGTTCTTCGTTAGCATATCATCAACATAAACCTCCATATTGTGACTGATTTGCTCTGCAAACACCTTGTTCATCAGCCGCTGATATGTTGCACCTGCATTTTTCAAACCAAAAGGCATAACATTATAACAGTAAGTTCCCCTAGGGGTAATAAAAGAGGTACTCTCCCTGTCTTCAGGTTTCATTTTAATCTGGTTGTAACCAGAATAAGCATCCATGAAGCTCAACAGCTCATGTCCTGAGGTAGCGTCCACTAATTGATCAATTCGGGGTAAAGGAAAATGATCCTTTGGGCATGCCTTGTTGAGGTCGGTGAAGTCTACACACATCCTGCACTTGTTGTTCTTCTTCTTTACCATCACCACATTAGCTAACCAGTCTGGATATTTGACATCTTCAATAAAGCAAGCTTTTTGGAGCTTCTCGACCTCCCCTTGTATAGCTTGGTTCTTCTCGGGGCTGAACACTCTTCTTCGCTGCTTCACGGGTTTGATTTCCTTGTTCACATTAAGTTCATGACACAAGAAATTTGGGTCTATTCCAGGCATATCTTCGTGGCTCCATGAAAAAGTTTGTTTTCTGCTTTTTAGGAAGGCTATCAATTACTATTTTAATGGGGTGTCCAACGATGAACCGATTTGAGTTGTTCGTTCTGGGTGTTCATCGTCCAGAATGACATTTTCAGTGGCTTCCACCACCTGACCTTTCACGAGCTGCGACTCGTCTCTAGGATCCAACATTTCAATTTCTGCACCTTCATCCACTTGATAAGTGGTAGTTTTTTTCCTAGATTCTTCGAGTTCTTCTTGCTCGGCCGATGAATAATAGCATTCCCAAGCTACTTTTTGGTCACCCTTCACAATTTCTACTCCAAAGTTGGTTGGAAATTTTAGCCATTGATGTACAGTAGATGGTACTTCTTCGAACTTCTTCAATCCTACCCTTCCCATGATGATGTTGTAATTTGATTGAACATTCTTGTCCATCACAAAAAAGCCTACTCTTTCTGTTCGACAAGCAGGCCATGTACCAATGAACATATCCAACTTGATCGTCTTAAGTATAAAAACTTTCTCGCCAGTAAAACGAAGGAGTGGTCGATGATATGGCTCCAACTGAGATAGCTTTAGGTTCAAACTATCAAAACATGGGTAGAACATAATAATTCTGAGCTTCCATTATCCACCAAGACTCGCGAAATCACAACTTCCTTCATCCTCATTTTGATCACCAATGGGTCATCATGAGAGTATAGCACACCTGCGAGGTCATTCTTAGAGAAATCGATGACCAGTTTATCTTTGTTAACCTACCTCGGGTGATCTTCTTCAGCTAGATTTATCCGTTGAATATACGAACAAGCTTGAGCCTTGTTGAGGTAAGCTTTCCTTTCTGTAGTAAGGTCTCCACCTCCTGCATATCCACCAGTAATAACATTGCAATCAAATGACCCAAAACGGATAGAAAATACCTCACGTTCTGGATGTCTTGGTCTTTTAGGAAGATCGGGGTCGTCTTCTAGATCGTCTTCATGATCTCTTTTCTTGTTTTCTTCTGCTCGATGAGGAGATCTAGATCTCTGTCTTGCTCGGTCGTTGTTTTTTCCTTCATTTCTACGATCAACATACTTGGCCACCTTTCCTCGTCTGATGAGCGCTTCAATTTCATTCTAAAGAGCTATGCAATTTTTGGTCGTGTGACCATGGTCTTTATGGAACTCGCAATATTTGGCCTTATTTCTTTTGTCAGGATCTGTCTTCATTTTCTCGGGCCAGTTTAACTCCTCGCTATTCTTGATCTCTTCCAGAATATGGTTTATATCTACCTTCAAAGGAGTATAGTTTCCAAATTTCTTCAATTGTTCCAACGCTTGCCTTGCTTTTGACTGCTTGTTACCACCATTGTTTTTCTGATCCTTTTTCTCAATCTTCTCGGCCTCAACTTTGGTTTCCTTAGTATCCATGCTCTTCTTTGCATCCATAGCTTCCTCGGCATTCATGATTTTGGCTGCTTTTGCCATTAATTCTGACATGGTCCTAGGTGGATCTTTGGCTAAAGTATAGTACAATTTATTTGGCAACAATCCACTCATCAGAGCAGTGATTGTTGTCTTTTCCTCTTAGTTAATAACTTCGATCTTCTCGTTATTAAAAAGAGTAATATAATCCCTGGTGCTCTCACCGGCTTTTTGTCTAACGCTTAGCAACCGTGCTACTCGTTTAACTGGTTTTGCTCCAAAACATAAGTTTCCAATAAAGAGCTCGGCCAGTTGAAAGAAAGTTGCAATCTTCCCCCGAGGAAGATTGTTGTACCATATTTGAGCAGATCCAGTGAAAGTTCCTGAAAACGCCCTACATCGCATCTCGTCTGGAACAGCATAGATATCATCAGCTGCTTGATATTGTTCTATATGTAGAACAATATCAGTTTTTCCATCATATTTTGGTGTTACCACTGGGGCTTTGAACTTTGATGGTGCGGGAAAATCCATAATTGCCTGGATAAAAGGTGTCCCTTGGACAAAAGTTCTTTGTAGAGGGTTTTTGGCCTTAGCAATTTCCCCTAGTCTATCCTCCAACCTCTGAATAGAGCCTTTCCATGCGTCATTTGCCTCCTCGGTCTTATTGGTCCGAGCAACTGATCGTGTTGAATTTGCTTCTTGGAATCTTTCACGAAGAGCAGCTGGTCGGGATTGGGCAGAACCTTCCTTTAAATCAGAGAATCGTTGAAAGTTCATCGACACCATCCTAGGGGGACTTTTATTCCTCTTAGGACCCAAACTATCAAAGGGAGAAACTCTACTCAATCTTTTAAGAGCACTGGTCCTTTCTGGAGATAAAGTGACGTTTTGTTCAGTATCTGTGGCTCATACTGATGAAGTTCGGCCAGGTTGATAAGAAGATTCATTAGATCTATCAGTGCGATATGAATCGACATGTCTAGATCGATATTCCTCTGGGAGTAATGTTCATCTAGTTCGTGAAGAAGGTAATTGGGTATTCCTCTGAATGCTTCGTTGTCCTGACTGGGCAGGTGCTCCACCCTATATAGTTTGCATGAGTTGTCGCATGGTTTCTTACATGGCGGTCTGGCCCTGAGCTAAATTAGCCATTATTCCAGCCAGATCTTGGACACTTGGAGGAGTGGATGGATTTGGGGGGTTTCCAGCGTTTCGATTACTGGATTCAGGATTATCAGCCATTGAGGATGAATTGTTTTGGTGACAAATGATAGTTCAGTCGTTTCCCACAGACGACGCCAATCTGTTGATGTAAAAAATTAGATTATCTCTAATTATTTAATCACAGATAAAAAATAAATAAGACAAGAGATTTTTAAAGTGGTTCAGCCTTAGAAGAATGGCCTACGTCCACTGTTTATGTTATTGCTGACTATTTGCAGAATTCTCGATAATGGGTTTACCAAGAAATTCTGAGTCCCCTGCTAATGAGGAGGTTACAATGTATTTATAGCCTTGAGGCTGTACATGCGAGAGAATATTACATAGCTGTCCAATCGGTGTGTACATCTGTATGATAATAATCAACATTTAATGCGCATTCAATCCTCTTAATTATTCGATTATAAATGCTCCGTACGAGGTGCAACTCGGACCGCCTAAGCTGCTCGGACCGCCTAAGTAGCTCGGTACAATAAAGTTCCTTGGAGAACACTTGCTGATCGGAGCGCCTGAGTTGGTTGGGGAGGTTGAGTTCATCGGAGTCAAAGTGTTGTCAAAAATGTTCTCAGGTGCCATGTAGATTGACACGTGTTTCCACATAATTGGTCCATGTCAGTAGGTTAAATTTGGTATCAACAAACCCCTACAGCAAATTAGAGGTCATTTTATACCAAGGGACATTGTGTGGGAGCCCAATGATGAGGAAGGGCAATCGGACTAGAGAGGGATGATTTAAGTTACTTTCCTTTGTGAATAGGAAAATTAATATATGAAGTTTTTGGATATCGTATGGAATATAGTTTGAGAGGGTAGTGCTATAACCCTATTATGTATGTAATTACCCGAAAGGGAATTTTGAGCAAGTTAGGCTCTTATATAAATTATCTTTTGAGAGAATAGATTAATTTGTAATGTGCTCAAAGAGAGCTATAAACCTTGTTATGAACGTAAGAAATGTTCTGTGTATCAAGTAGTAATGAAAAATCTACTTATTTTGTTTATATAGTCATGTTAGACTTATATAATTGTTGTATTCCAGTTATGGAAGAGCCTAATAAATGTCAATATATTAATATGATGTAAGATGTTATTTCTGAAAAGTGTTCAGAATTTGTGGATTATTGGGACACAGAGAAGTTTAGATCATGATTATGCTAATTTTATGACCTACATGTTGTTGTATGTATTATGATTCTTAAGACCTTGTGTTAGGAACATAAGGCATTTTATATATGTATTGTAAGACATAATGTTTTTTTAAATAAACTGTTCTCAAAATCAAACTTTTTATAAGCCTTTGGGCCATTTCAAAATGATTTCTACAAAAATATTTTCAAACTCTAGTCCGAATTTAACAAACTCTCAATCCGCAACATCTCTACATATTAGTTTAGTTCCTTGTTTGGATTTCACTTGCGAGACCTCCCCCGCATTAATTCAGATTCAAGGCATTTCATTTCATTATGCAAAGAAAATAGAAGAAATAGGATTACATGTTTGGCCAAACTGCCAAGATGTCTACAATTTTTAAGCCACTTAAAGACAAAATAATTTTAAAATAGTAAATCATAATGTAGTATATGTAATTTTTAAAAATAGTAAAGCATAATGCAGTATGTGTAATTTTTATACCAAAGATAAAATTTATAAGACTTACATAGAGTTTTTCGGCTTCGGGAGATGTTCACTTTTCATCTTTGCAATGTGTTTCTTTATTAAACTTAACCTATTCAGCTCTTGACTATCCACCTCTTTACTCCGCTATTAAACCACAAACAAAGTAGATATATTATCAGTTCATGATGAACTACCACAAATTCTTTTGACCCTTGATTATGCTTTACAATTTGTTTAGACTTGTTATTCTCGTTTACAATACAATGTCTCAGCAGTAATTTTTTAAACATCATAAGTATGCATATTTTAATAAAATAAATATTTACATGTGATAAGATCAATAATAGTTCAAACCTGATATCTTGGACTTCCATAGAGATCGCATAAACTAAGTCAATTATCCTTGGTTATACCAGTAAGGACATTTTCTCGAGCCTCCTCTACTGATCCATATGTTTTATACACTTGACGAAGCTTGCTCCCTTGACTCCTACTTCTCCATTTCATCATATCTTCCAAACATTCCTTCGCATGACCATCCAAATCAATGTTGACTCCCACCTAAAATTTTATAATCAATCAGTAATTGAAATATCCTATTGCATTTGATCAAACGAAATTATCATACGAGCATGGGTGGAAATATCTATATGGGAGTCTTTATAGAAGTTGTGTAAGAGTGTAATAACAAATCCAAAAATGTTGTTATGCAATAATAGTGTAAATTCACATAACAAGTTTAGCAGTGTTAAGTTTAAAAGTGTAACAAATCCCAAAATCATCAGTGTGTTTAGATATAATCTTATATCTAAACTCACTAGGTAGCCACTGCCCATCCACAACATATATTCTTATATCATGCCATGCTATCATCAATCGAGAAGAATCAAATTCAGTGTGTTTAGATGAAAATTCAGTGTGTTTACCTCTTAAGCATTAAGATTCAAAATAAAGCACACATGAGTTGAATTAATATCTAACTATTATGGAATCCAGGTCAGAAATTCAACCCAATGGCATGATGCCTAGTGAAAATACAGTGGGTGTTGTGCATAATTCTTTCAATACGTTTTTTAGCGAGACCGGTGCAAGAAAGCACGTCCCTAGAGCTATATTTCTTGATCTTGAGACAACTATCATTGATGAAGTAAGGACAGGGGCTTACCTCCAGCTTTTCCACCCTGAACAACGTATATCCCAAAAAGAAGATGTTGCTAATAATTCTGCAAGAGGATATTATACCGTGGGGAAGTAGATTATTGACTTGTGCCATGATCGATTGAGAAAGTTGGCAGATAACTGCACTGGTTTGCAGGGGTTTCTGGTGTTTAATGTTATTAGCAGTGGGATTGGTTCTGGTTTTGGGTCCTCGTTGCTGGAACGCTTGTTCGTAGACTATGGAAAGAAGTCAAAGCTTGGGTTCACCATCTATCCCGCTCCTCAGTGGCAACTGTAGTGGTCGAGCCTTATAATAGTGTAATCTCCACCCATTCCCTCCTTGAGCATACATATGTGGTTGTGCTCTTGGACAATAAAACCATATATGATATCTGTCACAGATCCCTAGATACCGATTAATTTCTCAAGTCATATCTTCCTTAACCACGTCCTTAAGGTTTGATGGAGCTATTAATATGGATGGTATGGAGTTCCAAACCAATATCGTAGCATACCCCCGTATCCATTCCATGCTCTCCTCGTACGTCCCTGTCATCTCGGCTGAGAAAGCATATCAAGAGCAGTTATAAGTTCCTGAAATCACAAGTGCAGTGTTTGATCCCTCAAGCATGAGTTAAGAGTGTTGCTTGGGCTACTGTGAGTTAAGAATGTTGTTTTTAAAAATAATATATAATACAGCGGTGTTGATGCGTTATAACTTGTTAGTTTGATAAATCCCATGGAGAGCTGCACTTAAACTTAGTGAGTTTATAAAACAACTGCTATTAAAATATCCCATCAGATTATAAAACAACTTCTATTATAAAATAGCTGCTATTAAAATATCCCATCAGAACCTAATTATTAAAATATCACATCAGTCGATTAAAGAAGATTTGATCCTAACATTTGTCTATCCAAAGTGCTTAAGGGAAGAAAGGCTTTTTTAGTTAAATTCACACATAATGACAATACAGCATGAACCATTGGGTACCGTATTTTTGTAAGTTATTTCTCCTTACCATGTTCGAGTGAAAATAGCGAAGCTACTATCTACTAATATAACTAATGACCATACCAACCTTATACCGTTTCCATACAATTATCTCATAAGGAAAGGGACTAGTGATATCCATTATCTATAAATATTCGAAATCAGGAAAACCAATGGCAACATACTAGAGCTTAATAACCAATTATATGACGAAAAGAAGAAGAAAAGAAAAAGGAAAAAAATAGGTGGAGACGATGTTCCGAAGAACCTAATAAATAGAGTTAATCGAAGGATAAATGATCCATACACGAATAACTTGTCTTAAACACACAAATACATGCTAATGTTTGACAATTAGAAAGTGCTAGAGAGATTTTATTGTTTAATGCCCAAAGTGATGTGAGACTTCAATAATAGAGTTCAGATCTTTGTGATCGCATAGGCAGATGATGTAAACATTTCATGCATTTAACTATGAATTTTCTACAGATGAATTTGAACTAATATTAAGAAAGTATATAGGCGCAAAAAGCTGAAAAGGTAAGGTGGGGGATGTGCTAGCTAACTTGATGCATAAGTAAGATAATAGCATTGTGTTAACAAAAATACACATCAAATGGCACTTACAGGAGACTGAAGGAGGTTCTCCTTCACAAGTTGAGGACTCGAGAAGTAGATTACTACGGGTAACTTCTGAGCATGTGATAGTGAAAGTGACTCCTCGTTTCCCATAATTACTTTTGGAAGCTTTTCAACAAGTCTGTAAGCAAACTCAGAACAATCAAGATATTCTACTCAAAACTTCATTTAAGAGTCCCGACTTTATGTCATAGTTCAGAAGGAAAATACAATCCAGTTAAAGGGTCATAATTCAAACAAAGAAAATATAAACTTGCTAAAGATCTGAACAATATCATTCTTTATATGTTCTTTGGCATTTGATCAGAATAGATGTCTAACAAACACCTGTGCGGCTCCAGACACCTGTTCAGAATCATCACAGATCAAAACACACAATAAATCCTGTAGCGGTAACAACCAGAACATATAGTAAGCCCAAAACACAATAAATCCTTTAGGTATTAACTAAATAAGCTACTCCCAACATTAACATAAAAGAAACGTAAAACGAATGAAAGGTACTAAAATTGTGAAGAAAAATAAACACCATCACTTGCCAAATAAAAAAAATGTGTAATGAAAATCGATGATGACTATTCCTAAATCTGTTGTGATTGAAACAAATCTTATTTGAAAATCGATGAGTGCTCTAAACCCTCCATGTGCAACATGTGGATTAGGTTTCGTTCAACTATACAAGAATTACATCATAAAACAAGCAATTGTGCACATCAAACATGATTGTTAATACAAGTGTTAGTTAAAGTTGAAAGGCATTTTACTAAAATCTCATTTTCATTTCACCATGTTGTTAAATATGAAACATTCACTCAAACGAAACAAGGAAAACGCTTTACGCATATATTTTTCGTCAATAATCAATTAAATTAACAAAAACTAAGCATTTGTGCCACATTTTGTGCATGCAACTTTCCTAAACAATATAAATTCTAGATCTACCAGAACAAAAACAAAAAATCAATTTCGTTAATCATCAAAATCCAAATACACGACAGATGTATACATACAAATATATACAAAGATAGATCTATTCAAATATAAATATATATATGTATGCACGTAAAGGGATAAAGCAAACGAAAACACTAGTTTTGACACCGATTTGAACAAATATAACCTTCACTCACACGAACTTACCTATTTAACGCCGATTTGAACAAATGCAATCTCCTATTTTATTGACAGGGTGAGAGAGAGAGAGAGAGAGAGAACGCCGGTTGATAACCTTGTCAATTTGACGCTGATTTAAACCCCAATTTGAAGAAACTTTGGAGATAGATGGAGATTTTGGACGCCAGTTGAAAGAAACTTTGGAGACAGAACAGTTTCGTATTTTGGTGTAAAAGGTTTGGCTGAATGGTTTTGGTAATATTAAAAGGGGTATTTAAAAACTAGAATATTCTACTACAAACTAATTCTTTGCGTAATGTTTTAAATCTTTACACCACGCAAATTATTTCGTTGCAAAATATAAAAGTATTTTCTATGAAAATTTTCGTTGTCAATAGTTCATATTTCGTTCCTAAATATAAAAAACATTCGCGGGACTATTGGCGCCAATATATTGGAAGTTATTGTCAACGCAAATTTGAATTTCGTGGCTAAATGTAACATTTTTTGCCACGAAAATAATTTTCGTGGCCAATAATGATTTTTTTGCTAGGAATTTTGTTTTGTAGCTAAAAAATTCGCAGATAAAGACGTAAATAATAATAAAATTGAACGATAAAAAAACAACTGTTGACTTTGACAATTGATTGATTATATCATAAATTTATACAAAAAGTTGATATAAACTCTTAATTTGAAATCCGGGAGTATAGTTTTTGGTTTTTTATTCCATCCTCTTTTTTCTCGAGGGAAAAAAAGTTGTATAGAAGCGTAATTCATCTATATGTCCAGGTACACCAAAATTATCGTTTTTTAATTTAAGTGAAAGATATATTTGCATGGAGAAAAAGTATAAATTTGAAGATATAATCTACTTGATTGGACCAAAAGAGAAGGATGTAATTTATTCACGGTCAAAGAAACATTGACACTATCTTTTGTGTTCGGGTCATGTTCGGATCTGGGTTTTTGGACCCATCATCGGGTCGTATCGTGTTCGTGTCTAATTTCGATCACGAAATTGACCCGTTAAGGACCCAATGGTGACACGATAGTGATCTAATTAAGGACAAGATATATACCCTATGTAGACCCACTATTGATCCCATTTAGACCAATTATTAACCCACCATTTAGACTCACTATTTTTTTAATTCCTCACTAACTGGTCTAATCGTGTCCAATCGTATCGTGTTGGGTAGGGCCTAATCGTGTCCAATCAAATTATATTTACTTATCGTATTATCATGTCGTGTCGTGTTTTTAACGTGTCGTGTTCGGGTTAAAGAAAAAAAAAATACGTTGTGTCGTGTTCGGGTCCACTAGTTTCTTATCGTGTCGTGTCGGGTCGGGTCGGGTGAAAACACGACCCGTTGACCCGTCTTGTCACCCCTAACGATATGCAACCAACACCTATTCGATCTGTAGGACGGATGAGGAAGGGGTCGGGAGGGAAGAAGTTTTTTACGAAATTTCGTGTGTATTAGTGGTATGTTTGTAGATTTTGTCATGGAGCATTTGTACAGAAAGGTGGGGGTCGTCTTTATGTGGTGCTTTTCAAGTTTCTCTGTTCCAGTGACAGTTTCGCCAAGGTGGAAGAGGTGCGATGAAATCATAGGGTGTGGAGCATTGATTGTTTTGCGGCTGGAGAAGCGGGAGGTTCTAAAAGGGTGTTTCTTTAGGTGGTGAGTTTGGCTTCGTATAGGAGTGGAGGTGGTAGGATGATCAAGTTCGATGGTATTCGTGGAGTTTATTTCTCGAGTTTGTAGTGGTTTGCTTTGTTTTTTGTTGGCGGTCTTTTAGGTTGAGGCCAATTGTGGTCTCTTCTATTTCTTCATGTATACAGGTTCCGCTCTCTTTGCGGTTTGGTTTAACATAACATTTATTTATCAAAAAAAAAAAGTAAAGCTTGACTAAATCATATTACACCAGGATTTAGATCAGACTCCCATTAGGTTTGCAGCATATGTAGATATCAGGTTCATCTAGTGGAGAACCCATGTGTATGATATCATTATATGTTCGGTATCAACTACAGTTCCCAAATTAAATATTAGGATTGTATTTAATTTTCAAATATTCAACAAGTACGCAGATAATTTGACTTAATCAACAAATAGTCGAAGTGTTGTATCTTATCTAATCTCAGTTAACGTTTTTTAATCTTCCACATCAAGTAATTGACTTGGAGAACATTCAATAACCATAACCAAAATATATATTCCAACTGAACATGGACAAAACTTTTAAAATAAATGAGTAAATCATCATATTACTTGAACAACATATCAATCTCTATTGAAGGAGGCATCCTCTGCACACATTTTTTTGTCGTTATCTCCTATTACTTTTCATAAGCACAAAATATCCGAATTCAGTCATTGTGTACATAACTAGAGTCCAATTACGTTTCAATAAGATCCCCGTTCCATAAAACAAATCCGATAAATATTTATCTAAATCGTCAGGGACATATCTACTATTGAATCAACTCCAAACTCCGCCCGAAATGGGGTAATAAGCGTCTACTCTACCTCATTCTTTCGTAATTAGCAGCATACTGTGTTACCTTACCCTCGTGGTTTATTAACCACTCATCACCTAATAGTAGTTTCAGGTTTGATGACCGGACCTTAGAAACGACATAATTTAAGTTGTTGGCAAGAAACAGATATGATAAGGAAACCTCTTTATAAAGAGATGCTTTTGTATCAAGTTTACATAGTAGGACAAGTATGAGCCAGGCCAGGCGTTCTGATATTGGTGATGCTTGTGTGCCCCCGTGAATAGGGCTAGCGAAGTAAGATTGTGGCATGGGTTGTTGAACTGACAATGGATAATCAGCTAGTATGTCACTTAATATTCCGCTGTAATCAGTGAGGAATACGACGTAATTCATAACGTAACGGGATAACGGATGAACATCGCCTCCTGGGACAATAGTTTTGGAGGGGTCTTTTTGCATTGCGGCTTCGAAGTCTGACAACATTAACCGGATTGCTTCACCGAGTTTTACTAGAGATGTCACCGCTTGTGAACGGACAACTGACGTTGACTCGAAAGAGAATATAGACTCAATTTCCGGCCATAGTTCGGAAATGGAGTCGTACATATCTAGTGATAGGAAAATTTTGTCCACGGATTTCTTAGTTTTCACTATGAGTTCTGGGAATGCAAATAAGGTGATGGCTCCATCTTTACTGATTTGTGTGAAGATTGATTCTCTTATTCTGTCTGATGAAGAGAAGACGGTGTCACAAAGAATTCTCTCTCCGTAGAAAAGGGTCTTTATGGATACCTTCACGGCGTTCAACCAGCTTTTGATCTTGGGTTCAACCAAATCCCAGTCCATTTTATTCACCTGGGTTGAGGTTAATTTCTCAACTCCAAGTTTATAAAAACTCTCATCCACAATTGATTTGCGGATAAGTTTGTAAATCTTTACACACTCTTTTCCGTAACCGGACGAGATCATGCAATCAGCAATCGTTTTCAAATCCCCCATAACCAGGTCTGACGCTCGGTCAACTTTGGAGATTATTGATGTATTAGCGCATTGAAATTCATCATCTGAAGTATCTTCTTCAATAGCTGAAACACTTGATCTGGTAGACTCTCCTGATGACCGATTAGAAACTGATTCCGCATCTAGCAAGTTGCGGTTAGCGGATAATATCTGGTAAAACTCAAGCTCTAGTCTTTTCATTGCTACCTGCATCAACTTCTGACAGCGAACAAGCTTATCAGAGCTTGAATCTTCCGATACCAAGAAATGCATGGCAGATTGCAAATCTTTGACAGACTTGAGATACTGTTTGGCCTCTCTTCTGTCTTGGGTGAAGAGAGAAGATATTTTAGAGTAGGCTGAAGCATCGGTGTCCCATTTTGTAATGAGGGATTCAGCGTACACAATGTTTTCTTCCATCAACGAAGCAGAAAAAGTCTGCCGTGGTGTCATTGGAGAAGAGCTTCGCATAGGCGAAGAAGTGGAAGACACCAAAGGCGATGAAGGTTTTGATGAAGAGAAGAAGTTCCGCATAGCTTTATAGATTTTAAGTTAATGTGGTGATACTTCGTATTGTTGTTGCAAAATTTAGACAAAGTGATGAAAGATTATAAGAGAGAGAGAGAGAGAGAGAGAGAGATGAGATAAGATATAGGTTGATGGGTGTTGGAAAGGAGTTTGGGTGGTCTAAATAGAGAGGTGGTTGAGGGCGTTTGGGTGGTTAAATCTTACTCAAATCCAAATAGTTGACCAAAGGTTACGCTGTGGAGCACTTTTTACGTGGATGGCGATCATTGACGCCGTCGCAATAGAGCAAATAACCAAAAAGGTCTAAGAAGCTTCACTTAAAGTTTTTGACTTAATTCCTGGTCAACTGCTGTTAGGGGACGGTATTGAAGGGAATTAGGATAAGTTAAAGAGCGCATCTGACGTCTATTTAAAATTGGGACTTAAAAATGGCCACCGTTAAATGACTTGTCACGATTGGATCATAAATAATGAACGACGGTATGTCATGTCAGCTTCCAATCAATAGTCGTAGACTTTTTCTAAGTTCACTTTCATGCTAATGCTGTGAGTGGGTACCTTAAAAAATAGAATGGACGTGTTTCGCAATTAGTGCGGGCCGGTTAGATGGTTTCGACAATTTGTGGGATGTTACGTATACTGTTTCCTCAAACGTAGAAATCCATATATTTTTACCCGATGGTTAAACAATAAAATTAAGGGTTATTTATATATAGATATCACGAGAATAAAGTTTTTTTAATTGAGTTCAATTTACTTTTCAACCATTATATTTATCACTCCTTAATTTTTGAATTTTTTTTCACAATTTTACTCTTTTAAAATAAATCAATTGTGACTTTTTGTGAGAAGTCATAGAAGTTGTTGAACTTTTTTTTCATCTCATTTTTTATTTTCAAACGATCATAACTTTTTAATTGACAAATTCATTTTTTACAAAATGACTATTTTTGAAATCTGTTTTTCAAGATCTATGAAGCCTCTAAAATTTTAAAGAAAAAAAATTACACATACAGTAAACTTTACTGTATGAACTAGAAAATAAAATATTTTTACATTTGTGACATTTTCGCAAAGAGTAACATTTACTGTTTTAATATTACGCAAACAGTGAAATTTATTGTGTTCACGAAAAAATGAAATTCAAATATTTAT
Organism: Sambucus nigra; assembly: GCA_949130495.1. Lineage (NCBI taxonomy): Eukaryota > Viridiplantae > Streptophyta > Magnoliopsida > Dipsacales > Adoxaceae > Sambucus > Sambucus nigra. The sequence goes on along the minus strand of OX422217.1, from coordinate 260,092,720 downwards.
CAAACAACGTCTATGGAGTCCATAATATTCCAATGAAAAAAATTAGACAGACAATAATATTTACTGTGTACACCTTTAAAACTAGAATTTCATTAATTATTGAATAGTCATCAGATCATTAATTAAGTTCTATTGACTATTCAAGCATTAATTAAGTTATATATTTAAAGGTTTACATAGTAAATATTATTGTTTGTGTAATTATTTTTACTGAAATATCATGGATTCCTTGAATATTGTTTGATAAATATATAGATTTCATTTTCTTGTGAATAAAGTAAATTTAAATGTTTGTGTAATATTAACACGGTAACTATTACTGTTTGCGACAATATCACAGATATAAAACTATTTTATTTTTTAGTTCATACAGTAAAGTTTATTATATGTGTATTTTTTTTGAAATTTTATATGCTTCATGGAACTTCATTCATAAATCTCGGCGAGCATATTTCAAAAATAGTAATTTGCGAAATACGAATTTGTCAATCAGAAGTTATTATCATTTGAAGATTAAAAATAGGATAAAAAAAGTTCAACCACTTAGGTAACTTCCCACAAGAAGTTACGGATGATTGGTATTAAAAGGTTAAATTGGGAAAAATATTTTCAAAAAATTTGGAATATGACATATTTAATTGTTGAAAAGTCAACATAACTTAGTTAGGTAAACTTTGTTCTCCTGGGTCCTATATATAAATAATCCTAAAATAATAATCTTGATAAAATAACATATTTTGTCGGTCCGGAGATCAACAAACTAACTTAATAGTTTGATATATTTATAGAATAATGCTATGTACCCCAAAGAAATTCTCCAAAACTTTTTTAAAATGCTTGTACATTATGGTGAAGCCTAAATATAGTACAGGCATTTAATACATTTTGAGGGAGATTTGGAGAATTTATTTGAAACACGGTACATTATTCATATTTATAAGATAATGTAATGTATACAGATGAAAAATGAACCTTATAGGTTTATATAACACTAATTCTAAACATACTCAGATTTCAGGGGATTTGTTTTCCTAAGTATTGAAGTAACTATTAATTCATCACATGCAAAAAGGAAATACAATAATTAAATCCACACAAATAGATTATGAAACTTCGACAAGAAAATAGAATTTGTTGTTGTTTTTGTTTTTGTTATGCGTTAAAGGGTATTCTCCAACCAACTTTTGCACACCAAGGCTAAGGTTTCGTTTGTTTTTCATATGAATATGAAATCTGAAGAATGAATCTTAAGTCTGAAATCTGAATCCGAAAAATATGTGTGTTTTTATGTCTGAATGTACATCTTAATGAATGTATTTAGACTGATTCAGACTTCAGATTCAAATTTCAGATCTAACTCTACCTCTTAATTATTAAGAGTCAAATATAGCCATTAACCTCTTAAACATTAAAAAAAATACTTTTTGGTACCTCTCAAGTCTGAATGGTTTAGATTCAGACTTAAGAGGTGAAAACAAACAACACCTAAGTCCCCTTCCTAGTCCGGTCAAAGATAAGCGATCCATGCCAGGAACTAGGGATTTCATGGAGCACACCAACTCAGCCCATTTCTTAGATCCAAGGAGTTTCCATGTTTTGATGTATTTTGGATGTCTCGCGTGATGTTTTTTATTGCTTCAAGTTAAACTTTAAACAACAATTCGTGATTCAATCCTAACCTTATTATTAACCTAGTTAGAAAAGATATACCAATCGAAATATGATATGAGATCCTTTCTGACAATCTAGTTAGCAAAAATACTATGTTACCTATTATTAAGTGTTACGTGGAAAAGAGTGTAAAAATAATTTCATATACCAAAAAAACATATTTTCCCCTTTTAAATCATTATTATTTTTATAAGTTTATTTCTTCATAATTTCATTAAAATTTATTATTTACCCTTTATTAAAAAAAATTAAAACTGAAGTCGATAATATTTTCGCCTCTAAAATTATTATGTAAACATTGTTCTTTCGATGCATGGCCTTAAAGTGTCAAACAAGAAAAGGAGACAGTTTTTAAACATGTTAGATCATGACAGATCAAGTAGTTAAAACCATCTAAAAGTGACCTTGGAATTGTTGATCTATTTTTTGCAAAATTTATTCAAACTTCTACCATTTCAGAGTTTTCTAACCTAGCGATATCTTCTGAAGAGCTTAAAAAATCTCAAGTCTTATTTGAGTTAACTATTTTCTTCCTTCGTTTGGTGTCCATTCGAACTATAAAACTTCTCTCAAAGATTTTATAATGTTTTTTTTATTGAATCCTTCACATTTGGATCAATCAATTTGGTTTCTAAAACATCGATCCATTGTATATACCTTGATGTATGCTACTGAAACCGAATTATGTATTAGCACAAATCTTATCCATGATATTGCCTATTGCGAAAGAGTTAGTTTGAGAGGACTTTGTTTTAGGAGGATTGATAAATTATTTCCTTATGAAGAAAATAATATCATAGACATTAGCGATATTCCAAGGCCTTGATCACCAGCTAGGTCGTTTAAGGCATTTGGCTAACAGTTTAAGAAGGTTAGGATTCGTTGTAGGCGGAATGAAACACTTAAATCTAGAAGACTAAGGAAATTTTTTTTACCTTATCTAAGGAATGATATATATCGGAGGTGGAACAAATAGTTTTTTTTAGTTCTAGGAGAAATGGTGCGGCCATTGTCCTATTGACCCCTATGGTGACATCTTTTTCTTATCTGGTTTCTTCCAAGCCAGGCGAGGATGAGAATCATTTTTCTAGTAACGAGGCCAAGAGGTGGAATGACATACTATATTTGTCATATCCTAGTTCATTAGGGCACCCACCCCAAATCATAAAGTGAATCCCCAAGGATGGATACGTGAGATTTATAAGCAATAATTCCTTTATAGCCTAGGGGTCTATATTCACAGGCCCTTTAGGGACATTCTCTCGGTTATATCATTCTTCCCAACCCAATTATAATCAAATGCTTGGAGGACCATCATTGATTCAATAGTACTCTTTCGCGGGAAATGGACAAATGAGCCTCTAACCGTGGACAAATTCATTTAAGTGTAGCACCTAGTCCCTTCCTAGGGTTAGTGAATAATTAATGCTATGAAGGCTGATAGGAATTTAGTGTTAAACATGCCAAAGATTAACCCTAATTAGAGGCTCATATTTTTCTTTATTGGACTAACCATTAATTTATGTTTGTGTGTTGCAAACCTATTCCTTAACCCTCCACTTATTGCAGTTTGAAAGCCAATAAGAATATATGAGACACTCTATTGGTCTAATAGTTGGTTTGAACTCAACCATCTTGTATTATTTTGGAAGTTATGACTCATTCATAGCAAAGAGAAAGAGAAAGTGTATGATTTAATCAAGGATGATAGGAGGTTAAAGAGAGAAAACTAACCACCAAGCGTCATTATCAAAATTTTGAAAAGTCTTTTAGTAAAATATTTTATCTGGAACCTCATTATCGAACTATGAACTTTGTTAAATTTCTTTTAACACTACTTATTTACCATTTTTGTTGAATATTCAAAATGGGAATCACAAAGAGGTATTTTTTAGCCCATGGTAAACAACTAGACAATTTCTCTTTAAAGCCATGTCCAAAAATTCTTCAATTGGGGGTGAGGATCCTTAGAGCAGATGGAAAAATGGTATTTTATCCCTTAAAATAATTATAAATGTGGCCACGCCCTTAGATTCCAAGAGTTAAAGAGAATATTCTAGAGCTGCAAAATTGTAGGTGTTCAGCCATCCTCCTCCAAAAATACTAGAACTTAAGAAAGAATGGATGTAATTCCCCCTCCTTACGAGGAAGAAACTAAAGTTACCCTAACGAATTAATGTAAGATGAGGGATGGTCCAGTTATGGACTCATAGAAAGGCCAATGCAAAATTGGCATTGAGGGGCAGATGTCTATTACTGTCAATTATAAGACATGGGTGTGCCCTCATTTAGTAAATAACATTCCTCGATGATGCTAAGTCCTTTATTTATCAGATGGATGTCATTGAGTTGATATTGCTGAATGCAAAACCCAATGTAGAGAAGACTTAGACAATGGCACTTTGCGAGACCTAATTATAAAACACATGTACCATTAATCCCTCTGTTTTTTCACACCCGTACTTTGTAACACAAATGCAATCTTATGTGAATAGTTGAGCTTGGTGGGGATATACATGATGGAATCATCTAGTGAGATAATGAAGATGACTAATGATATTACTTAACTAAATAACATATTAGTATATGGAAGGGTGGACTGAAAAAATGGATGATATATCTTTAGAATCTTCCAAAGAAGCCAAGATGTAAATGACGACCAAATAAAAGGCTAAGATGTACCATTCTCTAGTTTCCAGAAAACAAAGGCCAAAGTTTTTATAGTTAGAGGCTTCCAACATAATAAAAACTAACATTCATAATAGGTTGAAAGTGAGTGTTGACGTCAATGTTTATGTCAACGAAGGTAAGGCTCATAGCCTAGAGGAGGAACTTAAAGAAGCAAAAACAGGTTCTTAGGAACCTCCAAAGAGAACAATATAAAATCATTCTTAAGAACACCCTAATATTAATCATGAACACATTAATATGATTAAAGTTTAACATACAATTGTTCTTAATAAAAGGATCTTAGATCTTCATGTTTTCACAAAATACGTCTAAAAGATAGAAAATAAGACATACCTTGATCAAAGATCAATCTTGATTAATTGCTCCATCGATCTGTCTTCTTGAAAAAAATGTACTCTAATGGAATCTCGGAGTTTCTCTCCCACCTCAGAAATAGTGTGTTATGAGATGACTCTAGATGGTGTAGAGGTCTCTATTTATAAGGGGAAGATGGCCGGAATCCTAGTCAAGGTGGGACTCTTTCAAGTCTCCCACTAATGCCACTAACCATCATGTGACTAACGGATAAGGTTTACCCAAATCTTTTAATATCTTTATTTATCACATTCCTAATTAATTATCTGACATTTATTAAAACCACATAAATGGGAAATTCGGAATTTAATACAATTGAAATTAAATAATTAATTTCGTCACTTAACATTAATTTCCAACAGTCTCCCACTTGGTCTTAATAATTCGCATAATTAGATTAGGTATCATAAGGTGCACAATCATTGATAAATTTATTTTGCTGAATCAAATGATTCACGGATGCGAGTCATGGCGGTTCCATATTATTCAAGAGCATGGTTCCTTCCATGTACCACAACACCAATGTTTCATTCAACTAAGCCTTTAATATTGGGTATCATAATGGCCTCATAATGTCCTTTTCAATAAGGACTATTTCTGTCAACAATAATTCATAATTTTATGCATGCTTTCTCAAAAGACAGAAATAATTGAAATCAGAAACACTTTTATTGAATTCAAGTAATGGTGTCAAACAACTAAGCCAAAATAGTAATCATAGTCTAACTAATCGAGACCCATCTCTTTGACATGTTCCATAAAGGTCTTCGGAGATGGTCCTTTCGTAAGAGGATCTGCTATGTTATCACGCGTACTGATGTAATCAATTGAAACTCTTTGTTTCTGAATTTCTTCTTTAACTGATAGGTATTTCATTCAACATGCTTAGTTAATTTAGGAATACCTAACATTTCTTCATAAAGAAGATTGCAGCGACATTATCATAATATTTCAGCGACTTGATAATAGTGTCGACAACTCCAAGTCCCGAAATGAAGTCACGCTGCCAAAATACATAAGTTGTAGCATCAAGCATACTACAAACTCAGCTTTCACAATACTTAATGAATGGTTTGTGTTGCACTCCTTCATTATATTGGTTGATAAACCAAAACAAACATACTTAAGCAAGAGTGAACTTCGTACCATCCGTACAAATAGTAAATCTGAGTCACAATAATTGTTCATATTTAAATGAACACATACATCATAAATGTGAGCATATAGTCCTTTAAGTATCTCATTACTTCATACACAACTTTTAAACCCATAAAATTATTTTGATTCTCTACTTTCTAAATCCGTGCTTGTATATAGAGAAAATATATAAACTTACTCCCACTGATCTTAAGGTGTATACAAATATACAACGATTAAAAAAAAATAATGATATTATTTCTTAAAATGCGTCATGTGGGAAACTTATGTTTATAAAATGATCTCCTAAACATATACGCATGGTTTATTAGAATTCAAAAAGTAATTTTCACATCCACTTCATGTAACTCTCAATCATAATGAGCTACTAATGTCATAGGAATTCCATGTCCTTACATATAATTGAGAAGGTTCATTTATAACCTTTTCTTCATTAATAGTGAAATATTTTACTACAATTTAGCTTTATCTCGTTTAACTACCGTTAGTGTCGCGTTTGGTCTTGATGACCCCCTTATACCCGACTTTAGTGCATCAATTATGTAATTCAACGAGATTTCAACCTTAGTTGTAGTCTATTAGTTTCACTTCTTATGACTTTTGAAAATAAAACCATGTTGAAGCACCTTATACTTTTGACTTGCTTAAGTCTATACTGTATAAGTGTTCAACTAGTTTGGAAATAGTGACAAAATTTGTTGTCCATCCTAGAATCCAAAAAGCCTCAGAACCTATCTCTCTTATCCTCTTCAATGATCTATGAAGGAATAAAATGAATCACACTACACACAATTAGAAGTGCATACATGTGTTCATATTGCTTAAAATTGAGTGCGTGTTTAATTCCCCTTGAATTGGAGCTTTAATAATTTTTTGGGAATTTTTAAATATTTTTTAATCATTTTTAAACATTTTTTTTACATAAATGTTTTCATAAATAAAATGGGATTTTAAAGTTTGTGGGGTTAATATCTTATTTTGGAAACTTCAGTTTTCACTCGAATTGTTTGGTTGGGTAGGATCTCAAAGCGTTAGAGACTTCAGGGTACCTTCTGTAATTATTTTAGACGCGCGTGTGAGAGCCACTCACAAGCCTACACTTGTCATCCTCCTGATGCTTCGAGTTGTGTTTCTTTTGTGAGAAGGTTGGATGGTTGATTGTTGATCGTTGGATCATTCCTAATCGAGGGTTTGCATGTGTTCTTGGTTAATCTCGGTGCTATCCATATGAAACAATCACAATCATTTTAAACCACCGCTGTTTTATAACCTTTGGATCAAGTCAAAGTTTGCAAGACTTGATCTCAGCCCTTGATTTCCCTCGAACATCCAGAACCTTCCCTCAGTCCTACAAATACCCTCCACTTCTCAGCCTTAGAAGACTTTTGGGCATTCGTCTTTCTGAGAGAAAAAAATAAGAGAGAAGAGAGAAGTGAGAGAGAAGAGAGAAAAGGAAAGAGAGAAGAGAGAGAAAGGGAAATTGTTAGCCAAACCCTAACCCTAACCCTAAATACTTTGCCTCTGAAACAAACCTTCACATATTCAACCCCAAACACAACCTTAAGTGTTTGAGAGAGAGAGTGGTTTGTTCATATCGTTGTTGTAACCTATTGATCTTTTGATCTTGCTCACAACTTAAACTATAGAGTGAAGATCTTGTTTCTTTTTCCATAGAAACGTTAGATCTATACTCTGCATGTTACATTTTCACTAGATCTGCATATTTTTACTGGATTTAAGAAAATCGTTATTCATTTGGTTTTGAAAATGTTTTCTGGTTTCTATTCTTACGAAACTTAATCCTGACCTAGTTGGATTCACACTTGGAGATTTTCAATCTCACAAATGTTTTCAAAAAGAGATTGATTAAGATCTTGACCGATTTTATAAGCGAGATATCCGTGGAATCTGGGATAGAATAAAGGTCAAAAAGGGTTGAAGTTCTGTGAGAAAGAAATAAACTAAAATCACTGCATATAGACTTTATATGTAATTTTTATAGGACTGTCTGTAAATCTAAGTGTGTGTGAGTTCATGCATGTGAATAGGAATCACTTCACAAACACTTAACACACTACTACACTGGAAGTGTTGTGTTTAAGATCAGAGATCATTGAGTCGACGTAAGGAAGCTAAAGCAAAGGAAGTTAGCAAACTGGAAGAACATCATCAACAAATCAGATCTATGAGAAGTTAGAAGGACACCAAGTGGGGTATATTCCTAAACTTAGAATAGGTTGATTTGTGTGCTTGCATGTTGTATTGTTTGTAACTATTATTTGTTATTAGTGGATTTTTGTTTTTGTGACTTAGAAGTCACCGTGGATGTTTCCTCTGTTGGGAGAGGTTTTACTACGTTAAAAACTGTGTGTTGATTATCTTCATCTACTCATCTCATTCTATAAGTGTGCTGAATTTTTGAAACTGCCTTAGTTTTAAAAACTGATTACACAATCTTAATTACTCTCGTACATAAGTTTCTTTGTAAACACATCTTGTTTATAATTTTTATTTTTCAAAAGAAAAGGGTTTCTCCAGCAAACATTTCGGAGTTGCTTATACAGTTTAATCTTGTATTAAACGGCATTAGCAACGTTTTTCAATTGGTATCAGAGCCCTGTTAACTTTTATTTTAAAAGATCTTGTGTTTCTGAAATCGTTTTCAGAAAAACCTAACTATGGACGAGAAGAATGAAAGGTTTGGTAATCTGTCCAGACCTCCACTCTTTGATGGAAACAACTTTGCTTACTGGAAAGTAAGAATGGTTTCCTTCATCCAAGGGACTTTAGGAGATGATGTCTAGGACATTATTGAAAATGGATACACTTATCCTACTAAACCAGCCACTGAAGGAAGTGATGAGAGGGTAAAGAAAATCTTAAGTGAATTTACCCAAGAAGAATAAACTATTTCTCGAAAAGGCAAGAATGCCATTTTTATGTCTATTAATGAGTATGAGTTCAAGAGAATATCATCTTGTGCCACTTCTAAGGAAGCTTGGGACACATTAATCACTGCCCATGAAGGAGACTCAAGAGTTAAAGCTGCTAAAACTCAAATGCTTATCCAGCAGTACAACTCTTTGATCATGTCTGATTCTGAGTCTTTTGATGATTTTTACATGAACTTGACTGATATAGTCACTAAGTTGCATGCTAATGGTATTACTTATGATAGAAATGAAATTATTTCTAAAATCCTAAGGTCATTACCACAAAAGTTTGACAGTAAGAGGTATGCTATTGAGGAAATGAATGATCAAAATCTTACCCCTGAGTTACTCAGTAGCAAACTTATGACTGTGGAAATGGAATTGGACTTTAAGAAACAATTAAATCATTCACAAAGAAAACAACCCAACTCTAACTTGAGTTTTGCCTCTAAGATACCCAAACTTGAGTCTAATTTGACCAACTCTGACTCTGATGAGGATTGCAATATAGACAAACTAGATAATCAGATTGCCTTGATGTCTAAATAATTTAAGAAAATTGTCAAATTTCGAAACAAACAGGCATCTAAACAAGGCAAGCCTAATTATCATACTCTGTCTAATTCCAAACCTCATGAGAGAGGACTTGACAAACATCCTAAGGATAACAACTCCAGACCCACTAGAGACCTTAAAAAGATTGAATGTTTTAGATGTGGGAAACTAGGTCACATTGCTCACGATTGCAGAGTTAATCTGAATAAAGCCAACACACACAATAGAGCCAATGTCTGTAAAACTTGGGATGATTCAAGCGAATCTGATGAAGATGAACTTGAGTCATCAAATGTACTTGATCCTTGCATGTCCTTTTATGCTAAGATCATTTACAATGATGATATGCCTGTGTGTGATAATGATGCTCCTACTCTTGCTAGTATGAATACTATTTTGACTGGCCTAGATGCCTTCTTATCTGAAAATGTTGCTAGTTCTACTACCGTGTGTGTGAGTCAAAGTGATCTCGATAATGACGATGCAAATGGGTGCGTGAGTACTAAAACTGAATCGTTAGGGGTCACTACACACACTTCACTTAGCGACTCAGACACAGATGACCTCCCTGATATCCATACTTTGTATGCTAAGACTCTTAAAAAAGGCACTAGACTGGAGAAGACTATTAGAGACTTGACTAAGAAATTAGATGATCTAAGTCTTAATGTGAAGTTGAATGCCGAAGAGTACACTAACCAGTGTCTGACTCATCAATCTGAAATTGAAACTTTTGATCAAAAATTAAAAGAGTTGATTAAAACTAATGAAACCCTGGAAATGAAATACAAGGGAACATTATTAGAACTGGAGGAAGCAAAAACAAAGACAACTACTGTTTTTAAAAAAATTTCTAAGTTTGAAAACAATTCAAATTGTTTTACTGACTTTGTTGTTGACTCCAAGACCAATTCTGATGATATAACCGGTATTGGATTTTTCCCTAAGAACAAACCACAAACTACAAAACTTGAACCTATTAAGTTTGTGTCTGGGGGCAAAAGACCAATTGAAACATGTCCAGACTTTCATTTTATTAAAAAGGAATTTGATCAAAAGCAACAAGAGAAAGACATTGGAGAGTCTAGTAATTCTAAGGATGAGACTGCACTTAAGACTAAATACGTCTATCCTTTGATCAGAAAGGCTGATTCTGTCTTCAAGACCATACCTCCTAGGAATAGGACTTCTGAACAGAATGTTGTTAAACCTATCTTTAGAAATTTTCCTAAGGAAGTTCATCCCTCGAGCAATCAATATTGCTCATACTGTGACATTTATGGTCATTCCTTTGAAGGTTGTTATGCTCGACGTCTAAACACCCCTGTGTACAACACTTCTGTCTACAAGAACTTTAACTATTCTAGGCAAAATCGTAACAATTATGTCCTTCCAAGACAACCTGATAAGAACTCTAACTACAGAAATAGAAAGACCAAAACTAAGAGTTCACTTAAGAGAAAGGCTCCTAGAAACTTTCCTAAACCAAAAGCTCAAATTTTTCACAATAATCAGTTTGCTGCTCCAAATGTTTTTCGACAAAAAATTGTTTCTCAAAAATTTTATCAAATGAGGGCAAACTTGCGCAAAATTAAAACTAGAGCTATTTGGGTTAGAAAAGATGATCTTTTACCCCAAATGAAGTGTAACATTGTCATCACTGCTTTAAAAGCTGAACACACTTCATCTGGTTGGTATTTAGATTCAGGATGCTCCAAACATATGACAGGAGATGAAACCAAACTTTTAAATAAAACCAGATTTGCTGGTGGGAAAGTAGTTTTTGGTGATGGAGTTTCATCTCAAATCATAGGTAAAGGAACCCTAAAAGAAGAAGGAATGCCTGTTCTCGAAAATGTTCTATTAGTTAAAGGCCTTAAAGCCAACCTCCTAAGTATATTACAATTTTGTGACTCTGACCATACAGCCACCTTTTCAAAGAACAATTGTAAAATTTTAAAGGATAAAGGTGAATGCATTATTACAGGATTTAGAACACCTGACAATTGTTATACTGTCAAGACTGGTTCTGAAACCTGTAACATTGTCAGAATGGATGATAATGAGATCTGGCATAATCGTATGGGTCACTCAAGTTATGATATCCTTGGTAGATTGTCTAGTCAAGAGATAGTTAGAGGAATTCCTAAAATTAAACCTATTTCAAGTGTTGTCTGTGGTCATTGCCAGGAAGGAAAAATAGTTAAGACTTCGCATAAAAAGGTTAAAGACATTCTCACCTCTAGACCTTTAGATCTCATCCATATGGACCTTATTGGTCCCTCTAGAACTGTTAGTCTTTGTGGACACAGTTATATCCTTGTCATGGTTGATGATTTCACACGATTCACTTGGGTTGCCTTCTTGAAACAAAAATCTGACAAGTTTCAGAATTTTTTAAAAATTTTATTAAGAATTGAAAATGAGAAGGACACACAAGTAAATCGTATTCGTAGCGATAGAGGGGGAGAGTTCATAGACACAGGAATAGTTGAATATTGTGACTACAACGGTTACAAACATGAATTTAGTGCCCCTAAGACTCCTCAGCAGAATGGTATTGCTGAAAGGAAAAACCGAACCCATCAAGAGATGGCACGTGTCATGTTGCATGCCAAATCTCTGCCCAAATACTTCTGGGTAGAATCTATTAGAACTGCTTGTCATATTATTAATAGAGTCTATCTTAGGAAAAACTCTAAACAAACTCCTTATGAGTTGTGGTACGGTAAGAAGCCTAATCTGAAATACCTAAGAACTTTTGGAAGTCAATGTTATGTCTGTAAGGACAGAGAACATTTGTCTAAATTCGAAACGCGTGGTGATAAAGCCATCTTCTTAGGATACTCTCCAAACAGTAGTGCTTATCGTATATACAATCTGCGTACTAAGGCCCTTATGGAATCGATAAATGTAATTGTAAGCGACACTATTGTCGAAAATAAGATATCTGAATCACCTATTATGGTTGAATCTAAAAATGATTTCAAAACTGATTCACCAAAAATAGATGACTCATTACCTATTGAGAGTCCAGAAGTACCTGGCTGGGTCTCTAAAGATCATCCCATTGACAACGTGGTCGATAATCCTAATGAGCTAGTTCGTACTAGATCCCAGTTAAGAAATTATGCTAATTATGCATGTTTCGTCTCCCTTGTGGAACCGAAAAATGCTAATGAAGCATTGAATGACACACACTGGATTTCTGCTATGCAGGAAGAACTTTTACAATTTGTCATTCACGATGTCTGGTATCTTGTACCGCGGCGTCAAAACAAAAATGTTATTGGAACACGTTGGATCTTTAAGAACAAATCTGATGAAAATGGGGTGATTCTTAGAAACAAAGCTAGACCTGTTGCTCAAGGTTACTCTCAAATAGAAGGGATAGATTTCAGCAAGACATTTGCCCCTGTCACTCGTCTTGAATCTGTTCGACTTCTTTTCGCCATAGCGTGTCACTTAAAATTCACACTTTATCAAATGGACGTCAAATCTGCTTTCCTAAATGGAATTCTATCCAAAGAAACATATGTAGAACAACCCAAAGGGTTCATTGACCCTAAACACCCTAACCATGTCTTTCGTCTAAAAAAGGCTTTGTATGGCTTAAAACAAGCTCCTATAGCTTGGTATGAATGCCTTTCCAACTTTTTGTTGGATAAGGGTTTTAAGAGAGGAGGAAATGACCAGACTCTCTTTGTCAAACATTTTGACAAAAACATTATTATAGCCCAAGTCTATGTAGACGACATCATTTTCGGGTCAACTTCAAACTCTGAAGTTAAATCTTTTTCTGCTATTATGCATAAGAAATTTCACATGTCCCTTTTGGGGGAGCTACAACTTTTCTTAGGATTTCAAGTGAAACAGAATTCTGATGGTCTATTTGTCTCTCAAACTAAGTATGCCTTCGATCTTGTTAAGAAATTTGGTTTAGACAATGCCAAAGTTGCCAAAACGCCTATGAGTACTACTGTTAAATTATGTAAAGATGAAAATGGTAAGTCAGTTGATTCCACACTCTATCGTAGTATGATTGGTAGCCTACTCTATCTAACTGCCTCACGACCAGACATAATGTATGCTGTATGTTTGTGTGCTCGTTACTAGAATAACCCTAAAGAGAGCCATTTATTGAGTGTAAAACGTATAATAAAGTACATAAAGGGCACTCTCAATCTTGGACTTAGGTATACTAAGGACACCTGTAGCACCATCATAGGGTATACTGATGCTGATTGGGCCGGGTGTACTGATGATAGTAAAAGTACATCAGGTGCCTGTTATTATGTCGGCAATAATTTAGTTGGTTGGAGTAGTAAAAAACAAAATTGCACATCTTTATCTACTGCTGAGTCCGAATATATAGCAGCAGGAAGTTGCTGTACTCAATTATTATGGATAAAACAGATGTTAAGCGATTATGGGATTAAAGAAGATCAGTTACAATTGTATTGTGACAATCAAAGAGCCATTAACATATCTAAAAAGCCGGTTCAACACTCGCGAACTAAACACATTAAAATAAGACATCATTTTATATGCGAACTTGTTGAAACTAAGGAATTAGAAATTCATTACCTGCCTACTGATCTGCAACTTGCAGACATGTTCACTAAACCTTTAGATTATAACAGATTTCTGTATTTGCGAAATTCTATAGGCATGGTATGCGCTGATTAAACTCTTAAAACCTTAAGTTTTACCCTTTGTCCATTCGAGACAAAATGGGGGAGAAATTTGAGTTTTATGAGTTCAATATTTTGTTCACATTTCATCTAAACTGCTTGATCTTAGTGTGCATATTTGCAGGAATCTCTTCTACTGGTTGTCTACCTTTTCTAGTGTAAAAATTTGTAAATAGTTGAGTTATGTAATTTTTGCCTTTCTAGGAAATGGGTAGATAGTATCTTTTGTATAGGACTAGGTTTTATTTTTTTGTTCCCTACGAGTTTTAAGCTAACTCAAAGGAGATTTTGTCTCATATTTCCAAAGGGGGAGATTGAAGCACCTTATACCTTTGACTTGCTTAAGTCTATACTGTATAAGTGTTCAACTAGTTTAGAAATAGTGACAAAATTTGTTGTCCATCCTAGAATCCAAAAAGCCTCAGAACCTATCTCTCTAATCCTCTACAATGATCTATGAAGGAATAAAATGAATCACACTACACACAATTAGAAGTGCATACATGTGTTCATATTGCTTAAAATTGAGTGTGTGTTTAATTCCCCTTGAATTGGAGCTTTAATAATTTTTTGGGAATTTTTAAATATTTTTAAATATTTTTTAAACATTTTTAAACATTTTTTTTAAATAAATGTTTTCATAAATAAAATGGGATTTTAAAGTTTGTGGGGTTAATATCTTATTTTGGAAACTTCAGTTTTCACTCGAATTGTTTGGTTGGGTAGGATCTCAAAGCGCTAGAGACTTCAGGGTACCTTATGTAATTATTTTAGACGCGCGTGTGAGAGCCACTCACAAGCCTATACTTGTCATCCTCCTGATGCTTCGAGTTGTGTTTCTTTTGTGAGAAGGTTGGATGGTTGATTGCTGATCGTTGGATCATTCCTAATCGAGGGTCTGCATGTGTTCTTGGTTAATCCCGGTGCTATCCATATGAACCAATCACAATCATTTTAAAACACCGCTGTTTTATAACCTTTGGATCAAGTCAAAGTTTGCAAGACTTGATCTCAGCCCTTGATTTCCCTCGAACATCCAGAACCTTCCCTCAGTCCTATAAATACCCTCCACTTCTCAGCCTTAGAAGACTTTTGGGCATTCGTCTTTCTTAGAGAAAAAAATAAGAGAGAAGTGAGAGAGAAGAGAGAAAAGGAAAGAGAGAAGAGAGAGAAAGGGAAACTGTTAGCCAAACCCTAACCCTAACCCTAAATACTTCGCCTCTGAAACAAACCTTCACATATTCAACCCCAAACACAACCTTGAGTGTTTGAGAGAGAGAGTGGTTTGTTCATATCGTTGCTGTAACCTCTTGATCTTTTGATCTTGCTCACAACTTAAACTATAGAGTGAAGATCTTGTTTCTTTTTCCATAGAAACGTTAGATCTATACTCTGCATGTTACATTTTCACTATATCTGCATATTTTTACTGGATTTAAGAAAATCGTTATTCATTTGGTTTTGAAAATGTTTTCTAGTTTCTATTCTTACGAAACTTAATCCTGACCTAGATGGATTCACACTTGGAGATTTTCAATCTCACAAATGTTTTCAAAAAGAGATTGATTAAGATCTCGACCGATTTTATAAGTGAGATATCCGTGGAATCTGGGATAGAATAAAGGTCAAAAAGGGTTGAAGTTCTGTGAGAAAGAAATAAACTAAAATCACTGCATATAGACTTTATATGTAATTTTTATAGGACTGTCTGTAAATCTAAGTGTGTGTGAGTTCATGCATGTGAATAGGAATCACTTCACAAACACTTAACACACTACTACACTGGAAGTGTTGTGTTTAAGATCAGAGATCATTGAGTCGATGTAAGGAAGCTAAAGCAAAGGAAGTTAGCAAACTGGAAGAACATCATCAACAAATCAGATCTATGAGAAGTTAGAAGGACACCAAGTGGGGTATATTCCTAAACTTAGAATAGGTTGATTTGTGTGCTTGCATGTTGTATTGTTTGTAACTATTATTTGTTATTAGTGGATTTTTGTTTTTGTGACTTAGAAGTCACCGTGGATGTTTCCTCTGTTGGGAGACGTTTTACCACGTTAAAAACTGTGTGTTGATTATTTTCATCTACTCATCTCATTTTATAAGTGTGCGGAATTTTTGAAACTGCCTTAGTTTTAAAAACTGATTACACAATCTTAATTACTCTCGTACATAAGTTTCTTTGTAAACACATCTTGTTTATAATTTTTATTTTTCAAAAGAAAAGGGTTTCTCCAACAAACATTTCGGAGTTGCTTATACAGTTTAATCTTGTATTAAACAGCATTAGCAACGTTTTTCACATGTCATTATTTATTCCTACGCCAAATTCATGTTCATGCAGATACACCACATAATCATCGAGGATAGTAGACCTTTTAAGATCTTCTTAATACTATTCCTTATGATTATATCTACATTTCTCTTACGGTGACAATACTATCATTTAGTGGTTGACCATTTATTTGTTCTTTGTTGTTTAGACAATCTAACAACTAAAAGAACAAGGATTCAAGAAGGTTATCGTTAATGGGATAAGTACCCTACCTTCCTTTATAACCATATTTCATGATTTTCTACTACCATTAATTTCACCTTTCATAATGAATTTGACTTTAATGCAATAAATACATGTCAATGACAATTATATGATCTATGTAGGTCCACTTTAAGGGAAGTTTCTCATAATCTCCCACTTGGGCCACATAGGTCATCCTTATATTAGACATCGTAATACCTTAAGAGCACAACTCGACTATCAAAATTTGTAAGAGACATTACAAAGATCTTGTCCACGAAAATTATGAAAAAGAGTCTAGATTTAATTTGGTACAAGATTTAAAGAGTTTCATAAAAAAAAACGCTACGATTATGATGCAGGATCAAACAAATCTTTAAAGAACTATGTCCAAACTTTATTTTGTACAAAACATCAAAACTAAAATCATAACCCTTGAAAAAATATACATCAAAAGATTCTTTAGAACATATCCCTCACGATCAAGTTTAGACAAACATTTTCCAAAAGAAATTGAGGGTTTATGAAAACAAATGGCGATTTGATTCCCCAAGAACAAAAGAAAAGAATCTTATTAGCATTTCTAGTTTGTTTTGTAAGAAATCCTTGCATCAAAAGTAAATACTTTCTATAACATAGTAAGTATAACTTGAAAACTCTACTGAGATGAAAAACTCATTTCAAATCATAAAAGATACATATTATCTTTATCATTATTAGTCCGAGTGTGCAATATGTAAACAAACTTAATTTGTTTAACCAAATTAAATATGAAATTTTAGAGAAATAAAATGGGATACAATAATATGTGATAAGATAATGAGATAAATTGCTCACTTCATTAATGCTTTGATTTAACAACACACACATCGATTACATGATAAATTGAGTGCATAACCGTGAGTTTTTGTCAGTAGTAACCGTGAAATATCGATTATATGATGCTTGTAGATTACTTTATTGGGTATAATGTTATTTCATTATATTGTACACGACATTTGTGCACAACTTATTTTCACATACTATAATAACGTATGTGATCTATGATGTTCATTCAATCACTCAAAATTGATTCCTTGTAACGAATAACCTTGCTTGAAGAAATAAACTCAATATACCCCATTAATAACTTTACAATTATAAGCATCATGAGTTACTACTACCATCATCTTTACATTTAATATTCATTGCCATTCTAGTTGGGTCACTGTAGTGACTACCAAAAATTTCATAATATGAATATTACATTATGTAAAGACTTACATACACAAGTCAATAAATTTTTCACTTATTTTCATTAAATATCGCATGATCAATAAGCTAAATTATTCATGTTTATGGTTTTCATAAACTTAATTGGTGATATGATAGTGACAGAAATTATGGCATCTGTTTTTGACGACCATTATTACCTTCCCAATATATATCACCACTAACATTTTGTTCAATTATTGTAATCACAATAAATGAATAAATGAATAAACAATAATATGTATGCAACATCATAAAGTATCATCATCCTAGCATTCAATATCATACATGGACCCGTAGGCAACCAAAATATGCATGATATTAATGCATTAGTCCAATATTCATATATTCTGGAATGGAGCACTTTAATGAACACCAAACCATATATTATATAAATATAAGAGATACGCACACATGTGCAAAATACCCGTAATACATGAATAATTATATTATTGTCTATTCCTTAATTTGAAATTCACGAAAAATTAGACATAATGTGAAAATCAAATAGACAAAGAGTTTACATGAGATATTACACAAATAATAGTAAATGGAAGACATAAATCATTTACTTTCGCTTCATCACTTATGTATGAGTAACAAATCAGAAATATTGACCCAAATCATTCATGGTCATACTAATGCACAATAGGGTTATAATCACAATTATCATACTAGTGACATATGTAAATATGACTTTTTAACATTGATGTCAATTATTTAACATTTACAAAAATTCCAATGTTTATTTGATTCAAATTTCAGCATGTGTTGCGCTTCAATTTAACCATATAACAAACATTAGGATAATCTGAAATGACTACAAGTATAGTATCTTCACATGTAATCTTAGCCTGTATTTGGCATTTGATTAAACTGAATGAATACCTACTTATGAGTCTCAAAATTTGCAAGTCATGCATTCAAATATGCATGCATGCAACGAATAAATCTAGTATCCGCACATATGAATTGTAGACTGTGTTTGGCATTTAATTCAACTTAATGGGAGTACTAGCCTTAAAATAAACAATAATTCTGATTTTCAACCACATGAATCGTTGGCCTGTGTTTGGCACGAGACTCATTAAAACATGAATATCATAATATTCAACAATATGAATCATTGGCCTGTGTTTGGCACGAGATTCATCAAAATATGAATATTAACAATAACACAAGTCTAATATCCGACCATATGAAATATGTTGGCATGTGTTTCGCACGAATATTCAACTAAAAATGATCATTAGAGCAAGGTTTTATCACAGTTCTAGATAAAACATACATGAAATATGGGAAAACTTAAATTTTCACACACAACAAAATTGCAAGGGTCGAATATTGAATTGTTGACTAAAATTTTGGTATATTTCATCTACATTCCGAATATCACGGAATCTGTGTTAATCATCACATAATATTCAGATTGTAAAGATATATTACCCTATAATTCATTTATCATGGTCCCATAATTTTGGCATCTGTGTTTGTTGCCTAATTCATTTAATACCATGATTAATGGACTTAATGTCAACTATTCTGTTTTTACAAAACTGTATCTAATGTTGTTCAATTCAGATATTAGCATGTGTTGCGCCTCAGTCCAATTTTATAACTAACATTAGAATAAGTCTTTAATGAATGTAAGTATATTATTCGTACATGCAGTCTCAGTCTGTGTTTGGCCTTTGACTTAACTCAAATGAATAATTGTTTACATGTCTCAACTTAAATATAGTTAATCATGCATTAATATTAACTATAATATGTAATCTATCGGTAATCACAAAGATACCAATAGTAGCTGGAATGCCTCAAAAACATAATTGCCCACGTATAAAAACACGTAATACATGAATTTTGCCAAAAATGGCAAAACTGAGTTTTCACCATGGAATTGAAGTAAAACATGCCAGAAAATCAAAACTTTTTGCGGAACGTTAATATCAATTTTCTGTAAAGAGTTATAAGCGCCGAGATTATTTCCTAAAATGGCAAAAACGGGGTTTTGAGGGCCTTGACGACGTCAAAATGCAAAAGTAAGGTGGTGCTCATCGTATACAATGGCTTTTGTTTATTTTGACGTTTCCAGTCGACCACGTCAGTTTCGTAAAATTCCGAGCAAGTTTTGACCTTTCATTGTCACCAGTGAGTATTGGCGACAGAAGAAAAATGTCACAGAAAATCTCAGACACACTTAAAGAGCAGATTTAATGACAGAAAGAAGACGTCGCAGAAGGTCTCAGGCACAAAAATAATTTAATGACATAAATAAAATGTCGCAGAAAATCTCAGGCACATATATCATTAAAGACGAACATCAATAAGGAAAATCATGAAATCTTAAACTTTAGCTCTGAAACCACATATAAAATCATTCTTAAGAACACCCTAATATTAATCATGAACACATTAATATGATTAAAGTTTAACATACAATTGTTCTTAATAAAAGGATCTTAGATCTTCATGTTTTCACAAAATACGTCTAAAAGATAGAAAATAAGACATACCTTGATCAAAGATCAATCTTGATTAATTGCTCCATCGATCTGCCTTCTTGGAAAAAATGCACTCTAATGGAATCTCGGAGTTTCTCTCCCACCTCAGAAATAGTGTGTTATGAGATGACTCTAGATGGTGTAGAGGTCTCTATTTATAAGGGGAAGAGGGCCGGAATCCTAGTCAAGGTGGGACTCTTTCAAGTCTCCCACTAATGCCACTAACCATCATGTGACTAACGGATAAGGTTTACCCAAATCTTTTAATATCTTTATTTATCACATTCCTAATTAATTATCTGACATTTATTAAAACCACATAAATGGGAAATTCGGAATTTAATACAATTGAAATTAAATAATTAATTTCGTCACTTAACATTAATTTCCAACAAACAATTGATGCCAAGAAATATGTTAAAGGCATTAAAATTTCATATCACAAAGATTCATTTGAATTCAGTTATTGATTATTTAAGACCAACTATGTTGGTTTTAATTACTTTACTAAATGTTATCGAGGCTACAGAAAACTAAAGAGGAGGTTGGTAAAAGATCCGAAGCTAGAAGGATTAGACTAACATAAACTAATAAATGTTTAGGCTGACATTAAGTATGCATCCCCCCTTCTCATGGATCTTTTGAATGGGATTTTGGATAAGTTTAAAGGTTATCTGAGTTCCCTCTATCAAATACCCAAAAGTTCATTTCATATCATCTAAAGAGAAAATGTCTCGCGTTATGGATTCGTAAGAACTTGAAGGAATATAGGGGAAATATGGAGTTTCTCTCAAGATAATCACACCCAAGGTCCAAATTCAACATGAGGATACTACGGTAGAAAAAAATTCTAAATAGCTAGTTGGCGATCCTATTAATACTATAAGAGAGGGAGATACTGCGATTGTTTAATGATATTGCCCCTACAATTAAAGAACTTAAATGTTCTTGCAAGAAATATTTTCATGTATATAAGTTTTTAAAGGGCAATTTACAATTAGGTCCTTTATTGATAATTTTTAAACATCTAAAGATAATTTACTATTAGGTCCACTTATTGTGCCACTAACGTAAACTTCTACAAGAAGAGTATTATGGACCTAAGTGTTTAAAATTTATCAAAATTCTCTTAGTGTTTAAAATATGTTTACGAGGGAGTTAAAAGTACTTTGCTATTTATTAAAATATTAAGGTTATAAGTATCATGTCGTTTCAATCATAGAGAATTAGTGCTTCATGGTTGATTATAATTTTTTATTGCATGAGTTAGGTAAATTCTAGTATTTTTGTTTGGGATTGTGATATTTATATAGTGAAAGAACCCAACACACCAGTCTTTAAAGATTTACATGTATCCTCAAGTGGATTAAAATATAGGAACAAAAGAATGTTATAAGAAATTTGAACAAGAAATCAAGTTAGGGGTGTATGCACAGATTGACGCATATCAACGTAATAAGACTTATGATTTATCATGAAGACGTAGAGACATAATTATCTGTGCAAGATAGCAATATAAACAACATGGATCAAAATAAATTAAATGGACAAATAATTCCAATGACAAGTGTGCAATTCAAATAAGTAATTAATAGGAAGTATATTCCCCTAAGTTTTAAGAGAGGAAATAACCTTTGTATAAACTTCTTGACATTAGTTAAGAGTTGACTCATTTGGATAAAGATTACTTTTTGGAAATGAGTGTACATAGGGTCCTCTTCTTAAAATCACATGACCATCTCATCGTTGAGGTCATTGTTCATTTTTAAAGTTATGAAGTAATTCCATGTGCTCAAGGTTAACCAAGATATCTTAAGGAGGAATGCTTGCCGAATTGAAGGACAAACGATATTATTCATTAATTGATTCCAATAGGGACATTAAAATAGAATAAGGAGAGGCGTGTAAGAAAAAAACACTCACTCTTGAGAATGGAAGATAATAAAACTACCCATTTATGAGGGGATATTTATAGCACTAAACTATGTTATAGACTTGTCTTTGGAATGGGAAAACCCCATTACATTTCATTTGTCTGAAATTAAATGTAATAAGGATCATCAAAAAGGGATGAAACGACTAAACATAAAACTATTTTCATTAGTCATAGATTTGTACAATTACATTAACAAGGTCTAAGCATGTCTCCAAGTAAAAGAAAATTATAGAAAACATTCATCTAACAGATCAATCACCATATAGTGGGTACACGACAAGTAAGTTTGCAAACCCATTTTCCTTTCGCCTAGAGGAAGCCATTCAGTGGTGGGGAGTTGCTACGAACTTCTGAAGTTCGTAGCAATTCTAATGAATAAAAAAAAGTTCGTAGGAATTCCTACGAACTTCAGAAGTTCATAAGAAGTGACAACGACTATAAACGGCTATAAACAGTAACCTTGGTTCTGTTATAAATAAAGAGCAGAAGCCTCATCCTCACCACCATTCATCTTCAACCTTTGTTCATCGGCCTCTCCATAATCCAGAACTCTTCCTTGATCCTAAAAGTAGTTCCATAATCCTCCAAAAAATCCTATTAGTTACCAAAAAAGTAGTCTTTTTATCTTACAAAACAGTCCTTTAATCCTCTTAATTATATTATTCATGCCATGGAAGGAAGAAAATGGAAAAAATACTTGAACAACGAAAAATCTAAAAAACACGGCTCCACCTCCACTACAACAAAAATGGTCATTTATGCCAGTCAAAAACTGACATAAATGACCATTTATATCAGTTTTAGAATTTTTCAAAACTGACATATAAAGCCCTGACATAAATGTTCGTAAAACTAACATAAATAAGATCGCATTTATCTCAGTTTTTAAACACACACATAAAAACTGCGATTTCACTATATTTTTAATTACATTTTCATGAAAAACTGGCATAAATAACATCACATATATGTCAATTTTAGTAATTTTATGAGAGTTTTATCAAAAGTGACATAAATGTTGATATAAAAAAATATATTACCTTATCAGTAGACAATTATTATTTGAGATTAAATCAACCCTTGTAAATAGACAATAAATAGTCAAGCAACATTCAAATAGTCTAAATTAAAAAAAAATCACATAAAACTTGAAATATACAATATTCATCAAAGAAATTCACATTGCACCTCAAATAAACAAAGTGTCAATTTGAAAAAAAAATGGACAGAGCCTCATTTCTTTATTGGACTATCCACCCAAGGGGTAACAACCAATCCAACAAGATGTAAAATTGAAAAACATGGTAACTTTTTAAGAATTCTCCTACAGAAGGTAGTTGCGACCATCTTTAAATCAACACTTGGCAGTGCTCGACCCCTTATCACTTGGCAGTGCTCGGTCAGTTTTTACTTGGCAGTGCTTGGTTTTGCTACTGCTGGTCTGATTTAAGTCATTGGGTTGCAGGTTCGTTTGGTTTCACTCGGAAATGCTTGGTTTTCATCCTTGTCACCTGCTTATGGAGTGCAATGAAATAGAGAACAGATTAACAAAAGCTTTCTATATAGGCTTATGGGAACTATAATATCTCAATATAATCAAAAGCTTCAAATTTTAATCATAAACGCAATCCAATAAGGCATACATTTATTTATACCAGTGGAGAGACAAACAGTTTGATGAGGTAGCAGTAGCCATTGCAGTGATGGCACTCGTGGCGTAAAAGAGAAATAAAAGGAGAATGTCATCTGCCTCTACATAAACACCAGTGTATGATCCAGCCTCCAAGTTATTGCTTCATACCTTCAATCCGATCCTTCACAATTGATGAAGCTCTGAACTTAGCGAACTTAGTGAACTCAAAGTTACATTTGGAGGCTTAAAGAGATAATACATTCCTGGCCATGGAGTTAATTCCTCTAGACAAAGATTATACAACGTGGAATCAATGGAGGCAATCGTTGAAGCATTACAACTTGATGTGATAGATAAAACCTAAGAATCATGCTGAATGTATCCACTAAATTGTGATAGCACTGCAATAGACATAAAAAATTATAACACCAATCTACAAACAATCTTTTACCGTGGTATGAATTATTAAAACAACAGATTGTAGTTGTGTAATTAACATCTTGATGATTAGTCTTAATTGGAATCACTAAAATAACTCATTTGAAGATTCCGGTTCAACGCCTTACCATCATAGTTCAAACCTACAATCCAACGCATTTGATGAAATTTTTACATGCAGTGTAGAGGTATTTCAAAAAAATTGAACCACCGACTACAATCGTGAGCCTAAACCGACTACAACAAGTTTGGATCTCTTATAATTAGAGATGTACCATCAACCTAACAATAAATAATTAAAACAAAAAAGTTGGAGCAATTATTTTTTCTGACATTGAATATTTACCCGAGGTTGACTTATAGTGGCCTTCTTACAATTAAAAGGTGTTCAGAACACTGAAAAACAAACCGAGGTTACAAGGAAATGATCATGAGCAACGTGTTTCGATAGAGAGTTTTCCATTAACCTTATCATCTATCAATAACAAAAGGTAGAGGACAAACATATGCAAGAGGTTCCTCATAACCTATTGCTCCATTTATTTGACTTGAGAAGAAAAGACTTGAATTTTCTCTTAGAGACCTAAAACAGTAATGAGAAGGTAATAATGGAAGCTGTCTATAAATGTACGGGGGCGATAATAATTAACAGATACGGACACGTCCACATGGGGCACATGTATAGATACCACAGTAGGTAGTATGGTTGGGATGATCAGAACACGTCACAAAGATCATTGTGGTACGTGATTTAAGAAGTTCAAGACAAAATCAATAATGCAAAGTGAAATAACTGAATAGTAACAACCAAATATCAAAGGCCCGATAGACAAAATTTAGAGAAATTTAGGTGTATGAGACATCCATACAATTTTGTAGACTTGAATTATTCTTAACCCTAAGAACACTCTACCTGCCCACCGTTATATTCCAACTCAGTATATATATATATATATATATATATATATATATATATAATGTAAACCTTAATTCATTAGCAATGCAAGCTACCCAACTCTGCCACCTCTAGCTTCCCACCTTTATATGCCAACTCGGTACTTTCCTGATGATAACAATAAGAAATAATTTTGAAGTATGAAATACTAAAACAGCATAACACAACATATTATTATGGACCAAATACCTCAATGAGCAAAAACAGTGACATTGCCTTTAACTGGCCTATCATGAATTGATCACATCTTAAACTTCAAAGCCTCTGAATAAGAATCTGCTTGAGACCATAAAACACATCGGTGTTATCACGCCCCATTCATCCAATCTGATGCACGTACATTTCAATATTCCCGATCATATCTAAATTTGTTACATGTGTAGGTATATCAATCCCACGTCCATCTACATCGGTATATTTAGAAAGTGTGAAAGCTTTGAATTTGTAGCCATACTAACATGTTCACATAACAAAAAACCAAACATAAATTCCAAATTAGTTAATAAGCATACTAAAATGCTCAAAGATATTTCACCATCATACGACTTCGCTAATAATTTTATATAACAATTCAGCTACTTATTAACCACTAATCAGTACAAAGAGTTATAAGGTATAAAAAGATATTTAGTTTTAAAAATATAATTTGGGGGTATTCTATTTAGTCTTAAGCAATATCCTAACCTCATATATCCCCGAACCTCAACAATATCCAAAGCCAGTGAAATACGTGAAAAGAAAAATAAAAAAATTCAAACAAATTCAAGGCATAATAGGAGCAAAATATCAGGTAATATGTATAAAAAGTCAGTTCAATCCAAATAGGAAAAATTCAGATTTGCGAAAGATAACAGCAACAAAATAATTTTGGTGTCCTCCTTGATAATTGACAATATTAGTGTTACTTTCACATATTGAACTGAGTGTTGCAAAACAAAAGACACAAAACATTTTCGTTGGTGCTGCTGCTATTAGACTCAAATCCGTTGCATTCGTAAATACGTGCATTCGTTGGTGCTGCTGCTATTAGTGTTTTCTTTGGATTGTGGACTGTGGAACTGTACACTTTTGCAACACTTAGTTTAAGGAGTCTTTAAATTTAGTTCAGTATAAGACAACGAAAAAATGAATCCAAGAATGCAAAAAATGTACAGTTTATGGAAAAAACCAAAGTCGTATTGGGAACATACTTTAGCAACAGTGGATAGTAGAGCATCTATCTTGAAATGGTTAAAAAAATCCACATTTTTACTACAAATCCATTCGGGAATACAGTGTACTACTTTCTGATAGATAGAAACAATTGGATTCGATCCTTTCAAGCGTCGGTAACGAATGCAATTTCATATTCTCAACAAATCTAGCAAGCACAATTTAAATTCCAGTGTGATTCTATCACATTTTCCCTGTATCTCATGTGTGAGAAATCTCCACAAAGTTGCCCTTGTACACCCTTGCAGCTGCTGCGATAAGTACGACACTGAAGAGTTTTATGCCTGCATTGATGGAAACTCTTACCCTCGTAGGGATCATATATGCATTGTCCTGGCTAGGCATGTATGAATCTGCCAAACACAAATACAATTAATGAATTATAACACAATTTATAAACATCACAATATTGTTAGTGTCTTTCCAAAACATGAAATTTAATAAAGAATTACATAAAATAATTTTCATAACTCAAAGTCATATTCAACATCATTTCATTAAGTGAATACTTCACAAATTACCAAATCGAGAATAGAAACTTATTGTCTTAGAAGAAGGCTATTAGTAAATAATATATAGCCCTTCCCTTACCAAAACCAGAGCAAGAAATGGACACAATTGAATAGGAGGCAGCAACTGAACCAAAAAAGAAGTCCCTAGGTTGGTTGGGGTATATCGTGGATTGTGCCTCTATTGAAAGTTGGTAGCATAATTTGGCATAAAAGGAAGCTAGTTAAGAAGTTGTGTAAGGAGATAAAAACTAAAATTCGTCTCCTCTATGGCCCGCCCTCTTCTCTAGGTCGTATTATCTTAGTATCTAGAAAGGATGAACCAGAGGTGCTAGTGTCCCTCCTATGCATGATCTAAGAAGAATATTCAAGTGTGTCAGAGGATTGTCTAAGAGCGGGGAATATGATGATGAATCTGCTAGAACTTCTGATGTTGCATTTTGTGTGTTACATTTATTGGTGGCATCCACAAAACCTATTAGCATAATTGGAAAACATGGTTCTTCAATTAAATCAATACAGTGCACTAACTCATCTGTCCAGGTTCTCTCAACTGATGAAGCACCAATGTGTACATTACTAATTACAATAAACCTCCCATTTGGTTTATACTTTAATCTTAAAGTAGAAATAGGATAATAAGTTAACTAGTCTAATATCATATCATAATGATTCAAAATTGCATCCGTTCAGCGCCATCAGTAACAATAGAGTAAGAATAACATTATTCTGCTCTTACTTGTGCTCTAATTGTAATAATTAATATAATATTATCCTAAATTTTAACTGTTTGGATGCTATTTGTTTTTTATCTTGTGTCCAATCATTCTTTATTAGTGAATTGTCCATTCTTTATTAGTAAATATGTGGATTGAGATACATGGAGCATGGGTTGCGTCTAAGAAACAATGCAATTAATGGTAATGTGATTTGTTTTTTATAAAAAAAGAATAAAAATTATTCAATACTCAAAAACTAGATAGGTTAGTTTAATCTATCGTCATCTGGAGTTACTTGGAGACAAAATTCCAAGCTCATATAAATAGTATCTAAAGCTCTCGTTTGTATTCACTTAAGACTTGAATATTGGTGAGAATAAATTGAGGGAGAAGATTTCCTTTGCTTATGGGCATGCAAGTCTTCTGTTACATAGTTTAACGGCACTAGGAACAAGTACTGATCTCAAATATTATTCATAGCAGCTGAATTTAATAAGATGGATATTGCTTGTCTTAGGATTGTTTTGGCTTTTCATGCGTGTGATTATTGGGCCTTGCCCATTCTTTTTCTTAATTTATCTAGTGGGTTAAAAAAGATTCCAAGTACTTATTTTATTTAGAGAGTAGTTGATATTCTAACTCAAGGACTTCTAACAGAAAACAGAAAACAAAAAGTAGAAATGACGTTGCATGATGAATTTTAGTAATATTCGACAGTTGATGATAAATCCATCAACTTTTTAGTGTATGGTGATTTTTTGTTCAGAGTGTAGGAGAATGAAAAGCATACCTTGTGCCAAGGGTGCGCCTTTATTTGAGGAAACCTAAAATCGGTATAGTTCGGATTCATACATCGAATTTCTTCTCGAGTCGGTGTGCCAAGAACCTAAAAGACAAAATATAAGATAACTATAACATCAGAACATGACTTCTAGTGTTTAATAAGAAAAACCACACCTTGATAATCTCCACAAGATTGTCAACTGCATTTTCTCCAGGAAACAATAGCTGGCCTAGTAGAAGCTCAGCAAAAACGCAGCCAGCTGACCATATATCAATTGAAGTTGTATATTCTGTAGCACCAAAAATTAGTTCCGGAGCCTGATAGTACCATGAGAAGATGTATGATATGTTTTCTTCACCCTTCACCTGATAACAATTTAAATTTTTGTTAGAAACATGATACACACTGTTGGAAGACCTATAAGCATGGAATTCAATCATACGTGGCACAAAGAGGTGATTTTGTACTTGGTTTCTCTAATACATAGACAACCTATGAGTGGCGTGCTTAGTTGAGAGAGCATGGATCTTAGTCCTAGGTTTTTGGAATACTGGTTATGCATCTCGACCGGCACATGACACGTTTAATAATCATGTCTATTTAGTGTGACTGTGAAGGTATTGGATGGATGCAATCATAAAATGGATTGGGTTAGGTGACTGGTACTAGACACGATGCGAACACAACACGATACAAAACACCTGAATTGTCACCTCTTAGTCTGATGATTCCCAAAAACCACTCCAGTCCTAACCTCGTGGGGAAAACCCAAAGTCTAGCAAAACATATACACGCAGCAATTCAAACAGCAGATGATTAAGTAAAAACATAACAAACGATGGTGCTGCCACCGGGTATACTAAATTAAGTAGTAGAGCATTTTCAATTTATCAAGATCAATGAACACATATATTGTCAGCAAAGAACAATTAGCACTGTTGTTCTTCAAAAATATATTATAATTACTTATTGCAAAAATCCAGAAAGAAACACAGTTATCAAAAAATGGCTGAAATTATAGATTACATTACAATGTATGTTATTTTTATGTAAAAATGTTGACTTTTAGATATATTCTATAATTCATAAGTTCCAGAAAATAATCTATCCCAAACTAGTCCTAATCATAATGAATGGCGACTCGCTATGAGTAACAGAGTATGCAGACTTAATGGTGAATAAGCTCGCCTAAAGAAAGAGGTAAGATGCCTATAGCTTCGATCCGAATAGTCCTGGTTCCTTACTATACAAGGACGTAGAAAGAGAAAAGGCGCAACCCTTTAGAGATAGGGGCGAGCAAAAGCAGAAAGTAGCTTTCATCTTGATAATTGAGTGAAGAAGTTCTGGTAAGAGCCATCCTACACTATGAAACCATGTTGCATCGGTGTTTTCAGGGCCTGGAAGGCCTATTAGATTAGGCCAGGTTCGTAGACTGGGTACATAGAAAGGGGGAAGGGACGCTAACAAGTACTAAAAAAAGACTTTTCGATTGGCTCGATCTTTCTAGCCTTGATAATTTTATAACGTGTAGTGTTGTTGGATGGTGTCCATGTCCAATCCATTTTTCTTGATCACTGATTCAACTTGTCTAGCAATCTCAGAAAACTCATGGTTCTTCTCGTTGTAACTTGAAGTTTCATCAAACGGAAGGCCATCCCCACCCAAAGCCGAAGACCCAGATCGCTCTGGCCCATCCCCACCCAATGCCTTGGATCCTAGCAAAGCACTAGTTTGCATAAACAACAATGAGAGTAACCACAAACTGGTCTAGAAAGAAAGAAATTATGAGCTAGAGACCAGGGCGTTCAACAAATGACCAGCTGCGAGACCTGGTCACAAAGATGAGAGCTTGGCTCATAATGCTCATTTGAAGATATAGAGCAGTCGTGAGCTCGTCTGTGTGATTCTTGATTGATATAAATCCAAAGATATTCGAAAATAAGTCAGCGTCGGTTGCTAGCCAGAAGAACACCACGATCACAACTGCAAGGTAGGTCCCAAGGACAATGCTGGTGGCAAAGATTTCCTTAAGCTTCCACGTCGGGCACTAGAGACGGCTTGACTATCTTTAGTTTTGTCATGATGGTCCCATCATTGAGGATGGCGATGATGAGGACCATGAACGGAGAGAAGTCAAAATTTGAGATGAGAGAAATGAGCATGAACCCCATCACGATACGGATAGTGATCAAGACCGCATAGATGCAGTAGTTTTTCATCCTCTGGAAAATGGCTCGACTTCTCAAAATGGCTCTCACAATCACACTGAGCCCTAGCTCGGTTAAGACGATGTTAGATGCACTCCTGGATACATCGGTTGGATTGGCCATTGTGATAACAATGTCATCCCTCTTTAGTGCCGGGGCATCATTCACACCATCTCTAGTCATTCCACAAATATGCTTCCTCTCTTACAGCTTCTCCACAATCTCGAATTTATGCTCAAGAAAAACACCAAAAAAATCCATCAGCCTTCTCAATGAGCTCGTTAATGGCAATCGAAGCAATGGACTCGTCCTTGCTTTGGCCAAGAAGGGAAAAATAGGGGTACATGTTGGTGCCCATCCTAAGCCTCCGACCAGACTCTTTGCAATTGGAAAGATGGTCACCGGTGATCATATTAATATTAACACCAAGGGCAAGGGCTTTAAGTATTTGTAATACCCCGTAATTTTAAATGACTTTTAAAATGGGTTATATCTTAAATTAATGGATTAATTAGATTTTATTATTAATTAATTCACTCGAGTTTATCCGGACGGTGGATATTAATATGGATGATTCTGAATATTACTTAAAGATATTTAGGTAATATATGAATGTGATGTCATTGATATGACTGTATGATATAAATTCAGTAATTTATATTTTTAGTCAGACGCGGTATGGGACGTGTCGGGACTAGTTTATTAAAATAAAAAGGAAATTTATTTTCTATCGATCTAATAGTCATTTCGACTGCGTCGTTGCGTCCGGAAGGTTCGAAATAGTCAGAAAAGTCTATTTGGATGTTTATTTTGAGTCTCGGGTCATTTGGAAATGAATAGACAACCCGAAAGGGCATTTTGGTCATTTTTCTAGGGGGGATGAATAGTGATTTCGGATTTGGTACTATTATAAGTATTGGTAGATTAAGTGTATGGGGGTTATTCATCTCCTCTTCACAAATTAGAGCAGCCATCTTCCTAGAGAGTGTGTAAGAGTGCTTGGGAAGGGAAAAGCCAACTTGGGAAGGAGAAGAACAAGAACCAAGGTTCACCACCACCAACCACCACCAGAGTTTGACCGGAGAAGAGACAACCAACTGAGATATACTACACCAAAGGATCAGACCTACAAGAAAGGCAAGTGTATGTTAATGGCAATTTAAGTTTGTATATTGTCCATGTTAGAATAATATGAAAAGAGAAGATTATTATTGTTTGGAAGAAATAATGGAGTATTAAATGGATTTCTGGAAAACTGAAATGATATAGGAATTTAACTCATGTTTTAGGATGATATTAATCCACGAAATAGTCATGAATCTGTTGAAAAAATTATGAAAACCATTGATGTGTTCTTGAAGATGATATGTTAATAATTTCTGGAAATAAGAAGATAAACATGCTTTTTAATCCAATCCCTTGATGATTCTAGGATGTTTAGAGTATTGGAAATCGTTCATATATGTTGTTATATCATGTAGTAAAGATTATAAGTTATTTTGGAGGTTAATATGAAGGTTTGAATGAGTAAAAATGGTGAAACTCGTAGTTGCTGAAATGCAGAAAAACCAGGCTGTGACCTGAGTGATCGATCGATCGACCCCTACCTTCGATCGATCGACCTCCCCAGAATATGTAAAGTTGTTTCTTTTTAAATTTTGATTATTATCCCAAAACTTTTGTGGATATTTGGTGATTATTATTTGGAGATTATGGGACTTAGAAAATATCAGTAAACCCTTGATAAGATTTGAATAAATTGTGATTTGGATTCAAGTGATTATAATGATGAAAATTATATCGAACGGAATTTCGGTTGCTAGATTCATTTGTTAAATTCTAAATGGAGATGTATGAGGATTAAAGATAGGACCAGTAGGGGTGATTGAATATAACACCTGGGTATCCTTAAGTTTACAAGAGGGTTTAATCCAAAGTGAAAGAAGATGTGTTTATAAGAGACTTGAAACTATCGATTTAAACGTTAATTAAAAGGAGAACTAAACTCGTAGTAGTTCGGGAGAAATAATGTTATGGACCAGTAGGATATTAGTGATTTCTTACTGAATATAAGATGAGGAAAATCCTATTTGAATCTTGTGAGATGGGAATTTAGAACACATTTGATTGAAAGAGGGTATGAGGTTATCCCGATCGCATAGTTGAAGTTTTCGGACCTCCTCGATCCACAAAGTTAAGTAGTAGTGTATTTGAGGGGTTCCTTGTTTGGATTTCTCTTTGCGAGACGCTCCGCGCATGAACCTGAACAACGTCGGTTTTGGAGAGATGTTATAGGATGCGAGGATAATTAAATTATGAAGTAAAGATATGATATTTTAATACGTGGAATTTAAAAGAAGATATAATGCTACGTATGGGAAATATCTTAGGGTAGTGATAATTATCTTATTGATATTATATTATAGGTATGATAATACCTATTTGATTGATTGATGATTTATGTGTATGACATACCTAGTTTACTTGCTATCGGTGGGAGGTTTGCGCGTGAGGGCAATCATATCCTGATGAATCCATGTGATCTTTGATTTGTCGCTCGAGAACATAGGTCTATGAAAGACTTATCGGGGAGTTGATAAGTCCGCTGACTGTGGGTACGTAGGTATAAGGGTGACCCATGGATACGAGAACTATGTTCGCCTCCAATTTGTTTGTGGTTCAGGGAATCTTACCGAACCTGTAGTCCCCTATTTGGCGACCTGCGATGATGGGACATGATAGCAAAGTAATGCATTGCACCACAACTGTGACTCGGGGTGCCGTATTATATATGAATATATATATATATAATGGATTAAATGGTTACATGAATATATTGTGGTTAAATCTAACTACGGTGATAATTGTAGATAACGGTGAATAGAGAAAGATAATGGAATTAAGTGAATGAATGTTTATGCTTATAGAATCGAAAAGCTTCACTCATGTTAATCAGAAACGATTCATATTAATGAGTAATGATTCATGTTAATGAGAAACTAATTATATAAAGGAGAAATGTAAATGAATAATAATGTGACGTATGGTATGGGACATACGGGGATTATGATATGGGAATGGAATTATAATATGGAGACTAGAAAAGAGGAACCATTAACTAGGAGGTTAATAGGAAACATTAAGTGTGCACTCTAGTTGAGAGGTGAGAATTGAAAGTGAGAGTTGGATCTAACATGTACATAATAAATGCTTTATTGCACTTGTTAAATACGTGCTGTTTTAAAAATAATCTACACATTCGGGCTCTGACCCGTTTCCTTGCATATTTTCTCTTCTATTGTATCTCTATATCAGGTGTCCAGCAACAGGGACGCCAACCATAGTTGATTTTGACGAGCTATGGAGCTATGGAGGTTTTGCTTAGACGCTTGTCATCTTTTTGATTCACAATATTCTTACATAGGGCATGTCGCCCAAAGGATTCCAGTTATCATTTTCTGTCGGAGTTAAAAACTATTGTATTTGTGTCTTTTTAATACATTTAACATTGTTGGGATTATTGTAAAGGATTTATATTATTTGGGAATGTTTATTCCAGTTGCACTTAGATTCTTTTGAGTTATTTATTGTGTTATCTGTGTTGTAGAATAAAATGTGTTGTGTTATTCTTAAACTGGAAATGGATTTTGTTAAATTAAAATTTGGAAAGTTTTTAACACCAGCTTAATTGAGTTTTGGGTGAGTTGTAAATGTTTTCGATAGTGATGCTAAGAATGATCCAACTGTATATTCTGTTTTAATTTGGTATGGGACTGGCCACCCGGTATTTAATTAGGCGGGGTGTTACAGGTGGTATCAGAGCATCAGGTTCTAGTGTCCTTTAGGATCTGTACGGCTTATTGTGTCTTCAGCTTATCGTTCTTTGATGTAGAGCCCTATGAGTAGGATTATTGCTTTTCTATTTACGCTTACGATCTTCAGCTATTTTGAGATATCAAATACTGATAGTGTTCTCTCGTTTCAGATGCCTCCTCGACGTGCACCTCATCCCGCCCCAGCTCAGGGTACAATGACTGCATCCGAAGTTGCTGCAATTGTCGCTCAGTCAGTCAATGCTGCTGTAGCTGCTGTTCAGCAGGCTCCCGCACCGGCACCGGTTGTGCCACCCGCTCAAGGGCAAGTGTTTCCTACTGCATGGGAACGAGCGAGGGATGCCTTTCAGAAAGCGCACCCACCCGAGTTTCAGGGAGGATCAGATGTTGTGACTGCTAGCCAATGGAAGAAAGATATCCAACGGCACTTGAGAATGATCGAATGCACTGAGGTTCAACGTCAGATACTAGCCACATTCAAGCTAGTAGGGGCAGCTTTGCAATGGTGGGAAGCTACGACCACTATGGAGGAGAGGGACACAATGACTATCCAAGACTTTTGGATACGGTTTGATGGGAAGTATTTTCCTTCCGCTATCCAGACAGAGATGAGGTGGAAGCTACTTGATTTGAAACAGGGAGAGAAAACTGTGGCGGAATATGAGGAAGAGTTTACGAGATTAACTAATTTGGTACCAGCTGAAGTACCTACTGAGGAGAGGAGAGTCCTAATGTTCACTGATGGGTTGAACTATAAAATTCGCCAACATTTATTGGGGAATCTTTCACTACGTACGTATGCAGATGTTCTTAATGCTGCAATGCTCCACTGCCAAGATAACCGCTTCCATAATCAGGGTGTCAAGCGAGGGTTTGGGTCAGGCCTGCAAGGCAAGACTATTGGGGGTAGTTTTAGTGGGACTCAGCCAGGGCAGAGTCATCAGCGTCAGAGTGAGCAGGGTTCCCAGACAGGGGACTATGCTAAGCGTTTGCGATCTTGAGATTCTCGATTTGAGGATAGAGGTGTTGGAAAGGACAACAGGGCCATCAGGGCCAGAGACAGGCTCATCAGGGCCAAGGGAAGGGAGGTAATGACCAGCAGGTTCGGGGTCAACAGGGGCAAGGTGGTGGAAAGTTTGCGAGAAAATATTTCGTGTGTGGCAAGTATGGCCATAAACATCAAGATTGTCCTGAGAAAGACAAATTCCCTCAGCAACAACATGCCCGACAAGAGCCACAGGTACCAGTGTTTCCACCAGCTGCTCTTCCAGCTCCATCTCCGGTGCTAGCACTACCTCCCATTCCAGCAGCACCCGCGCAGTAGGGTCAGTACGGGCGTGTATACAACGTCCATCAGGCAGTGAATCAACAACCACCACCCGCGAATGAGGGTATGTTTTCTATCTAAGGAATTTTGAAGTGTATATTGATTTTGTTACGATTAATATTGTGTGGGCAAAAGGGTTGCTAAACTTAGCCTATAACACTGTTATTTATGTAGACTCACTGAGGGGTATGGGACACCTTTATATTACATGTTATCATGTGGGTTTGATTTGTATCATGGGATTACTTACCTAGAGCATGTCCGAGTGTGATTTGACTATCGGCATACATTGACTTGTGGTATATGTGAGCATATGTCTGCATCTTGTCTTCTCTAAAAGAGTAGATGCGTAGACCCTATTTGAAATCGATAAAAACCAAAATTTTGTTTTAAAATCGATAAACCTGATATTATTTTTTTTCAACCAAAATTTTTATATATTATTGACTAAGGACCTTAGGAGTTTCGATGACCGACTACTTTAGGAAGTAGTGTATCGGGGTGGTTCCTTGTTTGGATTTCGCTTGCGAGACACCCCACGCATGAAACTAATAACCGTTGGGAGTCGAAATAAGTTAGGTCTTTGGGAAACGAGTTTATAACCTTTGCTAAACTTTTAATATTGAAAGCGGTACGAGAGGGTGTATGGGCGCCCTGGATGATTGGATTGTAGTATTTTTCATAATTGTGAAAAAGGTAAGTAATTAAGACTTCAGGATTTATTTGTTCACTACGAGAGGATCATTTTTTCCCAAGTTTGTTACGAGGACGGTATAGAGAAGTTTAGATAAAGTCTAAATTTGATTCAGTTGAAATGATATGGTGAGGCTTGGCGTATAACATCGATAGGGACTTTGTTAATGTACAGTATGGGCGGTACATCTTGGATTTCTTGCGATGTGAGATTTATACTCGGAGTTGACCTTACCGGTATGACTTATATTCCTGAATTTCGGGACAAAATTCTGTTATAAGGGGGGAAGTATGTAATACCCCGTAATTTTAAATGACTTTTAAAATGGGTTATATCTTAAATTAATGGATTAATTAGATTTTATTATTAATTAATTCACTCGGGTTTATCCGGACGGTGGATATTAATATGGATGATTCTGAATATTACTTAAAGATATTTAGGTAATATATGAATGTGATGTCATTGATATGACTGTATGATATAAATTCGGTAATTTATATTTTTTGTCAGACGCGGTATGGGACGTGTCGGGACTAGTTTATTAAATTAAAAAGGAAATTTATTTTCTATCCATCTAATAGTCATTTCGACTGAGTCGTTGCGTCCGGAAGGTTCGAAATAGTCAGAAAAGTCTATTTGGATGTTTATTTTGAGTCTCGGGTCATTTGGAAATGAATAGACAACCCGAAAGGGCATTTTGCTCATTTTTCTAGGGGGATGAATAGTGATTTCGGATTTGGTACTATTATAAGTATTGGTAGATTAAGTGTATGGGGGTTATTCATCTCCTCTTCACAAATTAGAGCAGCCAACTTCCTAGAGAGTGTGTAAGAGTGCTTGGGAAGGGAAACGCCAACCTGGGAAGGAGAAGAACAAGAACCAAGGTTCACCACCACCAACCACCACCGGAGTTTGACCGGAGAAAGGACAACCAACTGAGATATACTACACCAAAGGATCAGACCTACAAGAAAGGCAAGTGTTTGTTAATGGAAATTTAAGTTTGTATATTGTCCACGTTAGAATAATATGAAAAGAGAAGATTATTATTGTTTGGAAGAAATAATGGAGTATTAAATGGATTTCTGGAAAACTGAAATGATATAGGAATTTAACTCATGTTTTAGGATGATATTAATCCATGAAATAGTCATGAATCTGTGGAAGAAATTATGAAAACCATTGATGTGCTCTTGAAGATGATATGTTAATAATTTTTGGAAATAAGAAGATAAACATGCTTTTTAATCCAATCTCTTGATGATTCTAGGATGTTTAGAGTATTGGAAATCGTTCATATATGTTGTTATATCATGTAGTAAAGATTATAAGTTATTTTGGAGGTTAATATGAAGGTTTGAATGAGTAAAAATGGTGAAACTCGTAGTTGCTGAAATGCAGAAAAACCAGGCTGTGACCTGAGTGATCGATCGATCGACCCCTACCTTCGATCGATCGACCTCCCCAGAATATGTAAAGTTGTTTCTTTTTAAATTTTGATTATTATCCCAAAACTTTTGTGGATATTTG
Source organism: Sambucus nigra (assembly GCA_949130495.1). Lineage (NCBI taxonomy): Eukaryota > Viridiplantae > Streptophyta > Magnoliopsida > Dipsacales > Adoxaceae > Sambucus > Sambucus nigra. Next base: position 260,054,611 of record OX422217.1, on the reverse strand, counting down.
GTGATTATTATTTGGATATTATGGGACTTAGAAAATATCAGTAAACCCTTGATAAGATTTGAATAAATTGTGATTTGGATTCAAGTGATTATAATGATGAAAATTATATCGAACGGAATTTCGGTTGCTAGATTCATTTGTTAAATTCTAAATGGAGATGTATGAGGATTAAAGATAGGAACAGTAGGGGTGATTGAATATAACACATGGGTATCCTTAAGTTTACAAGAGGGTTTAATCCAAAGTGAAAGAAGATGTGTTTATAAGAGACTTGAAACTATCGATTTAAACGTTAATTAAAAGGAGAACTAAACTCGTAGTAGTTCGGGAGAAATAATGTTATGGACCAGTAGGATATTAGTGATTTCTTACTGAATATAAGATGAGGAAAATCCTATTTGAATCTTGTGAGATGGGAGTTTAGAACACATTTGATTGAAAGAGGGTATGAGGTTATCCCGATCGCATAGTTGAAGTTTTCGGACCTCCTCGATCGACAAAGTTAAGTAGTAGTGTATTGGAGGGGTTCCTTGTTTGGATTTCGCTTTGCGAAATGCTCCGCGCATGAACCTTAATGACGTCGGTAGTGGAGAGATGTTATAGGATGCGAGGATAATTAAATTATGAAGTAAAGATATGATATTTTAATACGTGGAATTTAAAAGATGATATAATGCTACGTATGAGAAATATCTTAGGGTAGTGATAATTATCTTATTGATATTATATTATAGGTATGATAATACCTATTTGATTGATTGATGATTTATGTGTATGACATACCTAGCTTACTTGATATCGGTGGGAGGTTTGCGCGTGAGGGCAATCATATCCTAATGAATCCATGGGATCTTTGATTTGTCGCTCGAGAACATAGGTCTATGAAAGACTTATCGGGAAGTTGATAAGTCCGCTGACTGTGGGTACGTAGGTATGTGAGTGACCCATGGATACGAGAACTATGTTCACCTCCAATTTGTTTGTTGTTGTTTGTGGTTCGTGGAATCTTACCGAACCTGTAGTCCCCTATTCGGCGACCTGCGATGATGGGACATGATAGCAGAGTAATGCATTGCACCACAGCTGTGACTCAGGGTGCCGTATTATATATGAATATATATATATATATATATATATATATATATAATGAATTAAATGGTTACATGAATATATTGTGGTTAAATCTAACTATGGTGATAATTGTAGATAACGGTGAATAGAGAAAGATAATGGAACTAAGTGAATGAATGTTTATGCTTATAGAATCGAAAGGCTTCACTCATGTTAATGAGAAACAATTCATATTAATGAGTAATGATTCATGTTAATGAGAAACTAATCATATAAAGGAGAAAGGTAAATGAATAATAATGTGACGTATGGTATGGGACATACGGGGATTATGATATTGGAATGGAATTATAATATGGAGACTAGAAAAGAGGAACCATTAACTAGGAGGTTAATAGGAAACGTTAAGTGTGCACTCTAGTTGAGAGGTGAGAATTGTAAGTGAGAGTTGGATCTAACATGTACATAATAAATGCTTTATTGCACTTGTTAAATACTTGCTGTTTTAAAAATAATCTACACATTCGGGCTCTGACCCATTTCCTTGCATATTTTCTCTTCTATTGTATCTCTATATCAGGTGTCCAGCAACAGGGACGCCAACCATAGTTGATTTTGACGAGCTATGGAGCTATGGAAGTTTTGCTTAGACGCTTGTCATCTTTTTGATTCACAATATTCTTACATAGGGCATGTCGCCCAGAGGATTTTAGTTATCATTTTTTGTCGGAGTTAAAAACTATTGTATTTGTGTCTTTTTAATACATTTAACATTGTTGGGATTATTGTAAAGGATTTATATTATTTGGGAATGTTTATTCCAGTTGCACTTAAATTCTTTTGAGTTATTTATTGTGTTATCTGTGTTGTAGAATAAAATGTGTTGTGTTATTCTTAAACTGGAAATGGATTTTGTTAAATTAAAATTTGGAATGTTTTTAACACCGGCTTAATTGAGTTTTGGGTGAGTTGTAAATGTTTTCGACAGTGATGCTAAGAATGAGCCAACTGTATATTCTATTTTAATTTGGTATGGGACTGGCCACCCGGTATTTAATTAGGCGGGGTGTTACAGTATTGTATCTACACTATCACGCCTTGGAGAGTCAAAGAGGGGAAATAAACAAACAAACTCCCATGGTCCTCCAGCACTCTCCTTGCTCTTCTTGGGTACTGTCTATTGTGTAATGGCCAAGGAACAAAAACTGCGATTGGCGGAGTTATCAATAATTTCATGGGACCTCTTCCTTGTGCCCCCCTTGAGATCATAAAGATCAATGCCTGAGCAAAGGCTTCACAGAAATCATCAATTCCAATAAGAGTGTTGGGAACGTCAGGAACATTCGGCTGAAACAGATTCAGTGAGAGTTTGGCATGTTATGATTTATAGATTATTCATTTAAAGGTTTACGGACGAAGATCAAATTTTAGGAACTTGATGGTTATGTAAAAGTACAGATCTATAGCCTTGTATATGTTTTGACATTATGTCTGATACAAAGTGCATACCAAACAATTAGGTACTATACTATGATCAACACATTGACAAAAAGCACCCCCACTCTTAAGAAGATACGTGGAAGTGCATTGGATATTAAAATATATAAGAAAATAAACTATTTTGATTGATAGCTCACACTAAATCTTTAACAAATACCCAACACACCATATTGAATGTTCAATACCTTGTCATTACAAGTACCAAATGGGTTAGAGTTTACTCCATTACCAATATCAGTTGCTACATCACTAACCTAACAACATCGAGTAAATATATAGCTTTAGAGTTAACAGGAATGTAATGGAATATTTTAAACATGGGCATATTTAATAATTCTCTCATAGTAATATACGTAACATGAGAATGTTTAGGAATCTATGTTCAATCTCAAGAAGGGTTGGTACCCAGAGTGAGCAGTTCCCGCAATCTATCAAAGTTGTAAAGCATCAATATATGATATGATAAAACCATAAAAAGAAGAAAATTAAAATAATCACAATGATGAATTCCAACTTTTAGAAAGGAAAACCATTTCTAATAACAATAGATTTTTTTATGAATTTAGTTTGACATTTGTTCTTTTTAATATACTCTGAGTGAGTCCAAGACATACCCCCTCAGAAATAAAAGAGCTTTCACAATACTCAAAATTTAGAATTCTCAAATTGAAAAGAAGAATGTTAACAGGGTAATAAAGAAGCATAATAAAAAAAATATCCGAGACTCTAAATGATCAAATATACACACTAATTTAAAGATCAACATACCCATTTCTCGATTTGAACTTTAACGAATAGAAATCAAGCACAACGTCCTCCGAACTGTTGAAGATAGCATAAGTATGGGTACGTGATAGGTGTATTAACTGTATAAATTGTACAAGACTCATACCATATCAATTTTTTAACAATAGAAACTATTAATTAACAATATAAACTATCAATTTTCTATGCCTTCCTATATTATCAATAAAACTAAATTCCATGACTTTTTTATATAAACATCAAAACTAAAATTAGTCCCGATTCCACTTGAAGTCGGAAGAATATACACCATAAAAGATCCCAACAAAATAAATGTTACTAATTATTTTCATAGAATTAAACAAATGGAAAACAGACCTCGCAATTCTAGTAATCTATGAGGAACAACCATCTTATACAAATCTAATCTGAAACCTAAAATCCAACAACATAATAACACAATTGAAATAGGGAGTAGAAGATACCCAAAATAGGATTCGCAACCTAAATGAAAGAAGGAATCAAAATCCCTAATCGAACACTGAAGGACCTGAACATCAAGGCGCACACACACAAACACACATACACAAATTGAATCAACAAATTGTAATCTAGACAAAAACAATCTTGCAGATCCATATATATACACAAATTTGGCCAATCCGTGTACATATGTAAATTCAAATCCAAAAATAAAAACAAAATCAAGAACAAATCGAACATAAATTAGAACTCAATCTCGAAAACCCTAGTAATAAATAGTACCTGCATGATGGAAGCTTGGCGGAGGTAAAACGAGAGACAGAGAGCTCTGTATGACCGAGAGAGAGAGATAGAGATGTGCGTGTACGTAGAAGTGTGAGAGAGCCGGGAAAGATTTTGAGGAGCAAAATTTTGGAGCGGGAGTGAAATAAATCCCCGCTTTATTTTTTCCATTTATCTCTGTTTTGACTCAAAGAAAAAATAATTAGCATTATATTTATGTCATTTATATATAAAAATGAGATAAATAATTTATTTTTTATCTCAATTTTATTTAAATTGAAATAAAAGTATACTTTTAAAGTCAAATTGACATAAATAAATATCATTTATGTCAATTTACATTTCTCTGACATAATGTCAATTTTTAAACTGAGATAAATGACCATTTTTGTAGTAGTGTTCATCGTCAATTCCTACACAAGCCGTGTCGAGTGAACCATTGGATCTCGTGTACAAGCATTACACCCGTATTTTTTATCGAGAAGCACATTGTCCAACGGGGAGACACCGATTATTAACGGAAATAAGTTTGAATTTTGAGGTAATTGGGATGGCCATATGAAATTATACAAAACGATCGGAGAATATAAATCGTTGATAAAAAAATTATCTACGATGACTATTATATGGCGAATTTATTTTTGAAGGTGATGTCGAATTTTGATCAATGCAATGTGATGGCGTTAATCGAACGTTGGTGGAACACGATGCATACATTCCAATTACCATATGTTAAAATCGTGTCCATTTCGTTCGACTTCATGATGATTTTCGATAATTATTATTTCTTATTAAATCCCTTATTTAATATTATTTATTATTAATTTAAATTAGATGAACGTGTTGCTATAATTATCATATTATTTGTGTATATGACAACTAGTTATAATTTATGTACAGACATCCTCACTGGGAAAGGGATACCCATTCAAAACTTGTCGAATGATAAATACATGAATTTTGAAAGTACCCTAAATGAATTTTTCCCACAAATTCATATACAAAGATTTACAGGTACAGGAATTCCTATTTTTGACCTTAAAAATACATTGAAAATTTTGTGAAGGAACCAAATCTACCCGATTACATGTGGCCAGTCATCGTTCGGCCATTTTGGTTTTACATTATTAGCAGTTTATTTTTTCCAAATGTTAATTCCACCTCCAACCTCGGGTATTTATAATATTTGGAGGACGTTATGATGATTGGGGCCTACGATTGGAGTTTAGCTATTTATGCTTGTATTATCTGGTCAATGGACAAAGCTAGTCAACGATCATTTACTAGTGTCAAGTGTTTGTGGCAATTAATAAAGGCATATTTTTTTAAATTCCTATTTAAACGTTTATGAAATTTATGTTTCCTTAGAATAATAGTTAATGTATTCTAATCAATTTAATGTATTTACATATTTTGCAGTACATACATCACGAACACATGGAGACGACATCTCCGATTCTTGTTGATCTGTCCTTAGATTTATGGACCCAGATATTTCGTTGGTCAAAGTCGAACCAGAGTCAGGAAAAGGGCGATCAACGATTTAATATCTTAGGCAGCCAACATCAGCTTGAGATGCGGTCACCTAATCCATCATTTGACAGTCGTACGAGGTGTTGATGAACCAAAATATTGATGTCATCACATATGCTCATTATTTATCCGGTTTGCATATGATTTTTTAGGATCCCTTATTTAAAGGTTTTTGGTACTTGGGCGACCGGGGCATTAGCTAAGTGACGGGACAAATATGTATACTAGACACCCCCTAATTTGGGCTCAGTCGCAAAATATGAATTCTAAGCCTCCTTTGACCAGAATTGGTCGGTCGCAAATGACAATATTAGTTGTGTCCTAAGAAGAGTATAGTGCCTATTGGAAGGCAGTATCATAGGGGCCGTTATGACTGACGATTGCAAGATATGTGAACGTAGATTTGATTGGAGTTGGTTCCATGGAACCATCAACACTGCACATCCCATGGGCCCCAACACCGATTAACCAGCCATTTGAGTATCAGATATAGTTTGCATCAGTTAGTCCTACACAGATACATGTGCTTAGGTAGAATTGGAGGGTAGTCTTCGGCCTACCACAGGGTGCTTCATACGAATGAAGTGTGCCGCAATCGAATTTCGTAACAACTGCTCCTCCAGTGCAGTCATTATCACAGTTAGCATGGCGTGAGGCATACACCGATGTTGAAGATTATCTACGTGGTGTCCGCCATTTACTACTTACTAAGACTCACGAGAATGAGGATATCATCAGAGCACGCGATGATCAAATTGAGGAGCTCGAGTGATAACTTGTTGCCTTAAATGTTCATGGTGTTAGACCTGAGGTTGGTGGGCCAAGTTACACCCGTGAAGATGTTTACGTACCACAACCAGTCCCACCATCTGACCCATATGCAACATATCCATCCCAATAAAGTTAAGATAATTCATTTTGCGATGATTCGATGATGGGGGCACACGTGGATTTGGGTTAGGATTTTGAATTTGGGTCGGGGCAACAGTGAATTTAGTTGTAACCTAAATATATGTTGACAATGTATGTATTCATTGTATAATGAAATTAAAACATGAATTTTTTTCAATTCGATTTCATTGTCACAGTTTGTTAACTCATTAATATGTTTAAATACCAAGTAATTGAAATGTTTCATTGTCATAATTATTACCATAGTAATTGTAGTACACGTTTCTAAAATTTCCCACGTCTTACACGGGCCAAATTTGATATTTCCACTTCTCCTTCAATCACATTGATGAGATTAGCATTCGCTATGCCTAAAATATATTGATTTTTATTACGATTGTACAATCTGGTGTCGCTTAGCACAACAACGCATCCAATCTTTATTTTTTGCAAAAGTGTACCCTCCGTGAATGCTCTGTGGCTAAGGCCCGCCCTTATTGTGCCCGTTGGATCCTCTAACAACAAGGACGCATTACCCAAAGGAATCATTACAAATTCCGTCACTACACCAACCACTTGTACATAATAAAATATATATTATTAAATAAAATGCATATACATATTAATTTTAAATATGGGTATAAAAAATAGATAGTGTAAACTTAACTAATGTGATGGGTGTGGTTGGCCTACAATTGTTGATCCATTGAATTGTTGACTGTAACCCCATATCTAAATACCCAGTTTGCATTACGGTATACCATAATCGCAAAGAGTAAACATTGATTATTGTATGTTAAATAGAAAATAGCATAGATGAAATGAGAACGTAAAAGAGTGTTAAATAGTGACTCTTTATAATAAAATAGTGGGCGGCACATAAAAACATTTGTACTCGGTAAAATACAAAGTGGCACAAAGTCCTTAGTAAAATAACTTTATTATGGCACAGTATTTTAATGCTCCTGCAGGGCTCCATAACTTTATTAAAAAATAATAGAAAAAGGGTAAGAACCTGTAGTAAAATAACTTTAAGGCTCCCGACCTCTCGCATATTACACATGGAATGAGAACATAAAAAATATTACACTTGGAATGAGAACAACCCATTTATTAAACATGGTAATCAAACCTCAAAATTTATTAACTCATACAATTTAGATAGTCAAGTAAAGAGCACCCTAAATTCATTAAATAAATATGAAGGCTCTCCAATGATATATATACACCGTGGGACTTGGTCACACAACCTTTCTCACGCCCCGTCGTTATGCATAATTAATCTGAAGGCTGACGCATTTTAATAACATCCGTCGGTCGTAAATGCTAAATGGTATAGGTCTAATTTATCTTTTAACACGATCCATCACCACTCAAATTTGTAAACATGACAAAAGCAGGGAGAAAGTTCTAATCTATTCGTCAAATGCCCAACAATCTGACGTATTCTGCCATGGATAATGATTAGGCATAAATTCCCCACATTTATCCCCTTAATTTTGATATTTTTATGATCCCGTGCGGTGTAAATAGTCTGGATTTGCCTCATATTTATGATACTAACCCTTTTTCGCTGGTATTTCGTATTTTGTGTATCTCTTATGTATTTTACAGGTATTTCATGCAAGAAAGATGGAAAAGAGAACTCAAAATAGTGAAAGAAACTAAGAAATGGAAAGTTCAAGGGAATTTTTGTAATTTTTTAGCCATAGTCCAGAGGTGGGGAAAGCTGAAAAGTTGAAGAGCTTTCAATTATGAGAACAGTGAAAAAAACGTCACCTCAATCCGAGCTATGCTAAAGAAGTTATGGTCATTCGAAGTTGAGAGGAAATCACAAGAAAAAAGAACCGAACCGAACCGGTCCGGAGCCTTGAAACTAGCTGTCTGAAATTCATGACCGGACCAATCCGAATTAAATGGAAAATGGACCGGTCTGCCTTTTTCCACGCTACAAATCGGTTACAAAATTAGTCACGGTTTTTAAGCGTGATAAAATTTCCAGACACGAGATTTTTATTTTGTCCTTATCTTTTAGCCAAAAGAGTTTTGTGTTTTGGAAACTTTTATAAACAACCTCTAGCCTATATATTTAGTCATTATTAATATTTTATTCAGATTTCATTCATGTAAAAGCTCAATAATAAGTAGGAACATCTAGGAGAAGAAGTTACATATTTTTCACCTTTAATTCAAGAGCTTTCCCAGTTTTTCTTCAACCTTTGATTTCTTTTTGCATGGTCTTGTTCTTAAATAATGGTAACATTTATTTACAGTATCTTTATTAGTATTTATCATGTTTAATCTCTCTTTCCATGCAATTACGAGTTCATGCAACGTAAATAACGTAGTTTTCACTAATTTCACCATGTTAGGCTAGATTTTTAAGGGTTGGGATGCATGAACCCAACCCGATGTGATTTGCATGGGTATAAAACTAGTTTTCTAAATTTAATAATTGTTTAGATTGTGTAGTATGGCGATCACAACCGTTGCAGGACTTTTTATTTCATTTGTCCTAGGTAACCGGGATGCTTAAGCGTGCAATGCGCATGTAGCTAATACGACACTGCTTTACTCATCTCTTGATTATGTATGATGTGGGCTTCAACCTCATATATGTAATGCTTGGGAGTACTAAAGACAGGGTTTGATCAATTAATTAATTTACGACTAGTTTTGTTCAGGGAAACAAACTAGGGTTTGGGGAATTGAATTCCTAACCTATTTTTCCTCAGTCATATTAATTCATTCTTAGTTAGTTAATTTTGCTCACGTAGTTAATTTAGTAGTTTAATCTAGTTTGCATTTAATTAGTAGATTTAATCCCATAATCCCATAATCATCTTTTCTTACCTTTTTAAAGTCAACTTTAGTATTAATTAGCCTACCTTATGTCGTCAAAACGAGATCGCCCTTTTCCCCGTGGATTCGATACCCAGACTCGCCGCTATACTCCATAAGAGTGTAATCAAAGTTTAGGTTTTTGTATTGCGGTTGGAAGCCGATAACAACGACTAGCGTATTTACATGGACGCTTGGTTTCCACCTCGATCAAAATGACACCGTTTTCGGGGAATTAGGTAGACTTTAGGTTAGGTTGGTTAATCCCGAATTTGACCTTAAATAAAAAAAATCCAAAAAAATCAGAAAAAAATCAAATAATGTGGGTGTCATGTTTTTGAATTGCCCAATTTGAAATGTCTTACTTTAACTCTTTTGGAGGCTTTAATTGTTATGATAATAGTGAGGAGGATGAGCTCAATATTTATGAACATCGGATCAATATCATAAAAAATGACTCTCATAAATACAAGCCCAATGCTATGGTTATCTAAATTTATCAAAATGAAAGGCTTGAAGACAAAATACTTGAAAAAGAGTATCGGGAAAAAATCGTTATTGGGAGCAAAAGTTGGATGCATTATTTCAACCCAATGACGATTTTTCTTCCAATATTTTTGAAGTTGAAGAATGTTTTCAACCAAATGAGGAATTTGAGGTTCTAGAACTAGGGAAGCTTACTTTGGAAGAAATCTTGCTTACTTGCAAAAAGAAATTTGATGACCTTGGTGCTACAGAGTTGAAAATTAGAGCCACTTGCAAGGAGTTTTAATGATTATTTTGACATCTTAGAGAAGGTCGAGACTTCCGCTTCACCTAAAACTTTTGAGGACTAAATCATTGAGAGTGATCCAAGTTCTTTTGAATCTCAACCTCTTATCAATATTCCAAAATCTACTGAGGTTGAAGATCATTTTTCTTCTTGTGTCCCCACTATTATCGAACCATTAAATCCATCACAAGAACTGGATGAATATCTTGAGGACGTTGATCTGATTCTTATATGGGAATGTTATTTTGAGATGCTTTATCTTATGGGCCATACACTTAGATGTGCCACTCCACTAGATCCAATTAAAAATTCTGGGGGAGAAGATTTTGAGGACAAGGACCCTTTCCTTAAATTGTTCTCCAAGATGAAATTTTCCTTTTTATGTACCCATCTTCCTATACTACTTGAAAATTCTTTGGGAGGGAATTCTATTTTTCTTGGATCCCAATGGTACGTGTCCCCCTGTGCACCCAAATCCCTCATTATCGCCCATAAATTTTTAATTAGTGATGGTCCATTTCTGTCGGGTTACACATGTCTTCCGTTGTTTAAACAGAATTCTTATTTTTCGGAAGGCATAAATGAAAATTTTGACGGTATACCGATTGTCGCTCAAAGTCAAATTGTATTTCAGGTGGACCCTCAAATTTTTCGACTTCTCCTGTATGAGTTATTCGAAGTTAAAATCATAGGTTGTACACAATTAGTTTTTTTTCTTTTTCTTTTCCTTTTTTTTATTATAGTCTAGTGTCATCAGTTAAAGTTTTTGTTATTCTTTTTCTATGCTTGGTTCTAACGTGTTTTGTAGATTCAATGGATTCGTACTTATCGGGGATCGCTCAATTTAGGTAATATCTTTGTTTTCCTCTCTTTATGTTGTGTTCTTGATTCACATTGAGAACAATGCAACATTTAAGTTAGGGGTGCAGAATATTTGTCCCATTTATTGTGCAGATTCATTGATTTGATCACATGTTCGTTCCAAGTATTTTTTTTATAAAATTTCAAAAAAAAAATTCAAAAATTTCCCAAAAATAAAAATTAAAAAATGTTGAAAAGTCAAAAATAATTTTTCTTCAAATTAAATAAAAATTGGAATTTACAATTTTCAAAAATATCACCTTTTTTATATTTGAAGTCTTAAATCGTAAAAAAATCAAGAGCACTAAGCCAAAATTGACCAAAGATGGAAATTGTGCGAAAATTAATGACTTTATGAATAAGTGTGTAATTTAATCAAACACAGCGAGATATTGAGCCTATTGTTTTTTTTAGTTTTTAAAATCAATCCGAGTTAATTATTAACTCAAAACTCATTTCAGCATCTAAAAAGTCGTCATGATCTCAATACCCTTGTTTTGATCGGTTACGGGAAACGTGTGAGATGTTGTCTCAAAATATGCGCTAACATATCTCTAAACTAATTTAATCTCGGGACGCATATGGTAAAGTAATTAGTGATTTGGACAATGAAGTAGGCCAACGTTTGTCACCCAAAAATATTGGCTAGAAAAAGTCGTGAAAATTTTTCCCTTTGCAACCCAATTTGAGCCTAATAAAATTTGTTCTTTTTCATTTATAGCTCGAAAAACCCAAATGGCCCAGAATTGTGAAAATTATAAATTTCATCAATAAAGTCCAAAAAGTGAATAAAATGGGACAAGAAAAAAAATAGAAAAATGCTCAACAAAAATAGCAAGAAAATGTGAAAAATATAAAATAAAAAAAGGAGAGAAAAATGAGTAAGGGCCCGAAAAAGCACTAACGGACATCATAAGCAAAATTTTCCAATTTCGAAATTCTTAACATTTCCCAATTTTACCCAATACACCATATAGACCAAAAAAGTCCTAACCGAGTCCGAATTACAAAATCAATTACCGCGTGGAGAGATAAAATATCAAAAGATAATATGAGAGATTGACTGATGTGTATAAGAGGCGATGTTTCCCATTTTTCAATAACCGTATTCCGATGATGAGATCTATTCACCATATATTTTCGTCTTTTCAATTTTGTATGTGTGAATTTGTGTCCATTATATTTACTCTTTATATCACGCATACCGAGAGAAATAACCACAATTCGAGTGATTCGTTTGCGAGTGAATCCGTGAGAAATTGAATCAAAACCAATTTTCGAAAAACTAACGTAATGATCAATCGGTGGAAATTGGAGGTTTAATTTTTGGCTTCGCACACACACACACACACACTATGATTTGAGAATCTTTTGAATACGAATTTATGATGATTATTTTTCGTAAAATTTAAATTGAACAATTTTTAAGTATTTTTATTTTTCTTTGAGTGAATAATGAATTTTGTGGGTATATTCATTGCAAACCCTCACGAAACACCACTCGTCCTACTAGGGTAACCTAGGGGTTTAAAGGCTTGTTGCATACGCTAAATATAATTTCTTGCCCGTGAAAAGGTATTCTATCCCAATACTCTTATGCTTTTACATTGCTCGGGACGTGCAAAGTTCTAAGTTAGGGGGGTTTGATTACGCATAAATTCTTCACATTTATCCCCTTAATTTCGGTATTTTTATGATCTCGTGCGGTGTAAATAGCTTGAATTTATCTCATATTTATGATAATAACCTTTTTTGGCAATTATTTCATGTTTTGTATATCTCTTATGTGTTTTACAGGTATTTCATGCAAGAAAGATGGAAAAGAGAACTCAAAATAGTGAAAGAAATCAAGAAATGGGAAGTTCAAGGGTATTTTTGTAATTTTTCAGCCATATTATGGAGGTGAGTCCAACTGGAAAGTTGAAGAGATTTTAATTACGAGAACACTGGAAAAAACGCCACTTTAATCCGAGCTACGGTGAAGAAGTTATGGTCATTCAAAATTGAGAGAAAATCGCAAGAAAAAAGAACCGAACAGAACCGAACCGGTCCGGAGCCTTGAAACTAACTGTTTAAAATTCATGAATGGATCGATCCGAATTAAATGGAAAACGGACTGGTCCACCTTTTGTCACACTTCAGATCCGTTACAAAATTACTCATGCTTTCTAAGTGTGACAAAATTGCCAGATACGGGATTTTTATGTTGTCCTTATCTTTTAGCCAAAAGAGTTTTATATTTTGGGGACTCTTCTAAACGAATTCTAGCCTATATATTTAGTCATTATTAATCTTTTTATTAATATTTCATTCATGTTAAATATCCATAATAAGTAGGACCATCTAGGAGAAGACTTTACATATTTTGCACATTTAATTCAAGAGCTTTTCCAGTTTTTCGTCAACCATTGATTTCTTCTTGTGTGGTCTTGTTCTTCAATCCTGGTAACCTTAATTTCCAGTACCTTTATTATTATTTTTCATGTTTAATCTCTCTTTCCACGCAATTATGAGTTCATGCAACGTAAATAACGTAGTTTTCACTAATTTCACCATGTTAAGCTAGATTTTTAAGGGTTGGAATGCATGAACCCAACCCGATGTGGTTTGCATGGGTATAAAATTAGTTCTCTAAATTTAATAATTGATTAGATCATGCAGTATGGTGATCACAAACATTGTAGGACTTTTGATCTCGTTTGTCCTAGGTAACCGGGATGCATGAGAGTGCAATGCGCGTGTAGCTAATACGACACTGCTTTACTCATCTCTTCATTATGTATGATACAATCTTGGACCTCATATATGTAATGCTTGGGAGTACTAAAGACCGATTTTGATCAATTAATTAATTTATGACTAGTTTTGTACCGGGTAACACACTAGGGTTTGGGGGATTGAATTCCTAACCTATTTTTCCTCAGTCATGTTAATTCATTCTTAGTTAGTTAATTTTGCTCACGTAGTTAATTTAGTAGTTTAATCTAGTTTTCATTTAGTTAGTAGATTTAATCCCATAATCACATAATCATCTTTTCTTACCTTTTTAAAGTCAACTTTAGGATTAATTAACCTACCTTCTGTCGTCAAAACGAGATCGTCTTTTTCCTGTGTGGATTCGATACCTAGACTCGCCGCTATACTCCATAGGAGTGTGGTTAAAGTTTAAGTTTTTGTATTGTGGTTGGAAGCCGATAACAACGACTAGTGTATTTACACGAATTCTCAGTTTCCACCTCGATCAGGTAACCAATACCCTGGCCTTGCTATAGTATGTCTCTGTCCTTTATGTAAGGAAGTAATATCCTCAGTAGTTGACCACATTGGGTAATTCATTGTGCGGGCACTAAAATAACAAGGAAACTAGGAACCCTAAATTATAAATGAGAGTATCACAACTCACCAATATCATTGGCACATTTATTAAGAAAAGAAACATATCACACTTGATCAAATTCATTCTTTTATGGCACATTGTTTAAGAAATATTGAGAGAAGTAAAAATAAATGTGCAATTTCACTCTTTCAATAAAAACAAAATCACCATCCACTATAATTTCTTAATAAAAGTAAAAGCATTGGCACTAATTCTTCCATGGAACATTTCTTAAGAAATGTCCAGATTCACTCTTTCACGACACATTTCTTAAGAAATTTTAAGAGAAGTAAAAATAAATGTTCAGATTCACTCTTTTAATAAAAACAAAACCACCCATCCACTACAATTTCTTAATAAAACATTATCACTAACTCTTTCAGTTCACTCTGTCATGATACATTTCTTAAGAAATGTACAGAACCTTTATGCACATTAACCTTCATGGAAAATTTATAAATAGTATACAATTTATTATGTATTGAATACCAAATTTTAACTCGATTTATAATATTTTGTGACAACTATATCATGGACTCCTTTAGTTCTAGTGACGAGGGGGAAAATATTATGCTTTAATATGCTCAAATTAATGACGGCGCATCATCACGTGATTCAAATGAGGAGATGATTTTTACATGGAGATTATACGTTGGTTTGCTGAAAAAAATATAAGTCGAGATGGGAAAAAACTAGAAACCAGATGTCGATTGAATCGAATGAGAGAAAGGGGATATGCAATATTTGAGAGACAAATTTTATGGCACGGTTATACTTCCACTCCTTCTTTCTTTTAAACAGTTCATTGAAGTCTTTACACTGTTTGAGTACCGCGGTGTATAATCCAAGCTGTCAGAATGCGCACGTTGACGTTCACGTTATTTCTCACACTTCCAGCCTGGAGGTTTGAACGGTACGTCTCGTACACTGGGAATGTCCTCTTTGTCTATGGGTGTAGGGATCTCGTTGTTCCCCGCTGTGTTTTGCCAATCAAATTTTGGCAAATCTTTCAAAATTTGATCAGAATTATCGAACACGAATTATTTGGTCATTTCAATGTGGTATGCCTTGCGGGCATTTGAAACCACTAGAACTCATTCATGCCGCTTCCCATATTACTAAGTTAGTGAGAAAGCTTTGCAACATATATCATTATAGGATGCGATATATGATTATAACGTGTAGAGAGTATGGATCTCATACGAATAATCGTAATTCCAGGCGTGATGTTATACTGGTTCATCATATTATCCCAAAATATCCTGGATGTTATGGAGTTCCCTTCGATACCTCGTGAAGTATATTTTTCATAAATGGTACATAAAGTGGAATCCTCAAAGGGAGTCATATTAGGTTATCGAGGAGTATTAGTATTATTTGGTTGGGAGGAAGACATTATTTATAGAATTAAAAAAATATGTGATGGAAATAATGAAATGTGAGATGGAAATAATGAAATAGGAGGGAAGAATTAAAGTAGAAGAAAATGGGGTGTGATTGAAAAATAGAAGGAAATTTAGGTTCAATTTATAAGGAAACGACTGTTTGTTTTACCGTATAGTAAAAACATTCCTATGAACTTCTTTTGTTCGCAAGAGTTCTTACGAACTTCTGAAGTTCGTAGGAATTCCTAGTAATAAAAGAAGTTCATAGGAATTTTTTACTGAATTTCCACCCTTTTCAGTAATCTAGCAACCCTCAACCTTTTCTTCTACAATTTTTTTACGCTTTCATCCACCACTGTGAGCTGTTGTGTTTGTAAGTTTAACAATTAGGTCGTCCATTTGCTCCACCATTATGGATTCTCTTATGAGTTCAAGGACTCTAATCTTGATTCTATGAAAAAATATACTAACACTAAAAAAATGTAGGGGATAATCTGCACTAAGGGATACTACACCCTTCCATACGGATGGATATTCCTCATATTAATGATCTGGGATATGATGTTGCCTATGGATGAAATGTTATTTTCCCTAGGTCGGTATTCATTAAATATCCTTCGATATCTTCACCTAAGAGGTCCCTTACCATAGTGTTTTTCTCACCTTGCTATCTTGTAAAAAATAGTCTAAGAATCCCTAAGTGAATAGAAAATATTCCATCTTTATTAATCTCCAAGCATTCATTAGTCGAATGTCCATGCCCTCAATATAAATAATTATATAGAGTATCTTGTGTGTGGGATCTCAATTTCTAAACTGTAACACCCCAAGATTTTGGGACTAAGAAATTAAATTTTTGGGAGAATTAAATTTTATTTAAATCGGACAATTTTAAAATTTTCAAATTGAAGTCCATAAATTGAGGACGTTATAAAGTATTCATAATGATAATTCTATATGCGCCATTGGTTCCGGATGGGTCGAGATAGTCGAAATGACTGTCCTTGGGTTTTATTTTGGTTTCGGAATATTTTTGAGTTAGTTGGCTCGAATTGGAGTAAACGAGTCATTTAAAGTGTGTATTATCAATTAAAACTTGGACTTATGTTTTAAGGGATTTAAGGGCTTATGATTTCAGCCCTTCTCATTTGTGAGAAGGGAGAAATAGAAAGAAGAGAGAAAGAAGAAGAAAGGAAGAGAGAGGGGAGAAAAAGTTTGGAGATTTCGGCCTAAACGTGATTCCGGGGACGATTCAACCTCTACAATACTGAGGCAAGTGTTTAATCTTGATAAATATTTCATTTCTGTGTTTCATTTCATAATTTGTGGATAAAATAATTGGATTTTGGGTATATTTATAAAAACTTAAATTTTGGTTTCAATCTTGAAATTAATGTTTACACATGGGTTTAAGGGAGTAAAACTTGTGGAGATTAGATATACGAGAAGATTTGATGCTGGGAACATATTTGGGTTGAGAATAATGGGTAGGAAGTATTATAATTGGAATTTTGGGATTTTTTGGGTTTTGGAGAAATAGCCCATTTCGTGGCTTTCTTAACTGGCCGAATCGATTCACCCCTAGCGAATCGATTCTCCATGTTGCAGAAGCCTCAGGTCTTTAGGGATGAATTGATTCGACCCTAGCGAATTGATTCGGTATGTAGCAGACTTACAGGTCTAGTTGGGCCGAATCGATTCGGAGGGGTCGAATCAATTCGCAGCTAGGACTGAATCGATTCTGAGGGGCCGAATCGATTCGAAAACAGGTCAATTTTGGATAATTTTTCCTGGGGAGAGTTTTACTCCTATTCTCCTGGGTTTATTAATTTGGGAACATCCTTATATGAGGTTAGAGGCATGTTTTGAAGATTCATTGGGAACTTCTCGCATGATGAGATCGCGGGGACGTATTGGGTTATTTTGGGGACATATATACACATGTATTGGAGAGGTTCATATCGATATAGTGGAGAATCTCATTGAGAATGATAGTTCTATTTAGGGGTCGTAAGTGAGCTTACATACGACGTACGATTTAGGACTCTTTGAGAGAGAGTGGTGAGGGTATGGCTCGAAATCGTAGGTCGAGGTTTTTGCCGAATCCTTATAGTGGCAGGTTTCTATTTAGGTTAATATTTGGGACCAATGAGAGAGAGTGGTCGCGTATCCTTATTAATGATAAACTCAAGGAATAAATCATAAACGTGTTAACGTTAAGGGTTCATTATAAAGCATTGAACCGTAATATAAAGTGAGTGTAATTTAACTTATTGTCGATCAATAGTTGTGAGTATACTTATCATCGGAATAGTCTATATATATATATCGGCACGTGATTTACTTTGGGTATCCCAATATATGATGAGATCATAAAATAAATGTATTTTTGAGCTTGAGGCTTACAAATAGTGATTATGTGAGTAACAATTGGGATTTCAATAATTGAAAGGATTATGAAATGAATTTAGGATTGAGATTGTGGTCTGAATACTATTAGTTATGTGTACACTTATAGTCGGGATTATCATTAGATATATCAATGTGCATTTGGATGTTGATGGGATGTATAGTGAAAATTATATGTGTTAAACTTTGGGGTGATAACCTTAATGTTGAATATACATTGGAAGACTATCCATATCATAGGGGCAATGAATGAACATACTTCAAGTGAGGGATCGTATTTATATAAGGAATTAAATTAAATACGTTCGGGACGACGACTAATATAAAGAGGATTATATACACGTATAGTCGAGTTTATAAATTTCATGCATACGCATGAGAGATGGTATGTATATATATATAGGTACGAATATGTATATATGTATGTACTCATGGAGTGAATATTTAAACCATATGTGATGGTTTAATTATATGATATGATCATATGGATGTATATATATTGTGTATGTGAATGATATATATACTTGTGGTGTAAAGCATACCAGGCACATGCTATCATGGGAAGTTGCGAGATGAGGGTGAACATCCTGGCTCGAGGAGCAGGGTGTGGATATTCCCCAGGTCATAGTCGTCCATTATTATTTGTGTGATTATATATTTTGGGGGTGAGAAGTCTTGGGTATGGGTCGTTCTCACTTGCCGGTTAGGAACTATGACCGCTTCCCATGCGTTGTGATTTGGTTTTGACCACGAAGTGGGTGACATTTAGTCCCACCGGTGGTCCCCAGGATGGTGTATGAGTGATGCCCTAGAAGATGATATCATGGTGCAGTATATTGGCATTCTATAGCCGGTTATATTATGTGTATGGCAATTGTACATTATATGTGTTATGTACACGTGGCTATGAGAATGAATGACTGTATATATATATATATGTTTAGAGTAATTATATATATATTTATATATCCTATAGTTGGAAAAGGATATGAAATTTCTATGGTGTACATCTTGGGTGATTATGGTGTACTAGATTGTTGGGGGTTGATGTATCGCACGTAGAGACAATTTCGGTGATATCGACCCAAGGATTTAATGGAGACTTTTAGGTTGTTTTTAGATAGTAATCTAGATTATAGTAGTAGTAGTGTGTATGACATAATGAATCCCTACGATCAACATTGTCAAGGAGTACTGTATCGGGGGGTTCCTTGTTTGGATTTCTCTTTGCGAGACACTCCACGCACGAAACGTAGTGCAATGTTGAGAGTGGAGAGAAGTTTTGTCCTTATTAAATTGTATGCATGTTATTTAGAGAATAAATTATTATATTGAAGCCTAATGTTAATGTGCAATGTCTTAAGACTTATATTGGTCTAAGTTAATAATTTGGAACCACTATAGCCTAGTAAGGCATATTTATGTAAATATAATTAAGTGCGATTAGAAGGGGAAGGATTCTCAGGTTATGTTAGAATGGAAGGTCTTGCGGGTATAGGCCTTGCCTATTGTAAGGTAGGTTGTCCTTATGGGTGGGGTAACTTAATTAAGATTTTAGGACGTGAATAGGTGCGCGCTGTTAGATGAGAGGTGAGTTTGGGGGTTTCACGAGAGTGCGACTCCACTTTATTTATGAAATAATTCATTGATATTTATTATGCATGGTTAACACACTTGCTAAACATTTTTACACCTCGGGCTTTGACCCGTTTATATTTTTCTTTTGCTATATATATGTATGTACACATTACTACATGTGTCGTACCGCATGGATACTAGATGCTTTTCTATCTAGAGTCTTGGGAGTCGTAGTAGTTGCGGACTGTGGCGGGATTTAGATTGTAGTCGCTTCCTACTTCTTTGAAAAATCTAGGTAGGAATCATGTTGTATATCGGGGTTACCCCCAACAGTTATATGTAGATGTTTATATTTCTTCTTTATAATGATTGTACTGTCTGTGACCAGACAGCTTATTCGGGTTTATTTCTTTTTGTGTACTCATTTTATTTTTTTTTCGATCTTTTCTTTTTCATGGTACATGTGTGTACTTTACCGTTTCTGTTAGTTCTATATTGTTGGTTGGTTGTCTGTTGTATGATTTATTTAATTTTGGCATCCGCTTTTAATAGTTTCGGGTAGTTAGCCTTATTTATTTTAGTATTGTCAGTTGATGTTGAGACTGAGCCATCTGAGATTCCTGATTTAATGTAGTATAGGGCTACCCATCCGTTATTATTTTAACCGGGGTGTCACATAAACTTCTTTTTTCACTTTATGGTGAAGGTATCTAGCATGGTATGTATGATGGTGCCCACACTAGTTTTCAAGGTCTTGTAGTCCTGGAACTTAGACTTTTTACTATCCCCATTTTCCCTTTTTTACCTTACTTCTTTTCATGGATGAATATTTCTCATTATGTCACTTCCTATTGGACAAATCAACTTTGGAAGTATTCATGTTTCGTAATGAGTCCTTTACTCATATACGCCCATTGACTTTATTCACGAGAATGTTCATGTCAGTGGTAAGAAATTTAGATTGGGCGTATACCAATTTAAAAGACTAGAGACCCCAGAAAAATGTCGATAATGTCACATTCTTATCAATCTAGTATACCAAACAACTCATTATTAAAAAGAAAATAAAATCTCATAGAGATTAGTTCTTGTCTCAACGAATATTTAAAAAGTTAATTATTAGACTTATGATGGAATCAATTACTGATGAACTATCAGATGAAGATGGTTATCAATTGAAGAAATAGGTTATCGAATTCGATAAAAGATGATTTAAGTGTAATTTAAGCCCTTTAAAGTTATCACACTAAACCTAAAGCATGTGATCCTGACATATATATGAACATCTATTAGATATTCATATATAAGGTATATTGTACCACTAAAGCTATTGATATTATGAAGTTTGAATTTTCCAAATTTTATATACTCGAGTATACACTTGGTGAAATGATATTACCATTGGGCAAAGTAAATGCCTTATTTACTCAGGTTTCCTAATAGAGGAAGATTATAGGACATGTTCCTAACCATATATGAGATTGAGTAAAGGGTGTGAGGGAAAGATATCGATAGTAATACTGATGCTTATAGACCTCTCAAAGTGTTATTGAAGAGGTCGTTGGCGATCTTAATGAACATGTTAAGGGTATTGACACTATGGAATTATCTATGTATTGAGAGGCAAATTTATAACTTGAGGGGTTAGTTGAATATCTTAATAATGTGGAGCATTTAGGTCTAAAAGACAAGCTAAAATCATGTCTAACTACTCACTAGTGGTGATAAATAGAGGGATATGAAAATAAATACAATACTATCCATTATCCTATTTTGTCTAAAAAACAATATCCATATATGTATTCATATCCACCAAGATAGTTTTAATTATCCTTATCTACATGCTTTCGAATTTGGATAATATCCTTACCTTTTTACCTTATTTATATTATTATATATTGCATTTATCCAACTTTACTTCATCTTTATAACACCCTTACTCTTTATGTCCCTTAACATATGTATGAAAAGCTGGTTTATTGTAAGAAAGAAGCGAACTTAGTGCATCCTTTAAAAGTAGAAGAAAAGTTGACCAACTCTATTTCTTATTATTTGAGGTAGATATATTAAAGGTAAATCATCACCATTGTTCATTGGAACGAACTTTTATTCCGAACCTAAAAGATGAATCATTGCATCCTCGTTCCACTCTTTTTATTTTCAAGTTATAACGTGTCGAATTCCACGACTAAACCCTAATTCTTAAGTACGATCCATAAATAAGTAAAAGTCTTTACATGGATTGCCTTTAAATAGACTTAGTGGCTAACATCGTGTTAAATCAATGATGTATATCATTTTGCTATATATATATATATATATATATATATATATATATATATATATTAACACAAGTTATATAATTAAGAATGAAGTTATAAAAATTTAAATATCAATATTCTACGACTATATATATTTAAGAAACCAGATATTTGCAAATATTTCATCTTCAAATATGAATTATACGTGATAAATAAATATACCACCCATATCCATTTTTTGTATCTAAAGATGACATCTACATCCAATCCTTTAGATACTTATCATCAATATTTTAGGGATTAATCTTTAAGATACCTATGTAAAAACAATCATTTAGGGTCAGGGGTTCTATACTTAAAAGTGTTTGTTATTTTTAAACACTAGTGATACGACGCAAATATTGCGTATTTCACCCGTTAACCAACACCTTATTAGCCCCCTTGGGTATCTTAATCCCTATATTTATGCTCGTTAACCAGACAACCTCGGATTTCTATGTTAACATGTTTTGCAGGGGTTAATTGAGCTTTTGTAGGTATTTGGATGCTTAGTATGAAGTTCGGACGCTTTCCGGAAATGTTTCGTCGACTTTTGCAGATTCGGGGGCATTTTAGTCATTCCAGCATTCGGGTTTGAATCCCGAGATCTTCACGGAAGTTGAATCCCTTTGATTTCTCTTCGCTTGGCCGCCGACAGTGCATGATTCCGAGTTGTATCGATGGAGTTATGGCATTTTTAGGATGGTTTTGACATGAAAAGTACACTCAAGGTCACATTCAAGGGCATTTTAGTCATTTCATATTTTGGCTTTTTGGCCCAATGTCTTCTTGGATGTTGTAGTCCTCTGAGTTATCTTCGTGTAGCCTCCGACCGTGCCTCATTCCGAGCTATAACGAATAAATGGCGGCATTTTCCGTAAAACAGGACAAAGCTGCAGAATTCAGACCTGTAGGTTGCGAATCGATTCGGCCCAAAACCGAATCGATTCGGAACTGCTGCAGAATTGCAGTTCGAAATTCCCCTGTTTCCGAATCGATTCGGACCATTTCCGAATCGATTCGGCACTCCAGATTTTGGATTTTCTTCCCTTTTATTACAAGTTTGCCATGTGATATTTTGTATAAAACCAATTCTCTCTCATTTGAGAGCAAGGAGATCAGTTTATACACGATTTTTAGGTTAGTTTAGCTTAGGTTTTGTGGGTTTTGAGATCTTGGCTTCATTTCTCTTTTGGTTGACAACCATTTGTGTATGTAAGTTGAACTTTTCTTCACCCAATCCATTAATCTAGTTGTTCTTGCTTACTTTCTTGCTTTCTAGATAATTTACATGCTTTCATAATTAGGTTTTCTTGCTTTAATTCTTGCCTTCTTAGTTTAATTAGTGTAATTTAGTTTAATTCATTATGCACCCTTAGATAAATAGGGTCGGGATTGTGTTTCCGCCATTTTCGGGTTTGGACCTCGAAAATTAGGTTTTGTGTAAAATTGCGTTTAATTGAAACCGCGTGTATTAAAGTTGGATTGTTATGCGTTTAAATTTATTTGTCACGCAACTTTAGTGTTTATAGCAACAATCCAAATTTAATCTGCGTGTAACCATTTTCAGTTAAATGTTTTATCTCGCAACTTTGGGTTAAATTCCTTCTTGCGTGATGTTTATGCTTAGTTGAAAATGCTCGATTAAATTGCTTTCGAGCCTTAATTCTAATTAGTA
Organism: Sambucus nigra; assembly: GCA_949130495.1. NCBI lineage: Eukaryota > Viridiplantae > Streptophyta > Magnoliopsida > Dipsacales > Adoxaceae > Sambucus > Sambucus nigra. Next base: position 260,030,907 of record OX422217.1, on the reverse strand, counting down.
GTTGTTTCGGTCCGTTTGGTAGAATGCGATCCCGATCCTCGCTTTACTTTAATTTAGCATAACTTATTCTTTTCTTTATTCACGATAACCACCCTTTCACCTTTTCTTTTATTTATTTTACACTTTTATTCCAGAAGTAATCAAAACAATTAACATCTAAAATTTAATCACTCCCTGTGGATTTCTTACGACACCCGACTTACCGCTTTACTTTCTTGTCAAGTGTAGTAGTATATTAGGTTTTCTTTTGTTTCGCGGCGGCGAAACACACGACGACTGTGCACTTACACGCGCACACTTTTTCCGCCGGGTCAACTAGTGTACTTAGTTAGTGTTTACATTTGGCACACTTGTGCTTGAATACAAAACATTAAAATTCTATTTCTAAAATTTTGATATGAGTTTAATATATCTATTGGAGTTTTCTTGCGTTATGCATTCAGGATTTTTATCTGAGTATGCTTTATTATACTTCGTGAGTAATTAGTTACCATTGATGATCTACGGTAAGAATATATATATATATATATATATATATATATATATGACTTTTTTCTTTAATTATCTTTTCTCTCTTAATTGTATAGGCTAGTGTGATTATTATTTTAACTACATAGGGTGTGCATGTTTTGATGTGAGCTTGTTGTCACTTTATATTTAGCACACTTATTTTGTGAATTAAATTACACTGAATATAATTAATTAAGTAACTAATTTATCTTTTGACTCTGGCATTGTTAGTACACAAGTCCTAATATGAAATGAGGTGGGTTAGTGTCAGGTTGACAACCGACTATAAAATTTATGTCAAATCTTAATGATGGATTCTCTAGTTAAAAAAAGAAAAGAAAGGTAAATAATAATAATAACATACATAAAATTAGATTTAGTACGTGGAATTTAGAAACACTCAATTGCAAGTATAATGAATTTATGGATACCTTGAAACGTAGAAAAATAATTATAGCATGTCTATAAGATACTAAATGAAAGGGAGAAAAGGCTAAAGAGATAACAGAAGGTTATAAATTATTTTATTTGGGAGGGAGGGATAATCATAGATTTGGGGTAGGATTCGTCATTGATCACTATACGCAAGATTAAATGGTGGATGTTAAAAGGCGGGGAGATAGATTAATGAATATTAAGATTGTCTTAGATAAAATAATATTGAATGTTAGAGGTACTTACGCGCGCCCTGAAGAGCTTTAAATGAAAATGTAAATAAATTATTTTAAAAATTATTAGATGATATATTACAACAAATTCCTACGCATGGAAATATTTTTTTAGGAGGTGACTTGAATGGACATGTAGGTGTAGAGCGGGTGGTTATCCAAGGATACACGGGGTTATGTTTTTGCTGAGAGAAATATAGGAGGAGAAACTATTTTAGAATTTTCTAAGGCCTACGATCTAGAGATAGAAAATACATATTTTAAAAAAGGGAAGAAAGTTTAATAACATTGAAAAATGGTGAGAATAAAACTCAAATAGATTATTTCTTACTTAGAAGAAGAGACTTGAAGATATGCAAAGACTGTAAAGTTATACCAGGAGAAAGCTTAACAAATCTATATCATCTATTAATAATAGATTTAGCCATTAAAGGATTGAAGTACCAAAAAAAGAAAATAGGTTATCAAAACATAAAATGGAAGGATTTAATAGGATGCAAAGAGATAAAATTTAGGCAAAAGTTATTGTTAAACATGAAATGAAATTGGGACAACAATGTTAACAACATTTGGTCAAGAACAAAGACTCATGTTGAGAAAATAGGTAAGCAAGTCTTAGCTAAGACTAAAGAAATAATATTCATTATAACAAAGATTTAGTGGTGGAACTAGAAAGATTAACATACAATATAAAAGAAATGAATAATTTCAATAGGTAATTTTGTTTAATAATTTTGACCCACGGTGTGTTCTATCAGTTATACTTACACCTATTTTGATTAATTTTGTGTAAAGTCAATTAGGAGAAGTTCAAGCTAAAGAGATTAAAGATAAGTAAACGTAGCTAGCAAAGGCAAACACAAATCTTGGTGATATAAATTCAAATTTGATAAATTAATACAGGTATGAGAGAAAATTATTACCAAAGAAACCAATTCTAAAAATAAAGTGGCGGTAAGTTTGCGTAACTTCTTCATTAATACTATAGAAAGTCCTTTATGGTGTTTCTCATTATTTATTTATAACATGGGATTCAGGTGTTGCTCATGCCATATTGAGTTATAATTGTTTTAGTACATTTGAGACATGCAATAGTATATGCTCACATTATTTAGTGGTTTTGTTATATTTTTTTTATAATTGAATTAGGTTATATATATATCTTTTCTATTGTCCTTTTATTATAATAGTTATATTAGGTTATCATTATTCATTAAAATGGAATTTTATCAAAAAGGCCTTAAATATTAGTTCTTAAGAATTGTTTTTAGTTATTTTGAAGAATCTTATCATACTACGACTATTAAAAAAATGTATTCAATGAAGACTCTAACAAAAGATTAGTTAAGTAAATTGCTATACAAAATGTGCACTAGAAAAGTACTCGAGTCTCGCAAAATGATTGCTTAGAAAATACATATTTAACACAAGCATGTACTGTAGCATATAGGCAGGTGAGTGTATATATATATATATATATATATATATATATATATATATATATATATAAAGAGAGAGAGAGAGAGAGAGAGAGAGAGAGAGTTATAATTTAATAGGTGATCTTCATCTTGGCAATTCTATTTTCTAACTGTTCTTGTAACTTTTTTTGTTTCATATTCACATAATCATTTGTGTCATTATGAGCATTGCATTGCATTACTTTACTTTACTCAAACTGTTATCATAAAAAATAATTCCACTTCTTATCTTAGAACGATAGTGTCTGTCAGGGGCAGATCCAGTTGTGACAACTCGCTCATCAAAATAAGGGGTGGCCAGCCCGATACTCCAATAATAAAGGGGATCATAAATGGATCATTCTCAGCATCATAATAATACAATAAGTATACGGGATAACCACCCTATATTTAAAAAAAACGGGTTGCCAAAAATTTAATTTTATAAGTTAAAGAAAGAATTTAAACAACCCAATTTGAAATGAAAGTGGAAACCCAAAAGAACTTATATTACATGTGCATCAAGTATACAATAAGGGCGAATATGTTGTCGGTCAACAATCACTTACAACGTATTACAAGAGTTCATTAACTTACATAATACATTACAATAAGCAAATACAAAAGCTTGGGCCAAACGCCCGAGTCAATGACTCTATCGTAACTAGAGTACACAAATGAAGCCATCTATAACAACATATCCAGCAATATCCGCAAAGTATCATGGCTCCCTAAAAACACCGGAATTCAAAGGTCAGTACGGGCGTCCTTGAGGCGGAGCACCTGAGCGAATATAAGATTCATGCGCAATAAGAAATATGAATGGTCCAGGTCCCGATTTTATATGATCACTAGATGAATAAAGAGTATGACAGTTATGAACAGTAAATCATGATTGATATTAATAAGAATCTACCTACTCAACTCAATGCATAAACTAAGGCAATTTAAATGATCATAAGTTTAATTCAATTATGCAAGAGGAGAAGAATGATTAACATTAATTAAAAACCTCCATCATTTACACTGATTCATTTCATCGTTCCATTTCTCATTATGAAACATAATCATAATTATATGCTCTTTATGGCATTTTTCATAAATCAAGTCCAACTTGAATAAGAATAGTTATATTCATCTTTACATATAACGATTCTAAGACTGCCTATCCGGGTTTCCCCACTATGCGCGCCCTAAAGGACTGTCATCTTCCAGGGCCTATCAACCAAGACAACCTGGGAACCTAACGCAATGTCGGGAAGTGGCCATATACCTGCGAGTGAGTCATAACCACACACGAAATTACCTCACAGTCGCACAATAAATACGACATACATAATAAACGGTCATATAGCCGAGGACTATATTCACCCTGCATTCACTAGCCAGGGGACTTCACCTCATGTGAGAACTTCCCTTATGATAGAATTTAGAAAGGTGTGTTTAAGTAAATTATTATTTACCATTTTCATTTTCATTTTAATGGATACATCACATTTTATCCGGAGCTATACATATTACATGCCATCATTATAACTTCAATGATTAATGAACCTCTTATTCATACTTCAAGAATTTATGGTGTCACTATAAACCACCAAGTCTAGAAGACCTCAATTGAGTTTCTAAAGTCTCCCAATATGACCTTGCAACTCCTAGTCTCATAATAATTTACTAAAGGGAAAGAATACCTTAACATCAATTTGGACACCCCTGGAATAAGCCCCATTTAATCCTTTCCTACTGTAGGGTAGTTAACTAACTCATCTAGGACTCTAAGTTTACTTCATACAAGAAGGTTCCCAAGTCCTAAGCCTAAAGAAAAAGGGTGAAAATTGAGTTAGGAAACTAACTCAAAACTGCATGATTTCCAAATTGATTCGCCCCATGAAGCGAATCGATTCGACCAAAAGTGAATCGATTCGGATGGAGAATCCAATTTTATGCCTCAGTCGAATATATTCAGACTTAACCCGAATCGATTCGGGTTTGCAGACCTGTAGGCTGACCCCTTAGCGAATCGATTCGCCCTAGGGCCGAATCGATTCGCCGCTGCGAATTTGGCAAAAACGGGTTATGGGTTATGAACCCTAGTTTTATTCCAAAACAAATTTCTCCTCCATTTTTACACACATCAACCACCACTACTCTACCCAAAACCATCCTACATGTTTATCAACTACTATACTCCACATAATCATCAATTTAAGCTATGATTAGGCCTAAAACACCACAAAATCCATAAAACCCATATTTGTTCATTTGATCCCAATACACAATAATTAATACAATTTATTCATCTTAAATCACATATTAGCAAGTAGAAAACTTTCCCTGAGGTTCAAATATCAGATTTCCTTATGGTAGCAGCAATCCCAAATCTTCAATCTCTTTCTTTTCTCCTCTTTTCTCCACAAATTCTCTTCTTCTATCTTTCTCTCTAGGTTAGTAAATACACACTTAAGAGAAATGAAAATGAAGTGTAAGACTAAAACGTGCCTTTAGTCTAAATTCCCAACATAAATGGTTAATACCACATTAAAATGACTCACGACTACACATTTAAGTTATAACCAGTCAAAAGTGCTCGAAACATAAAAATACAATATGACACTTATTTTGACTATCTCGCACATTTCGGGACTAACAACACCCTCTAAATTGGCATCCGAAAATTTTATAAATCATTTCAAGTTCCAGTTTCATTTATAACATAAATGTCATTTAAAACATATGACACTTTAAAACGTAGCATGAAGATATTTACATACACATACAGTAAATATCCAACAATCTAGTAAATATTATCTTTCAACTCATTCAATTAATATTTACTCCATTTCCAACATTTTATATAATTGCTTCACACAGTAAATTAATATAAAATAAGTTTCTCAAAAGCGAGTGTTGTTACATACTCCCCCCCTTATGAGAGAATTTTTCCCTCAAAATTCAGGTGTACCTTGCAAGAAGAGATGCGAATACTTTTCCCTCATATCGTCCTCAGGCTCCCATGTCGTTTCATTGGCGTTGTGATGACCCCATTGAACTCGCACCAAGGGTACCACTTGTGATCTGAATCTATGCTCTCCGTTATCTAAGATTGCAACCGGTTGTTCTTCATACGAAATATCGGGTTGCAAATCGATATCCTCCAAAGGAATATGCCAAATGGCTCCTTCACACCTCTTATACTTTTTCAAAGACGAAACATGGAACACGTCATGGAGTTATTGCAAGTGTTCCGGTAAGGCAAGTTGATACACCACTGGACCTACTTTGGCAATAATAGGAAAAGGTCCAACATAGAGCGGCACAAGTTTTCCTTTCTTCCCAAAGTGCTTAATACCTTTTATTGGCAATACCCGCACCAAGACTTGATCTCCAACCTCCAACTCTACATGCCTTCTATTCGCATCGGCATAACTCTTTTGGCGATCTTGAGCTATTCGGATGCGATTTCGGATGAGTTCTATCTTGGAAGAAGTATCCTGGATCATTTTTGGTCCAAGAAATTTATTATCCCCCACCTCCAACAAACAAGTGGGCGATCTACAAGGCTGGCCATAAAGTGCTTCACAGGGTGCCATTCCAATAGTAAATTGGTACGAATTATTATAAGAAAATTTGATCAAAGGGAGATATTGTTCCCAGCCACCTTTGAAATCAAGCACACACATTCGGAGCATATCCTCCAACATTTGGTTGACTCTTTCTGTCTGCCCATCTGTTTGAGGGTGATAAGAAGTACTCAATTTCAATTCGGCTCCCATAGCCTCTTGGAAACTTCGCCAAAAGAAACAAAAATCTTATCCCTGTTGGAGACTATATTTATGGGAACCTCGTGGAGTATAACACCTCCGCGATAAATAATCGGGCATAACGAGCGGTATTGTAGTCGGTATGTACCGGTAAGAAATGTGCCGACTTAGTCAAATGATCAACAATAACCCAAATAGAATCGTGACCAGTTTGTGACGGGGGCAAGCCCTTGATGAAGTCCATCGATATACTCTCCCACTTCCATACCGGAATCTACAAGGGTTGCAACAAACCCGTAGGTCTTTGATGGTCTACTTTCACCAATTGACAAGTAGTACATTCGAAAATGAAATCAGAAATATCCCGCTTCATGGCCGCCCACCAATACTGATGGCTCATGTCTTGGTACATCTTGTCCCCACCAGGATGCACTAAAAATTTAGACCCATGAGATTCTTTCATCATGGCCCGTCTTAAATCCCCCTCGTCCGGGACATTTGTATGTGTTTGTTTAGCAAAATAAAATAAGTGTTTTTGTTTATATGTGTTTAAATTTATAATGAATATTAAAATTAAAATCCATAGAATCTATTAGTGTGGAATTTAGTTTATAGTGTAAAATTAGTCTGAAATAAAATTAAATTTAGTGTGATTTATTAGTCTGAAATTAAATTAAAGTTGTTGTAAATATAGAAAGTCAATGGAGAAATTTTTTAAATAGAAAAGAGGAGCCAACACACTAATCGTATCCGACACTGAGGTTCAACCACATCTGAAACCGAAAAATTTTGGAATTAAAATTTAGTTAATTAATATCTGAACATTTTTAGGGTTAAAAATTGCAAAAATATAAGTGAAACAAACCCAAAAAAAATTGTCTCGGGGGCTCTTGCTCCCAAACCACTTCACTTCAAATCCTGAATCTGCTGCTAGTGTGTGTGATAATGACTTGCGGGTAATGTGATTTTCTTAATACCCCAGTTAATCAGTACAATAATGCAAGCACGAAAGCGACATCCAACTAGGGTCAGACTACACAACAACAACACTCAACGGATAGTTGATGAAATTCCTTAATTACTCGGGAGAGAATCCCTGTACACAAATCTTGGCTGCTATTAACTATCCAATTTACATAATTAACATTTCCAGTCACGTAAAACTAATATTTAGTTACATTTTTTAGACTACAAATAAATAAAAAAATCATTAATCACAACAATCAAGTTCATGTTGAGGTTCATGTGAATGTTTCTTAAATGGTTGTCACATGAGTGATTGTTATATGTTAATATGTAACTTCAATAAATGTATATTCAAATGAATGTTTTATTAAATAATTTTAATTATTTATTAATCAAAGAAGCTGGTACTATCAATCAATCAATTCTTGATAGTTGATTATGAATCACACGGCAAGCAACTACATTTTACTGGAAGAACCAGAAAAAATACAATCACCTGTTTGGTTGTCCCAAAATTGTAAATTTTCCCATTTAAAAATAGGACCATTTACAAATGAGCCCATTATTTGTGTTTGGTTTTCATAATGAAAAGATTCAATAATAGACCCATTTGATATCTTTTGTAAAATTTAAAATTGATTCATTTCACAAAAAACATGAAATGGTTTCATTTGAAATAGGATCGTTTTAAGAGATCAACTCATCCTGACCTTTACTGTCACCCGAAGATTTCTCTCACCCATAAGATTTCTCTCACTTCTCTCTTCTATCTTCCCTGTATATTTTCTCTCTCTCGATCTTCCATTTTTTAGTTCAAATATCACAATAGCTCTTACTAGAATTTTGTTGTTAATCTGAATTTCGTTGTTAATCTGATTAACAATCATGCTAGATTTTAGAGTTTTTATGAATATTAGAATGTTATCCCATTACAAACATATCATACTAGAATATCATATATATATATATGTGTGTAGTCAGTAGCTTGTATATATGTGTAGTCAGTTGTTTACTGAAGCTTAGCTTATATATTTGTAATGAGATAATTATTTTCAATATATGATATGTTAAAATAATTTTAGATTAGATAATAATAATAATAATAATAATAATAATAATAATAATAATAATAATAATAATAATAATAATAATAATAATAATAATAATAATAATAATCATAATCATAATCATAATAATAATAATAATAATAATAATAATAATAATAATAATAATAATAATAATAATAATAATAATAATAATAATAATAATAATAATAATAATAATAATAATATATCTTCTGTCATATCACATAAATGTCATTCTTCCAAAACACATTAGCAAACTAGTGACTACACATATATCATATTTGGAGGAAAGTCCTTATCTATTATGGAAGTAAGAGGAGAACAATCCTAGATCATTCACAATCCTATATAATTTTTTTTATGTGCTTAGTTTGTTGCTGTGTTTTTACTCACATAGCACTGCTAGGGCATCACTACTATGGCAGCACTGCTATAGCAGTTCTTTCAAAGTCTCCTGAAGTTTTTTGCAGAAAATTCACGGGTTGTATAATTTTTGCAACCAAACACCTTAAAATTGGTCAATTTGTAATTATTGTTTTTCAATTTTCATTTACCAAACAACACTTAAATTGGATTTAAACTCATTTCAAATCAACTCATTTACAATTCCTTTATTCACAATGAACCAATTTACATAATCAAACAATTTGCACAATCAAACAGGGCCTTAAGAAATTCCTGAAAAGAAAATACACTAAGGGCCTGTTTGATAGAGGTTTTTTGCCATGGAAAATGTCCAAATTCCTTCCATTTTCCATCTTTTGTCACGTTTGATACCAGTTTTTTGCCCAGGCATTAATTTCCTCAAATTAGATAACGTGACCTCCAATTCCTGAAATTCTTGGAAACCATTTCTTCCCCCCCCCCCCCCCCCCCAAAGAAACCAATGGCTGGGCAAAACTATCCTGTTTCTCTCCTCATTCAAGGTGATTTGACGGGGACTAGTTGGCAGCCTTGAAACCTATCCTCCTTCAAGATGATTCCCTCACCATTTAACCCCTGCTCTTCGGGTGAGAAAAACGTCGGTGCTACACTTGTTGAGGTAATAATCAAACCCATTTTCCCCCACCATTGTTGTTGGCTGCTGTGTTGTTTATTCTTGTTTTGTTGGTAGCATTTTTTGCAAAATGTTGTTGGGAAAAAAACAATTTGTTTTTCCAACTTTTTTCAATTTTTCCAAATGATTTTATGTATTTGTTTAAAATAAATGGTATGGATCTTTTTGTTTGCTATGTAGGTTCCATATTATTGATTTTTTTATGGATCTGTTTTTTTTATGAGTATTTATTTTATAATGAAACGATGATGTTGAAATGGTGAAATATGCACATACTCATTTATGTTCCATTTTTTATTGGGTTTCATTGCTACGTAGGTTCCATATTATTGAATTATTTTTTATGGATCTGTTTTTTTTATGAGTATTCATTTTATAATGAAATGATGATGTTGAAATGGTGAAATATGCACATACTCATTTATAGGTTCCATATTTTATTGGGTTTAATTGCTACGTAGGTTCCATATTATTGAATTTTTTTTATGGATCTGTTTTTTTTATGAGTATTTATTTTAAAATGAAATGATGATGTTGAAATGGTGAAATATGCACATTATAATGATAGAGTGAGATGAGTAAAAAATATTGTATAAAAAAAAATTATTGTGTTATAAATACCGTATATTAAATAACTAGATAAAAGGAGAAAGGTATGTGTACTTGTTTCCGTTGAAAAGGTCTCATTATGATGGCGCAATATGATTACAAAAATAGAAATATTGTTATAATGGCGCAATAATATTATATTTTATTCCATTTATGTCCACTAATATAATGTAGTTTGTTTTATCATGTTGTCACAAAACAGGTTTGTTCGGATTCGGATTCCTCGGATAGCTACTCATTAGGTATAAATTTATTTCCTTCTATGTTTTAAATCATGTTATTTATTGTTGGATTAATAAGAGCTCTTACCAATTTTTGTATTATTAAAGTATGGTTTGGTAAGAAATAAAATGATGTTTACAAACTAGGGCTTAAAAGTTTAATTTATTATCGTTGATATAGGAATTTACTAACGAAATGTCGAGCACTGGCTCAAAGCACATGCAACAACAACGAGGGTTGTTTTGGACCTTGGTCATGCGAGCAATTGCGCTTTTCCAATATATGAGGAGTCGCGACCATCTCTTAGTTAGGGATCCCCATCAAAACTGGGACAATGATCGAGAAAATGCATTATATCGAATATTTAAAATGAGTGACCGGGTATGCCACGCACAACTTCGGATGAACATAGGGTCATTTGAAAGACTTTGTATTAGGTTACGCACATATGGACTGACTGACAATCGTTCAGTTAAGGTTAAGGAACAAGTCACAATGTTCCTTAACACCGTTGGACATGACGAGCGATATGTTTCTGAGACATTGACTTTCTTTAGATCTGGTCAAACCATTAGTTACTACTTCCATAGAGTTTTACGTGATGCCTTGACTTTTTCAATGATTTAGTTACTAATGCAAGTCCAACGAATTCCCCTTACGATAATGGCAAGGACCTACCTTAATATCATTACTTCGAGGTTAGGATAGTTTCATTAATTACTTTTATTACTTTATGTATGACTTTCCCATTATTAAATTGCTTTCAACCCATTTAGGATGCCGTTGGTGCAATTGACGGTACCCACATATCTGTTTTGGTTCCTACCGCCGACCAAGCGAGGTATCGCAATAGGAAAGGGTCAATTTCGCAAAATGTTTTGGTCGCATGTACGTTTGATATGCGCTTCTCGTTTGTCCTCGCTGGTTGGGAGGGATCAGCACATGATGGTCGCTTACTTCGTAGTGCGATTCAACGACAGGTGCATAAATTGACCGTTCCATTAGGTATGTTTAAAAATAAGTAACTTTCATTAGTAAAATATGAATAGGTATAGTAACACATTTTATTTAAAATATGTGTAAGTAAATACTACCTCGCAGATGCTGGATTCCCGTTGGTACCTGGGTTTCTATCCCCATTTCGGAAAACACGTTATCATCGAAGGGATGTGGAAGGACAACGACCTGAGAATAGTAAGGAGTTGTTTAATTTTAGGCATTCATCTCTTCGTAATGTAATTGAGAGGTCGATTGGGTTATCGAAAAAAAGGTTTGCGTATCTAAGGCATCAACCTTTCCACGGGATTGAAATTCAAGCAAAGATTGTTGTAGCTTGTTGTGCCATTCACAATTTCTTGAGGATTGTTGATGTTGAGGATGAATGCTTTGGCGACGAGGACAGTGATGATGATGACATTACCCCTCCTCCCCTAAATGTGCCAAAAATACCTTTGAATGGGCATATAACATTCACAACTGATGTTGCATGGACCGAGAAAAGAAATGCAATGGCTAATTTGATGTGGCAACAATATGATGCGAACCACAACGATACTTCTAACTACGAGTAATGATCTCATTTTGTTATGATGTATTCTTTCTTTTCTAATTTTAGGTTGAATCTGGTGGATTTTTCAAATATGCATCCATCAAACATATCGGGTCTTCTACTTTTACGGTATCAAATAAGGAAATGCTCATGTGGCGGTGTATCTCAAGTTAAGGTTACATTGTCTGACAAAAACCATAACCAGGGACGACTGTATTACACGTGCCCCCAATGTCAAAAATTTTTGGGTTGGACAAAGCCTTCTCTTGAAGGCATGGATGCTAACTACGCAACCTTCAATCCCCATAGTGAGCAAGCAACGTCGAGTATATCTAGTCAATCATCACTTCTTGTACGAGAACCCCCAATTGTCAACGATCATGGCATTATGCGTAGCTTGGTGGTCGTCAAGAAGCTACAAGTTTTAAATACTCTTCTGCTAGTGGCCTTTACTGTTTTCATTTATTTTCTTATGATGTAATGGTGCTGAATCACACAGGATATTAAACTTATGATCCAATGTTTAATTTTCTATTTTGTAGTGATGTAAGGGATGTAATGGATGTAATGGATGACATGAAACCTTTACTATTTTCTAGTACTCTTTTCTACTACGGATTATGTCTTTATATCTAATTTTCTCCCAAACTTTACTAATATACATGAGCTAATATATTAGTGACTTAGGGAGGACCTTGTACCTGCTCCACTAGGAATGGCTAATAATAATCTCAATACTGAAATGGCCAATTTGAATACTGAAATGGTGCAATACTAATCTATTTGAATAATGCTCTGTTTTGGTATTGAAATGCATAGTGATTTGCATGATTTGAATGCATCATGATTTGAATACTCATGATTTGAATTATTTGAATACTGATCTGTTTGAATACATGTGATGAATGCCAAATGATATGCATACTGATATGCTGCTAAAAATATGGAATTTGATAATGAAATTTCTAGTGAGAGTTGCATTCTTTGCATAATATGCTACTTATTACAGGTATGGTACATAATATGCATCATCAGCTACTGATATGCTACTTAATATGTGATGAAAGCATACTGGTATGCATACTGAATATGCATCATTGGCTACTGATTATGCATCACATGCTACTGATTTGATTGCATACTATTGAATGCCAAATGATATGCATACTGATATGTTGCTGAAAATGTGGAATTTGATACTGAAATTGCTAGTGAGAGTTGCATTCTTTGCATAATATGCTACTTATTACAGGTATGGTACATAATATGCATCATCAGCTACTGATATGCTAATTAATATGTGATGAATGCATACTGATATGCTACTTAATTTGCATCATTGGCTACTGATTATGCATCATATGCTACTGATTTGATTGCATACTATTGAATGCCAAATGATATGCATACTGATATGCTGCTGAAAATGTGGAATTTGATACTGAAATTGCTAGTGAGAGTTGCATTCTTTGCATAATATGCTACTTATTACAGGTATGGTACATAATATGCATAATCAGTAGAATATTCAGTAGCATAATATGCATAATCAGTGGAATATTCAGTAGCATAATATGCATAATCAGTGGTACATAATATGCATAATCAGTAGAATATTCAGTAGCATAATATGCATAATATGCTACTTATTATAGGTAATATGCATAATATGCATAATCAGTGGAATTTGGAAAGCGGGCACAATTGTTTGGGATTTTGTCTTAATTATTGGCAGTTGGCTACTAAAATAGTTCTCACTTCCCCTCAAAAGACATTTTTTCAATAGAATATGTGCATAATCTGATTTTACTTTAGGCAAAACTGGAAAAGTCCTAATGGAAAAAACTGAGAATATGTGTAGTATCTGATTTTACTTTGGACTATCAAACACATCAAAGAACTGAGACTCTTCACTTTTATCAATGTCTATTTATCCATATATTATTGATCACATACTGACTTTTCCTAGTTACAGAACTGCTTATGTTCTTGAGAATTTGTAAGTGAATGATGGAATTTGATTGATTTTTCTTGTTTATACAATATTTTAGATTTTATATAAGATAAACAAGATAAATCTTTTGTTCTATTCTAAAAAATATGGAATTATTGTTTCAAGTGAATATTGTTTGATTATTTTCAAAGTGAGTTCCTTGTCTTCTGTTTCGCAGCCACATGAAAGATGAAAGCCTAGCAGTTTGTTGCTCAACCTCTTGACACATAATGCATTAGTATCACAGGCTTCTCCTTTGACTGTTACATGTTTGGATTGCTAGTGATTTTAATTATCATAGCTATATAAGATAGTTATTGTCATTTTATTCAACTATGACAAGTGTAGCATACTGAATAGATACTTTTCCAGTTACCTACGCATACTGATGGTCTGAATGTTACTGATTTGTTACGGATATGCATACTCAGTTAAAACTGAAATTGCTGAATTTGCTACTAAAATTGCTAGTGAATTTCCATTGGATATGCTACTGAATTTGCATTATTTGCTACTGAATATGCATCATTTGCATAATTTGCTGAATTTGCTACTGATATGCATACGGATATGCATTATTTGCTATAGAATTTGCTACTGAATACTAGTATGCGTCCTAATATTACTAATGATTTGAATTATTACTGGTATGCTACCGATATGCATACTCAGTTGCTACTGAATTTGATGAATTTGCTACTGAAATTGCTACTTAATTTGCTACTGAATTTGCTACTTAATTTGCTACTGAATTTGCTAGTGAATTTGCATTATTTGCATTGGATGTGCTACTGAAACTTATGATCCAATATGCATTATTTGCTACTGAATACTGATATGCTAACTGAACTTCATGGGCATAGATATCATGGTGCTATATATAACATATTTTGAAATGATGACTCATATTTATATGTTGAACATCGATGGAGAAAATTCGTAATCGCGTCCCATTTCGCCCGTTAAAACCAAATACAAATAATGTAGACCGACCAGTGGACGTGCAATCTTCGCAAGTTGAGGTGAACCAAAAAAAATCGCATTTGCGATGGAGTGAGCTCATGGATGGGTTCCGCATCCATTCCCTTTGTGCCCAGGTCCTCACGAGGCGGCAAAGGGTAGACAATGGATTTACTGCCGCACAAATTAAGGTTGTTATAGATACTATCGAAGAAGGATGCCATATTCACGTCGCAGAGAAGAATGTGAGATCGAGGTTGAAAACCCTGAAAAAGGAATATGTCGAGTTCCATGAGCTGTTGCAAGTCAGTGGATTCGGTTATGACATAAATAGTGGTGGCGTAACTATAGATGCTAGTGTATGGGCTGACTATATCGCGGTTAGTACAAATTGTTCAATTGACTTAACTTACAAATAAAAAAATTCTTATTTATCTAGGATGTTGAATTGACTTACTACGGTTTTTACAGGGTAAACCAGATGGAGGGAAGATGAGAGGAAGGAAATGTATGTACTATGACGAGCTACAAATAATCTTCGGGAATGACACGGCTACAGGTGATAATGCAATATCCGGGGCAGATAAGTTTTCACCTATGGATGGTACAGGGATAGAAGATGTGGAGTTTACTCCTGAAGCGTGCATAGACACTGACACTGAAACAACCGCTGTGCATGAGACGGACACCCAACCACCGGGTGGCCAGGAGACCGACACCCAACAATCGAGTGGGAACACTGGAAAGCATAAGGGTCAGGGGCCTAATGGAAAGCCTCGTCGTCGCCGTGTGAACCCCCAGGAAGAATGTGTCCAAGCGCTGTTAGTCATCGCACAGTCGTCGAAGCAGATGCCATCGCAATGGAGCTTCAAGTTGCCATTGACTCTCAAACTCACGTTAACTGGCAGGGTATCCTTGACAAGCTAGTGGGTATGGATATGGACGATGAGAATGTCATACGGATGATGTCTTTATTTGAGGCCAATAATGGACTAGGTCGAGTGTTTATGGGATTCTCTGACTTTTCATTCGCACGTACATGGGCTTACAACAAGCTCCGTAATCTTCCCTGATCAGATGCTCTATTAACTATTACTCACTAATATGCGTTGCTACTATTATGCTTTGATATTATTTCCACGTATTCCATTTTGATGCTTCTGGACGTGGGATTATCGGATAGTTTATTATCGCATGTAATGTTTTGTGCAAACTTTTCTCTACGTACTAGGTTTGTGTACGCTTTGCTCTAGTAAACTTTTGGGATGCAATGTTTTGTGGAATTATCAAAGATTGCAACCATCCTTTTTTATTATGAAACCTGAATATTTAGCATTTCAATAGTGCAAGCTTGATAAATGAACCCATGTGCTTTAACAGTCCAAGTCATTACTTCAGTCCCATTACTTTCAACCACATATTGCAGAATCTTGTGATTGAAAAGTGCAATATAGATATATGAACCCATGTGCTTTAATAGTCCAAGTCATTACTAATTCAGTCTCATTACTTTCAACCACATATAGCAGAGTCTTGTGACGCATAAGTGCAAGCTTGATAAATGAACCCATGTGCTTTAACAGTCCAAGTCATTACTAATTCAGTCCCATTACTTTCAACCACATATTTCAGAGTCATATGATTGAAAAGTGCAACATAGATATATGAACCCATGTGCTTTAACAGTCCAAGTCATTACTAATTCAGTCCCATTAGTTTCAACCACATATTGCAGAGTCATGTGATTGAAAAGTGAAATATAGATATATGAACCCATGTGCTTTAACAGTCCAAGTCATTACTAATTCAGTCCCATTACTTTCAACAGTGCAAGTCTAATACTAGTATAAAGAAGGCGGTAGTTCGTTTCATATCACTCACTATCAAATGACAAACCATAGACAAAATGACAATTTTAACCCCAGTAAAGGATGTTTGGATTACTTTAGCCCAAACATGGTAGCCAGAAACAAAGAGCCCATGAAGGACAAGCGTAAATCTAAAGCATCAACATCATATGACGTTGGTCATGTTGACGATGTTGCAACCTTTTTTACTAACCCAGGAATTTACGAAGATGCCCACGGAGGGAGTTGGTTTGGGGAGAAAAGGATTTTTGAAAACATGCCTATATGAACATTACATTTTTTAGGTGATGTTGGCCATGTGATGAAATGGTTACCTCCAACTAAAGCCAATATACCATGCGATGATCATTTGAAATGGCCTAGGTTATATGATAGACGATGCGATTTAGAGTGTTACTGTAATTGGCATGGTTTACCGGTACCACAAGCAAAATCTGCAAATTATTGCAAAGATCCAACTAAAGACATTGAGAGATGTATCCGTCTACTACAACGAGAAATTGAACAGATGGAAAAAAGATTAACGCGCTGGCATTGTAAGAATTTGATAAATACTGAACTCGACGATCCAATTTATGCATCGGATCCGGAACTGCCGGACTACAAAATGGACGATTCCTCCATGGATTTTGTACAACATCTACCAAACATGTTGATGGGTGATGGGAATGCATTATGCTGCGATCCATGGTTGACCAGGAAACCACGAAGTAATTAAATATGCAACTTTATTTTCTATGTGTTTATTATTTTTATTATGTCAGTTGTAATGTTTAATTCCGAGTTTTAAATTTATCGTTTATTATTTTTTTAAATCTAGTTACAAAACAACTATCAACAACCTTTTGTACAACTCAATGTGCTCTCATCAATAATAAAGACTTATTTTTATTCCAACTGCAATACTAATCCAAATCATTTGCCTCCTGCTAATCCTGAAAATGAAGATAAAAATAATGATAAGTATTAAAATATATAGGATAACAAAAAAGTGGACAATTAACAAAATAAGATAATTTATGTATTCACAAAACTCGTTATTTCCATGACAAATTTTGGCTATCAAACACCAAAACTAGGAGTTTTGTTGTTTTCTAGTAGGCAAATTCTATCTATCAAATACAAAAACTTGGAAATTACAGAAGTTGCCAGCATGCAAATTTAAGCTATCAAACAGTCAAAAATTTTATTTTCCAGGTCAAAATTTGCATGGATAAAATTTGCCAGGGCAAAACTTTCCATTCCACCTCTATTCCAAGTTTTCTATCAAACAGGCCCTAAGAATATGACACATATCACTTGTTGGAGGGAGATTTGATGATTCCTTCGAAAGTGTTCCAGGCTTATAACCGTTGTGAAATGGGTCCTCTAAAAGTTTGCACTTCTTTTGGGGGTGGGATTTTGTGGTCGTGAGTGAATTAACCCCTAGGCGCACGTTAAATTGCCAAGCTAGGCTAGTTCATTTTCCGATACCTACGAATCATTTTTGTATTTATTGACGATAATGACCTCATATCATATCTATTCCCATTTGCCGCAATCTTTTGGCATCTGTATTTTAATGCCTTTTATTTACAACATTGATTCCAAATCTATTGAGCTCTAATGCTAACATGACCGCCAACTTGATTATACCTGTAAATCCAGTCACTTAAACTTCATAATAGTATTTTGAATGTATAATACAAGTTTTTCCTTTACATCAATAAGGTTTCAAAATAATGATTGGCCAGCGAAAGCCTCGAACCACGAGCGGGGATTAGTCGAGGTGCGCGTAAGCTGGCCCGGACACCTCATGGTATGAAAAATACCTTACCCAAAAAAATCAATAAGGTTTTGAGTCCTTTGTAGTTGAAACCTTCTATTACATAGTATTACATATCCTCTTTACATGTAGCAGTTAAGCTTCTTTTTATTGCACTTTTTTATCATGTGGTTTCCCTTGATTTTTTATGAATGACTTTACATAGATTTGTTCCTTTAAAAAAATATTAGATCATTGTACTGAATGGAAAGTTCTACCCTTGTCAAAAATAAAAAATAAAATTTTTGTATAATTTTTTATTCTTCACAAAGTGATGTGGTAGCATGCCACATCATAAATGAGTTATTGCTTAAATGTTATTCATTTACTGTAAATTATCTGATTTCCATATCAATTTCAATAGTAAAGTTGATCAACTTTTCACCTTTAGTGGCTCAATCTTGCTTCTAAGGCCCTGTTTGATAGGGGACTTTTGCCATGACAAATGTCCAAATTCCCACAAATTTCCATCTTTTGTCACGTTTGATACGTGTATTTTGCCCTGAAAATGAATTCCTCAAAACCCCTCACGTGACCTCAAAATCCCGATATTCTCTGAATCCATTTCTCCCTCCCCCCCCCCCCCCCCCCCCCAAAAAAAAAAGAAACAAATGGCCAGGCAAAACTTTCTTGGTTCTACCTTTGATCGAGGTGATTTGATTGAGTGGTTGAAGACATTGAAAACTCTATTGAAGGAGGTGAGCAGATTAAACGTTCATTTATGCCAAGCTCAAAGTGGGAGAAAACACACGGATCTACGTTTGAGATAAAAATCTCACCCATTTTCTCCCACCATTTCTATTGGCTGCTGTGATTTTTCTTCTTGTTTGGTTTGTTTGCTTTGGAGGTAACCAAATATTGCAAGATGTTTCTTTGAAAAAAGGAATTTGTTTTTCCAAACGCTTTTTTGAGGTAAACTATTTTTTCCTAATAATTGTTATGGAACGTTTGAGGTAAGAAAGATGTTGTTTGGAAAAAAAACATTTCCAAACATTTTTTTGCAAACCATTTTATTACCAAACGATTTTTGCTCCATAGTTTTTTATAGGTTCCACTTTTTATTTGGTTTCATTGCTCCGTTGATAATTTTTTTTTTTGATCTGTTTAAAATAAACTGTATGGAAAAGTTTGATGTTGTTTGCTCTGCAAATGTTTTTTTTCTCCGTAGGTTCTATTTTATTAGCAAACAATTTTTGCTCCATATTTTTTTATAGGATCCATTTTTTATTTGGGTTCATTGCGCCATAGGTTCCATTTTATTGAATTATTTTTATGGATCTATTTTATTTTATGGATCTGTTTAAGATAAAAAAAATCATAATTATAAAGTTTGGGTTATAAATAAATTGTAAAGAAATGTTATATGCATCGGCCATATGGTGATGGTGAAATGTGCACATTATATTGGAATGAGTATTTATTTTATAATGAAATGCTGATGGTGAAATGGTGAAATAGGCACATTATAATGAAATGGTGAAATGAGTAACAAATATTTTATAAAAAAAATGTTTGTGTTATAAATAACATATATTAACTTACTAGATAAAAGGAGAAAGGTATGTGTACTTGTTTTCGGTGAAATGGTCTCATTATAATGGCACAATATGAATACAAAAAGAGGAATATTGTTATAATGGCGCAATAATATTATATTTTAATCCATTTATGCCCATTAATATAATATAGTTTGTTTTATCATGTTGTGCGAAAAACAGGTTTGTCGGATTCGGATTCCTCGGAAAGCTACTCATTAGGTAAAAATTTATTTCCTTCTATGTTTTAAATCATGTTCTTTATTGTTGGATTAATAAGATCTTTTACCAATTTTTATATTATTAAAGTATGGTTTGGTAAGAAATAAAATGATGTTTACAAACTAGGGCTTAAAAGTTTAATTTATTTTTGTTGACATGGGAATTTACTAATGAAATGTCGAGCGCTGGCTCAAAGCACATGCAATAACAACGAGGGTTGTTCTGGACCTTGGTCATGCGAGCAATTTCTCTTTTCCAATATATGAGGAGTCGCGGCCATCTCTTAATTAAGGCTCCCCATCGAAACAGTGATGCTTATCGGGAAATAACATTATATCGAATATTTAAAATGAGTGACAGGGTATGCCACGCACAACTTCGGATGAACATAGGGTCATTTGAAAGACTTTGTATTAGGTTACACACATATGGACTGACTGGCAATCGTTCAGTTAAGCTTGAGGAACAAGTCACAATGTTCCTTAACACCATTGGACATGACGAGCGATATATTTCTAAGACATTGACGTTCTTTAGATCTGTTCAAACCATTAGTTACTACTTCCATAGAGTTTTACGAGCATGCCTTGACTTGTTCAATGATTTAGTTACTAATGCAAGTCCAACGAATTCCCCTTACGACAATGGCAAGGACCTACCTTGGTATCATTACTTAGAGGTTATGATAGTTTCATTAATTACTTTTATTCCTTTACGTAGGACTTTCCCATTATTAAATTGATTTCAACCCATTTAGGACGCCGTTGGTTCAATTAATGGTACCCACATATCTGCTTTGGTTCCTACCTCCGACCAAGCGAGGTATCACAATAGGAAAGGATCAATTTCGCAAAATGTTTTAGTCTCATGTACGATTGATATGCGCTTCTCGTTTGTCCTCGCTGGTTGGGAGGGATCAGCGCATGATGGTCGCTTACTTCGTAGTGCGATTCAACGACAGGGGCATAAATTGACTGTTCCATTAGGTATGTTTAAAAATAAGTAACTTTCAATTAGGTCGCTTACTTCGAATTAGTAAAATATGAATAGGTATAGTAACACATTTTATTTAAAATATGCGTAGGTAAATACTACCTCGCAAATGTTGGATTCCCGTTGGTACCTGGGTTTCTATCCCCATTTCGAAAAACACGTTATCATCGAAGGGATGTGGAAGGACAACGACCTGAGAATAGTAAGGAGTTGTTTAATTTTATGCATTCATCTCTCCATAATGTAATTGACAGGTCGATTGGGTTATTGAAAAAAAGTTTTACGTATCTAAAGCATCAACCTTTCCACGGGATTGAAGTTCAAGCGAAGATTGTTGTAGCTTGTTGTTCCATTCACAATTTCTTGAGGATCATTGATATTGAGGATGAATGCTTGGGGGACGAGGAAAGTGATGATGATTACATTACACCTCCTCCCCTAAATGTGCCAGAAATACCTTTGACTGAGTATATAACATTCACAACTGATGTTGCATGGACCAAGAAGAGAAATGCAATGGCTAATTTGATGTGGCAAGAATATGATGCGAACCACAATGATACTTCTAACTACGAGTATTGATATCATTTTATTATGACGTATTATTTGTTTTCTAATTTTAGGTTGAATCTGGCGGATTTTTCAAATATGCCTTCATCAAATCAATGGGGCTTATACTTTTACGGTATAAAATAAAGAAATGCTCATGTGGCCTTGTATCTCAAGTTAAGGTTACATTGTGTGATAAAAACCATAACCAGGGATACCTGTATTACACGTGCCCCCAATGTCAAAAGAATTTGGGTTGGACAAAGCCTTCTCTTGAGGGCATGGTTGCTAATTACGCAACCTTCAATCCACATAGTGAGCATGCAACGTCGAGTATATCTAGTCAATCATCGCTTCTTGTACGAGAACCCCCAATTGTCGATGATATGGCATTATGTGTAGCTTGGTGGTCGTCAGGAAGCTACAAGTTTTAAATACTCTTCTGCTAGTGGCCTTTACTATTTTCATTTATTTTCTTATGATGTAATGGTGTTGAATCACCCCGAATATTAAACTTATGATGCATTGTTTAATTTACTATTTTCTAGTGATGTAATAGATGTCATGGATGACATGAGACCTTTACTATTTTATAGTAGTCTTTTCTACTACTGATTATGTCTTTAGTTCTAATTTTCTCCCAAACTTTACTCATAATTTGTTTGGAGACTCTAGGTAGTTGGCCTGTCTCCCCATTAATAAAATAACTTACTTTAGAATTATTAACAAAACCTCTGTTTCATAGGAGAGAACAAGTCATAGCTCGTAATAGAATAAAAGTGTGGCACCACTACTTATCACTATTATTAAATGGACCCTTTATTGCATACATGAGCTAATATAATAGTGACTCAGGGAGAACCTTGAACCTACTCCAATGTAAATGGCCAATGTGTTTGATATCAGTATGTAAATGGCCAATGAGCTAATATATGTTTATGTCATTATGATTCACAGATGGTTGTGATCAATATAGAAATCAATATGTAAATGGAGATATGCTAATTTGAATAATGAAATGGCCAATGTGATCAGTATGTAAACTTTACTTATCATTTGAATGAATATTGGTGATTTGAATTATTTGAATAATGATCTATTTGAAAGTTAGTGAAATGCATACTAATCCCCAAATTCAGGTCTCAATGTTGTTGCATAATATTCCAAATGATCTGATGATTTGAATAATGCTACCGATATGCATATGCTACTGATATGCTACTGAATAATGCTATTGATATGCATATGGTACTGATATGCTACTGAAATGCTAATTATTGAATATTGATCTATTTGAATAATGCTCTGTTTTGGTATTGAAATGCATACTTAATTATTGAAATGCATACTAATGATTTGAATGTTGTTAAAATGCTGAATATTGTTGAAATGGATATTGGTTTTGAAATGCATACTGGTATGCATAATGATTTGAATGCATCGTGATTTGAATACTCATGATTTGAACGTTATTAAAATGATGAATGTTGTTGAAATGCATATTGGTATGCATACTAATTTGAATGATTTGAATGGATCCTGATTTGAATACTCACGATATTGAATGATTTGAATACTGATGTGTTTAAATGTATATTGATGATTTGAATGATTTGATTAATGATCTGTTTGAATGTTGTTGAAATGCATACTAATCCCCAATTCAGGTCTGAATTTGGTTGCATAATATTCCAAATGATCTGATGATTTGAATAATGCTACTGATATGCCTATGGTACTGATATGCTACTAAAATGCTAATTATTGAATACTGATCTATTTGAATAATGCTCTGTTTTGGTATTGAAATGCATACTTGATTATTGAAATGCATACTGATGATTCGAATGTTATTGAAATGCATACTAGTTTTGAAATGCATACTAATATGCATACTGATTTGAATGATTTGAATGCATCCTGATTTGAATACTCATGATTTGAATGTTGTTGAAATGCTGAATGTAGTTGAAATGCATACTGGTATGCATACTGATTTGAATGATTTAAATGCATACTGATTTGAATACTCATGATTTGAATGATTTGAATACTGTCCGTTTGAATGCATACTGATTTAAATGTTGTTTCATACTGATTTGAATGCATACTGAAACTCTGGTCTGTATGTTGTTGCAGAATATTACAAATGATCATAATTTGTATAATTTGCATTATGTGCTGAATTTGCTACTGATTTTGCATTATTTGCTACTGAGATGCATGCTAATACTCCAAATGATATTCCCCATAATGCTACTTATTCAGACCTACATAGTCATAATTTGCTACTGATTCATATCTATAGATATCATGGCACTTTTGATATGCACACTGATATATATACTAATTCATAACATGGTGCATACTGATTCATAGCTATACATATCACGGTGTTACTGATATCTTGTTGATTCATAGCTACTGATAATTTGTTGATTCACACCTTCATTGTGCTTTGGTAACTAATAACATATATCATTGTGCTAACTGAATTGCATAGCTATAGATATCATGGTGCTATATATGTGAATTTGAACTAATGACTCATATTTATATGTTGAACAACGATGGAGCATAATCGTAATCGCGCCCCATTCGGCCCGCCAAAACCAAATACAAATAATGTAGAGCGACTAGCAAACGTGCAATCTTCACAAGTTGAGGTGAACCAAAACAAATTGCATTTGTGATGGAGTGAGCTAATGGATGGGTTCCTCATCCATTCGCTTGGTGCCCAGGTCCTTACGGGGCGGAAAAGGGTAGATAATGGATTTATTACAACACAAATTAAGGTTGTCATAGATACTGTCGAAGAAGGATGCCATATTCGCATCGCGAAAAAGAATGTGAGATCGAGGTTGAAAACCCTTAAAAAGGAATATGTCGAGTTCCATTAGCTGTTGCAAGTCAGTAGATTCGGTTATGACACAAATAGTGGTGGTGTAACTGCATATGCTAGTGTATGGGCTGACTATATCTCGGTTAGTACAAATTGATCAAATAACTTAACTTACAAATAAAAAAATTCTTATTTATCTACCAACCACATAAGGAATATGTTTAATTGACTTAATACGATTTTTACTAGGTAAACCAGATGAAGGGAAGATAAGAGGAAGGAAATTTATGTACTATGACGAGATACAAATAATCTTTGAGAATGACACGGCTACAGGTGATAATGAAATATCCGGGGCCGATTAGTTCTCACATATAGATGGTACAGGGATAAAAGATGTGGAGTTTACTCCTGAAGCGTGCATAGACACTGACACTGAAACAACCGCTGCACATGAGACGGACACCCAACCACCGGGTGGCCAGAAGATCGACACCCAAAAATTGAGTGGGCACACAGCAAAGCGTAAGGGTCAGGGGCCTAATGCAAGGCCTCTTCATCGCCGTGTGAACCCTCAGGAAGAATGTGCCCAAGCGCTATCAGTCATTGCTTAGTCGTCGAAGCAGATTACCACCTCAATGGAGCTTTGAGTTGCCATTGACTCTCAAACTCACATTAACTGGCAGGGTATCCTTGAGAGGCTAGTGGGTATGGATATGGACGATGAGAATTTCATGCGGATGATGTCTTTATTTGAGGCCGACAATGGACTAGGTCAAATGTTTATGGGATTCTCTGACTTTTCATTCTCACGTACATGGGATTACAACAAGCTCCGTAATTTGCCTTGATAAGATGTTCTATTAACTATTACTCACTATTATTCATTGATACTATTATCCTTTCATATTATCTCCATGTATTCCGTTTTCATGCTTCTGGACGTGGGATTATCGAATAGTTATTATCACATGTAATTTTTTGTTCAAACTTTGCTCTTTGTATTAGGTTTGTGTAAACTCTGCTCTAGTAAACTTTTGGGATGTAATGTTTTATGGGATTATCAAAGATTGTAAACATAATTTTATATTATGAACTTGAATATTTAGCATTTTTTAATACCCCGTATTTTTGTGATATTTGTTTATGGGATTAATTGAATTAAATGTGTATTAATTGGAAATTAATCCGAATTAAAATACTAACGAGATGCGAGTTGGTATTCGATTTTAATGAATATATATATGGCTATATATGAATATTGAACTATGAAACTTGTCGTGAGATTGAAATGCGGCAATTTGGAAATTTTGTTGAGACGTGTGTGACAGTCGCGTCAAGAATATAATTATTTTAATTATAAAGTGAATTTTATTTCTATTAACTGTATGGTCGTTTTGAGTGCGCCAACGCGTCCGAAAGCGTCGAAATAGTCAGAAAACACTAGCCGAGGGTTTAGTTTGGGTCCCGGGGCATTTTTAGGCCATACCGGCAACGTACAAGGGTAGTTTGGTAATTTTGGATTTTTGGGAATTAAAACCCACGAAAATTAGGAATTAATATCTGATTTGGCAATTACCCACTAAACCCACTAATAACCTTATGGGCTACGGAGGTTATTGGAATTAGTTCCAAAAGAGTTCCTAAGGCAAACCCTAGCCACCATTGTCCTTGGAGAAGAAGAGCTTATAGAGAGAGAAGAGAGGAGAATTCTGCAGAAAGAGAGAGAATCATTCATCAAATCGACATCAAAATCAGATATATACATAAGGCAAGTGGTTTGATTACATATTATGCAAAGAATGTTTCTTCCATGCGTAGGAGATTGACAAAACTTGTATTGTTCTTGGGAGTTTGATAAAAACCCATTAATTGGAATTAAGACTTTATATTTTGATGAAAGGATTGCATGTAGAATTGTGTTAGGAGGATTATCCTGATGGAAATACACCTTGTTCATAACAAAAACGGATTTAATTATACCCATTGGTGACTTTAAAATCTTAGGGTTCATGTTCATGTGATTTGGGGATAAATGAAGGGATTTGATGATTCTATGATGTTTAGGGAAAATTGGCCCTATATAAACGTTAATATATGACCTAAGTATGTTTAGGAACGATTAGAAACCTCGAACAATTGTTGGATTAATGTTTAGATGAGTTTGGAGAGGAAGAAAAGTTGGAAAAATGATATAGGGAAAATCTGGGCTCGAATCTGGCCACTCGTTAGAAGACCTGCCCAGGTCGTTCGAACGAGCTTCTAACGAGTTGATCTTTGACTTCTAACCAGGGTGATGTTCGTTCGATGCCTTTCGTTCGAACGAGATCTCGTTAGAAAGCCCACTTCGTTCGAACGAACTCTCGTTCGAACAGCCTCGTTCGAACGAGACTTCTAACGAGCTGACAGTTTAGGCTTTTTAGCCTGTTTTGATCCCGAGTGTCCCGTAACCTTGTTTATATGTAGAGATAACACTTTCTTGATGATAAATTGATATATTTGGGATATAATGAGGAGTAAAACTTAGAAGTGTAGTTTGAACCAAAGGGAAATTATGAATTAGGACGTGAGTGTCCATTACAATGCGAGAATTATTAGCGGCCTAAATAATTGAATTAACCAGGAATATGTAAATTGTGTAGGATTATATGTCGGTACGATAATGAGAAGTGTACCACAAATAAATTATGGTGATTACTAAGATGTGTGCATACTTAGTATATGTATATGATTTTATGTGTATGACATACCTGCCATACTTGCTATCACGGGAGGTTTACGTTCTATTAGGGCCCTCTAATCCTTGTGTTGCCCGGATTTAGACTGGTACCTCGAGAACATAGGTCAGAGAAGGACTTATTGGGATGTTAATAAGTCTATTGATCGTGGGAGCGTAGGTATGTGCGTGACCCATGTGATGTGACTGTGTTCGCCTCCATTGTTTGTGATGTTGTTATCTGAAAACTATTCCTGAGAGATTCGGAATGTGTGATCCTTATGTACGTGATGTATCGGGATGGATAGCAGAGTATGTGTGCACCGTATCTAGTCTCGGGGTGCTTGTATTGTATATTTATGGCGTGACTAATATACACTTAATTAATGAGAATTTTCATGTGAAGTATTATGAGTATAATTATGGTAATGTTTTGAGAAGTTATAACGGGATAACCGGTAGAGAATTATATTGCTAATAATTGAGAATCCGAGTTTAAGTAATGCCCTCTATTTAGTTGTTAATGCTAGAATGCATAATGAGAATCGAGTAGTAAGGGGTAGAACTTATTACGGTTTGGTTAGTTACGTATATCACTTAGATGGGTATGGTACGTTAGGAGTGCACAATTAGTCGAGAGGTGAGTATTTCATGTGAGTGCACGTCCTAACATGTATTTTGCATTCATTGTTTTAATGTTATTAAAACACTTGCTATTTTAAAATACTCTCCACTTTCGGGCTCTGACCCGTTTACTTTCAAATCTACTTTTTGTAAAAACCATTTTAGGTGCCCAGCCATAAGGACACCATGCATAGGATTCTCATTCAGGTGACGAGCTGTAGCTATTTGTGGAAGTTACAGGACTTTGCTAGTAGACGCTTCATCTATCTTGATTCTATATTCAGTTTCATCAGTTGTAGGGCATGTCGCCCATTTCTATTAGAAACAATTCCTATTTCAGATTTTCAGACTTTTGGCATGTAATTAATTCAGGGTACATTGTTTTACTTATTTCAGTGGTGGGATTGTTGTGAGGAGTTTTCCTCCGGACTTATTACTATTTGTTGATTATTTCATTACTTCGTTATGGTGAATGGATTATGTTGTTCTTCCATTATTCTTTTATTGCATGTTAATCAGACTTAATTTAAAATTTGGCAACTCACTTTTTAAATACTAGGTGGTTAGTAATCTTTAAAATGTTTTCGATGGTGATGCTATTAACTGAACCAACTTGATATTTTGTATTCATTTAATAAAGGAGTAGCTACCCGGTATTTAATAAGTCGGGGTGTCACACATTTCAAAAGCGCAAGCAGTTCATCCTTTTATATTTTATGACCTTGATAAATGAACCCATTTGCTTTAACAGTAAAAGTAATTAGTAATTTAGTCCCATTACTTTCAACCACATATTGTAGAGACATGTGATGCAAAAGTGCAAGCCTGATAAATGAACCCATGTTCTTCAACAGTCCAAGTCATTACTAATTCAATCCCATTAGTTTCAACCAGACATTGCAGAGACATGTGATGCAAAAGTGGAAGCCTGATAAATGAACCCATGCGCTTTAATAGTTCAAGTCATTACTAATTTAGTCCCATTAGTTTCAACCACACATTTTAGAAACATGTGATACAAAAGTGCAAGCCTGATAAATGAACCCATGTACTTTAACAGTCCAAGTCATTACTAATTCAGTCCCATTACTTTCACTAGTGCAAGTCTAATACTAGTATAAAGCAGACGATAGTTCATTTTATATCACACACTATCAAATGGAAAACCATAGACATAATGACGATTTTAACCCCATTAAAGGATGTCTGGATTACTTCAGCCCAAACATGGTAGCTGGAAACAAAGAGCCCATGAAGGTCAAGCGTAAATCTAAAGCATCAATATCATTTGATGTT
The DNA here is from genome assembly GCA_949130495.1 of Sambucus nigra. NCBI lineage: Eukaryota > Viridiplantae > Streptophyta > Magnoliopsida > Dipsacales > Adoxaceae > Sambucus > Sambucus nigra. The sequence goes on along the minus strand of OX422217.1, from coordinate 260,001,621 downwards.
GTCCATGTTGACGATGTTGCACTCGTTTTGACTAACCCAAGAAATTACGAAGATCCCCACGGAGGGAGTTAGTTTCGTGAGAAAAGGGTTTTTGAAAACCTGCCTATACGCACATTACATTATTTAGGTGATGGTGGACATGTGATGAAATGGTTACCTCCAACTAAAGAAAATATACCTTGCGATGATCATTTGAAATGGCCTAGGTTATATGATAGGTGTTGCGATTTAGAGTGCTATTGTAATTGGCATGGTTTACCGGTGCCACAAGCAAAATATGAAAATTATTGCAAAGATACAACTAAAGACAGTCAGAGATGTATCCGTCTACTGCAACGAGAAATTGAACAGATGTAAAAAAGATTAACGCGCTGGCATTGTAAAAATTTGATAAATACTGAACTCGGCGATCCAATTTATGCATCGGATCCGGAACTGCTAGACTACAAAATGGACGATTCCTCCATGGATGTTGTACAACATCTACCAAACATGTTGATGGGTGATGGGAATGCATTATGTTGTGATCCGTGGTTGACCAGGAAACCACGAAGTAATTAAATATGCAACTTTCTTTTCTATGTGTTTATTATTTTTATTATGTCAAGTTGTAATGTTTAATTTTGAGTGCTAAATTTGTCGTTTATTATTATTTTTAATCTCGTTACAAAACAATTGTCAACAACCTTATGTCCAACTCAATGTTCTCTCATGAATAATAAAGTACTTTTTATTCCAACTGCAATACTTTAATCCAAATCATTTGTCACTTGCTAATCTTGAAAATGAGGATAAAATTAATGATAAGTATTAAAATATATAGGATAACAATAAAGTGGACAATTAACAAAATAAGTCAATTTATCTATTCACAAAACTCTCTATTTCCATGATAAATTTTGTCTATCAAACACCAAAACTAGGAATATTCTTGTTTTCCAGTAGGCAAATTATGTCTATCAAACACAAAAATTTGGAAATTATAGAATTTGCCAGCTAAAAAATTTAATCTATCAAATAGTCCAAAATTTTATTTTCCAGGTCAAAATTTGCATGGATAAAATTTGCTAGGGCAAAACTTTCCATTCCACCTCTATTCCAAGTTTTCTATCAAATAGGGCCTAAGATCTTTCTAGTCAAATCTCTTCTACACACCCATTTCTTAAGAAACTCACTAGGTTAGGTCTTTATACTTACCATCTCGTAAGCCAAATACCTTCTTGGTTATTTACACTTCCAACACTGATTTACTTAGACCTAGCATCTAATAGTCTTTACAATCAAAGTTATGTATTATTAAAATTTAGTGAGAATGAGCTATACATGGCTTCGTGAACTTAATTACACTCCATCTCTCATATAATGTCTCTCATAAGAAGTCTCCTCTAATAAACTTATTGGATATCATCTATGGTTATTCAGGATTTGACAGTTATAAATAATGGATTGATTGTTCTTGTGCAAATACACTAATGAACATAGTATAGTATAATGTCAATGAAGGTAATTTTGAATGATTATATCACTATAGGCCATCATTTGTGTGCAAGAACATAAAATCAATATTGATACAGATAAAAGATAGATGAATTTCATGGTAAAGGTTGATCGAAGGTCGGCATTGGAAAAATTGAATAAGTTAATGGAAACTATCTCATGTTAATGAATGAAATGAAGAGTATTGAACATACTATATAAATAATATACAATGGTGAATAAGATTATTAAAATAAAACAATAAATACTGTAAAGATACTAAAGTGTAGTGTGAAATTCCTGAACATTGTTGGTATAATAAGAAAATCCAGATAACACATCCTTTGAAATAATATCCAAAGAACAATTCTAAAAAACTATTAATACTTGGTCTTTTAGATACAAATTCATAATCTTTACTTCACATAATTTATACTTGAACTATTGTGATTGATAACCAAAAATTATAGCATAGATATGGCTTACTCCTTGATTCACTGAATCATATAATTACATTTAGACCAACAAAAAACTATTCTATACAATTATTTTTATTTAATTATTCGAAAAAAACTATTTGTCGAAGTTAGATGATTAAACTCAATGTCGAGGTTTGATTTCCAATTATCATCTATGGCATCACTTATTCCCCCTATTTCAACACAACCATTGCACCGAACTACAATTTTGTTTTTTTTAAAAAGAAAACAATCACAGACCAATTTGTTGCACCCTGAGCCCAGCTTCCAATATGCATATTATTCTCTTGTGCCGAAAAACCAAATATTTTTAGATGAAAAAAAATGAACGTATGTTCATAACCTCTGTGAATCATCATTGAAACATTTCATCCTTATAAGCATTCACTCGACAAAAAATGGAGTTTTCAGAAGAAATCTGCAATAAATCAAGTGATAAGCAAAACTGTGATAAAAAAAATGTTCTGTTTTGAGTGCTGAAATTCAATATTTTGAAATCATACATGGCATAACTATGTTTTTATTGCGGGGTTTATTTAGATTTATTTGTATCTTAGGCCAAGAACATAAATTCACGTTTTATTAAATTTTATCTTGATGTAAATTAAAGTGTAAATCAAAGTGAACATGCCAGATAATTTAAAGCCAAATTTCAAACAAAACTAGAAAGAAGAAGAATAATTTGAGGAAAAATGCCTTTCGGGAAATACATATATTTAGCACTTTTAAATATTACAGAGACACTATATGAATTATAAACTACTTAGAGATACACTAAGTATAACACAGTAGAGTCTTCAAATCTTCAACAGAAAATATTATAGTCCAGCAAAGCCCATGGTAAGCAAATCTTACCTCGATATCCACCGGTCAACCTCAAGAATATGCAATTCCTCTCTTCTTTAGTAGTATATCCTCGACTCCATAAATGAGTAGTAGAGAAAATATTTACAAGGTTTTTAAACAACGAATTGTGTTCTTCTTGATTTGAAAAAGTGACATTCAATGATCCAATGGATTTGAATGGAAAAATGATAGAGTTTGATCATAGTAATAACTTTAAAAAGGCTTGTTAAAAAATTTAATATCGCATCTCTATTCATAAGGAAAGTTATTGCAAAGAGATAGGGATTAAAGATTGCAAAAGATTTGTTTAAAAAAATAAAAACATGTGTACTTGTTCGAACAAACTGCTACCTCATTCGAACGATGTACTTGATCTCGTTGGAACGATTTTCAATCAAACTTTGAACGACATTCTAGAGCCAATCCACAAAGCGACATTCCAGATCTCGTTCGAACATGAAAACCTCGTTCTAACCACCCTATGTAACTCATTTGAATGATATGACAATCTCGTTCTAACAAGTTAGTGAGTTTTTCAAAAATATATTTTAAATAAATTTTGAAAACTTTAAATGCGAACTCTTTAAAAATAACCCCTAGAAATTTAAAGCTTTACCGAACTACTTCATAACTCTTCTTGGGTAAAGTTGTGACGAATGATCTTCAATCTTGCAAATGTCACCAACATTTATTCTCTTTGAAGACTTAAAAATGGTCATGAAGGTGTAGTGGGGTGTAAAGGGATAAACCAAATAAAAATAGATGGGCAATTATAAATTTTTCTCTTACAAATCTCCCCTTTTGGCTATTCCTGTACAAAACACTAACCGAAGCCAAATTCACCTGCAAGACTAATACAACTAATGCCCTCCCAAACTAAGAAACGAAAATTTATAAAAGTATAAGTCTTCAACTGAAAAGTTTTCATCTTGTGTGGTTCATGAAATCATCATCAAAGTGGTGTAAGGACATTATTTTCATAAGTCATGTTTACATTTGAGTATATCGTATACCGTTACAACCGTAGAGGACTTATTCAAGTTCAATCATACATCAAGATGGATTCAGATATCAACGTTCTTTAATAAAGACGCGTCCATGAGATGAGATTTTGTAAGGTTGTGTTTTGGTTACTTAACGATTCATTTAAAATTGTTGGAATATTTTTATAAAATATTTTCTAAGTGTTAAGGTATTACTTTTCGTTAAAAGGAATTTTTTCTAAGTGTTGGGGTGGAGTTTTTGAAGAAATGAAATTTTTAGTTTTTACGCTGACGTCGTTCAAACGACATCATTATATCGTTCCAACGACATAAGGATGTCGTGCGAAGTCGTTCGAGAGATACGTGGCCTCATTCGAGAGACACTGACTTTTCGTTTGAGCAACCTGCCCACTTAAGTTTTTTATATAAAGCGTGTTAAACCACTTCGTTTTCATTAAGAAGACTTGGTGAATTTCTTTTTACAAAAATTTCTAACAGCAAGATACCTTTGTCATCTTCATTTAGGGTTTAAATTCTTTTGTTTTTAATGCACAAATCCCAATTGCTTTTAGTCAATTATTTTGGAACCCAAGATATGGTTTTACTGGAGTTTCTCTTAAAGGGAGGATAACCTACTACTGATCTATGTTCCACTGGAGCGAGGTGCTCGGCTGACTTTACTGTGTGCCAAAGGGAGTACTCGTGAATGATCCTGGGTTGACTGGACTGTTTGTCTTTGTGGATATTCCGAGGTTGATTCATTACTAATTTAGGTTACGTCTTATGAGAGTTTGTTGTGATAAATTCTTTGAAGATTTCGCTTGTAATCATTGTGAGTATTATTAGTGAAATAAAAGGTTTTGCCCTACGGGGATTTTTCCTGAAATTTGTGAGTCAGCAATTCATATATGTTTGTGTTGGCATGATCAATTACACCTAGATGTTTGTTTAGGGCTGAATTTATTTGGTTTAAAAATAGACTCTAGTTAAATAAGGTTAAATTGGAAATTTTCGAATTTGTTCAAATCATTATCATACGACATTCTCAAAATTAGTATCATAATAGGTTACATTAATTTATTGTGTATTCCTATTTCCACCAAATTTGTGTGATATTGATTTTTCTTGAAAAATCGGTTTTGTGAAAAATCGCAATTTTTCCAATGGAGCACTTATATAATGGGATGCCCATTTTTAACTGGTCTAATTATGCCTACTGGAAAGCACGTATGAAATCACAATTAAAGTCCATTGATGAGCGCTTTTGGGTAGTTTGTGAAAGTGGATAGACTCCTCCCATTATCACCGCACACAATAACATAAATTTAAAACCCGTGACAGACTAGATTGAGGAGGAATTTAAATGGAGCACTTTTAATTCATGTGGGCTGAGTGCAATTTTTGGTGTCGTCACTCCTGAGGTGTTTCGATGTATTAGGACGTGCACCACGTCAAATGAAGCGTGGGACATTCTAAAACTTACCCATGAAGGCACAAATGCGATTAAATAATCAAAAATTCAAAATTTAACTACTCAATTTGAAAAAATTACCATGATTGATTCTGAGTATTTTGACGAGTTTTTTGCATGTTTATCTGACATTGTCAGCTATAGTGTAACACCCCGCTCAAAATAATAACGGGTGGCCAACCCTATACTACATTAAATCAGGAGTTTCAGATGGTCCAATCTCAACATCAACTGTCGATACTATATAATATAGGACTAACTACCAGATATCATATAAGCGAGATGTTAAAATAAATTAAAACATGCAACATAACACAACCCAAAACTATGAATAAAGGAAAGAAATATGCAGGAAAGAGCTATGAGAAAAGAAATACTAGAATAAGATGAAATAAATAACTACAACTGAATATACTACAAGGAAGATAAACCAGAATAAGTTGTCGGGTCATAGCCAATACAATAGCTGAAATAGAATAGATATAAACATGTATATAAATATCCCTTGGGTACAAACCCGATATACAACATGAATCCTACCTAGAATTTTAAAGAAGTAGGAAGCGGCTACATGAAATATCCCGCAACAGACCACACCTGTCACGGCTCCCAAGACTCTGGATAGAAAGTCATCTGGCATCCCTGCGGTAGGATACCTGTGGTAATATATATATATATATATATATATATATATATATATATATATATATATATATATATATATATATATATATACACACACACACACAAGCAGGAGAGAAAAGTAAACGGGTCAGAGCCCGAGTTGTGAAAATATTTAGCAAGTGTGTTAACCGTGCATAATAAGTATCGGTGCACTATTTCATAATTAAAGTGGAATCGCACTCTCGTGGAACCCCAGCTCACCTCTCATCTAAAGGTGCGCACCTATTCGCGTCCTCAATTTTATTAGTTAAATTACCCCCATTTTTATTAGGACAACCTAACTTATCATAGGCCTAGCCTATACCCACGAGATCTACCTTCCTATCATACCCCAAGAATCCACCCCCTTTTTAACCACAGATAAGTATTTATTTTCAATCATATGTGCCTTATTAGGCTTAGGGGATTCCTATTTATACTTTAACCAATTATAATTTAATACGTTACCCAATATGCATTTGGGTTGAAACATATGATTTAATTTCTAATTAACATGCATACAGAATTATTATTGACAAAACTTCTCTCCAATTTCAACGTTGTGCTGCGTTTTGTGCGTGGGGTGTCTCGCAGAGCGAAATCCAAACTAGGAACCACCCCGTTACACTACTCCATGTTAACGTCGATCCTGGAGATCCATTATGCCACACATAAATATCGACAGAACTTCTCTCTCCTCTCAACAATGTACTACATTTCGTGCGTGGGGTGTCTCGCAAAGCGAAATCCAAACAAGGAACCGCCCCGTTACACTACTCTTTGACAATGTCGATCATAGAGATCCATAATGCCGTACATACCATATACTACTACTACTACTATTACTACTACAATATGAAAATATCTACAATCTCCAATAATATCCTTGGGATGATGTAACCGAAATATTCCTTAAACGCGATACATCAATCCCCAAATCATCTAGTACATCATAAGCATCCAAGATGTACTCCATAAAAGTCCATATCCTTTCATCTATAGGATATATATATAAATATATATATAGGTATTTATTTCTAACCGTATATATATACCATCATCAATCTAATAGCCAAGTGTACATACTACATATGATGTACAAGTCCATGCACATAATATACCCGGCTATATATATCACCGATAAACTGCATCAATGCTATCATCTTCCCAGTGCCCGGCTCACGTAGCAATACTGGGGCCACCATGGTGGGACTAAACGACACCCATCTCATGGTAAACTCATGCACACAACGTCCTGGGAAACGGTCATAGCTCCAAACCGGCAATGAGACGAAACATACCCACCACGTCACATCCCAAAAATATAAAAATGTAAATCACATAATAACACACGGGACGACTATGACCTGGGGAATATCCACACCCTGCTTTTCTAGCCAGGATGCTCACCCTCTACGCGCGCAACTTCCGAATGATAGCATGAGCGGGGTATGCTTAACCAAATAAGTATATATATCATTCACATGCATAATATATATACATCCATATGATCCAATAATAAACCATCATATCCGGTTTAAATATCCATACCATGTATGTTCATAACATAAATATATCCATACATTTATATGCATACAGATATATATATATATATATATATATATATATATATATATATATATATATATATATATATATATATATATATATATATATATATATATATATATACACATATTCACATATCCATATATCTATATATAAACTAGTTCTCATTCATATATATAAGATATACAAACCCAGCTATAAGTATACATAAATCCTCAATATACAAGCCATCACCACAAACTCATATCATTCACCTTGATATGTGAATACAATCCCTCACTTGAAACATATTCAATCATTTTTCCCATGATGAATAGTCTCCCAAAACCATATGTATATATCTATACATATATATTCAACATTAGGGTTATCACCCAAAATTTTGTGTAGGAAACCATCACTACACATTCCACCTGTATCCGAGATGCATATAATAAATCTAGTAATAATTTCGACTATCGGTATACATATAACTAATAGTCTATAAGCCTCAAGCTCATTCATAGCTTCATCAAATGATCCCATATGTTAGGGAAAAATCCTCTATGTGAATCACACATTAATAAACAACATCTACCCCAACTAGATTTACGCACTCTACTCTATTTGGTAATATGATCTCATCACTCTCAAATTCGACTGTTCAATCACTTTTTTATGAATCCCCTAGTCTAATGCCTCTCCGATTTATTCCTTAAATTTGTTATCATTAAGGATATGCGATTATTCTCTTTCATTGGGCCCCAAATTGTAATCTCAACAATATCCTATCTTCATAAGGATTCGACATAAATGTTAGCCTAGGATTTCATAACATACCCTCGCAACTCTCTCTCTATGAGTTCTTAACCTCCCATCATATCTATATTCACTTAAATTCCATATTCATTTCATTACTAAAATAGGCATCCCATCCTCCTAAATAAATTTAACATAGGCCCGCAAGTCCCCATTCGACCTAGTGCCCTATTCCCTTAATTTAATATCATAACTTTCCTAAATAAGACCACTAAGAAAGCCCCTAGAATTAAAATTCCAAAAGAAAAGGGAATGAAAGAAGTCCAAGTCTTGGGCTAAACACAGGGGACCGGTCGACCGGTCCCAGACACCCGGTCGACCGCGGGTCCAAATTTTGCCTACGAAGAAATGCAGTAGGCTTTTCCCTTAAGGTGCGGTCGACCGGTCCCCTGGGCGCGGTCGACCGGCCATACCAGTTGTCTTGGCCTATTTTCCCATTTTCATCAAAACCCATGAATTTAAACCCTAAAATTTCCATTCTAACCTCCAAATCTCTATCACAACATGATTCTAAGCCAATAAATCAACCTAAAGTTGATCCCAACCATTTCTACTCCATTAAACCAATTTTTAAGCATTGATTTCAAGATTAAACCCAAAACTTTAGGTTTTGATATTAATACCCAAAAATCCATTCTTTAACCCACAAATTATGAAATAAAATACACAAATGACTTATTTAACAAGATTAAACAATTGCCTCAGATTTGTAGAGGTTGGATCGTCCTCGATGTCGCGGTTTTGGGCCGGAATCTCCAAGCTTTCTTCCTCTCTCTCTTCCTTTCTTCTTCTTTCTCTCTTATTTCTCCCTCTAGGGATTTTTCTCTCTTTCTCTCAAATGAGAAATGGCTTCATCCGTAAGCCTCATAAACCTTTAAAACAAAATCCCAATTTTAAATGTTAATACACACTTTAAATGACTCGTTTACGCTAATTCGAGTCAAACTGACTTAAAAATATTCCGGAGCCGAAATAAAACCCAATGACAGTCATTTTGACTATCTCGACCCTTCCGGGATCAATGGTACCCTTAAAATCATCATCCAGAATACTTTAAAACGTCCTCTATTTTTGGACTTAAACTCTAAATTTTCAAATTCTCCAATTTAATTAGATTTTATTTTCCCAAAATTTAATTTCTCAGTCTCAAAAGTCTTGGGGTGTTACATCTAGTTTCAATCTTGGTGAGCACATACCTGATGCACGAGTGGTTAAAAATATTTTGAGATCGCTGCCTAAACGTATTATTCCTACAGTGACTGTTTTGAATTCCTTAGGTAATTTGAGAAATTTAAAATTGGAAGAGCTGGTAGGAGACCTCCAGACATATGAAATTGACATGTTTCCCGACACTGTCAAACCTAACGATAGAGGGATAGCACTTAGATCTCAGTCTAGGAAGGGAGAGGAAGTGTCCAAGAGAGAGAAGAAAAAGAAAGTGAAATTTTGTGAGTCTGACTCTCAGGGTGAGGTTGATTTTGATATGGCCATTCTTGAGAAAGTTTTAAAAACGTTTCTCAAATTCTCCAAAGAAAATTCTTCCAATGAAAGATTTTTTGAGAAAAATAAAAAGAAAGATGAGGCAAAAGAGAGCGGTGAGAAAGAGAGAGAGGAATATGAGAAATGTTTTAAGTGTGAGGGGAAAGGGCATAGGGAGTTTGAGTATCCCACTAGGGTAAAGAGAAAAGGCAAAAATATTGTCATGTCAGCCACTCTTAGTGATAGTGAGGAAGAGGTGAAAGATTCTGGGGATGAGTCTTCACATGGAAAGTTTATCACTTTTTTATCTAGTCATATCAGCACACCTAGTTTGTACCATGATGGTGAGGATACTTGTGTATGTGAGACCCTTGAGGAGGAGGATAGTTTGACTATTTTGAGTGAGGGTGATAGTGAGTGTGAAAGTGGAGATGAAAGTGAGCTCCAAATTGTGTTTAGAGATTTGTACGTAGAGAACTTATATAATAAGAATTTTAATAAGGAGTTAGGTCTTAGGGTGAGAAATTTGGATAGCGAGATTGAAAGTTTGAGGGTGTTTGAGGTAAAAGCAAGTTAACTCGAGAAGGTGAAGGTTTCTTTGAGTGAAGAGTTGATTGCTTTAGATCGAAAAAAGAGTGATTTGACTAACACGGTGTCTAGTCTGACGACACGTGTATCCCAACTAGAGAGTGATCTCGAATGTTCCCTGGAGGTCAAAATACTTCTAGAGAACATATCTAAGAAGGTTGAAAAGATGGTTCTCAATCCCATTTTGGGTGATGTTGAGAGACTAGGAATATGTCATAACGGTGCGTTCACTTCCCATGTTTCACCCGAGCCGGTTCCCGAGTTAGCAATAGATGGCTCTCAACCCAATCAACTTAGGCATCTCGTACTAGATAGGAGAGTTCACCGTAGACATTTTGAGAGAGGTGTTCCTAGGACCGTGTATATTTGGACCCATTGAAAGACGAGTGGACACCTTAGGGAATTTTACGTTAAGTTAGGTAATGCGTCACATTTTGCTACTACATGCGTTCACACACACGCACCCACACATGATGCTTCGGATGATTACATGAGAGCTTTTTCACATATTAGGGAGTAGGTTAAGTTTTTGGTCAAAACTTGACATGATTCGATGGAGGTTTTTTATAGGATGACATCACATTTGGAAAACTCCACTTCACCTAACGGTTGGGGTTTAGGATGGTTTGCTAGCACATGATGACTTTCCATGATGATAGTTTATGCCTACTGCTAGTGTGTACCATTTTTGTACTTATATTTTTCATTTTTGATATATTTTTTGAAAAATTAAAAAGATTTTTATTTTTGAAAAATTTTGGAAAAATACAAAAAGATTTTCATTTTTTTAGAAAAATTTGAAAAAGCTAAAAAGATTTTTTTAGATTAAATTTTTTGAAAAAGATTTTTATATTTTATTTTGAGCCTTTTATGAATGGACATTTAGGATGGCCGAGTCACAATTTCATTCCACACCCATGTGACTGTTTGATAGTATTTTGATATGCATCATCATTTCATTCTTTGTTCTTTATAATGTTTGGAGTCATTAAGATTTAATTTGAGATTACTACCTATATGTTTGAATCTTAGACTCCTTCAATGCACACTTGCATAGATTTGTTTGATTATTGTGTTTGTCTATCACATGCTGGTCAAAGTGTTTCCATCTCAATCATGTCTTTAAAATGAACCAAATGTGATAAAAACTCGACAATGAAAGTACTGCATGTAATAACCATTTTTCGTAAGGAATTAAATTGCAAAAAATTATGAGTGTTCATGGGAAAAGGCTGTGAGAGTACAAAATTAACTCATCATAAAAGCCACCGTTCAAAAGAGCCCAAAAGAAAAAATTAAGGTAATAAAAATAATCATATGCCAAAAATGGGGCCAATAGGATTTTTCTAAGGAGAGAAAAATATATCACCTCAAGAAAAAATATTATTATTATTTTTTAAGGTGTTCGGATGAAAAAATGTAAAAAAATGAGTTTCCACGTACTGACAATATCTTGAAAAAGCATCACAGAGTTTTAGACATTATTGGTGTGAAAATCATTTTAGACTTTGATGTGTCAATTAGATTGAGTCGATGTCATATGAATTCACATTATTTGCCACCTAAGCACGATTTTGTGATCATTTATTAGGAGTATCCGTATTCATCGTGAACATATGTTATGTTTGATTGCATTGATGTGCCTATCGAATATGTTCACACCCATTCATTCTGTTATCATGATTTGGTTATCATAGTGAAAATTCATGCTGCGTGATTTTTGTTGCAACATTTTGTTTGAAAACTTGAAAAATCAAAAAATAGTTTGTTGATGCCTTTGAGGATTCCTTTGCATGAGCATAGTTTGATCCATGTTTTTCTATGCATATTTGTCGTGACACTCCATGTTTATTTAGTTTATTCTTTTCCTTGTCTATTTCGGACAAATGGGGGAGTTTTGTATTATGGGGGATATTTAATTATTGATGAGTTATTTATTCTTATATCATTTCAAACTCGATGCGTCATGAAGGTATATTTGCTTTGTTTCATGTGTGTAGGAACAACATTGAAGATCAATTTTTTGCACATCCTGATGAGAAAAGCTTTAAGATTTGAAGATTTGATGTTGAAGGTTTTTTAAGAAAGTTTTAGACTTTCATTTTTTATAACTTTTCAGTTTTGGGTTCATGTAAGGGTATTAGATTTGTATATGCATTTTTTTTATAATTCGAATGTTTTTATTTTGTACCGGCATAGAAATAGAAGGAGATTTGTAAGGACATTATTTTTATAAGTTCTGTTTACATTTGAGTATGTCGTATACTACAACCGTCAAAGACTTATTCAAGTTCAATCATGAGCCAAAAAGAATCCGAATATCAACGTTTTTCAATAAAGACGCATCCGTGAGATGGATTTTGGTTAGGCTATGTTTTGGTTAGTTAACGGTTCATTAACAAAAAACTGGGATATTTTTCTAAAATATTTTCTAAGTGTTGAGGCGTTACTTTTCATCAAAAAGAAAATTTTATAAGTGTTGAGGCGGAGTTTTTGAGGAAATAAAACTTTTATTTTTTTATGATGATATCGTTGAAATGACATCAGTATGTCGTTCGAACGATATAAGGATGTCGCGAAGTCATTCGAGCGACACTGACCTTTCATTCGAGCAACCTGCCAACTTAAGTTTTTTATATAAAACGTGCTAAACAACTCCGTTTTCGTTAAGAAAACCTGACAAATCTCTTTCTGCAAAAACTTCTAACAACAAATTACCTTTATGTTCTTCATTTAGGATCCAAATCCTTTTATTTTCAATTCACAAATCCCAATTTCTTTTAGTCAATTTTTTTGGAACCCAAGATACAGTTTTGCTCGAGTTTCTTTTGTAAGGAGGATAACCTACTATTTTTCTAGGTGTCACTTGAGGGAGGTGTTGCACTGACTTAACTGTGTGTCAAAGGGAGTACTCATGGGTGCTTCTGGGCTGACTAGACGGCTTGTCTTTGTGGATCTTCTGACATTGATTCATTGTTGATTTAGGTTGCGACCTATGAGAGTTTGTTATGGTAAATTCTTTACAGATTTCGCTTGTAATCATTGTGAGTATTACTAGTGAAATAAAAGGTTTTTCCCTTCGGGGATTTTTCCTGAAATCTGTGAGTCAACAATTAATATTTGTTTATGTTAGCATAATACACTACACCTAAATGTTTGTTTAGGGCTGAATTGATTTGGTTTAAAAATAGACTCCAATTAAATAAGGTTAAATTGGAAATTTGTGAATTTATTCAAATCAGTATCACACGATATTCTTAAGTGGAATAACTTACACACACGAGACAAATAAAATGTTGTGATGCATACGATTTTAAAGGAAAAATAAACTCCCCTTTAATTTGTTCTCCCCCTTTTTATCCGTATAAGATAAAGAATTAGAAACTAATTAATAATATTAAACATCAGATAAATCCAAATGAAATAACATCACAAGGATAAGAAATTAAGTATATGCAATGAGATTTCGAAGCAACAAACTATTTTTGAAAAGTTTCAATTATCTTAAGTATAAAAAGTATAGGTATAAAAGGTACATATAGGTACAAATACATCACGTGATGGAATAACACTTAAATATGCTAATCATGAAAATAAAACGTAATTGTGTGAACATTTTCCACGGGTAAATCAACATTGGCATTCATAACATAAGTGCACGATGTCAATGAGATATTTCTAAAAAAAGAACTTAATATCAACCTTAGGTGTAACTATATTGAACAAGATGAAGTGGACTCAACTTATGAAACATGCCATGAATTTAAATGCTTCTCAAATAAATAACGCCAAACTATTTAATTCTTTTCAAGAGAGTCCGTTGTCCAAACTCATTGATCTTCTAATTTATAACGGCCTCAAAATCTCACATATTTAAGAATTCACTCTTAAATCTTTAAAGATATCATAATGCTCATATGTAGCGAAGCATCAATAAATATAAAAATTAATCTTGGAACTTCTTTTTTGTGCGTCGTTAATCTTTTAGGCACTTTTTATAAATGGTGGCTTTTAACGTAAAGAGAATTTTCTCTTTCGTAGACCCTTTTTATTGCATAGCATAAGAGAATTTGGGACACGAAATTTAGGCAATGATTCTTACAAGCACAACTTATCTCTAGTACATTTGGTTCGTAATTAAACACTATTGAGATGTTAATACCGTATTCGACACATGATAAGAAAGTATAACGTTCAAAAAGTTTGTGCATGTTTGTAATAAAAGTGATAAAAAGTCTAGCATAAAGAAAGTTAACATCAATAAACAACGAAATACTAGCCCATATTAAGCATACTAAAGAACTGAAGCCATTTATCACAACATCATGAAAAATTCACATGAATGGATGGAATATAGGGATGATTCGAATATTTTGAATGCACATCCATATATGGTCTAAATGAAATACAAAATATTTTATCTTTTTCAAAATTTTTATCTAAAATAAAATCCTTTTGCAATTTTTAAATTTTTTTTATTAAAAATCAAAAATATTTTTAGGATTTTCAAAATATATCAAGAATCATAAACATGTATAATCATAGAAATAAAATCTTGCAATAGAGACAAATGATATGAATATGATAATCATCCTACACTATATAAAGTATCCAAAATCAACCATTTGTTTGGGAGGTGTTCTCAACAGGGATAGGCATCCTTTGAAATTCCTACATCAAACATTGTAAAGTTTTGACCAAAAGCTCTAATTGCTCTAAATAAATTCTCAAAATCTCTATAATAGTATGTGGGATCATGAGTAAGAACATGTGTTGTAATGCGTGCGAGAAAATGTGTGTGAACTCGAGTAGGAACATGTCAGGGAACAAGCATGTGTGAAACTCTTCCTAGCTTAAAATAAAACTCCCTAAGGTGACCTCTTTGTCTGGAATAGGAACAAACATACACAAACTTGGGTCTACCTTGATTAAAATGTCTAGGGCGAGCTCTCCTTTGTGGGTTAGGTATCCTTAGGGGGTTAGGTTGAGGACTATAAGGATCCATCACAAACTCGGGAACCGGTTCAGATACATCATTGTAAGTTGATTCATTATCATAAACTATTTGATATGCCCAAGTATAACCTCGGCCCAGAGATACCTACCTTGGCCAAGATGATGGCCGAGACATTGATCGACCCTATGAGGGGTAGGGCCCACGATATCATCCCTCGGCCAGACCTACCTCGGCCCAGGCCGACACTACCATATTCACTTCCATGGACACTACGTCTGGGAATAGCAACCTCAAGTATTTGGGAATAGCAACCTCGGCCAATAGTACGCCGAGGTGACAAGGAGCCCTGATCATCTTCAACATGGAACTAATCCTACCTCGGCCTTGGCCGAGGTGACGAGAAGCATTAATAATCATCAGAATGTATATGCCCAACCTCGGCTGGGGCCGACCCAGCATAATGTCTCGGCTGAGACATTACTCGGATTGAACGGACATCAAACCTTTACATATCGGCCTCTCCCAGGCCGAGGTCATTCATCAACATGACTGCCGAGCATCTATTGACATTTGGATAAGGACACCTGGGCACAAATCAGTTGTAACAAGATTATTCTCCACATGTGGGAGAATATTTCATCATCATTGCTTACATGTGACAGTGACAGATGGCATTCCCACATTGGTGAGGATACCACACACATGCTCATTGCATGCATGGGGGGTACATTACGCCCCCTAAGCACTATATATAGGGATCATCCCCTACCTTGCAAAGGGATCCAGCTACTAAAACCCTAGCTAAAACTCTGTCTAAATATACAGTAGAGAGAGAGAGAGCTTGAGTGAATTGTATCTATGGCCATTAGTGCCTTCATTCAGTGATGTTACTCACACATTCACTGTGGACGTAGGCCGGATTGGCTCAACCACCTATATTCCGGTGTTCATTCCTCATATCCTCACCTCCTTCTCTTATCTCTTGATATAACTGTACTGCCATTGTTATACTTCTATTGATCTTGGAAACACCATACCTGGTGGTGCTAATTCTTAGCATCATCATTTTGGCGCCGTCTATGGGAACCGAAAGGCTATCTCTTCCTCTTTTTCTGCTTTACCTCACCAGAGACTCTGGTGATGAACCAGGAACCACCCCTTGTGTGGAGCTGTTTCACCATTGAAAGAAGTCCTTTAAGGTATTAAGCTCACTTACTGTTCAAGCTCTTTATTATTAACACATGGCCCCAGAATTACCACCGCCTCTTCCGCCGCCCGGAGGTGGAGGGGCTAGCTCCAGTCAGGCTCCTCCCCAGTCCGAAATGGCGGAGGTGGCAGTGGCCTTGAAATCTTTAGCTGCAACATAATAAGCCATGAAGAAGCAATTTGTCCAGCTCAGCCAAACAATGATGATGAGGCCACCTGGAGTCTCACCGGACATGATAACTCCGGCAATAATTCAGCCTCATCCTGATGCCAGGGGACCACCCCAGGCACCCATGAGCAGAGGGTCGACCTTTAATAGGTTGAGCAGAGGGTCGTCCTTCGAGAGGCTAGGCCCAGTGAATGACCTGAGGCAGAGGCTATCGAGGTCAAGGAGCGCGGCAGGCTCTTAAAGAGGGAATAGGCAGGCTCGGACAGATCATGGCCGACCCTTGGAGAGAAGAGCCAGGGAGCAAGAAGAGGCCAATAGTCAACGTGTTGTGGCTGGGGAACCCTCTGTCCATCGTAGGGAGGTGGCAGGGGATAACCTCGGCCAAGCTGAAGAGAGAAGACCCTGGAATGACTCAATCCAACGTCTCGAGGATAAGATAGGGGACCTCATAAAGAGCAGGGACCCATTACAGAGGGGCTACTCGGAGGGCTCCCCGTTTGTAGCTAGGATAGTGGGGTTCCCAACCCCAGCTAAGTTCAAGCCTCCTACAGTGACGCCTAAGTATGATGGCATCACTAACCCAGTGCACCATATCGAGATGTATCAATCGGCGGCAGATATTTACTCGATACCCGATGAGATGAAGTGCAAGGCCTTCTCAGGAACCTTGACAGGGGAAGCGCACAGCTGGTTCACCTCTCTTCCGAAGAACTCAATCGAGAACTTCAAAGGCCTAGCTGAGCAGTTCATCCACAACTTCTCCTTTGGGGTAAGACCTCAAAAGAAGACTACCCACCTCCTATATGTCAAACAGGCTAAGGATGAAAGCCTAAGAGACTATATAGCAAGATTTAACAAGGAGAAGTTGGAGGTAGAGGATTACGAGGAGAGCATAGCCATGACCGCCCTGATAGGAGGCCTCCAGAAGTGGAAACTATTGTGGGAGCTGGCGGAAGACCCCCATAAGTCTATGGCAGAGCTGTTGTCCACCGCAGGGAAAGTGATGAACGTGGAAGAGTCAATGGCCGCCAAATATGAGGAGGAGAACCGTGGTAGCACTGGGAGGTCCCAGGGTAAGAAAGAGGGGAAAAAGAGGTCAGCAGATGACAAGTTCGCTCATTACACTCCTCTGACTGTGAGCTGTGAGCACATCCTTAATGAGATCAAGGCTGACCGAGCTCTGAGGTGGCTAGAGAAATTGAAGGCCCCACCACATAAGACGAATAAAAACCTCTGGTGTGAGTTCCATCAGGATCACGGCCATGTCACATATAGATGCTTCGCTCTGAAGGATGAGATTGAGAAGATGCTGAAGTCCGAGAAGCTGAGAAAGTATGTGGATGGTAAGGCCCCAAAGGGTGGCAGAGAAGACCCTAGGAAGAGAAGAAATGACAGGTGCCGTGGCGATGTCCCGGCTAGAAGGCATGATGATTCAGAGGGTGATGATGGAGATGACCCGGATCTCCCACCTAAGGATGACAACACCCCAGTGAAGAGGGTAGGGATGATCTCCTTTGGCGTTAGCACCATATGTGGGGGATTCGCAGGAGGTGGCTCTGAGGTAACCGACAAAAAAGCTCATGTAGCGGAGGCCAAGTCAGTGGTCAAACCTGAGGTTGTGAATCTAACGTCTTCTGACGCAGTGTAGAAGAGGAAGAAGGTGGACATGGACCCCCTCGTATTGGGGTTCTCCAGGCTCGACTTCAAGGGCATCCTAGCCCCCCATGATGACCCTTTAGTCATAACAACAAGGGTGCATGGGTCCGATGTAGGGAGAATCCTCATAGATGGGGGAAGCTCAGCAGATGTGATGTTCTGGCCTTATTTCAAGAGCTTGGGTCTTAGCAGGGCAAGGCTGGTGCCCTACCATCACCCATTGATAGGATTCAATGGTGAGAAGGTACACCCATTGGGCATGTATGAAATGGATGTACGGATGGGAGATGAGTGGCCTAAGAGGCTGACCAAGAAGATAAACTTTTTTGTTATGGACGAAAATGTCTTCTCGTCCTACAACCTCATCATCGGAAGAGTGGCCCTCAGAGAGTTTGAAGTCGTGCCGTCAACGGTCCACCAGATGCTAAAATTACCGCCTCCTTATGGGGTAGGGGAAGTGCAAGGGGACCAGACCACGGCGCGGGAGTGTTATTTCAACTCGGCCGAAGAGAGAGAGGACCATAAGAGAGCAACCGCCACTTACAGCATTGACACTCTTAATCCCAGAGACGAAACAAAATTGAAGAAGGGCGAGGCTGCGGAAGAGGTATAATCCATCGTCCTCAATGAGGACGAGCCGAAAAAAATCATCCAGGTCGGCAAAGCCCTGGAGCAAGGGATCAAGGAAGAGCTGATAAACTTCCTTAGGAGGAGGCAGAGCGTCTTCGCGTGGAGTCACGCAGACATGCCTGGTATCGACCCTGAGATCATGACCCACAAGCTCAACGTGGACGGAGATGCTAGGCCTATTAAACAGAGGCGAAGGATCTACTCCAGAGAGAAGTATGAGGTAATCCGGGAAGAGGTGAAGAAGTTGGAAGAGGCCGAGTTCATAAGAGAGGTTACTTATTCAGAGTAGCTCTCAAATGCAGTCATCGTGCCTAAGGCCAATGGAAAGTGGCGGATGTGTGTGGATTTCACAAACCTGAATAGGTCTTGCCCAAAAGAAAGCTATCCCTTACCTAGGATAGACCAGATGGTGGATGCAACGACAGGGCACGAGCTCATGAGTTTCATGGATGCTTATTCAGGTTATTACCAAATCTTCATGGATGCCGAGGACTCTGAGAAGACAGCCTTCATTACTAACAAGGGGACGTACTGTTACAAGGTGATGCCCTTTGGTCTGAAAAATGCGGGGGCAACGTATCAACGTCTTGTCAATAAGATGTTCGAGGAGAAGATAGGTAAGACCATGGAGGTATATGTGGACGATATGCTAACGAAGAGCCTGAAAGCATGTACTCACGTAGCGGACCTTGAGAAGACCTTTGATGTCATGGACTCCTACAGAATGAAGCTCAACCCAGCGAAATGTGTCTTCGGGGTAGGAGCCGGGAAGTTCCTGGGGTTCATCGTTAATCAGAGGGGGATTGAAGCAAACCCGGAGAAAATCAAGGCATTACTCGACATGAAGACTCCTAGGAGTATCAAGGAGGTTCAGAGACTCACTGAAAGGGTGGCGGCCCTTAACAGGTTTGTTTCCAGAGCCACGGACAAGTGTCTTCCATTCTTTAAAGTTCTGAGAAAGGCCTTCCAGTGGGACGAAGAGTGTGAAAAAGCCTTTGATCAACTGAAGTCCTACTTGGGGTCTCCCTTGCTGCTGTCCCGGCCCATCGCAGGGGAGAGGTTGTTTGTGTACCTGACAGTCTCTGAGTCAGCCATTAGCGCGACCATCATACGGGAAGAGGATGGGGTACAGAGACCTATGTACTTCAATAGTAAGGCCCTTCAAGGGTCTGAACAAAACTATCCCCGGATGGAGAAGTTGGCTTATGCCCTGATACACGCCTCAAGGAAGATGAAGCCTTACTTTCAAGCTCACTCCATGATAGTCCTCACCGACTCACCACTACGGCAGGTTCTGCACAAGCCTGAGAAGTCCGGAAGATTGATGACCTGGGCCATCGATCTAGGAGAATACGATCTTACCTACTAGCCTAGGACAGCCATCAAAGGGAAGGCCCTCACAAACTTTGTCACAGAGTTCACTTGGGAAGAGGCCGATAGAGGTTTGGAAGAGACCGAGACAGAGAAAGGTTCAGAGGACGGAGAAGAGACGAACCGTAGTGTCTGCCGAAATTCGGAAGAGACCGCCCCTAACGTCTTTCGAGGCCGAGAAGAGGTTGTACCAGGAAAAACCCGGAGCAGAGTGGAAGAGAACGAAGAGGATCGGTACCTCTTTAAGAAGGGGGTTATGAGAGAAGGGGCCTTCTCATCCAACGCGGACGTGTGGAGCCTCTTCATTGATGGCTCTTCTTATGATAATGGAAGCGGCGCGGGGCTAGTACTCTCGGCTCCAGATGGCGCCAACATTGAGTACGCCTTGAGATTCAACTTCAAGGCCTCCAACAACGAGTATGAGTATGAGGCCATGATAGCAGGTCTCTTATTAGCAACAACTCTTTGAGTAAAGCGACTCCTACTCCATAGCGACTCAAGGTTGGTTGTCAATCAAGTGCTGGGGGCATACGAGGCCAAGGATGAAAGGATGGCCAAATACCTAAAGAAAATAAGAGGGTTGCTAGATTATTTCGAAGAAGCAAAACTGAAGAGAGTACCCCGGCTGAGCAACAACCACGCTGATGCATTGGCAAGACTGGCCTCGGCAATGATGACAGATTTGGGAAGGACCATTCCAATCGAGGTCTTAGGAAAAGCAAGCATCGAGGAGGATGAGGTGTGTAGCCCTTGTCACAATGTGAACTTTGGAGACTCATGGATTGACCCGCTCGTCAGATACCTAAGAGAGGGGGAGCTACCTGAGTCCAGGATGGAAAGGAGGAAGTTGAGATACAGGGCTGCCAAGTTCTCGTTGGTAGGAGACGTCCTGTACAAAAAGGGGTTTCTATTGCCTCTCCTCAGATGTGTGCATCCCATGGAGGTACCCCAAGTCTTACAGGAGGTTCATGAGGGTTCCTGCTCTAGCCACATAGGGGGAAGGCCCTTAGCCAAGAGGATCATCACTCAGGGGTACTGGTGGCCTACCTTGTCGAAGGACGCTGCAGATTATGTGAAGAAGTGTGACAAATGTCAAAGGTTCACCACTATCCCTCATCAACCTCATCAGCCTATGACGTCGATCTCTTCTCCATGACCATTTGCGGTATGGGGAATTGACTTAGTAGGACCTTTGCCAAGAGTTGTCAACAACTATAGATTCTTGATAGTTGCCATTGACTACTTTTCAAAATGGGTAGAGGCAGAGCCGATGATAACCATTACAGAGCAGAAGACCTTCCAGTTCATCTGGAGGAACATCATATGTAGATATGGCCTCCCGAACACGCTCATCTCGGATAATGGGACCCAGTTCAAGAATGCCTCCTTGGAGAAGTATTTCCGAAGTGTGGGGATCAGACAGTTCTTCTCATCTCTGGGTCGACCTCAAGCAAATGGCCAGACTGAGGTCACGAACAGAACCATCTTGAATGGAATCAAGAAGAGGTTAGAAGACGCGAAGGGGAGATGGATAGAAGAGGTCTACGCTGTGCTATGGGATTACAGAACTACGGCAAGGACACCCACGGGAGAAACCCCATTCATGCTGGCGCATGTCTCAGAGGCAGTCATACCAACGGAGGTAGGACTACCAGCTCATCGGATTCAGACCTACGACCCTGACAGCAATGGGGAGAAGAGAAGGCTAGACCTGGATCTCATCGAAGAAAGAAGGGAAGACGCAGAGGTCAGAAAAGCAGCCTACCAGCAGAGGGCAGCAAAATTCTACAACCAGAGGGTGAAGTCAAGACCCATTGCAGTAGGAGACCTAGTTCTAAAAAAGACACTACCGAAGGCAAACAAGTTACACCCAAACTGGCATGGCCCATACAAGGTGACGGAAGAGGTTGTGCCTGGCACTTACAGGCTAGAAAACCTAGAAAGATAACCTTTCACTAACCCGTGGAATGCTGACCATCTCAAGAGATATTACATATGATGTATAGAATTTTATGAAAATGTACTATCTTACTAAGAGGAGGTTATTAATAAAGATCAGTTTCCATATCAAGTTCTTGTTTCGTTCTTTAAGACCAGAAGTTTATTATGAGGATAACCTCTTAGGTGATGACCTCAGACCCTCATAACATCACTCGATGGTGACGAGGTCTGAGCTCAGACACCTGGGTTAGATGACCTCAGACTCTTAACATCATTAATTTGGTGATATTTATTATGAGGCTAACCTCTTAGGTGATGACCTCAGACCCTCATAACATCACTCGGTGGTGACGAGGTCTGGGCTCAGACACCTGGGTTAGATGACCTCAGACCCTCATAACATCACTCGGTGGTGACGAGGTCTGAGCTCAGACACCTGAGTTAGATGACCTCAGACCCTTAACATCATTAATTTGGTGATATTTATTATGAGGCTGACCTCTTAGGTGATGACCTCAGACCTCATAACATCACTCGGTGGTGACGAGGTCTGGGCTCAAACACCTGGGTTAGATGACCTCAGACTCTTAACATCATTAATTTGGTGATATTTATTATGAGGCTAACCTCTTAGGTGATGACCTCGGACCCTCATAACATCACTCGGTGGTGACGAGGTCTGAGCTCAGACACCTGGGTTAGATGACCTCAGACCCTTAACATCATTAATTTGGTGATATTTATTATCAGGCTAACCTCTTAGGCGATGACCTCAGACCCTCATAACATCACTCGGTGGTGACGAGGTCTGAGCTCAGACACCTGGGTTAGATGACCTCAGACCCTTAACATCATTAATTTGGTGATATTTATTATGAGGATAACCTCTTAGGCGATGACCTCAGACCCTCATAACATTACTCGGTGGTGATGAGGTCTCGGCTCAGACACCTAGGTTAGATGACCTCAGACCCTTAACATCATTAATTTGGTGATATTTATTATTAGGCTAATCTCTTAGGCAATGACCTCAGACCCTCATAACATCACTCGGTGGTGACAATGTCTGGGCTCAGACACCTGGGTTAGATGACCTTAGACCCTTAACATCATTAATTTGGTGACACTTATTATGAGGCTAACCTCTAAGCATTCAGAGGTCATATAGCACTCAGAGATTATATAGCATTCAGAGACATTCAGAGGTTAAAATAAAAGAATATTGGCATTCAGTAAAAAGAAGAGATTACATAAATTTCATAGGGGTTACAAATCAAGTTCAATTACAATTTACAAAACAAAAATTTGTTACAAGTTAAAGGTCTGAGGGGGGAGCATTGACAGTCTCGGCTGGGTTGACCTGATCAGCATTGGTCACCTCAGCCACATCATCAGCAGGGTCAATCCCTCCGAGATCAGTTCCTTCCAGAGTAGCAGTCTGACCAGGGGCAGCATCCTCGTCTTCTATCTCTTGCAGTGCTTGGGCAAATTGTGGGTCGGCGAAGCCGAGGCCCACAAAGTCGGAGGCCTTTATAGTGCCAACCTCCTTCTCTCTGACCTCGGCCCATCTGGTAGTGGCTTTGATACCTCTTTCGAGGTACTCAAAACCAAAACCTACAAACTCCTCAGAGACTTTGTAGTCAGAAATTATTCTCTCTGAGGCATCTGCAAGGGCAGCCTTCACAGCCGCGTTGACCTTCCTCTGCAGAGCATCATCCTTATCCTTCAGGGCCTAGGCGTGGCTTTGGAAGAGCGCAGAGATATATTTTTCCAAACCCTGAGCCTTATTTTCAGAGGTCTGGGCCTTATTCTCGGCATTCTATAACTCCGACCTCAGACGGTTAACCTAGGCCTTCAGGGCGCTCTCGACCTTCTCAACCTCCTGCCCCTTCTGAATAAGAGGCAATTTCCTTATGGCCCAGTTAGATAGCTGGTACATGGAAGTCGCACCCTGCACAGTAAATGAAGAGGTTAGGTGAGAGCAAAATCAGACGTTGCACTTATAAAATTCTGACAGGAATAATTTATACCTGGACGACTCTGTGAAGGCCGAATTCAACCATCATAGGGGTTTCCATGGCCCTGTAAAAATGCTTGTCGGCCTCGGTCATCATGTTGGCAAGTGCGTCCATGTCCTGTCTGCTGTGGCCGACCACACTATCGGTAAGTTTCAGTTGGTCCAGATGAGCCGACAGGGTGTCGGCTGAGATGGGGATCGCAGCGTCTGAGGTCCTCTTTTATCTTGAGGTCGGCCTCTGATCCTCAGAGGCCGGGACCTCAGGGGCCCTATTCTTGGACTTAGATGTTGAGGGAGCTGGAGGAGGAGCGTTCAAACCAGTCCTCTTTGCAAGTCTAGCCAAACTCGGAGCTGCCATCTCCCACAATTCGTCTGGGACACCTGGAGGTCTCTCTGCAAAAGAGAAAAGATAAGAGTCAGAAATCAAACATTAATGATCAGAGGTTAGACTTGGAACAAAAAGAAAAATACTTACCAAAGTCAACAAGGGGACTTCCACCTAGGCTCGTCCCCGAGAGGTACTGGGGGGTCAGCAGATGTTCGAACTTGACAAACAGACCATGTGCCCCTTTGTCTTGCAGGGCCTTCACCTTTTTGCCGTTCTGAAGACTTAGGCCAGGATCGGCCCTGGCAGACATGGTGACCTTACCCCATCTGAGGGGTATCCGCGGCTTAAAAGTGGAAGAGGGAACAGATGAGCCAAATTCCCATGGCCCTGAGGCAAAAAAATACTGGGGCTTCCAGTTGTGGTTCGAGGTCTGAGTGACCTGAAGCATCTTCTTCTCAGGCCTCCGAGCCACGAAGTGATTGTAGCTCGGATGGTTTTTGGCCGAGGTAGGGACATAACAACCAGCAAAGACCTCAACTGGAAGGTCAGAGTGGTGGACAACCCTCCACAAGATTATGGATCCAATAATGACTCTCCAAGCATTGGGAGAGAGCTGCGAGGGGGACAAGTTGATAAAGGAAAGAATAGACCTGATGACGGGATGAATGGGTAGATGAAACCCTAACTTAAACATCTGCTTATACAAGCAGATTTCTCCATCTCGGCCGTGGTAAGCCCTCTCTTCCCTTAGAGGTCTCCTTAATTTGATTGAGGGACTAATGGAGTATAAGTATATGAAGTGCAACAGATCCACCTCAGTGACTGTGCTCTCGTACTCGTCCGCCTCAGAGACATCAACATCACTTTCGGCATCCTCATCATCTTCGTCAAGCTCAACGTCGGCTGGAGCAGACGGGTGACCAAGGAACCTCTGAGCAAACTCGGCCCCGGTAACGGCCGACAGAGGGATGGCATCTAGAATGGGTGGCACAGCCACACTTGGCACAACAAGTTCGACCTCTGAAGAAGAATTTGAGGTGCTTGAACCATTCTGAGACGAGGCTCGGCTGGAGACCTCGGCCTGGTCAGGGGCCTGACCAGGCCGAGGTGTAAAGTCCATGGCTTCCTGGAAAGAGTCCACAGACATGGGGTCTGAGGTGGAGGACTCAGACTCAGACATTGGCAATTGGTTAGCAGAGACGTCTATCTGATAGAAGTTCTCAGGAGGATCAGGGTATACTACCTTGAGAGGTGGGGGAAATATAGGTTTGACAGGGAACTCCTGTGACCTACGAGCTTCTTCCTGAGCTCTCTCTATTTGCCTAATTTTCTCTAAGGTCTTCTCTCTGAGAGAGGGGAATTCCTCGAGAAGCTGGTACAGGGGTCTGAGCATCAGAGGACGACCCAAAACTTGTAACGACCCTAAACTTAAGGAAAACTCCTAAGCTACAAACAAGTTTGGCCTATAGAATAAAGAAGCCTAAAGATCAAACTAGGGAGTTTTCAAGAAAACCTAGTTCGCCTGAGTTAATGGAGCTCGCCGAAAAACTCACAGAACCACCGAAAAACTCAAAACCTCGCCGGAAAATTCAAAGCAAATGCCAAAAACAAAGGAAATGGAAAGGGATAAGTACCTGAGGATGAGTTGATGGATGAAACGAAGAGAACTCGCAAGAAACTCGAAGAAATCCTCTACAGAAAGAACGATTGAATGAAGAATCTTTGGAGAGAGGGTTTGTAAGAAACAGCGTGCGCGGGAAAGAAATGAGGAAAAAGAAAGAGAAAGGAAGGGTTAAACCCTTAAATACTTGGGCACACTTCCCAAGGCCCATCATTTCCTTGGGAAACCCAAGGGACAACTGACAGCAAACGCAAACCAAGTGGGCACGCCTTAGCCTGGGACAGGTGTCACGCAGGTATTAGCCTTGGGACGGACAGGCCTTGGAGGTGAGGCAATCCCCTAGCCACTTTCTCTCGCATATGACTAAGGGTTGGGGGGTGATTGATATGCCCAAGTATAACCTCGGCCCAGAGATACCTACCTCGGCCAAGATGATGGCCGAGACATTGATCGACCCTATGAGGGGCAGGGCCCATGATATCATCCCTCGGCCAGACCTACCTCGGCCCAGGCCGACACTACCATATTCACTTCCATGGACACTACGTCTGGGAATAGCAACCTCAAGTATCTGGGAATAGCAACCTCGGCCAATAGTAGGCCGAGGTGACAAGGATCCCTGATCATCTTCAACATGGAACTAATCCTACCTCGGCCTTAGCCGAGGTGACGAGAAGCATTAATAATCATCAGAATGTATATGCCCAACCTCGGCTGGGGCCGACCCAGCATACTGTCTCGGCTGAGATCAGGCGGAGACTCCTTATGACATTAATCGGATTGAACGGACATCAAACCTTTACAGCTCGGCCTCTCCCAGGCCGAGGTCATTCATCAACATGACTGCCGAGCATCTGTTGACATTTGGATAAGGACACATGGGCACAAATCAGTTGTAACAAGATTATTCTCCACATGTGGGAGAATATTTCATCATCATTGCTTACATGTGACAGTGACAGATGGCATTCCCACATTGGTGAGGATACCACACATATGCTCATTGCATGCATGGGGGGTACATTACGCCCCCTAAGCACTATATATAGGGATCATCCCCTACCTTGCAAAGGGATCCATCTACTAAAACCCTAGCTAAAACTCTGTCTAAATATACAGTAGAGAGAGAGAGAAAGATTAAGTGAATTGTATCTATGGCCATTAGTGCCTTCATTCAGTGATGTTACTCACACACTCACTGTGGACGTAGGCCGAATTGGCTGAACCACCTATATTCCGGTGTTCATTCCTCATATCCTCACCTCCTTCTCTTATCTCTTGATATAACTGTGTTGCCATTGTTATACTTCTATTGAGCTTGGAAACACCATACCTGGTGGTGCTAATTCTTAGCATCATCACTATTCCTTTCCTCTCCCCAAAACCAAATGTGGGATCGGGGAATATCTTTGCAACCTTCTTCGATGTGTCTTCTACAGTGATCTTGACCTCCCGGATACTTTTGATATATTTTTTCGAGTTTGGAAATATGATCTTTAAGTATCTCACGAGTCTCCAATAAAGCTTGAAGATCTCTCATAAGACTATCCACAATTTTGGTCAAATCGATCTTCTCTCGCCCAACCACAATCAATTGCTCACACATAGAAACTTTTAGATTCTCAAGTTGACTCTTCGATGCCTCACACTCTCACAAAACTTTTACCTCCTTTTTTTAAATCAAACGCCTTAAGAGTCAAACTTCTATTTTTTTTAGTTCTCAAATACTCTTTGTAAAGTTCACCATAGGTGCGTTGAATTCCACCCTCTCCCTCACCCAATTTCTCCTCATCACTCTCACTCTTTCCAGAATGATTTGGAAAAATATGGAGGGTATCATGTTTAGAAATGTTCTCACCCGTATGGGATGAACTCGAAGTACTAACGTGACTGACCATGAATGCAAGACAAGGTCCATGTGGTGATTCATCCTTAGAATCCATCGACTTGATGTCACTATCACTAAGAGTGGCTTTGTATGTCGCTTTGCCTTTGCCCTGTCTCTTAAGCCTAGTGTAAAACTCATGGGCTTTGTGTCCTTTTCCTACACATTCAAAATATCTCACTTGATCATTCTCACAAACATTCTTTCCCTCATTGACATTTTTATTTTTCTCAAAACTTTTGTTTTCTTTAAAAGAATTTTCTTTGTTAAAATTGAGATTTTTTTTGAAGTTTTTTCCAAATATGGAAAGATCATCAAGCTCAAAATCAAACTCGGAGTCAGAGTCTAAAACCTTTCGTTTCTTCTTAAACTGGACTTTTAAAGAAACCATGTTTCCTTTTTCTTTTTTGTTTTGGGAAACATGTTGATTTTGTAAGTTTGAAGGTCTCCTATGAGTTATTCTAACCTAAGCATATTTAAAATTTCTAACGAATTGAGAACCGTGACTTTAGGGATAAAATGTGACTTTAGGATCTTAATTTTTTTTTGATAAATCTCGTCTTAGAAATTTTCTCACCCAAATTAAAATTCGAATCGATAATCAGATAATATTTCATAAAATTCATCAAAAGTCTCAGATTTTATCTTAGTGATAGTCTCAAACTGTGGGGTGGGATTTTGTAGCTTATAAGCTTTCAAAACAATGGTACCCTCATGAGTGAGTTAAAGAGTATCCCACGCTTCCTTGAACATTGTACACCTCATGATGCCACATAATTCGCCAGGGGTGACGGCTCTATAAAATGAACTTAAGTCACGGGAGTTAAAATTACATCATTTAAAATCATCCTCTATCCATGTAGTGATATGTTTAAGATTTTTGACATTGTCATTAGTCACGGTGGGTGGCGCCAACCCTCTTTCACAAACAATCTAGACTCTCTCGTCAATCAACTTCAGTTTTGATCTCATTCGAGTTTTCTAAAATACATAATTTGACACATCAAAAAAGAAAGTGTAACCTATTCTGATATAATTCGAAATTTAAATATCAAACTATCCATATAATTCAAAATTTAAATATCACACAATAAAATAGTTTAACCTAATATGATCCAAATTGAAAAAAAAATTGGTATCCTACAAAATTCGTAAAAAAATAGGATCACACGATAATTTAGTGCAAGCAGCTCTGATACCAATTTGATAAAGTGTGTATGGGGGTTATACGGGTCTATTTGTATCTTAGGCCATACACACAAATTTACTTTTTACCAAATTTTATCTTGATTTAAATTAAAGTGAACATGCATGATAAATTGAAGCCAAATTCCAAACCAAACTAAAGTGAAGAAGAATTAGAGGAAAAATTCCTTTCGAGAAAAATCAATATTCAACATTGTTCAAGATTAGACAGACACTATATGACTTATAGATTACTTACATATACACTAATCATAACGTAGTAGAGTCTTCAAATCTTCAACATAAAATGATGTAGTCCAGCATTGTCCAAAACAAGGAGATATTGCCTCGGTATTCATCAATCAACCTTAGGAATATGCAATTCCTTTCTTCTTGAGTAGGAGAGCATTGACTCCACAAATAAGCACTAGAAAGAATCTCTACAAGGATTTTGAACAGTGGATTGTGTTCTTTTTGATTTGGAAAAATGATCTTCAAAGATAGAAGGGATATGGATGAAAAAATTGTAAAGTTCAATCACAAAAAGAACTCTAAAAAGGCTTTTTGAAAATTTTAATCCCACATATCTATTTATAGGAAAAGTTATTGCAAAGAAATAGGTATTAAAGATTGTAAAAAATATTTTTTTTAAAAAATAAAAATACGTGTACCTATTCTAACGAACCATTAGCTCGTTCAAACGATGAACCTGATCTCGTTCGAATAGTTTCCAAAGAAACTTCGAATGACATTTAGAGACAACCCAAAAAGCGACGTTTCAGATCTCGTTCGAACGTGGGAATCTTGTTCTAATGACTATATGTAACTCATTCGAATGAAATGTCAATCTCATTCTAATGAGCTAACGAGTTTTTCAAGAAATCATTTTAAAAATATATTTTGAAAACTTTAAATGCAAACTTTTTTAAAATAACCCCAGAAAGTTTAAAGCTTTACCAAACCACTTTATAACTCTTCTTGGATAAAGTTATGATGAACGATCTTCAATCTTGCAAATTTCACCAATATTTCTTCTCTTTGAAGACTGGAAAAGTGATCATGAAGGTGCAGTGTGGTGTAACTAGATAAGCCAGTTAAAAATAAAATTTGTAATTATATATATTTTTCTCTTACATGTTATAAGTAGTTTTGAGTGATATAATTCTATTTTGAGTAGTTGCCATACACTATTTTCTTGTGCTTGAAATTTGTGTTAAAATTATGTTTCAAGAAGATGTTGAAATTCTGTTTTGAGTAGTGTAAGACACCGCACATTCCTGGCGTTGGCCGCCACCAAGATTACGCGGGATGTTACTAAATTAAATACCATTCTTAGCATTTAACAGATATGAGACATATAAATTTTCATTTCCACTAGATAATATTTAAATCAAATCCCAACATGAATAATCCAACCATTAATAAATCCATCACCATGTTATCCCCAATAAAATAATCCAACTCCAATATTTATTTAGGACTCCAAACGAAATAATCCAATAATATAACTGACTAAAACCATAAAAAACATTGGAACTGAATGGCTTAAAAAATCCATAATGAAGTCTCATATATAATACAACTGATAAAGGAAACCTATAGTAGTAATTAAATAAATAAACTGAATCATCCAGCTGCACCTTTGATAAAATCTCCAATAATTTCCTATGCAGCTACTCCGGCTCTAATACCTGAAAAAGGTTAGTCAACGAACAGGGTTAGAGATCCGAGCATAAATACACACTATTCTCCACAAATAGGGTCATTGAACTCAGACATTAGCATAATACATGAAAAGTATCACAATAGAATATTTTAAAAACGAGATATGATTAGGCACAATAATAATAAATCACTACCAATCCAAAATAATTCTTATTCAAAAATTCAACCAATATTATTTTAAATATCTAATAGTCTCATATTGTTAATTTAATTAAATTAACCCCATTCACATTAAGTTGCGGTGCTCCCGATTAAGGTGGTACTCCTACCAAATTCTACACATTCCCCTCGCCAATAGCCAGCTGATCCGTTTAAACTATTGATCTCGCAATATGACGAGGTTTCACTCACGACACGGCATAAACACCAGCTAGCTCATTTAAATTATCAGGCCTCGCATATTATGTCGCCAATATATTTTAATACCCATTTATTTTCTTAGGCATTAATTCTCAATTATTTATCCTTCTCATTGTTATTTTACAAATTACCCCACCCTTATTATCGATATGAGATTCTCAAACCACCCTTAGTCCCATACCTAAGGGCCCCCAACACATAAATACGTCCTACCTCAATTATAGGATGAAAGTCTATCAAAATTCTCTTTCTAGTATCGCGCCTCGGCTAACACAATCAACGGAACGATATAAAAATCAATCCCGCCGAAATCACTCATCCATAAAAATCTACATGAACTAGTCCCATACCTAGAAAGTGTAAATCGCAAATGAGGCCTACCAACTAGTCCCATACCTAGAAAGCATCCTAAAATATAGGTGAGAGAATACTACCAAAATCCAATCATTCCCGCGATGATAAATATAAATATCAAGTAACAACATAATCCAACAACACATATAAATAATGTCACAAATTTATTCGTGATGGCACAATTTAATTAAATCTTTATTAATTACACCGTCCACGTTCTTAACACCATTAATTTCATCTAAATAATTCATTTACATTAGTCCACATGCAAGTTGATGATACACGCGACAATCATCCACTTTTACTAACAACATAATTTTATGAGTGTGTATGCACCACGTTTATATATAAATAAACCTTACACAATACCTATATGCGAACCTACAACCATGATAATCAAAACCCAATACTTTATCCTACACACGCAAAGGTTACGAGTGTTAATTCATTTAAAAAGTTTCATAAAAATAGTCCCAAATTTAGTGTCCACTTTCTCTAATTAAAGTTGTTAATTAATTTTAAGAAAACAGGTAATTAAATGTTTAACACTTAAAATGCATAATACCAAAGGAAAATAATAGAGTTTCCATGCCTGAGTACAAGTTGATTGAGAATTCTGATTTCAAAGATGTGTTCTTCTTTAAAAGTTGACAAAGATTTGTTGTTGATGCGTTTTGCGAAAACCCAGTTAACCTTGAAAAAATTTGAGTTGAAAATTATGTAGAATGGGGCTAGGATTTAGAGATTGCAGAAGAGGTAAAAGATGAGAGGCTTCTGCTCTAAGGGTTAATGAAAATATGTTTCAAAAGTCCTAACCCCGGGTTGATTTTATAGCAAAAATAAATAAGACTTTGATTAGTAAAATAGTTCTTTAGAAACAAAATTGATTGGCCTTAACAGACCGGCAAACCGATCTGGCCCAATCCATCGGTTGGGTTCGGCCGCGAAAAAAATCAAATCAATCCAATTTAAATTTCCATTTTGACTCCGATTTGAATTTCGATTAAAATCCAACTTTTCAATATTAAAACTAAACATTTTAAATTACTAAAAAAATTAATTCGAAAATTTTATTTTCCTCAAACTTATGAATTAATTTAATTGTAAGGACATTTTTGTCCATTAACAATTTATTATGTCGCACGCCGTTACACCGTTGAAGAAATTCAAGATTCATACATTCATCAACGGATCCGAATATCAAAAGAAAAAGAGGAATCAAAGACTGACATACTGGACCGGTTCGCCTACAATAAAAGAATCGATCCGGCTAACCAGACCGGTCCGCCTCAGACCCGGACCGATCCGTTTGCTGAAGGCCAGTATACCCCGGACCGCAAGCGAACCGATGAATCCTGGAATAAAAGAACCGATCCGGTCAACCGGACCGATCCGCCTCCAAGCCGGACCGGTCCGCCTGGGATAAACTCGAGCAGTTCCGTGAGATTTTTATCCACCAGCTCTTATTTTCTATATATATTCCTACTTCGTTGGTGTATTTTTTAAAAGACTTTTCAAGACGATTTTCAGAGTCCTAAATACTCTAAGTCTTCACCTATTGAGCCCAAGACTCTAGGTTTTTTGATTCACACAATTCTTCCAATCCCTTGTGAATCTTTTTGGTAACCCAAGAACACAACTTTGAGTCTGTTCAACCCTTGTGGAGAAGCCGTTCTCTTCTTCATTGCTGCCCTCCTGGAAAGGGAAACTTCCAGCCGCCGACATAGGAACCGACACCTGCGGGTATTTTTCTGTCACACTGTTTCTAGCCGTTGCTTTGAAGGTTTACCGAAGACACTGTGCGTTACACTTGTGGGCGATTATTAGGTTGTATGTAAGTCAATGGTCTTGTAAATTCTTTAAAGTTCTAGAAATAAAAGGTTTTTCCCTTCGAGGATTTTTCCTTAACTTTGTGTCGCTTGCTTTATTTGTTTATGGGTTGACACTTGCACTTTAGATGCATGGTTAGGGGCTGAAATCAAATAAGTGTGCTATATTAAAAAGTTGCGAAGTTAATCAATTATCACACGTAATTCTCGCGTTCTCAAATTGGTATCAGAGCAGGTTGCGCTAATTTATTGCGTATTCCTATTTTTCACAAAATCGTGTGATATTGATTTTTTTTTTTAAATCAGTTTTGTGAAAAATCGCAATTTTTCAATGGAACGCCCATTTAATGAGGAGCCTATTGTTGAAAAAGTTCACGACCATGCTGAAAATTTAAAAAGTTTGAATTTGAAACTTTGCAAAAGAATTAAAGTTTTGGAAAAAGAAAATTCCCGTTTTAAATCCGCGATGGATCTTTTGCAAACGGTTCAAAATCAAAGAGATTTTTATCGTGAAAAATTTGTTTTCTTGGACCATGACTTTGTTTCTTTAAAATTGTCCAAGAACGAGTGTGATGATAGGGTCCAAGTTTTAGAAAATGAATTAGAGGACCTTAAAAATTCGATGGTTTGTGTTTGTGCCAAAGATGAAAAAAATATTTTAATCAATGAATTTGTGGCACGTGAAGAGACTCTTAGGGAAAAGTTTGCTTTAATTGAGGGGGAGAGGGATACCCTTTTAGAAATTGTTGAAAATTTGAAAAAGAAATCCTTGTCTTTGGAATAGTCTAATTCTTTGCTTGAGTCAAAAATTTTGAAGTTAAAAAATGATTTGACGGACTCAAGTAGGTTTGATAGTGATGGTAATGGCTCATCTTGTTCTCATGCTTGTAGTGCTAAAGCCAAAACCATTATTTGTTTTAGAGGGTCAACTAATTCCAAGGATGTTAGAAAAGGTCAACCCATAGGTGTAGTTCCACCCGTTTAGACATGTTCATATTGTGGTAGGAAAGGTCACCTTAGGAGATTTTGTTTTGATCTTGGAAAAAGTCCTAGGAAATTTATGTCTAGTGTTCCCGTGGTTTCCAAATCCCCTACACGACATGTCACATCTATTTGGGTTAGGAAATCACTTTTAGATATGCTAGATTTTAGAATAGTTGATTCTCATTTGCTTGCACATGATTCTTCTTTTGCCATATCATATAGATGATTGGGTTTGCATTTTTGTCATACGCTAGTTTTTGTTTCATGATATTTATGTTTGCTAGCGTTGTGACATGTACTTTTAGTATAGAATTTTGTTTTTGATAAAAATTTGAAAATACAAAAAGATTTTATTCTGATAAAATTTTGAGAAAATCCAAAAAGATTTTTGTATTTTGTTTGCACCGTTTATGGATGAACACTTTGGATGACCAAGTCACAACATCATTCCATTATTTTCATGTGACTATTTGATAGTGTTTTGAGATAATAGGTCAATTCATCCATGTGCTTTATAATGTTTGGAGTCATTAATATGTAATTAAGTGTTACTACCTACATGTTTGACTCATGTTTCCTTTAATGCACACTTTCACGGATTTGTTTGATTATTGTGCTTGTCTTATCACATGTTGGTTGGGTGTTTTCACTTCAATCCTGTCCTTAAAACGAACCAAGCGCGATAAATTTTGATAAGGAAATTGTGCATATAAAAACCGTTTTGTGAGTTTGTATGCTTTATTTTAAAACGGGGAAAGGTTGCGAAAGGTTCTTTAGCCTTTACGAATACTAAGCCACCGTTAAAAAGGACCTAAAAAATTGAGGAATTTTATTATCCGAGGTCCAAAGAGGTTTAAAGAGCCCGAAAAAAATTAAAGGCAATAAAAAGATATTCATGCCAAAATATGGGCCATTTAGGTTTTTGCACCAATTCTCCAAAGTTTGAGAATTTAGATTACCTCTAAAAGAAAATATATATGAGGGAGTTTGGTTGGAGAATTTAAAACGGGTTTGCACGTCCTTGAAATTCTTGAAAATGCGTTATATAGTTTTGGACGTTATTGGTGTGGAAATCATTTGACTTTGATTTGTTGATTTGCATAAGACGATGTCATCTAAATTCAACAATCTTTACACCTAAGGATACCTTTGATGTTCATTCGTTAGGAGTACACGTATGCATCGTGCACATATGATTGATTGAGTTGATTTACCTATCGAATGTGTTCACACCCATTCATTCCATTTCCATGACTTGGTTGTTTGAGTCTAAATCCATGGTGTGATTTTTGTATCATATTTGTTCATATTGGTATCCTATCTTTGTATGAAAATTTTGAAAAATAAAAAAATAGTTTGTGTATTTTTTGTATACCGTGACACCCCGATTTTGCTTGTTTGATTCATTCTTCTTATTTGTCTATTTGGAGACATCATAAAAAGGGGGAGAAAGAATTATCTTATTATGGGGGAGATTTGAAAATTTGAGTTTGCTCATAAATTGGTATACATGTTTATCTCATTTCAAACTCGATATGTCACTTGGTATTTTGCTTTGTCTCATGTGTGTAGGTACTACGTGGATTATCATTGGATTGCACACCCTGATGAGAAAAGTGTTGAGATTCCTGAAGAATTGAAGAGCAAACGTTGTAGTATTATTCAATTGTATCTTTCCAGTTTTGGGTTCATGGAAGGGTAGATTTGTATAGGCATTTTTAGTTATTTGATAATTCGGATGTTTGTTTTTATGTATGTACCGGCATAGACATAGGGGGAGATTTGTAAGGACATTTTTGTCCATTAACAATTTATTATGTCGCACACCATTACACCATTGAAGAAATTCAAGATTCATACATTCATCAACGAATCCGAATATCAAAAGAAGAAGAGGAATCAAAGTCTGACATACCGGACCAGTCCGCCTGTAATAAAAGAACCGATCCGGCTAACCAAACTGGTCCGCCTCAGACCTGGACCGATCCGTTTGCAGAAGGCCAGTATACCCCGGACCGCAAGTGAACCGATGAAGCCTGGAATAAAAGAACCGATCTGGTCAACCGGACCGATCCGCCTCCAAGCAGGACCGGTCCGCCTGGGATAAACTCGAGCAGTTCCGTGAGATTTTTATCCACCAGCTCTTATTTTCTATATATATTCCTACTTCATTGGTGTATTTTTTAAAAGACTTTTCAAGATGATTTTTAGAGTCCTAAATACTCTAAGTCTTCACCTATTGAGCCCAAGATTCTAGGGTTTTTTATTAACACAATTCTTCCAATCCTTTGTGAATCTTTTTGGTAACCCAAGAACACAACTTTGAGTTTGTTCAACCCTTGTGGAGAAGCCATTCTCTTCTTCATTGCTGCCCTCCTGGAAAGGGAAACTTCCAGCCACCGACATAGGAACCAACACCTGCGGGTATTTCTGTGTCACACTGTTTCTAGCCGTTGCTTTGAAGGTTTACCGAAGACACCGTATGTTACACTTGTGGGCGATTATAAGGTTGTATGTAAGTCAATGGTCTTGTAAATTATTTAAAGTTCTAGAAATAAAAGGTTTTGCCCTTCGGGTATTTTTCCTTAACTTTGTGTCGCTTGCTTTATTTGTTTATGGGTTGACACTTGCACTTTAGATGCATGATTAGGGGCTGAAATCAAATAAGTGTGCTATATTAGAAAGTTGCGAAGTTAATCAATTATCACACGTAATTCTCGCGTTCTCATTAATTAATACCTTTTAAATTTATGGGGTGTTACATACTTCCCCACTAACACAGGAATTTCATCCTTGAAATTCAACGAAGCGTCAACCTGGAAAATAAAAAATATGACTCACATATTTCTACCCATACCATGATCGAGCGCCCATACACCCAATCCTACCCGCACTTATCTCATGAAGAAATATACAATATATCATAACTATATAAATAGGCATACCTATGAAAATAACAGTGTACCATGTTCTCCTATGAATCATCACTCGTATCTATCTCCAAAAGTCATCGTAACACTTAAGCCCTCAACTCAATTCATATCACCAAAATCGATACTTACGATACATAACATCTACCCTAACAATCTCCAAAATAACTCTTGCCTCAAAAAATCACTCTAAAGGTACTCATATCAAGATTACTAGTTATAACTCATATTTCTACAATCCTTATCACAAAACTCCTATCTCCAAGAAATGCAACTAATACGTATGTTAGACCCAATACCTGAAGGAGCACAAATCGAAAAAGGGGATCAAAGATCGGTAACGTGAAATCTAAATGGACTCACAACCTACGAGACCTAAGACCATGCTCTAATACTATTTGTAACACCCCGCTCATTCCTGGCATCGGCCACCATCAAGATCACGCGGGACGTTACTAAATTAAATAACATTCTTATGATGTGACAGATATGAGCCATATAAATTTTCATTTGCACTAGATAATATTTAAATCAAATCAAAACATGAATAATCCAACCATAAATAAATTCATCACCATGATATCCCCAATCAAATAATCCAGCTCCAATATTTATTTAGGACTCCAAACAAAATAATCCAAAAATTTAATTGACTAAAACTATAAATAACTTTGGAATCGAATGGCCCAAAAATATTCATAATTGAGTCTCATATGTAATACGACTGGTAAAGGAAATCTATACTAGTAATGAAATAAATAAAATGGAACATCCACCTGCACCTCCAATAAAATCTCCAATAATTTCCTATGAAACTACTCCAGCTTTATGTAATACCCCGTATTTTTATGCTTTCTTAATTTGGGGATTTATTAAATTTAATGTGAATGAATTATTTAATATAAATATGGAAACTTATTATTTTATAATTATTAACGTGATGTGAGTTAGTAATTATGGGAAACTTGTTGAATATTACTAATGAGCAAAGTAATATATATAATATTTGTTCTATTAAATGTCACGAGTGAATAGAATGACAATTTTGGAAATTTAAGTCGGGACGCGCCTGTGTCGCGTCGGGAATAAATGTTGATAAATAAAAGTGAAATATTTTTAAGTCGCTTGTATGGTCATTTTGAGTGCCCCAACACGTCCGTAAGGGCCGAGATAGTCAGAAAAGTGTATCCGGGGGTTTAGTTTGGGTCTCGGGGCGTTTTTAGGCCTATTTAACACCCCGAGAGGGCATTTTGGACATTTTACATTTTTGGGTAATTAAACCCACGAAAATTCAAGGGATATATCAGATGTCTAAGGTTTCCTTCTAGGGTTAGAACAACCAAAGACAAGTTACGGCCATAGGAGAGGGAAGGAGGAAGCTTTCCAAGCAATCCAAGGCCGAAAAGTCACCCGATTGCACCGCCACCACCACCAACACGTAGATCGCGCGACGGGAAACACAACCACACCAAATTCGTCATCAAACCAGAACGTCGAAAATCCCAGGCAAGTGTTTATCTTGCTTATTTCGTTAATGCATCACTCATGTTAGTCTAGGAATGATTAGGATGAGTTTTATGGAAGAAAACCCAAATATTTGAGATAGGAAATCACATGTAGTGATGGGTTAAATGATAATCTGGAAACCCCTTCATATGTAGAGGTTGTATTACGAAATTTAGAATTTATACGGATGAACGAATTGATGTTGATTAGGTTCTCTAATTGAAAATTTGGGAATTAGGGTTCTTACGAAGTAATTTGGGGATTTCATGTAATCTAAATGATTTTTGATGAATTAATGATTCTAGGAAGTTATTAATGTTATATAAGCATGATGTCATTGATTGGGATTGAAGAGGAGGCGTTTGGTATTAAACTATAGAGGTTTTTAGGCTTAAAAATGGTGAAAAACGAATATGCCAAATGTTGAAGACGAAACAGTGCAGTTCGCGCGATGTCATTCGAGCGAGATATACATGTCGCGCGAAGTCGTTCGAGCGACACGTGGAAGTCGTTCGAGCGAGAACCATTCTGGTTCGAGCGAGATTTTTAATTTTTTTAGGGAAATTCCTATTTTACCCCTATTTTAGAAATCGGTTAATTTGAGTGAGGAAAACCAGTATTCGAGGAATTCAGATTAGTACAAGGTTTTTGGGGTTGTGTAGGGTGGCAATTTCAGTATTTGGGACGGTGAGATTACTCTAAAAATCACGAGAGAGAGAGAGAAAACCGTAAATAACGATATGAGTCCATTATACGGGATAAGTGAGTAAAAATGTCTTCAGAACAAGAAGATGTAATTATAAATTGTGGGTACACCAAATTAAGAAATGTGAATATGTGTTGTATATATATGACTATGTGATTGTGCATATACTATCTATGTGTGAAAATCATGCCCGCGCTACTTTCTATCCCTGAGGTTACCGCGCTGGGACGGTCTTATCTCGAATGGGCCTTCATGGGGGATATTGACTCATACCCTAGAAGATAGATATCCTTGGTACAGGCTATCGAATCGATAGTTCAGACGGTCCTAAGAGACGTGAGGGTATGTACTGACCTCTTAGAGACTTGGAATCTACGCTTCGCCTCAATATTGTTGTTTATGTTTTGTTTAATACAGTTCGAGAGTGATTCCGAACTTGTATTTCCCTTAGTACGAGTGATACATGGATTGGATAACAGAGTATGCTCGCACCATAACTTTTATGTGGGGTGCCGTTACAATATATATATTATACGAGTATTTAATATATATATGAAATTCTGAAATTTGGAACTGCCTACTGTGTTATGGTAAGTAAGACATGTATAATGGCTCAAATTGGAAATGCTTGTTTTGAAAAGTATAATATGATAGTGGGAAACCTTATTAATAAATAAAGTTAAAATGAGAGCTTTGTTACTAAATGAAATTATCCTCTTAAACCATTATGTTGTTAAGTTTTAAATCTTACGAGTAACCTAAGATAAGTTAAATCATTGGGAGAATTAGTGCGATATATGACAAGATAAATCGTTGGAAAGGTTAGTGCAATAGGTGTGCACATTAGAAGAGAGGTGATAATTTCTCAAGAGAGTGTCGCACTAATATGTTGTTGCATTAGCCTGTAAATAATTTAAATACTTGCTAAACGAATTTTTAAATCATATACACTATCGGGCTCTAACCCATTTCTATTTCTCTTTCTCTCTTGTATATATATATATATATATATATATATATTACAGGTGCCCAGCCACAGGGGCATCTTGCATAGGATCCCTTGGAAGGAACGCGCTGCAGCTTAGGTGAGAGTTGCAGGCCACTTTCTTAGACGACTTCATTTATTTGATTCCACTCCTAGCATACTCATTTAGTGGGGCATGTGTCGCCCTTTCCATTATTCAGTTGTTTATTTGGGCATTGTGATTCAGATATTTCTAATATTGTCATTTTGAGATTTATTACTGTTTGGATGCTTTACTTTAAGTTTT
This sequence comes from Sambucus nigra, assembly GCA_949130495.1. NCBI lineage: Eukaryota > Viridiplantae > Streptophyta > Magnoliopsida > Dipsacales > Adoxaceae > Sambucus > Sambucus nigra. Next base: position 259,960,638 of record OX422217.1, on the reverse strand, counting down.
AAATGTTGGGATTTAGTTGTTGAATGTTTAAATTATTTGGATTATATGTTCCAGTATTATTGTGGTGTGATTCTTTAAACTTTGAATTGTTGTAAATAATTAAATATTTGTTTTTTAAATAAAATTTGGAAAGTAATGTTTAAAAATGGTTTTGACACTTAGCTTAATTAATTAGGGTGTTTAAATTGAAAAAGTTATTTTTACGACAGTGATGCTAAGAATGAACCAACTGTTCACCTTGATTTTAATTTAATAAAGGAGTGATCGCCTGGTATTTAATTAGGCGGGATGTCACACTTTAATGCCTGAAAAAGGTTAATCAACGTATATGGTTAGAGACCTGAGCATGAATACACACTACTCTCCTCAAATAGGGTCCTTGAACTCGGACAACATCATTATACACGATAAGTATCACAACATAATATTTTAAATTAAACGAGATATGATTAGGCGTAATAACAATAAATCACTATCTACCCAAAATAATTCTTATTCAAAATTCAACCAATATTATTTCAAATATCCAATAGTCTCATATTGTTAATTTAATTAAATTAACCCTATTTATCACTCTTGTCAATTTATTATTATTTATTGCGTTACTCTCGCATATAATTATTACTCCATTAAGTAGTGGTACTCCCACCCCATTCACATTAAGTTGTGGTGCTCTCGCTTAAGGTGGTACTCCCACCAAATTCTACACATTCCCCTCGTTAATAGCCAATTGATCCGTTTAAACTGTCGATCCCGCACTGACCCGTTTAAACTATTGGCCCCTGCACATTATGTCGCCAATATATTTTAATACCCATTTATTTTCTTAGGCATTAATTCTCAATTATTTATCCTCTCATATTTATTTTTCAAATCAACCCACCCTTATTATCGATATGAGATCCTCAAAACACCCTTAGTCCCATACCTAAGGGTCCCCAACACATAAATACATCCTACCTTAATTATAGGATGAACGTCTATCAAAATTATGTTCCTAGTCTCGTGCGTATGCTAACGCAATCAACGGAGTGACATAAAAATCAGCCCTGCCCAGAATCACACATCCGTAAAGATCTACACGGACTAGTCCTATACCTAGAAAGTGTAAATCGCAAATGAGGCTTACCCACTAGTCCCATACCTAGTAAGCATCCTAAGATATAGGTGAGAGCATACTACCAAAATCCCATCGTTCCCGCGATGATAAATATAAATAGGAATCAATCACATAATCCAACAACACATATAAATAATATGACAAATTTATTTTTGATGTCATATTTAATAAAATATAATTAAACCCTTATTAATTACACTGTTCACATTCTTAACACCATTAATTTCATCTAAATAATTTATTTAGATTAGTCCACATGCAAGTTTATGATACACGCGACAATCGTCCACTTTTATTAACGACATAATTTTATGAGTATGTACACACCCCGTTTATATTTATATAAACCTTACACAATATCTATATGCGAACCTACACCCATGATAATCAAAACCCAATAATTTATCCTACGCACCTAAAGGCTATGAGTGTTAATTCATTTGAAAAGTTTCATAAAAACAGTCATAAATTTAGTGTCCGCTTTCTCTAATTAAAGTTGCTAATTTGTTTTAAGAAAACATGTAATTAATTGTTTAGGCGACATTTAAAATGCATAGTACCAATGGAAAAAAATAGAGTATCCATGCCTGAATAAAAGTTGAATGAAAATTCTAATTTCAAAGATGTGTTCTTCTCGAAAAGTTGACAAAGATTTGTTTTTGACGTGTTTTGCAAAAACCCAGTTAACGTTGACAAAATTTGAGTTGAAAATTATGTAGAATGGGGATAGGGTTTAGAGGTTGAAGAAGAGGTAAAAGAGGAGAGGCTTATGCTCTAAGGATTAATGAAAATATATTTCAAAAGTCCTAACCCTGAGTTAGTTTTCTACCAAAAATAAATAAGATTTTGATTACTAAAAGAGTTCTTTAAAACCAAAACTGCTTGGCTGTAACAAACAGACAAACCGGTCCAGGCCAATCCATTGGTTCGGTTCGGTCGCGAGAAAAAAATCAATCGAATTTAAATTCCTATTTTGACTCCGATTTGAATTTCAATTAAAATCCAACTTTTCAATATTAAAACTCAACATTTTAAATTACTAAAAATTTATAAATTTTAGAACTTTACTTTCCCCAAATTTCCAAATTAATTTAATTAATATCTTTAAAATTTATGGAGTGTTACAAGTAGTTGCAATGGATTATAACAAAATATATTTAATTGGATAAAATTATACATATTAACTTCATCAAATTCATAGGATGTTGTCTAACGGCTCAAGCCTATGTTAAAACTACCCTGATATGATGCTAACTCTTGATACAAAAAATTATCCACCTACGTGGACTAATCAGAAGTGAGCACTTGTCCTCTAACATAGCCAAACTTCTAATCAATAGATAGTAGCTTGGCAGGTAGGCCGACCAACATAAAGAATGCCTACCATCAACACCAATTAAGTGTCACCATACCAAGGGCCTTACCACATATGGTTGATACAACCAATCATAACATTCATTATGTACAGGTGTAAATGGTTAAATGTATAAAGGCATTCCATCCCTTTACATTCTAACCCTTAACCTTCGGGTCACTATAAATACATTGTATCCCTTTCATCAAGGGTAAGATAGAACAAATTTAGAATATTCTTATTTACAAGAATACCTAGCTTTTTGTAATCTCTCAAATCAATACCATAACAGGCTTTCTTACATAGCCAAACCACTTTAAAACGTTGTGTCACTCTTTTAACTATTTTATTGTAATTCTATATTTTATTTGTGATTTTAAAATTGGACGAGGTCCAGTTTTTAACATCAACCGATTGGCACCATCTATGGGAACGTATGTTTAATCGTCGTTCTCAATCTTGTACATCCCTATTCAAGGAAAAATGAATGATTTAGAGTCCAATGCGAGAAATGAAGGCAACCCGCCTATTCCATCTGCTCCGATATAGTAGACGACCTAAATGGGATCCTTGATAGCATTGTTAGGGGTTAAGACACTATACAAAAGTCAATGAGGAAATTGGCTCAGTCGTTACAAGCCAGATTTTCAGCCCTATCCAGACCACATGTAGTTTTATCCCTGCGAAGAGAAATACCACCCCCACCTCCTAGACATAGCTGATGCAACTATTCTAGATCATCTCATGATAAGACTTTTCATCCGGAATTAGTTATTCAATCAGAGCCTCAGATCCTTATGATGATCATTCTTTCTCTCCTAAAGGCCAATCGTTCTGGAAATATTGAGCCGAGCTTCGCCTTTCGAGCGATTAGGACCTCGAGGCAACAGAAAACCTCCTAGAGCCTTATTTAAAAACACTTAATATTCGGCCGACCAGCGTGAAGCCTCAGTCAGATTAGGATCAAGCGTTCGACGATCTATAAGTGTCGAGCAAACTTCTCAGGAAGAGAGTTCAGTGAAGACACATGGTCGAGACAGTCGAGCTAGGCTTGTAAATGGATCGGATTCGGACCGGATCAGACAATTCCAAATCCATATCGATTTATTTTAAATGGATTTGGATCTGATCCGTTTATTAATCGGATCGGATCAAGCAAATCCAAATCCATATCCGTTTATGTTAAACGAATTCGGATCCGATCCATTTATCCGATTATCCGTTTGAGTTAAACTTGATTTGCAATATTTTTATTTTCAACTCTTCGTAAATTTATTTTGCGAATGTTATAAAAATAGATAATGAAATAAAGAACTATTATAATAAATATTTAAAATATTATTAAATACAATATATATTAATTAAAAATATATTATAAATGATTTATATATATATATATATATATATATATATATATATTAAAAATATTAATCGGATCAGATTATTAACGGATCAGAGCCAAATCCGATCCATTTAATGAACGGGTAATCGGATTTTAGGCATGATCCATATCCGCTTAAATGGATTGAATTCGGATTCGGATAAAATCCGATACATTGACAGGCCTAAGCCGAGCTACTTCGCACAAGTCTGATCCAGGAAATCCTTCGTAGAAAAGATCAATTCAGTGGTTAGGAGAAATGGAAAAAGCAAAGAATCCTTTACAACAAAGCTTCGTTAAAGGATCTCCTTTTATTCAGGCGATTCTGGATTTCTTAACTCCATCTAAGTTTAAAGCTCTTGTGGTTGCCCCCAAATATGATGGGAAAACTTATCCAGTTTTTCACATTGAACAATATCAAGCTGTCGCTGACATTTATTCAGTCCATAACTTCACCTTGGTCATTCGCTATGTCGGGAATTGATTTAGTTGGCCCATTACTTACCACTAGAGGCAGGTTCAAAATTTTTGGTCGTCGTTGTTGATTACTTCACCAAATGGGTGAAGGCAGAACCATTAGTAGACATGCCCTATAGAAAGGTGTATCAATTAAGTTGGAAAAATATTATATGTAGATATGGGTTATCGTATGCCTTTATTAAGGACCACGGTACTCAATTTGATAATGATGAGTTTGAAGCATATTGTGTTCAATCTAAAATCCAGAAATTCCATTCTGCACCAGGCTATCCTCAAAGTAATGGTCAAATAGAAGTAATAAATAGGACTTTGCTCAACCGACTGAAGAAGACGCTTGATGCCGCTAAGGGCAACTGGATTAATGAGTTACATTCTATTTTTTGGGCTTACAGAATAATGCCTAGAATAGCAACTAGAGAGACACCTTACATTCTTGCATTTGGAACTAAAGCCATGGTACCATTCGAGATAGGCCTACCAACTCACAGAGTACTGAATTTTAACTCTCCAACTAGTTACTTGATGCGATGACTATACCTAGATATATGTTGGAGGAAGTTAGAGAAAATGTTATCCTGAGAAATACCAACACATAGATGCTCACTTCTATAATAAAAGGGTTAAGACGACAAACCTCAAAGATGGTGACTATATTCTTAAGAAGGTGATCCATAATAACAACAAGCTTGAGACTAATTTCCATGTCACATATCTCATTTTCGCTATCATCCGACTAGGAACCTATTGACTTGAGACTTTGGAAGGGCAAGAATTCAAAAACCCATGGAATGTCGATCACCTCTGATAGTATTATCAATGATTCAAAGGATTGTTACTATTGTATTTCTTTTACTTTATGTTTTACATGACTATGATTCAAGTTTTAGTAAAATATTAATTTCAGTCCCTTCAATTGTTTTGATTTTTTCGGAGTATGGTGATATACATCATACAAAAACAACAAGTAAGAATGTCTCTTGGTCTTCAGCTCTTGCCAATCAATAGTAGTACATATATACTTAATCAAGTCGAACTTACCTACCTACTAGTTGCCTATCAATAAAACATACTTAATAAGGTTTAATTTATCAAATTCCAGATGCACCAACATCTTGAAGCACAATTGTTTCTTTCTCAAATACAAACTTCCTGTATGACTTTGTACATACAAGTCACTAATAAGAAGTAACTATTACTTCATTTATGGCTTTGTATAAACAAGTCACGAACAAGAAACTTTATTTGACTTAGTTCGAGAATAATTTTCTTCATGCATGACTTTGTCATTGACAAGTCAAGAACAAGAAGGTTGTAAAACTTCGTATACAACTAAAACAGTTACAAACAAGTTTTACCCGACTAAGTTAAATGCAGGAAGACATGTAAATATTCCTAAATACTGGAATACAAACATATATTCCTCGTACACTTGGTCACCACTGATAACTAATGCTTAATTTGGATTAATATATCTAAGCGCATTAGTAGAATCAATGGCATTACAATCACAAGTTGACTGATTGATTAAAATAATCATAAGTTTAACAAAATAAACATATGGATTTTCATTCATATAAAATGTATTACATTCAAATGAATAACAAAATACATAAGACTTATTCAACAAGACGTTTTCCTTGAGCTTTAGAGGTTGACGGAGATGGTTGTACTCTTTCCATTCTAGCAAAAGGATCAACCAAAGTATATGGAGAATTAATAAAGTTAAAATACCTTAAAGTTAAAATCCCTTAACATTCTTCCATTGCTACTGCTCGGTACATTGATTAGGTGAGGAGGACAGACTATTTCATGAACAACATGTAAACCATAGTCCCCTAAGTATTTATTGATCATGCATTGGGGAATAGCATCAACAGATATCTATGAAGTATCCAACTTAAAGGGATGATTTTCATAATCTAATAGACCAAGATCGTTTAAATACAATACCTGGCTATTACGGTCATGCTCCAATAAAGTCAAGCAATTAGTCCAACCCCATTTATATCCTTCACGATGGGTCTAAGCAAGGTGATTATCTACATGGTCTAAATCTTCATTATAGACTTCCATCCATACCTTTTTGGGTTGTTTGTGAAATTGAAAGGTTAACCTTTCAACTTGTTGTTGAAGTTTTTGCAAAACACTATCCTCCACCTTCAATTGTATGGACTGGTCGACAATGTATTTGTCCTTACCTTCCAGCTTTATAGACATGTCGACAATAGTTTGACTTTTTGCTTTTAGCTGGGAAATCTGGTTAACTAAGGTTTTCTTGATCCTAATTTCTTCAACAGTTGTTCGACTCGTTCTTTGTTGTCTAGAAGATTGCACAGGTTTGGATTTCTTCAATGTTTCAAGTTCTTCCATCAGCTTGGCATTCTCATCCTCTAAAAAGGAGGAACCTTCATCGGTACCACTAATATAAGGTTGTTTCAAAGTCTCCATCTCATTTCGGAGTTTATGATTTTCCTCGTCCAAGATCTTGGCGATCTCTATAGTTCATCAATCTCACGTTTCAACAAGAAATCTTTTTTCCTATACGCAGAAGCATATTTTTCCAATTTCTTCTCAAAACAATGTCTTGTACTTGGCTTCATAGTCGCAATGCAGTAAAGCTTTGGTTTCACTATGGTCTGCTTGAAAGTCTTCAATTATCTAAAATTATGCAACATTGTTGGTCACAACCCGATTAAGAAGGAATTTGAGATAAGTGTATGCACCCCTTACTTGATCAGAAGAGTCTGAGTCGAGCAAGTCTGTTAATTCTTCATCTTTTAAGTCCAAGTGACCAACTTTTAACGGATTATTACAGCATTTGAGTAGGTCATAACCATTACAAGAATTTATTCCATCTTGGCAATGAAGTAGAAAGATACATCAGTAATTGTTCAACAATAAAAGGAGACAGTGAAATAGCTAGGCATAAAAAAAATGACAAGTTAGTTAAAGAAAAAGTTATTTCATTTATAGATGTAGCATTACAAAAAGATACACCAGAACAAGACAAAAAGAAGATAAAAGAATGGTGCAAAATACAAAGACTAAAAGATAAACAAGTCTACACCTTCTTCTTATCCTTCTTTACCTCGTGGTTTATCTCCTGGTTGATAAAAAAGGAAGTTGAGTCAGTAGGAGCATTGTCTTGTTTGGCTGGAGGGACAATTGTCTCAATTCTAGAGAGGATTCCCCCGAACCTGCATAATTATCAATATTATCATCAAAGTTGGGAAGGGGAGTTTGGACCGTGCCTTAGAAATATCTCTGAATCTTCAGTAGTGCTAACTTCCCTCAAAGCTATCGACCAACCATCCTTGATGAATTTCCTCTTAGCATACACTATTTGGGAAGAAGTAGCAGAGATGGAATTATCCTAGCCCTTGTTAAATGATGCTTCTTTGGTTTTTTTTCTTTTGGCCTTCTTAACAGAAAGGTCAATAAATAGTTTGACTACCTTCTCTTAAGTAACCTTTGCCCTGCGTTCAACTTGAGCAGAGACCAAGGTAGCTATAGATAGAGCCTCATCATTTTTTTGTCGCACTTCTTCGGTAGCCTTGATCTTTTTCTCCCAAGTCTTCTTCTTTATCTCCAAAGCTTGTCTAGACTCCTCCAAAGATTTCTTAAGACCTTCAAAGTCCTCCTTTACTTCTCCCGAAGAAGAACGTAGATGATTGTCCTTCTCTAATATTTGGTTGTAATCCACTATGAACATTAAGAAAAGAAACAAGTCAGTATAAATCAAGGAAGGCATGAACAATATCTGACCAACTTCAAATATGAAAACCTACCAAGGCTAAACTTTGAGTAGCCCTCTCCGATAGTTTTTGATCGGGATATGAAAGCAACAGCAGCTCTATGGTTTGGGATGGTAACATCCTTGATTAAATTTCCTAGCCAAGCTAGGACTAAATTCTATAAATGAGCCATCAATAAATAGGACCTTACCAACCAATCCCGATTGATCGCCATCAATAACCTTCTCAACCTGCTTATCAGTAGGATCTATTCTTATTCTCTTAAGAGAAGATTCATCACCTTTACTGGTTGGGGGCTTCTTGTCAACCTCAACCTTTTTTTTTTGGGCATTAATATCAACTAATTTCTTGGCACCATCAGCAGAGTCTTTTTCTAGAAGATTAGGAATTTTTATTTTTCCCATACTGACATAAATGGGAAGATTATAGTCAAAAGAAGAAGAAGTGCCACTAGTAGTAACTTCAACACCAGCACCAACAGACACAGTGGTAGAGGAATTAAACACTCGATCCTTCTCGAAATCAATTACAATTCAAGACACAACAGTTGTTGGCCGAGATATAAAAGAGGTTATGGAACTTTTATACTCTAACAATACAATAGTTGATCGTGAATGATCTTCTCTTATCCTTTTATTAAGACCCCACAAGATTTTGAGTTATTCCAAATTTACTTTACTCGGTTTGGGGCACTTTCTCTTACGTTCTTCTGTAACAAAGCAATAAGCAGTAGCAGTTAGCATACATCAGAAAAGAAATCAGTAAAGAAAGGCGAGTATTGAAATAATAACCTATCCCATTCCCGGATTGAGGGCATCTGGGACTATGATAGGCCACTCCATTCCCGAGTGGAGCATGTTTCCAATTCTTAACTATAAAATTATGATCTCAATAATCCTTATTAGAATTAGGCAAATTCAATATTAAAGCCCTACTAGCTTGTCTGGTTTTCAACTAATATGTGATATCCCCTACAATGGACCATTTATAGAAAAACATGATCTCTGGAATCCCAATATGGGTTCCATAGATTTCATTCAATCTATTCACACCATTAACAACCTTCCAGGTGTTGGGGGCTACTCTTGATATAACGATGTCAAAATATTGGCAGAAATGAAGAAAATAAGGATATGGTGGAAATGTGAAACCACACTCAGCTATAAATAAGGTTGGGATCCAATGACCCTCAACTAGAGAATATACATCCATAGGGTCATGGCGTATTTATAAATTAACCCAAGATGGGATTTTTCTTTCTTCCTAAAGTTCCTCTAGAGAACCATCATCAACTATGTGAACCATTGCTCAGAAAGAAAGAAAATGAAGAAAAATAGAGAGAAAGAAATAATTCTTATAGAAGATTGAGGATTCAACAAGAACTGTGGAAGGAAAGGAAATATGACGACAAATGATTACAAAAAAGATCAGAAATATCTTCTACAGTTCAAAGATTTTGGGTAAGGCAAAATCTGAAAAGCCTCCTGCCTTTTATAACATGTCTCGAAAACAGCAACAATAATGATTAAACATACTAACGATTGACGTTCTTATGGCAGACCGTTTTAAAAAAGAAAAATACCCATTTACCCTTTGGCGGTTCGCTAATTTTTAAATTATTTACAAATATTCCATTGTAAAATCAAAAATGAAAAAATTATACAAGTCCCACACGTTGGGAACTGTTGACCCATTTCGAAGAAAATATACTCCATCCTTTTAGTAAAAGAATTAAGAATGAAATATCAGGGGCTTCTATTGATACCAAAAATTATCCACCTACGTAGACCAATCAGATGTGAACACTTATCCTCTAACGTGGCTAAAATTCTGATCAACATATAGAAGCTCGACACGCAGGCCGACCAACATAAAGAATGCTAACAATCAAGACCAATGAAGCATCACCATACCAAGGGTCTTACTACACGTGGTTAATGCAACCAATTATAACATTCATTATGTACGGGTGTAAATGCTTAAATGTATAAAGGCATTCCATTCCTTGACATTCCAACCCTTAACCTTCGAGTCACTATAAATACATTGTATCCCTTTCATCAACGGCAAGATAGAACAAATCCTAGAATATTCTTATATAAAAGAATACCTAGTTTTTTGTGATCTTTGAAATTAATACCATAGCAGTGGATGTAGGCTTCCTTGCATAGCTGAACCACTTTAAGATCTTGTGTCACTCTTTTAACTATTTCATAGGAAATTCTATATTTTATCTATGATTCTAAAACTGGACCAAGTCCATTTTTTGACATCAACACCAACTAACAATAATATTTTCACAAACCTTATGATATGTGATGCGCAACTCTAGACATACTGAAAACATGTTTGTTGTTCTTTCAACATGCTTTTATACAACTGAAAAAACTTCAAGATAGTTTAAGGACAAAGTGATTGGACCCAAAAACAATTCTGGATTTTCCCTCGGGGATTGCATATGGCACTGTCTTATTCCCTATAATAAGATGAAACTCGATCAATTTTATTATTGTGTAATTCACTTGATTATGTATATTATATGTACATATAGTATTTTTAGAATGTAGACGAAGGAGAACCTGTTGACGATATCAACATATGGTAAGTCACTCGGGCTCTAAATAATAATCCTTTCAATATTAAATATGGATAATTAGAAAGAGGGGTATATATATAGACTAAATGAACCACCATTTGGTTAAAGTTATTTAAATATTGTTTTGTATTAAAAATAATTAATGTTCTTGCAAATTTAAATTACGTTCATTAATTTTTAATATATGTTTAATTGGTAGCAATGCTTGAAAGACGACTGAATGAGCTACTGGAAGAGAAGAAAAATGATCTGAAAGTGAGGAATAAGATTTTTATGGATGTTGTAGGACAATGGGGCATGGCTATAAAGGCAGTAGGTATTAGGCCAGCACCTCAACGACCCAAACCGAGTAGGAAATAATACATCTTTATTATTATATGATTGAAAACAATACTTATTGTGTATAAAGAGATATTTTGCTAATTACACATATATTTTACCTTAAACTATATTTATTTTGTTTCTATATATGTATGCGAGGAAGTGTTTGGTAGGATACATGTATCGAGGCATTCTTCCCTTAGGATATATCGTATATATTTTAATATTTTTCTAGAGGGAAATTTATCGTTTTCAAGTTAATCATTTATAGTGTTGTGTGTAATACCCCACATTTTTGATGATTTAAATAATTAAGGGATTTTTATTATAGCGGGATTAATTAAATTTAAATGTGAAGAATTAAATTGTTAATTAATCCGGATCGAATAAAATTAAATATTAACTAGCGTGCTAAGGGTTAACACTTATTAGTTTAATATTACTATGCGAGATGTAATATGGAACTGTACACTTTGATAAATTATCAAGAGATAATAATACGACAGTTTAGTAAATTAAGTCAGACGGGCGTGTGAGTCGTGTCGGGACTAAATTGGTGGAATAAATATATCAATTATTTTTAATAACTCGTATAATGATTTCGAGTGTACCGTTGAGTCCGAAAGAGTGGAAATAGTATACTCGGGTGTTTAGTTTGGGTCCCAGAGCAATTTTAGGCCTAACCGGCACCCCAAAAGGGCATTATGGTAAATTGGATTTTTAGGCCTAATTAATGGACGAAAATTAGGACTTAATTTATGAGCCAAAACAATTGCATTAGGGTTAGAAAGCTGGAGAAAGTAATAATGGCCATAGGAAGTGTGAGGGAAAGCTTTTGCCAAGAGAAGAGGGCTAAATCGACATCACCTTGCACAACCACCACCACCACCATGTAGATCGGGACGAGGGGAACACACCCATACCAACAACATCCAGAAATCAGACTACTCACTCAAGGCAAGTGTTTATAACTTGCTGTATTTTGGTATTGATTTGATTTATGTTAGTGTAGGATTTTTAGGATTATATTATAGGTTATAAAAATGGTGAAATTGAGGAATTTGAATGTGTAAATAAATTCTGTGATTTATTAGATTGAAACCCTTAATGGATGTAGACTGGAAATCACGTTTTAATTAATTTATATTTAGAAAAAATCTGGAAATTATGGCTTGTTGAACATGTATTGGAAGAACTAGGGTTTTGATAAATTTAAATTGGGGATTTCACGTTTTATGAATGATACGTAATGAATTGATGATTCTAGGATGTTAGAATTCATCTGTTATTGATGGGGTTCGATGTAGGACTGTTTATTTGGAGTTTGGAGTGTTGAATGAGAAGATTTGAGGTTAAAAATGGTGGAAAACGTTGGAAAATCTGGGCAGGGGACGAACAGCGAATTCTCGCACGAAGTCGCTCGAAGTCGTTTGAGCGAGATTGCAATCTCGCGCGAAGTCATTCGAGCGACATGTGGAAGTCGTTCAAATGACTTGCCATCTCGTTCGAGAGACAGAGTGAAGTTTTTATAATTTCTTTTAGGGCCCAGTTTTAAGTTTATTAGTTCCGAAATGAGAAAAATATTTATAATAATAGACTTAAGTAAGGCAGAATTTCGAAAGAAGTATGAGAAGCTAAATACTTTAATGAATTAGGTGCAAAGAGGATATGTCGTGGAGATTATGAGAGGGATAATAATCCTAATAACTATTACAGAATGTTGAAATTTAAAATGCGTAAGAGAAACATATATGTAGGTGAGGAGAAATACCTATTTCTTATAATAGGACGTGTGTATGCCTATTATGTATTATTACTATTAAAGGCACCAATGGGTGATAACCCGGGGGTGTGAGAATCTTATTATTATAAGTGTACTAATGGGTGATAACCCGGGGGTACAAAAATGTATTGTAAGTGTACTAATGGGTGATAACCCGGGGGTACATGATTATTTAAATAAGTGTACTAAAGGTGATAACCCGGGGGTACAGTATGTTGATTAGGTTCACTAATGGGATATAGCCCGGGGGTGTAGTATCATGTTATATATATATATATATAAGGCAGATGTGACTATATGTATATATGTATGAGAGTTGTGAATCAATCTAATGTGTATAACAATGAATGTGAGTATGAAAACTTGTTAAGATAATTTTAATCGTATAGTCGAATTATTATGAAAATGGAAAATGTATTAATTAGCTTTTCGTCATAGGCTAATTGAATAACGTATTGTATGGGCGATACGGGTTGACTAATAGTGAGGGTAAATACTATCAGGATGGATTCAGACTAGTTATATTGGGAGGTATAGCTAAGGAGAAAATTTAGAAACGCGTTAGGCGTGCACAATAGAAGAGGGGTGAGAATCTCAAGAGAGAGTTCGAACTAACATGTACTTGATACTTGCTTTACTGCAAATTTTAAATACTTTCTTAAATAAATATTTTTACACATCGGGCTCTGACCCGTTTCTTGCATCTTCTCTCTATCTTGTTGTATATATGTATTATATCAGGTGCTCAGCCACAAGGACATCACGCTTAGAGTTTCGGATTGCGTGGCATGCTGTAGCTGTTGTGGGAGCTACAGGACTTTGTTTAGACGCTTCGATTATTTCATTCCTATCAATTATGACATTTTCATTAGGACATGTGTCGCCCCTTATTTAGATAGTTTCAGAGATTATATTACTCTATTTCTCATTCATGTTCGTTTGGATTGATGGCTACTATTGTTTTGGTTTAGAGTTTTGAACTGGGATGTTTTATCCAATCTTATTTATTTCAGCATGCGATTCTGATTCAGTATTTGTATTAATTAATTGTGCGTGGATGTTTTACATTAAATAACTTGGTTTGGTAAATAAATGGTTTTTTTATTAATAAGAAAAATGTTTTGACACTTAGCTTAATTATATTAGGTGATTAAATTAGTTATTGTGTTTTCGACAGTGATGCTAAGAATGAACCAACCGAACATTTTGTTTTAAATTTTATAAAGGACTGATCACCCGATATTTAATTGGGCAGGGTGTCACATGTGGTATCAGAGCATCAGGTTCTAGTGTCCATTAGGATCTGTACGGCTTACTATGTTTTCAGCTTTGCGTCCTTTGATATAGAGCCCTATTTTTAGGACTGTTGTGATCTTATATTTTGCGGTTACGTCTTCCGCTATTTGAGATTTTGAAATAACTGTGAATTAATAATATTCTTTCTCATCTCAGATGCCTCCTCGAGGTGCACCAAGAGACCGACAGGCCCAGCCAGAACAGACGGCCATACAGGCTCAGGGGACAATGAACGCAACAGAAGTTGCCGCGATAGTTGCACAAGCGGTAAATGCAGCCTTAGCGGTGGTGCAGCAGGCCCCACCCCAGGTTCAGGCAGTGGCACCAGTTCCAGTGCATCCATTTCCCACTGCGTGGGAGAGAGTTAGAGAGTCCTTTCAGAGGGCTTGTCCCCCAGAGTTTTTGGGCAGTTCTGATGTGGTTTCCGCGAGTCAGTGGAAGAAGGACATAGAGCGGCATCTTCGCATGTATGAGTGCACAGAGGTTCAAAGGAAAATTTTGGCTACCTTCAAGCTGAGAGGGGCAGCCTTACAGTGGTGGGAGTCCACTACTACTACCGAGGAGCGAGATTTGATGACTATCATTGATTTCTGTGTGCGGTTTGACCGCAAGTATTTTCCTTCCGCCATCAAGACTGAAATGATACGGAAACTTTTAGACCTCACCCAGGAAGGGAAGACCGTTGCGGAATACGAGGAAGAGTTCACACAATTGATAAACATGCTACCGGAGGAGGTGCCTACTAAAGAAAAGCGCATTCAGATGTTCATGGATGGATTGACTTGGAAGATACGACAGCATTTATTGGGTAACCTTTCCCTACACTCATATACCGACGTTCTGAATGCAGCCTTATTGCATTGTCAGGACAATCGCTTTCATGCTAAGGGAAGCAAGTGAGGGGGAGATCCCAACCAGTTGGGGAAGACAGCTGTGGAGTACCAGTTGAGCAGAGTCAGAGGCAAGGTTCCTAACATGGGGAGTCTGCTAAGAGGTTTCATTCTGGAGGGTTCAGGCATGGTCATGGGGGTTGGAGACAGGGCCACCAAGGCCAGCCACAGGGCCAGCAACAGGGCCAGCCACAAAATCAGCAGCAGGGTCAAGAGAAGGGAGGACAACAGGGCCAGTAGGGCCAAGGTAGAGGTGGTAACGGCCAACTGGGCCAAGGCTACCAGGGGCAGAGAGGAGGAAACTTCATTGGGAAATGTTACACTTATGGCAAGACTGGCCATAAGAAACAGGAGTGCCCGAATAAGGACAGAGTTCCTCGATAACAGGGTGCTCACTTGGAGCCCCAGAGACCCATTTTTCCCGTCGCCCTACCAGCGCCGGCTCCAGTTCCATCTTTACCCGCAGTTCCGATGTAGCAGGGATATTTGCAGTATGGACGTGTCGATAACGTCCACTAGGCCGCAGTTCCGTAGGCACCACCCGTAGTGGAGGGTAAGTTTTCTATCCATGGTACTTTGGGTCGCATCTTATTTTACACGGGGGCATCACACTCTTTTATAAACACTAGCTTTACAAAGGCCACTGGGTTGTTAAGCACGACAGAGAGTACACTGACTTGTGTAGACTCACCACTGGGTAATGGATCATTGATTTTCTTTATATGCCGGGGAGTAGGCATAGAGATTGGCAGTTTAATCTTACCGATTGATATGCTAGTATTAGATATGTTCGAGTACGACGCCATTATTGGTATGGATTGGTTAGTCGAGTATAGGGCCATGATTGATTGCTTCAGTAGGAGTATTGTGTTCGCCATTTCGGGCCAGGAGATGTTCTTAGTGGCGATGCCTCGCTCGGAGGGAGGGTCGTCCACCCACTTGTTTTATATAGAGGATGAGACCTCTGCAGTCGTGGTTCCACTCGATTCGATTCCGGTCATCTGCGAGTTTGCTGATGTATTTTAAGATACACCGGGGTTGCCTCCGAGTAGGGAGATCAATTTTGTGATAGAATTAGCACCAAGCACTCGCCCGATAGCACGTGCATCTTACCGTATAGCTCCGGCAGAGATGCGGGAGCTACGGGATCAGATAGAACAGTTATTGGGACAGGGCTTCATCCGTAGGAGTACCTCGCCTTGAGGTGCCCCAGTCCTGTTTGTAAAGAAAATGGATGGCTCCCTACGGCTTTTTATTGATTATCGGGAGCTTAACAAAGTCATGATACGGAATAAGTATCCGTTTCCTCGGATCGATGACTTGTTTGATCAGCTGAGAGGAGCGGCCCACTTCTCGAAGATAGATTTGAGATTCGGGTACCATCAGCTACGCATCAGGGAGCAGGACGTGGCCAAGACTGCTTTTCTAACGAGGTATGGATCATACGAATTCAGGGTTATGCCATTTGGGCTAACCAAAGCCCCAGCAGTATTTATGGACTTAATGAACAGAGTATTCAGAGAGTTCCTAGATCAGTTTGTCATTGTCTTCATTTATGATTCCCTGATTTATTCCCTCACTGAAGAAGAACATGTCGAGCATTTACGTATGGTTCTACAGACCCTACGAGAGCATGAGTTGTATGCCAAATACGAGAAGTGTGAGTTTTGGCAGCGGGAGGTACAGTTTTTAGGACACATTATATCAGAAAAAGGGATATCTGTAGACCCTAGTAAGGTGTCAGTGGTGAGGGAGTGGGGACAACCCACGACACCGACGGAGGTACGAAGTTTTTTGGGATTAGTCGGATATTACAGATGGTTTATTCGGGGACTCTCGAAGATTGCGGGTCCTATAACAAATTTGACTCGTAAGGGTGTTCCGTTTGTTTGGGACGATGCATGCCAGTTGGTATTTGATGAGCTGAAGGACAGGTTAACTTCAGCACCCGTTCTAGTACTTCCCAGAGCGGGAGTAGAATACCTGGTTTATACTGACGCATCATTACAGGGGCTTGGGGGAGTACTCTAGCAAAGGAGAAGGCCATAGGTTTTGCTTCCCGAAAGCTTAAGCGTCATGAAAAGAATTAACCCACCCACGACTTAGAGCTGGCAGCAGTTGTGCTTGCGCTTCGAATTTGAAGGCATTAATTATTGGGAGAACAGTTTCGCTTATTTACAGACCACAAGTCACTACAGTACTTGTTCACACACAAGGAGTTAAATATGCGTCAACGCTGGTGTCTTGAGTTTGTAAAAGATTATCAGTTTGAAATACACTATCACCCGGGGAAGGATAATGTAATTACTGATGCATTGAGCCGCAGGCCGGTCGATGAGACGGTCGAGGTGTGGAAAGTAAAATGGAAGGAATTGGGGCATCAGGATGCTGTGGCCCTATCATTCATGTCTGCGATGACAGTTACACCTCAAATCATTACGCAAATAGTACAGGCACAGGCAGCAGATTCGTTCTGTCAAGATCAGATTAGGTAGCTTTTAGCCGGGGGATTCGAGTCTTATTCAGTAAGTTCTGAGGGTGGTTTGCGCTTCAATGGGAGGCTCATTATTCCAGAGGGGGAGGACCTTCGATATGCAGTAATGACAGAGTCGCATGGGTCCCGTTTTGCGGTACATCCCGATGGGGACAAAATATACCAGGATATGAGGCGGCAGTATTGGTGGAGCGAGATGAAAAGGATATCGCAGAGTTTGTATCTAAGTGTACCACTTGTTAGCTAGTGAAAGTGGACCATCGGAGACCACCAGTTTACTTCAGCCGTTGGAGATTCCTACCTGGAAATGGGAAGGAACCATGTATTTTATCACCGGGTTGCCCACTTAGTAGAGGGGGCATGATTCTATATGGGTTATTATAGATTGGTTGACGAAGGTAGCCCACTTCTTGTCCGTTAGGACAGACTACACAGCGGGACAGTATGCTCAGCTATTTATTGCAGAGATAGTGAGACTACACGGTGTACCTCTTAACATCGTGTCAGATAGAGACAAGACATTTGTATCTCATTTTTTGGAAAGCTTCCAGGAAGCTATGGGTACCGAGTTGCGGTTGAGTACAGCTTACCACCCGCAGACCGATGGGCAGACTGAACGCACTAACCAGATGCTCGAGGACATGTTATGCATGTGTATCCTTGATTTTGGGGGAGGTTGGGAGCAGTATCTTCCACTGGTAGAGTTTTCTTATAACAACTCCTATCAGTTTACGATTGGCATGGCCCCGCTCGAAGCATTATATGGCAGACCTTGTCATTCCCCAATTTGTTGGCTAGAGGTGGGAGACAACAAGCTACTCGGGACAGAAGTAATTTAGGAGACGTCGAGCAGGATCGAGATGATTCGAAATCGCATACGGGTAGCCCAGGACAGACAGAAAAGCTACGCCGATGCAAAAAGGTTCTTCCGTGAGTTCGCAGTGGGGGACCAGGTTTTGTTGAGAGTATCTCCGATGAAGGGGTAATGATATTTGGGAAGAAAGGGAAGTTGGCTCCGAGATATGTGGGACCATTTCCTATTATAGAGAGGGTCGGACCAGTGGCATACATATTGGGATTACCGGAGCACTTGCATCGTATCCATGATGTGTTCCACATTTCGTCACTGACGCGATACCTTCGAGATGAGTTGGCACACACTCACATTGCAATTGAGGAGATTGAACTACATCCAGATAGTTCATATGAGGAGAGACCGGTAGCTATTCTAGATTATAGTGAGAGGAGGCTAAGGTCAATGATAGTTCCACTTGTTTGGGTGCAGTGGAAACATCACAATGTGGAGGAGTCTACTTGGGAGCGTGTGGAGGATATGCGTGAGAAATATCAAGATTTATTCATACCAGGTATGCCATATTTCTTTTCCGAATTTTTGGATAAAATTCCTTTATTAGGGGGGAAGTATGTAATACCCCACATTTTTTATGATTTAAATAATTAAGGGATTTTTATTACAGCGGGATTAATTAAATTTAAATGTGAAGAATTAAATTGTTAATTAATCCGGATCGAATAAAATTAAATATTAACTAGCGTGCTAAGGGTTAATACTTATTAGTTTAATATTACTATGCGAGATGTAATATGGAACTATACACTTTGATAAATTGTCAAGAGATAATAATACGACAGTTTAGTGAATTAAGTCAGACGCGCGTGTGAGTCGTGTCGGGAATAAATTGGTGGGATAAATATATCAATTATTTTTAATAACTCGTATGATGATTTTGAGTGTACCGTTGAGTCCGGAAGAGTCGAAATAGTCGAAATAGTCGAAATAGTATACTCGGGTGTTTAGTTTGGGTCCCGGGGTAATTTTATGCCTAACCGGCACCCCAAAAGGGCATTATGGTAAATTGGATTTTTAGGCCTAATTAATGGACGACAATTAGGACTTAATTAATCAGCCAAAACAATTGCATTAGGGTTAGAAATCCATAGAAAGTAAGAACGGCCATAGGAAGTGTGAGGGAGAGCTTTTGCCAAGAGAAGATGGCTAAATCGACATCACCTTGCACAACCACCACCACCGTGTATATCGAGACGAGGGGAACACACCCATACCAACAATATCCATAAATCAGATTACTCACTCAAGGCAAGTGTTTATAACTTGTTGTATTTCGGTATTGATTTGATTCATGTTAGTGTAGAATTTTTAGGATTATATTATAGGTTATAAAAATGGTAAAATTGAGGAATTTGAATGTGTAAATAAATTCTGTGATTTGTTAGATTGAAACCCTTAATGGATGTAGACTGGAAATCATGTTTTAAGGAATTTATATGTAGAACAAATCTGAAAATTATGGCTTGTTGAACATGTATTGGAAGAACTAGGGTTTTGATAAATTTAAATTGGGTATTTCACATTTTATGAATGATACGTAATAAATTGATGATTCGAGGATGTTAGAATTCATCTATAATTGATGGGGTTTGATGTAGGACTGTTTATTTGGAGTTTGGAGTGTTGAATGAGAAGATTTGAGGTTAAAAATGGTGGAAAATGTTGGAAAATCTGGGCAGGGGACGAACAGCGAATTCTCGCGCGAAGTCGCTCGAGCGAGATTGCAATCTCGCCCGAAGTCATTCGAGCGACATGTGGCAGTCGTTCAAATGACTTTCCATCTCGTTCGAGAGACAGAGTGAAGTTTTTATAATTTCTTTTAGGGCCCAGTTTTAAGTTTATTAGTTCAGAAATGAGAAAAATATTTATAATACTAAACTTAAGTAAGGCAGAATTTCGAAAGAAGTATGAGAAGCTAAATACTTTAATGAATTAGGTGCAAAGAGGATATGTCATGGAGATTATGAGAGGGATAATAATCCTAATAACTATTATGGAATGTTGAAATTTAAAATGCGTAAGAGAAGCATATATGTAGGTGAGGAGAAATACCTATTTCTTATAATAGGACGTGTGTATGCCTATTATGTATTATTACTATTAACGGCACCAATGGGTGATAACCCGGGGGTGTGAGAATCTTATTATTATAAGTGTACTAATGGGTGATAACCTGGGGGTACAAAAATGTATTGTAAGTGTACTAATGGGTGATAACCCGGGGGTACAAGATTATTTAAATAAGTGTACTAAAGGGTGATAACCTGGGGGTACAGTATGTTAATTAGGTGCACTAATGGGATATTGCTCGGGGGTGTAGTATCATGTTATATATATATATATATATATATATATATATATATATATATATATATATATGGCAGATTTGACTATATGTATATATATATGAGAGTTGTGAATCAATCTAATATGTATAATAATGAATGTGACTATGAAAACTTGTTAAGAAAATTTTAATCGTATACTCGAATTATTATGAAAATGGAAAATGTATTAATTAGCTTTTCGTCATAGGCTAATTGGATAACGTATTGTATGGGCGATACAGGTTGACTAATAGTGAGGGTAAATACTATTAGGATGGATTCAGACTAGTTATATTGGGAGGTATAGCTAAGGAGAAAATTTAGATACGCGTTAGGCGTGCACAATACAAGAGGGGTGAGAATCTCAAGAGAGAGTTCGAACTAACATGTACTTGATACTTGATTTACTGCAAATTTTAAATACTTGCTTATATAAATATTTTTACACATCGGGCTCTGACTCGTTTCTTGCATCTTCTCTCTCTCTCTTGCTGTATATATGTATTATATCAGGTGCTCAGCCACAGGGACATCAGGCTTAGAGTTTTGGATTGCGTGGCATGCTGTAGCTATTGTAGGAGCTGCAGGACTTTGTTTAGACGCTTCGATTATTTCAGTCCTATCCATTATGACATTTTCATTAGGGCATGTGTCGCCCCTTCTTTAGACAGTTTCAGAGATTATATTACTCTATTTCTCGTTCATGTTCATTTAAATTGATGGCTACTATTGTTTTGGTTTTGAGTTTTGAGTTTTGAACTCGGATGTTTTATCCAGTCTTATTTATTTCAGCATGCGATTCTGATTCAGTATTTGTATTAATTAATTGTGTGTGGATGTTTTACATTAAATAACTTGGTTTGGTAAATAAATAGTTTTTTTTATTAATAAGAAAAATGTTTTGACACTTAGCTTAATTAATAGGTGATTAAATAAGTTATTGCGTTTTCGACAGTGATGCTAAGAATGAACCAACCGAACATTCTGTTTTAAATTTTATAAAGGACTAATCACCCGATATTTAATTGGGCGGGGTGTCACATTGTGGTTATTGTTGTAGTTGTTTTGAGTTAATTTTTATGTGTAAACAAGCTAGTTTTCATGAATAAACAAAGGAGACTCTACCGATTTTATAAAAAATATTAAATATTTTTAAAGATAATTAATTTGAAGATATACAAATTTGATAATATGTTTATAGATTATCATCTATAAGAACTATTAATAAAATTGTTCTTTATTTAAGTGAATTGATGCTAAATAAATCTTATTATGGATGGTAACCTTTTATGGACTAGACAAATCATTAAAATCTTTTTGTTGGAGGTCGTTTACTTAAAGATCTTGAGTTTACTTTGCTGACATCATTTTATATTAGGAGCATATAGGTTTTATTTATTTTTCCTAATGAGACGAGTGAAATATTTGAAAAACTTGTTATTACCATTAATGTTTTGATTAAAACAACTTTGATTCAGATTGGTGAACACGATGTTGGAATTATTGATTGTGTAGAGAGACTTTACTTGGGTGAACTCTAATTATATTTGAATGGAAAATTATATGTTATATATATTAAAATGGTTGCCAAAGATATTGTATATTATTCTTAAGAGGTTTTGTTTATGATTATATAGAATATATACTGAAATGGATGTAATTCTAGTTTTGGCGCCAAAATTCTTAAAGAGAGATTCCTTTTCATCTCAAAAGGATCCTATAAACAATGATCTTTTGAGACAACTTAGTTCCCATCTCAACAAATTCTTTTGGGACTGATGCTATCATATGAAAATAATTATTAAAGAAGGCTTCCTTGTCATCTCAAAATGATCCAATAAATGATGACCTTTTTGAGACCATATAGTACCCGTCTCAAAAAGTATTTAAAAAGGAGTTTAATAAGACATCCTAGCCGTCCCATATACCGTCCCAAAAATTATTTGGGATGGCTAGAGTAGCTATTAAGATGACTGGAGCACCGTCTCAAAAAGCAATTTTTTTTTAGTGAATGCCAATATGAACATTAACAATCATGTTGAAATGATATATTTGAAATATGAAGTCTTAGCTTGCAAATATATTATATCTAGAGAAATATAAAAAGTAGACAAATCAAACACAATGGATTATTACGTGATTCAGTTGGAAAGACAACCTACATCTATAGAGAAGATTAGACTTGATAAATTTCACTATCTTTTATATGTTTAGTACAGATAGTTGTAGTGTAATAATGTATGAAGAGTAATTTTCTCTCACATTTTCCCTAAATAAATAAACTAGAAAAATAAATCACGGATTATGTTAAGTCTGCACTAGAGGAATTAGTTGTTGAGGTCTTTACATTGAATTTGGAGCATCACTATGAAGAACTATAACGTAATGCTTGAGGTGATCTTGAACATGATAGAATTGGGGTTGTATCTCTAAGTGGCAGATGCCACATACATGACCGAGTGGTTCTTTTGAGTAGCTAGTAAATGTTATTTAGATAAAAAAATCATTTTAATAAAATAACACATTTACTTTTCTCTATTTTTTGCTATTAATTACATATATCACATTTGAGTTTGGAATAAATATTGTATATGTTGGGTTTGGTTTGAAGAAGGAGGAAAATGAGAGGTGCATTGGGAGTAGTACCGATAAAATTAACCCAGATTATCAACACTGTCCATTTAAACCCATTCTCCAAAATATAGGGCCCATATTATGTAATCCACACGTCAAATTTGGGCTCGAAACAACAAATTTGTGGGCTAAATCTGGGTAAGCCATTTTTATGCCTAAAAGTTTAAAAACTAAAACCTAGTGTCAGTTTCTCTCACATGCAAGGCTGCACCCATCTCACATAGGTTCTCTCTCTCTCCCTCTCCTATTTTCTTCTCTCTTTTCTTTCTCATCTTCTACACGCTCCTCGTCAACTTCTTCATTTCTGACCATTTCTGGCAACCTTCAAATGGTTCCACATTTTTCTTATTAACTGGGTGGCCAGCCCAAACCCAACCCACCTCATTATGCAACCCATATTTGGCCCGCCCATTCTCATCCTAACCCGCTTAATTGTCGGTGCTAGTTGGGAGAATAAGGGAGGCGGCACTGGTGGTTTTTGCTAAACATTGTGGAGCAGTGAGACATCTTATTATATATACGTATGTAGTAGGAACTCTTAACACCCTCCAAACCCCAAATCTGAATTTTCCAGAATTTAGAGATTTTTTAATTGCACTAATACAGGTGTTTATATCTTGGATTCCCACATTTTCCACATCGTCCATGTCTAAAATAAACTAACGCGCCAAAACAGATTTCTTTTATATTTCAAACTCTCTCCCTTCTTTAACTACCCCATCCACGTTCCTCTTCTAATAAGTAGGTTCCCCCACATCTCTACCCCTCTTTGACAACCACTTTGCACCACATTTGTATTTCCCCTCTTCATCTCCTTCAAGAGTGTAATCCTTTCCCCCTCTTCATCTAGGTATGATAATTTTCTTCTTTCTTTCTTACTTGCTTTCACAGCTTAAAAATAGCTACTAAGATGATATTTGTTATTATAAACTGGAAGTTTATACATTTGGTAGGGAGATGATGTGAGGCTGAAAACTAAGGTTTCATTATGTTAATGATTCTTTTATATAAACTGTGGTGGCTATTGGGTTTACCGGTTTTATCTATTTTATATTGTATATGGGTTGATGAGTCTACTGGGTTTACATTTTCCTACTGTGTTGGTAAGTTATATATACATATATACATATAAACGGTGTGTGTGAGTATGTCAAATAATACGGGGTAGAAAACTCTAACTGTTATGTGAGACTTACTTCATTACATTTATAGGCTTATACGACTTCAAAATGAGTGAACAATATTTTTTTCATCTTCGGCCACAACTCAACGTAACTTATTTCATCTTCAACGGTATAGATCAGACTTAAATATCAGAAAGAAAAAAGTGAAAGAAAAAACAAAGACAAAAGACAATTGAACCCGAGTTAATATTATCATGGAACAATTACACTGGGTACTTATATGTGGTTAGTTTTTTCTTCTTTCTTTTTTTCAACAACACTACCATTCGGTAAACAAATATCAAAAGATAAAAAAGTCTCTTTTTTTAAACTGTAGAAGACGTCCACCGATAACTGGGCAGCCTGCCCCGCTCCCCTTTTTTATTTTTTTATCAAAGGCATTGCAATAGTTTTCATAACTTCCATTGCTTACAAATATATACGTCTATAAAGGATTTAATTCCTTAATTTCAGAACAAATAGAAGATCATAATTTCAAAGGCAAAAGGAGAAGACTGATTGATTCGGTTTGCTGGAAAGGACTAATTGGTGAGGAAATCGAGGTAATAGAGAAATTTGTGATGGCCGACGACATCAATATTGATTCGATTTACATGACTGGTGTTGTGTTGATATCCATATTTGTGTAACTTTACATAGTATCAGATTAATCTTTCGACTCCAAATCTCTCAAATATATTATTGAAAAGCTCAGTACATTGACCAGGCATTGACACTAATTTTTATATGATGACATCATGCTGGCATCAATATGACATCAATTTTTCGGCATTGAATCTCCTATGTCCCTTGATATTCTAAATATTATTCCTAATTCTTTTGAGGTTGTGTTGTTGATCTTAGGAAATATTGTTGGTTTACAAAGTTAATTATTCAAATCTGCTCATGTAGTCGATAGTTGTTCACGATGGTAGTTGATTAATAACATCACATGTTTGTTTCTTTTTGACTTTATTCCATGCAAGCTGAGTTGTGATCTTGGGTTGAGACCCAAGATAAAGATCGAAGCACCTTATATCGTGTCTTTTTTTTAGCATACTAGGAGATGTCCAGGCTAATTTACGCGCCTCTCAACTAATTCCTATTTGTGGTTTGTGGCTTTCGCTGGCCAAGCATTATTTTGACAGTGTCGAGGATCGAACTGGGAACCAAACTCAACCCACCTCCAAAACTGTCCCAGTGATAGCCTTACACCACTTGACCAAGAGGCTAATTCTTTATATCGTCTATTATTTTTTTATTCTAACTTCATTCATTACAGAACATATATATATATATATATATATACCTGTGTTTTTGTACTTTAATGCGATTAAACGTCATAGAAATTGTGTCCTAAAAACATTAGTTTATTCCTAAAAACAAGATAAACATTACACACAATCCATGTTAAGCGTGATAGAAGTTATGTCCTGTCAGCTTCATTTCTCTTGCTACTACATGTGGGTATGAGTTTTTTGTTATAAATTTACGGCTTCTTATGCTTAGCCCATATACAAATTTTCTATTAGACATATATAGTTTGTGCATCTTGGGTTGAGACTCCCACACCTGCTTTTTTAATTTTATACATGTATATAGTTGATAGATCTCTTATAAACTCATAGGTTTTGTTTTAAAGTGGTTTTCTATAACAAAATATACAAAATCCGGTATATATATGCATCTGTATAAGAAATATATATATTTACTACAAAGCACTATGGGTATGGAGTTCTCATAATATAACTTTTGTATGCAAAACACATATATATTGGTATGAAGTTACCATATCGGTTTCCTTTGTCTCAGGTGTGATTTTTTTTCCAAGGGAATTGAATTTGCGTGATCTTTCACAATTTCGAGGGTAGTCGTGTGAAGATATCGTATTTTTCACCTTTCGATTAGTCTTTTTCTTCATGTTAGGGAGATTATATTTATGTTGGTATGAAGTTACCATATATTCCACTGCTAAAAACCATTTGTTATTTGCGAGAAATCTTTTTTATATATACTGAAAATAATTTATATTTTTGTGAATCAATTTTTATTTATTGGAAATTATATTTATATGATGCAAATACTTTTTTACTGTGCATATTTGTGGTGACAATTATTATGCAACACAAATAAATATGAAAGAGGTAACAACCAAGAAAAGACAAATAAAAGTCCAATCACACGACAACGGGAGTACGTGGTTCAGCAAAGAAGTGCCTACGTCCACGGTGGTTCAGTCAGTGTTATTTCTCTATATTCTGAAGAATAAGTACAGAGAGTACAACTTGTCCTTTGCCCCGGACTTAAGGTTTAATTTATACATGTATATGTTGGAGTAGTGGGGGTGATGGGTTCCTTCTTATTAGCCATCTCCCCTACATGGGATCGTGTTCCCTTCCAACTTCTCTTCATGGGATCGTGGGGTAATCGGATGAGTACAAGAGGTGACGGGCCTGGGCTTTGGGCCTGCTAAGGAGGGGCTACTCGTCCAGTTCTTATGGTGCTAAATTCAGGGTACCCACAATTGCCCCTAAATTTGTTGGGCCATTTTTACAGGTCCAATGAATTTAAATAATCAGCTATGATGGTCGATTTCTTTGAAAACAGTGAAGTTGCTTTGGCGGCACCCACTTCGCTATCCGTGCGTTATGATTAGACTTGAAAGCTTGTTGGAATAAGACACATTTTCTCTCCGTCGCTTCAGCTTTTCCAGCAATCTTCTATCTTCTGAGAACTCTTAAGCTTTGTACCTTCTATTTTCGGTCTCCACTCTCGTCGCTTCTTCGCCATTTGACCTGATCTTTTGTCTTGTAAGTCTCTCATCCCCTTTTTCTCGAGTTTATAGTTTTTCTTGTATTTTTCCAATGGAGAAGATTGGAAATAGGTCAATAACTGAGTTTAAAAAATTCTACAGTATTCATGAGTGGGTAGAGATTGAGTGTTGTGCCTCGCCGCCTAGGAACGTTAGGGATATAGAGGATGCACATTGGATTCACGTCATGTTGCTCTCTCAGGGGGGGTCTTACCTTTCCCCCTAATGGTCTGTTTCTGCACTTCTTTAGCTATTTTGGTATTGTGCCTGCACAATGTTCGCCCAACGTATGGAAAATAGTGAACGGCGTGCATAGGATAAATCAATTGTATGGCACAAGGTTAGGGCTTGCCGAGGTCTGCTTTTGTTATTCTTTTTCTCGAACGAGTTCGGGTGTCCTATACCTTAAGGCTAGGAGCCCTGATAGGGTATTGGTAGTAAATTTACCTGATTCCCATAAGGACTACTGGCAAGAAGGTTTTCTTGTTAGGAATTGGCAATTCTCCCCCCAATTTGAAGGGTCGAGGTCTGAGAGGTTCACTGTTCCCTTTTATGGGAAAGAATATATAGGTAGATGTTGTATTATTGTTTCAACCTTTGCTGACTTTGTGATTTTTCTAACCTCTTCTTGCTTTCTCTTTTATAGCGAGGGCAAAGAACTTGGAGCCTGCTCTCAGCGAGGTTCGTATCTCGGAACTGGTGAAAGCTTGGAACATCAGGGAACCTTTGGGTGACGGCGAGCATCCTAGGTCTGCTGCTTTTCTGCTTGAATACAAGAACACAGGCTCCAGCTTCATAGCTCGACCTGTGGATAGTGTTTCGGACTTTGAGTCTTCCGAAGAGATTTCTGCTGAGCCCATCCAATTGGACGAAGAGGAGAGCAGCTCGGAGAGTGAGCTTGCAGGTGTTAGTAATTTGGGTGCAGGCAGTGTTGACAGTAGCAGTTCTTCGAGCACTTCCAGCAGTTCTGCTGAAGAGATGCCTCCCAGGAAGAATTTAATCAGAGATGATGATGATGTGCTTCTTGCCCAGAGGTCCAAGAAATCGAAGACTGCCTCCGGGGCCATAGCTACTGGTTCTCGGCCTTCTTCTCAGGAGCAAGAGAAGAAGAAGAGAGAGGAGGAGCAGGCGAGAGAGAGAGAGAAGAAAAAGGAGGAGGAGAGGAAGAAGGTGGAAGAGAGAAAGAGAAGGGAGAAAGAAAAGGAGGAGGAGAGGAGGATGATGGAACTGAGGACCAAAACTGGTCAAGCCTTGGTCCCAGTATCTGCCTTGCCTGAGGGGGCTTCGGTGGCCACCTCTCCTCAGCTTGCCCCTGCGCTGCTTGAGAGGGCAATCCTCCCTACAGATCGTGAGAGGGCGTCGGGGTCCGATCAACTGGCTTTGCAAGCTAGCCAGAGGCTTGCCTTGGTAAGGTTCCTTTTCTAATTCTAAACTTCTTTTAATCCGTTTTGATGGTTTATTCTTTCTGATCCTTCCCTCGTTTTTTGCAGTTTGTGACTGACTTTGCTGTGCTCTATCGCTCTCGCGACGAGCTGTTGAGAAGGAACAGCGAGCTGGAGCAGCAGAAGTCTACTCTGGTGGCCAGGGGTTCTCAGCTGGAGGCCGATCTGAAGGCTGATGATGCGGCTCGAGCTTCATCTGCCTCGGCCCTTGCTAATTCTGCTCGCGAGAGAGATAATGCTGTCAGGGAGCACGGCGAGCTGAGGAAGTCGTATGATCAGGTATTCTCGAGCAAGCTGGACTTTGCGGAGAAGAACAGGGTTCTTGCCGAGCAGCTGGAGGCGGAGAAAGCCCAGGCAGCCACTCTTAAAGAAGATTCATACAATTCTGGTTGGTCTGCTGCGTATGAGGACGCCGAGGTTCAGATAGGCTATATTAGCCGTCTGAACTTCAAGAAAGGGTGGAACAAGGACCTCGTGGCCGCTGGGGTGGATGTTGCATCCCCACTCTTTGACGAGCATGATCCAGGGCCAAAGCGAGTCGTGGATGAGGACCCAGCCCCAACTGCT
Source organism: Sambucus nigra (assembly GCA_949130495.1). Taxonomy (NCBI): domain Eukaryota; kingdom Viridiplantae; phylum Streptophyta; class Magnoliopsida; order Dipsacales; family Adoxaceae; genus Sambucus; species Sambucus nigra. The sequence continues at coordinate 259,931,352 of OX422217.1, read as the reverse complement.
GACGGCACCAATCCTGTTTCTCGGGCGACTCCTTCTGATGCTTCCTTGGTCGAGGAGGCAGTGGACACCCCTGCAGAGGGTAATGCCCCTGCTGATGCTGATAAGGACAAGGATCCATCCACCGAGGTTGCTAAGTGATAGGGCTTCTTTGTAACTTTTTTCTTTTTTGATCTGATGTAACCTCGCTCATTATCAATGAAAATACTTTATTTTTGTTTATGCTGATCTCTTTCTCTTATCTTTCTTTTACTTGTAGTTGGTTGATGTGGATGACTATATTCCTGTTACCTCCCAATTAGGTAGGACTCTGGGTCCTAATGCAAGCCCTGGAGTTCGCCAGGCCTTTGCTAGGCTTTGCAGGTTTGCTAAGTCAAGGAACCAGAAATATAAGGATCAGTCCGAGCTGGTGGCCAAATTGAAGGACAGGCTCCAGGAAATGGAAGAGATCGGAGCTTCAGTGCAAGAAGAAGTTAGCGAGCTGAGAGCAAAGTTACTGGAGGCCACCGAGATCAACCAAGTCGTGGAGTTTCTTCAGCGGGAGAATGATGACCTGAGGCGGGAGGTCTCGAAGCTTAAGGAGCATTCGCCGAGCACCGCTTCGGCAGTCTTACAAGGCTCTTCCTCGTCGCGGGCTGCTCGGCCTCCCCTCCCGCGTGCTGGTAGGAGTAAACGGGGTAGGAGTAGGGAAGTTGAGGAGCAGCGTGAGAGGGAAATGGAGGAGCTGCGCGGCGATGTCCGGCGAGCTTATGTAACTGCTGCTGGGCTCCAGAGGGACGTCACCCGACTGCGGCATCTATTCAAGAAGGGCCCTCGCCAAGTGTGGACTGATGGCTATGATCAGGGCTGGCTGGATGCTCCCACAAGATTATTAGAGTTCGAGGAGCTTTCCTTCATCAGGGGGTGGTTGAGTGCTCTCAAAGAGCTGCAAGTCCCGAGGAACTCGATATTGTGGTATCGGCACGAGATGTCTCCCTCTACTCTGATGCCCAATCCATTCAGGCGAGATGATCGATGGATTCCCATCGATGCTATTCCCCGGCGATTACTGGAGTTGGACGTAAATGAGGTCGTGGAGGAGTTCGATCCTGCTCCTGATGACGGGAGGGGAGCTAAAGTTGCTGACTACCTTGCTCGGAGGCTTCCACCTTCTTGATATTTTGTTTTTTAATAATTGTAAATGCTTTGGGCGAGCTTTGCCGACTAAACATTACTATTATTGTTTGTAAATATAAAAGATTTAATGGAAAGTTTGAGTTTTGGGCGATTTTTCCGACTAAACGTATTTATCCAATCTTTTTTATATTTTTGCAGCTTCACAATCTTTTTTATCTTGTCATGTGAGTGTCCACCCAGTCCAGTATTAAGAATACCATTGTGCCCTTTCTTTACCTTTTAGGTCGCGTCGTCACACTCCCTTAGGTCTAAGTGGGGCAATTGGTGAGGACACACCTGTTATTGGATGTCTTCATCCGGTCAGGATTTTGTTTAACCAAAGTAGGTTTGATGCCTAAGAACGCTCTGTAGGGCTTCATATATTGCCATGGGCAATGCTAAGAGGTCTGTCGTGCTTCATGACGATGACCTGAGGAGGGGTGTTCCCCTGCTATGTCAACCATTATACATGTGATTTGAAAAGGATGTGCAATAAGATATAATTGTTACTTTTTAGAGAGTGATCAACTGAGAGATTTTCATTGGTGAATAGAGAAATAAACTGTCTTTTCCCATAATGAGTACAATAAAAGATCTAACAATGGAACTCCTAAAAGTAGAATTTCTTGAGATTAGTTGCGTTCCATGCTCGTGGTATCTCTCTGCCCTCCATCGTTTTCAAATGATAGGCACCTTGCAGATCGTCTCTAATTTATGTCATAAGGTCCTTCCCAGTTCGGGCCCAGTTTACCGTCTGATGGCTTCACTGTGTTGCCCAAGACCTTTCTTAGAACATAGTCCCCAACTTCGAATTTCCTCGGATTGACCTTTGTGCTGTAGTGCTTCGCGAGCTGTTGCTGATAGCTCGCTAGTTTTACTAGTGCAAGTTCCCTGCGCTCGTCGGCCAAGTCGAGTTCAGGGAGCAAAGCCTGATCATTCTGACTCTGCTCGACAAGGTCGGATCTCATTGTAGGCAATCCTGCTTCTAATGGGATGACCGCTTCCATACCATATGCTAGTGAGAATGGCGTTTGACCAGTGGCTCGCCTAGGAGTCGTTCTGTACGCCCATAGGACATGTGGTAGCTCGGTTGTCCACGCGCCTTTTGCTCGCTCTAACTGCTTCTTCAACCCAGCGATCACTGTTTTGTTGGATGCCTCAGCTTGTCCATTGCTTTGAGGATAAGCTACCGAGCTGAAGTGGTGCCTGATCCCGTGTTGGTCGCAGAAGTTCTGAAAAGGGCCACTCTCGAACTGTGTTCCATTGTCAGTGATGATGGTTCTGGGGATCCCGAATCGAGTGATTATATTTCTCCATATGAACTTCATCATGTCAGCATCTCGGATGTTCGCCAGTGGTTCTGCCTCGATCCACTTGGTAAAGTAATCAGTTGCGACCAACAGGTATTTGCGATTGCCGGCAGCGGTGGGCAGTGGTCCCACGATGTCCATTCCCCACTGGGCGAAAGGCTAGGGGCTGGTCAGGGATTTTAATTCGCTGGCGGGCTGGTGGACCATGGGGGCGTGAAGCTGGCATTTTAGGCATCTGCGGACATATACTGCGGAGTCCCTTTGCATATATGGCCACCAGTAACCTTCCTTCATTGCTCGGAAGGCTAGAGACCTTCCTCCGACGTGACTCCCGCAGATTCCTTCGTGAAGCTCGTGAAGCACTGTCTTGACATCGCCTGGGTGGACGCATCTAAGGTAGGGGCCGGAGAAAGATCTTTTATACAAGTCGCCTCCCGTGGATAAGTGAAAGCGAGCAGCTTTGACTCTTATCTGGTGGGAAGTCCTCTTATCCTCTGGGAGCATTCCGTTCTTCAAATAGTCTCCTAAGGGATCCATCCAGCTTGGGGCTAGTTCCAATTGGAGTATTTGTTTCACTTTGGTCAGCTTGCAGTTGGGGTAAATGCTCGGGCAGCTAAGGAAATCGATAGGGATTATCCTTTTAAGGCTAGAATCAACTGCCGAGCTCAGGGCTGCCAAGGCGTCAGCGTGGCTGTTCTGCCCCCTGGGAAACTGTTGGATGTTGATTTCTTCAAAGTTCGTCATTAAGTTTTTTACCAAGGAGAGGTAGGCTGCCATCCTCTCATCCTTCGCGTTATAGTCTCCACTTATCTGATTGGAAACTAGTTGCGAGTCTCCGAATACCTGTAAAAGCTTTGCTCCTAGAGTTTGCGCCCTTTGGAGACCTACTATTAAGGCTTCGTATTCTGCTTCGTTGTTGGAGGCTTCAAATCCCAACCTGATTCCTTGCTCGAGGACTGTATTTTCTGGAGTGATGAGAACAATTCCTACTCCTGCCCCCTTTGAGTTGGAGGCTCCATCAACGAATAGCTTCCAGCTTCCCCCTGTAGCCTGGCTGTTTTGTTCTGTTGGCTTAGGCTGGTCGAAGGGTTCTTCGCTTGTGAATTCAGCTATGAAGTCAGCAAGGATTTGACCCTTGATAGCTGTCCTTGGTTGAAATTGGATGTCAAACCGGCCGAGCTCGACTGACTATTTAGACAGTCTGCCCGATAAATCCGCCTTCCTTAGGACAGCCTTGAGGGGGTGTGATGTAAGGACAATGATCGTATGAGCTTCGAAGTAATGCTTCAGTTTCCTCGAGGACATTACTAGGGCGAATGCGAGCTTTTCCAATGGCAGGTAGCGCTGCTCGGCGTCTAGTAAGGTTTTGCTCGCGTAATAGACTGGATGTTGGATCCCTGTAACTTCACACATTAGCGCTGAGCTGATAGTATGGCTGGATATAGAGAGGTAGAGGTACAAAGGGTCCATTTGCTGTGGTATGACAAGCAGTGGTGGGGAGCTTAGGTAGGACTTGAGCTCGTCTAATGCTTGCGAGCAACCTGGGGTCCATTCTACTGTTTTGCTGCCTTTTAAGAGTTGGAAGAAGGGCTTGCATCTCTCGGAGGATTTAGAAATGAAATGATTTAGAGCAGCGAGCATTCCAGTGAGCTTCTGTACATCGCGGATTGTGCGAGGAGGTTGCACCCATTTAATTGCATCAATCTGGTCCGGATTAGCCTCTATGCCACGCTTGCTGACCAAATACCCAAGGAACTTTCCTGACTGGACACCGAAGGAACACTTGCTCGCGTTGAGTTTCATTCGGTACTTCCTGAGGATTTCGAAGGTACTTGACAGGTCCGAGAGGTGATTTTCCTTCTCCTTGCTCTTGACGAGCATGTCGTCGATGTAGACCTCCATAGTGTCTCCCATATGATTCTTGAACATTTTAGTAACCAGCCGCTGATAGGTTGCCCCTGCATTTTTTAGCCCAAAAGGCATGACATTGTAACAGTATAAACCAACCGTCGTGATAAACGTCGTTTTATCCTGATCTGGTGCATACAGGGGAATCTGGTGATAGCCTGAGTATGCGTCCAGGAAACTCATTCGCTCGTGAGCTGCAGTGGCGTCTACTAGTTGGTCTATTTTCGGAAGAGGGAAGTTATCCTTGGGGCAGGCTTTGTTGAGGTCAGTGAAGTCTATGCAAACTCTCCACTTCCCGTTGCTTTTTGGAACTACCACTGGGTTGGATAACCATTTGGGGAATTGCACTTCCCGTATGGATCCTGCATCCAGCAGTTTTTCGACTTCTTGTTCTATTGCTTTGGCCTTCTCGGGAGCAATTCGTCGTGCCTTCTGCGCTATCGGCTTGAATGTGGGATTGACGTGCAACCGATGGCAGACCATATTAGGATCGATTCCTGGCAGCTTATAGGGTTCCCAAGAGAAAACATCTATGTTGCTTCTGAGTAAGGTTAACAAATCCTTTTGCTCTTGGTCAGTGAGTGAGGTCCCGATCAGGAAGACTCTGCTGTTGTCGCCTTCTCTAGCAATTACTTCTACCAGGTCCTCTACAACACGCTCGGAGGGGAGGAGCCTGGTCTCTTCCACTCCGGGCCTTCCATATTTTAATTGCTATTTGGAAGGGATTGCACCTTCCTCCACTTTCTCGCTGGTTTGAACGGCTTTTTTCTCTGGCTTTGGTCGGATGGCCGCTATGAAGCACTTTCTCGCCATCGCCTGGTCGCCATGTATCTCCATCACTCCCCGCTCGGTGACATATTTGAGTTTCTGGTGGTAGGTCGAGGAGACTGCCTTCATTGCATGAAGCCATCCTCTGCCGAGGATGGCTTGATACGGTGAATCGATGTCGACCACCAAGAATTCGATCATTTTCGAAACATTTCCAGCGAGCACTGGTAGTACTATCTTGCCCAGAGGCATGGTCATTTTTCCAGCGAAGCCGACCAGAGGAACAGTGGTTCCCTTTAGTTCGACGATGTTCAACTTCAATTTTCTGAACAGGTCGATGTACATTACTTCGGATGAGCTTCCTTGATCGACGAGCAGCCTGTCGATATCAAAGTTGGCTATCCTGAGTGTAATGACTAAGGCATCGTGATATGGGATCCTCACTCCCACAACATATTCATCCGTGAAAACAATATGCTTGTTGTAGTTGATGTCCTCTGCTCGCCGGCGTTTCCTGCCTGTGATTTCGCTGGATCAATTTGAAAAGCTTGCATTACTGCTGTCAGCTTCTTTACCTCCATCCGAGCTGAGTTGCCCTGGATTTGCTTAACATCGGATACTCCATGGATTACTGCGAATTCGTGTCCGGTGTCGTCTTCCAATACGTTGTCGAGTTTTGCCTCCTTGAGGACAGTCACTCTCTCTACCTTCCTTTCCACAAAGTCATTCAAATGTCCGGATTGGGCCAACTCCTCGAGGTGGGACTTAAGAGCCTTGCAGTGCTCGGTCTTATGTCCTCCCTCTTTGTGGAAGGTGCATCTCAGCGCATTGTTTCTTTTCGATGGGTCTCCTCCCATTTTCCGGGGCCATTTTATGAACGGCTCATCCTTGATCTTCGCGAGAATTTTGTAAATTGGTTCTTTGAAGACGGTGTTGACCGCCTGGAACGACTTTGCAACGTCAGGGCTCCCTCCGTTCTTGGAGCCATTCTTGCTCCCATTCTTTCCTCCTTTTTTCTGGTTATCAACTTTCTCACTTCCCTTCGTGGCGAGCTTGGCTCGACCGTTTTCACCTACGTTAAGGCCGGTGACATCTTCCACCTTTGCGTATTTCTCAATCCGGGCCATCAGGTCTTCCTTCTTTGTCAAGGACTGGTAAAGGAGGGAAGAGCTAGGTAGCCCAATTTTGAATGAAGCCACTGCCACCTCTTCCGCGCAGTCCTCGACTTCGTTGAATAACTCCCTGTACCTCTTCGCGTAGTCTCGGAGTGTCTCCTGAGGAGTTTTCTTCATTGTCAATAGAGCATCCATCCTTTTGGGATGGGAGTTGCTGGTGATGAACCGGGCCGTAAAGAGCTCGGCCAGGGATTTGAAATTTCTGATGGATCGGTGAGGGAGTTTCTCGAACCATTTCTGGGCCACGTCATTAAGGCTCGAGGGAAAAATACGGCACATCAGCGCATCTCGGTGATTCCAGAGGGTCATAGCCTGCCGGTAGTGCCTGACATGATCAATGGGATCAGTCTTCCCGTCGAAAATCTTGAACCTTGGAATAGCAAACTTTTTGGGAGCTTCTTCTTCTTCAATTTCCCTTGCGAAGGGCGATTTCATCTGGGTCTTGAGGGCTCTCCTGGCGAGTTCTCTGGTTGACCTGGTGCCGCGGTGAGCTGGATGTTGGTCCATTTCTCTGCGGACTAGGTTCCGTATGTTGTCGTTGCTGCGAGCAGGGCTCTGATAGCGGCGAGCTTTTCTCAGTTGCTCGCGGAGGTCGTCGTCTGAGTCGCCACCTTCGAACCCTTGATATTGCCGCCTAGGGCTCCTTCCTCGGCTGCGAGATTTGCTCGCCTGAGGGCTAGGAGTGCGATAGGGGCGTCTCCTGGTATCTGGACGTAGTTCTTTCTCCAGTTTTTCCAGTCTTCTTTTCAAGCGAGCATTCTCAGCCTCATACCTGCGAGAAGACTCCCTCTGCTCGTGGAGCCTTGCTTCGTATGCATCGATCAATCTGGATATCTGAGTGGACCTTGCTGGTCCTTGACTTTCTTCTGAGGCTGGCCTTTCTAAGCGAGCTCCTTGATCTGAACGTCGGACTTCAGACCTAATCCTGCGAGGAGCGGGTGGCTCCTGAATATCTCCTGCTTGAGGAGCGTTGCTGCTGTGACCAGACATCTTAGATTTTTTCTCGGCGTGGGCTCTTCTCAGGGAAAGATAAACGCTTCCCACAGACGGCGCCAATCAGATCAAAAAAGAAAAAAGTTACAAAGAAGCCCTATCACTTAGCAACCTCGGTGGATGGACCCTTGTCCTTATCAGCATCAGCAGGGGCATTACCCTCTGCAGGGGTGTCCACTGCCTCCTCGACCAAGGAAGCATCAGAAGGAGTCGCCCGAGAAACAGGAGTGGTGCCGTCAGCAGTTGGGGCTGGGTCCTCATCCACGACTGGCTTTGGCCCTGGATCATGCTCGTCAAAGAGTGGGGATGCAACATCACCACAATTGGCGCCAATTGTGCTAAATTTAGGGTACCCACAATATTCATTTTTTATTCGTTGGAAATCATTTTTATACGCTTCAAATAATTCGAAATTGCTGAAAATTATTTTTTTATTCGTAGAAATAATTATAATTGCTGGAAAAAATTTATTATTGCTGAATTTTTTTTATACTTGATGAAAATTATATTTATATGGTGAAAAATAATTTTTTTATTGGTTGAACCCTTTTCTCACTTGCTGGAAAAAATTTATTATTTTCGAAAATCATTCTTTATTTGTTGAAAATAAATTTTTATTCCGAAAAATATTTTTTTTACTTGAAAAAAAATACCTTTTCTGATGATTTACTCATAGTGCTTCATGCCAATTACTTTCTAATCAAATAATAAAGTGCGTCAGTGACAAAAATAAAATACCAAGTTTATTTAGAGTACAATAAAAATAACAATGAAATAAATTTAGAACATAAATATTAAATGGTAATACTGATCAATTAGTTATAACACATCATGCCATTAACTTTTACACAATTAACACATTCTGTTTGACAATTTTTATCTACGATATAGATTGACTTGGACCTTGCAAACATTGCAAGTCTTATATGCCATCTTCATTACTACTTATCTCGAATTATTTGACATTTATCATTTAAAAAATGACTACGAATTTTATTGTAGATTCATTTCCTAAACAATCAAGGGATGACGGTCTGTTAATGTTTCGCTAAGGTGTGTAGCGAACGAATACTGAGTTCATATTTTATTTACCATTAAATTTCATTAAAGGTAAAAAATCTAACTTATTTTCTTCATTCCAAAATCTACAAAACAGACCGATACACTCCCCCTCAACAAGAATAAGGTATGTACTGTACACAATTTTTCAACGTGTGTTCTAACATGTGCTGCATTGATATTTACATTTCATTAAAATCTATTCATGTCTTCTCAAATTTCTATGACATACCAGATTGCAGTTTTCATCCCACAACTTAAGAGATGAATTTACATCAAGATATGGGGATTTCGGAAAGCTATATTCAGGAAATATGGACTTACACACTACGAATACGATGGAAGTTCATATTTAAAGTGGATCTAAAAAAATGAATATCGTTGTCATTTCTACAAAAGTAGTTTTCGCCCGTTTTAAGGACTACTATATTTTTAACATTCACTTTGCAATGTATTTTTTTTCTAAGCCGTTCTACGACATTATGATTCTTGCCATTCATTTCATCATATTCATTTTAAGTAGTACTCTTTATTCACCACACTACTTATATTTAGATGTTCATGCTTATGGCTACGACCTTCTTTTTAAATACTAATAACAATTATATTTCAAATTATAGATTTGAATAAATTATTTTAAAACATATTACACCCGACCGTGCATCGCACGGGTCACTAATAGTATATATATATATATTTGGTGTAATTAGAAAATTAATAACTTTTTAAATGATTAAAATGAATATGTAGGTGTGTATTGAGTTACTAATAGTACTTTGGGGTTTAGCCTGTAGTTAATGCTGAACTAAAATGTCAATGCTGAAATGATTTTCTAGACGATATTTTTGAAAGGAAAAAAAAACTTTTAAAATTATATCAAGTCGATCCAGAATGTGAGTCATTTAAAACATTTTTTTACATAGTTATTTAAGTCCATCTAGAGAGTACTACTTGTAGGATACCTAATTTCCGAAACAATTTAAAAATACTTTCATTTACTGGATCGATTTGGGAAAAAAACTAAGAGGCCATTTTTTAAATTAATTTTCAATTAAATAAGTAACTAATTTTAGGCTAACCAATCGGTTTATTTTTTTCAAAAAAACTTAATATGCTTTTTTAGTTGTGTCATATGGAGAATGCACGAGAGGTTGACAGCACATCTGAAAATTTGAATAAGGTTAAAAAAAATGAAAAGTATATAAAAAAAAAAGCAAATATTAAAGGGGGCTGACAATTTTTGACACGATAATCCGTTTATGGTAATAATCCGAAATGACCCGAACTTGACACGATTAACTTGTATAGATTTAAGAGTACCTAAAATATATACTCAAATAAAAACTAGAGCGACCATAAAATGACACGACTAACCCGAATTGTCACCCTAAAGCAAAGCATTAATGGTAACATGTGACAAGATAAACATCAAGTAATTATGATCCTTTGGAATATCCTAAGCCACTTTTTGCATACTAAATTGTGTGCTGTAATTATAAAAGCAAATTGTGTTTTTTGTCAAATTAAGTCTTATCGTGGGAGTAATGTTCGCTTGGGGAAAAAATGATACACAATATTGAATTTTTTTTATCAAATTAACAAAAGAAAAGCAGACTAATTTGCATATTGTACTCTACTTTGGAGAACCTTGACAAATTTTGTGCATATATTGAATTTCTATACCTCTCGGAGTTCTCCCAAATAAAAAATAAAGGACAAAAAGACAGAATCATTATATAAGGTGTTTTTAAAGTTAACTGGGTTCTTAAACTATTGGTGATTAGCATACTTGAAGAACTATTTGCAATTTCTCTCATTTACAGTATACTTTTGGTATTACCTCGTAGAATAAAGACAGTTGATACTCCGAATTGAATATTTATAAATTCATTACAGGCTCCAACATAATACATTAATGAATTGTTTATAGTTTGGAGTTTGAGTCATCAATGGCGGAGGGCAGGACAACGTCAGACCTAATTCGTAAAGTTGTTTAATGCATGAAAGCGTAAGACCACTTCCATGTATCAAGCTTGTGGATGTGAGACCTATTCCACATTCTCGACTCCCTCTTAAACGGGTAGTTACCACTTGACTTGGTTTCTTTCTTCCCCAACTTTTTGTTTGGAGGATATTTGTATAGGCTTTCATTCTCACGCGAAGTCAGTCTTCCCTCAAATATAATAAATAAAAGGGATAATTCAAAATTAGTCATATTTATTGGGTCAAAGATGCATCAAATCTCATTGAATTTTTTTTTATAGAGAATTAAGGTAAATGTCATGTTCCTTTCTATATTTGGATTTTTAGGACAATACTTTTCAAGTTTATAAATCTAGTCCTTGTGGTACAATAACATTTATAAATCTAGTCCATGTGGTACAATTGCCTTTATTTTTTTGGTCCGCGCCAGCATCACCATTTTTCATTATGTTTTTAGTACAGGGACTAAATTTATAAAATTATATGGAGTGTCATATTTTTATATACTTTAAACATTATAAGGACCTTTTTCCAAAATCCCCTTTTTTTTTAATACACCAAGTTCTTTTTCATTACAAACTACATATATTTAGACAAAGAGTAATGATAGGGAGACCCACTTTGTAGACACATTTCGTGGACCCGTGAATAAGACAAAAATAGGTACAAGTTTTTACTGCATTGGTTGATGCCACGGGGGAACCTAAAATAATAAGGTATAAGCTTTTAATACCGTGTGTCCACAAAATGTGTTCATGAAGTGGGTCTCCCTAGCATTTTCCTTAGATAAATATACCCTCACATGTACATATTTTAAACCACTTACTCTCTCTCTCTCTGAAAAAAAAAAAATCTCACACACTCTCTCTCTAACAACCCTACTTCCACCTCCACCCCTACCCCCACCCCACCCCACCGGAGACTCACCTAAAACAGTCCACTGAAAAATCTCGTCGGACGCTGCCGGAATTCTCGTCGGAATGTTTCTCTCTCCTACTTTCTCTCTCTCTCTTCATCTATTTCTTTATTTTTTTGGTCCGCACCATCGGCACCATCACCCGAGCTGGAGAAGAAGAGGTTTTGCCAGAAAAAATGGAGGTTTCACTGGTAAAAATGGAGGTTTTATCGAAACAAATAAATTTATCTGTTTCGATTTTTTTGTCAAAAAATATCGAATATGGGTGTTATTTGATAGATCTCGACGAGTAGATTCCAAATATATAAATTTTATGAATTTTGAATTTGTAGATTTGAAGTTATGGACTTTTAAAGATTTTGTGTGTTTTTTTTTTAAACGAGGTTAAGAGCTGTGAGGTTGATTTTGAGGGTGTATTTATCATTTTAATGTGTTGAGTAAAATAGGAACTTTGACACTATTGACTTACTCAAAGAATTTCTTACATCATTGACCAAGTGAATAGGACTTCAAAATAATTACCCTTAAATAAAAATAAAATTTGTTTCTTAATACTTGTCAAGTTGTCTACATTTTAAAGACAACGTGAGGAATAATTTACAGATCGAAGATTTGATTTTCTTTTTATATATTTAAGCTCGGGTGATAATGACAACATTGACATATTGTCTTGGTTCCCCTAAAATTGCGAATGAAATAGTTTACTGGTTTCTTTTTATTTTGGAGGTTAATGAGTGTTAGGAAACTCTGTCTTTGTACATCAATGGTCAAAGTTGTTTGAATAAACCAAGCCAACTAACAAAAGAAATTAAGTTGTATTAATTATCTCCCATGAGGAGTGAATAGTTATTTTATTTTAGGTCAATTAGTAATTGATTATTATAGGTTAGGGCTTATTACTTCTTATAATTAGGTCTTTTTCATATTTAAACATTTTACCAACGGGTCAAACAACTACCCCCACTTGCAAAAAGTTCAAACTGCCATTGTTATATATTATTTAGTATGCACCAAGGATTAAAACACACAACATTTAAAAAATATTTAGCAACTGATTAATGTTGCAGTAAATAAAATACATGAATGTTCTTAATATTTAAGTTAGTGTCGCACTCCTTTGAAAGAATTCTCGGCCCTCATCTAAAGTTCACACCTAACACTTCTTCCTAAACCTCCTAGCTAGTTGTACTACCCGTCTAACTAGTCTTGTTATCTATTCTCAAAACACTACTCTAACCCGAGTAATCTTACTAGATTCATAAGTCATTTACATATTAACTTAATTATTCATCTTTAATTAAGCTCGTTTAATATTTTTAGTCTTAGACATTTTTTCCCCTCTAATATTTCACTGTGCCCACCAGTATTGCCCATACAATACGATGCCAAATTTTCAATCCCTTATTTTTATTTTGTGTCACCAACTAATTATAAAGTTCTCACAGACTGAAATTAATTTAGATATCACTATCTATGATGTCTACTAAAGCACCCGTAGTAGAATAAATCACACGTGTGTGTGTATATATATATATATATATATTCACATCACTATCATAAAATATACTTATATAGCACCCTTAGGTGGATACCTACTGCAGTGCGGACATACTTTGCTATCAAGTTCTGGTACATCACGTAGTAAATAAGGTCATCGGTTCGGATATCACCCTCGAAGTATAAAAATCAGATCACACATATTAGAGACGAATATAGTTCTAAGCCTTTGGGCTACGCACATATGTAACGCAACTAAATGACCGATCACACCCTTATTCACAAAAGTGGTGCTCAATCCCTAAGTTCTATATTCTGAGGTACTAGGCAATATCCCCCCAATGGTCTCATCAGGATAAGATTGTCCACGACGCAGAACCTCCCGTGGTAGAAAGTATCATAGGTATGTTGATACATAATTAATCAACCAATAGACAATCACACAACCTATGCATATATACATATAACATCAATATAGGTATACCCTCAACCTATAATAGTTGTATCATACGTAGTGTATATATAGCGCCCAATTACCCTACGTATTATTATTAATTCACTGTTTAATTTCTCATCGTATTTTTCCCGAGCATTTTCCCCCGCTATTTGAAAAGTCAGACACTCCATGATATTATTTCATTAGTTAAAATGAGTTATCTGGACACATCCACTTGGTCCGTTAATTGAATCCTCTAAATCCCATTTCCTTTACTTTATTAATAAAAATTAATCACTAATTAATTTTCAACTTGTAATAACTTCCCACCTACATTCCCCGTTCTCATTGAGGTAAAATAAATATCATAATATTTTCATCAAATTTCCTATTCCTTATAATGAACAATTTACCTTGGAACCCTTCCCTTTTAACCATAAAATTTCCTTGGCAAATCAGACCCCCCGAACCGGTTCAGCCTGACCCCCGAACCGGTTTGTTGTACCTGGAACAAAACAGTCTTCCCCAAATTCGTTTTTCTCCATTGTTACACCCATAAGCTTTTTGATTCTCAACCCAGAACTAAATCGATTTTCTCCCAACATGTTTTTATCCTCTAAAACGATTATAACACCCTACTAATCATCAAATATAATTAATATATACATCTTTCCCCAATATTTCTCAAATCGGGTTCACAACTGTTTATACAAATCGCATCTTTGATTCAATTCCATCAATCCAAATTACATTAATTCATCTATTGAATATAACGAAAAAATCAGATTCTACAATCCTATATAATAATTCATTATCAATTTAGTGATTAATCTACACGATTTACTCTAATTATCAAAAGCCCAATTTCATATCAACACCCTCCCAAAAATGGATTTTCACATACACCCATTATGATATGAATTGATTATCACGAATTTACATTGAAAGAAAAATTAACCACTTTCCTCTATTGAATCTGAGGGTCTGATCCTTTGATGTAGATGATGATTCGACGAAGAACGCCCTCAATCCTTCTTGGTTTGTCTCCTAGAAACCTCCCTACTTTCTCCATCATTTCTTCTCTGCAGCTCTAGGTTTTTCTAAATGAAATATGGCTATTCTCGATTTCTTAACTTAGATTAAATAATGTTAATCCCGTTTTTAGGCTAATGGGCCAAGTCCAAATGATTCGAACACTCCCGTGTGAGCCCCGCTGTGGCTAAAAATGTTCCGAGACCCAACTACTATCCATGAGTACTCATTTCTGACTATCCCGATCTATACAGAATCAACCGTGACCTCTAGAATATCATATGAGTTACTCAATTTTTCTTATTTCTCTTCAAAATATGTTCCACGTAAAAATAAATATCAATTCGATTTAATTAAATCCAAGTCACCGAATTAAATAAATTCTCCAAAGTAAATAATTTTCCAAATTAATTAAATTCTCCAAATTAAATAAATTCTCTAACTTAAATAATTTCATCAAATCACTAATTTTAATTTAATTTCTATATTCTAAAAAATACGGGGTGTTACATAGCACGTACCCCCAAATTTCTATCTATGGACGATAATATACAATACGATGCCCTTACTATCACTAGTTTCTTTGCGCTAAAACAATAACGAGCTATATCTCCCCGCTCGAAAATAAGCCAATATGTCCTAAATCACATCAGTAAATGTCCTGAATCACCGGAATCACGTATAACAATACAACATATTCTTATAAGTTAACTATGCAACACACCTTAACATATATGCACGTATATATATATATATATATATATATATATATATATGCTAGACCCTATTTCAGGTGACACCTAGCAAAAACAATTCATACCCTGATACAACGAACACAAAGTATGACCATACTATATACTACAACCCAAAAATCCCAAGATAATTATCACTAACGTCTCATGTGTAACATACTTATCTCAATCTCAGCTCTGCACTCTCGGCGTGGCTACATCATATGGGTATTCTCGATTACCCCATAATTTATGATTTAATTCTTCTCGATACTTCCCCACCCATTAACTTGTGGTGCAAAAGTTTTCTCATTGCTTCCTTCGCAGCACTACCCAGTTCCACTGACCATATATCGTAATAGCTCTTAGATGAAATGGTTTTCTCCATACATTCAATAATTTAACTTTTAAAACTGATTCACTAGAATCCAATAAAGTCTCACTACCCTCAACGTTTATTAAGGTTCATGCATGTAGTAACCCACAATTAAGCTCAAAAGAACTTGCCCAATGCACTACTCCTTAGCATTATCGATTATCAAAATTTGTGGATCCTAAGCACATAGATAAAATTTTACCAAATTTTTATCCTGACACATAAATCAAATAGTCTATGCCCATGCCTCTTATGGCGTCATACTATACGATGATCTCACTATTACTAAGTCCTTAGCACGTAAACAACATTGATCTAAAACTCTCTACTCAATAGTGAACCCGACCTACCTTGAATCTTGTCAGTAAAAACTCTCTGCTCCATTCGCACTAGGGTCCAATGTAACTAGACAACTATACTCTAGGGAGTCTCCTTTATAAAAATATTGCCACGATCTCGACCCTCTTTCAAGTGAGTCATGAAAACATATACATCTTGGCCTAGAACAACAGAAACGATAGTCTTGTTGTAACTGCCCACCATCGTTTAACAGTCCGTACCCAGGATAAAACCGTACCTCGAATATCACCTCTCAAAACGAGCTATCCTTATAAAATATATCTCCTCAGTGTTAACACCTGCTCCCTTGCAGATGGAACTAAAGAGCGCCTCATTGACTCAATAGTGAATATATATAATACTATAGCCCCAAACAATCGCTAATCAGTCGAAACTTAGAAAATGATCTACCCCACTCCCATAACTCTCGAAAGTAGTAAACGCGCATGTAATGAAAACATTCTCTTAGTGTTCACCCCCACTCTATAGTGGGTAACACCAAAGAACCCCACGATAATTATATATACGTTATATTAATAACAACTTCACCTCTACTAAAATCATTTCACATACGAATCTAGTATTAACAAATTACCGTGACTCGCTCGTGTCACGCAAAATAGACCCGAATTGACCTGGGATAAAACTTATACTTTCAATTATTAATAGAAATGGTGATTCAAATGGTTCCTGGACATAACACCCTTTTCCCAACCGAACCAAAAACTTCTTATAATTATTGCCTCTCCTGGGCATCTCGTTCATGTCCCCCAATTCGCTGCAGACAAGATCTATGCATGTGTTCCTACTCTTCAACCATAAAACACTTCTCTATGTCATCTGCCTCGCCTGATCATCAGGTCGTCGAATGTAACTCTAAGGCCGAGACTGGTCCATGATTTGCTGCAATGGTTGTACACCCAGGATCTTATCTTATAGTTTCCCACTGCCTCGTTTCGACAAGACTTCTTCATGTGGCCCGTCTTTCCACAACTGAGACAACTACTAGAGAACCCAGTGTCTCTGGTCCTAGCTCTACTGGCCTCCCCCGCCATTCCTTAGCTCTAACATCTCTGAAGGGCATAATATTGTTGCTGCTGAGGACCCTACTAGTCCTGACTAAACCCACCATTCTCGGGTTGTAAAAATTTAGACCTAATACTCTTAGCCCGGTTCCTCTGCCAAAAATCTCACTCCTCCGGTGATTGTGTCTCCCTATTGGCACTATTTCCATCTACTTCCCAGTCTGACTGGTATCACTTTCTTACTGTGGACATATTCAATACAAGTAGACCTACACTTCACACATATGACACCGTGTTATGTCTTCCGAGGTGTCTTTTTCTCTGACCTAGTAGTCTTATCCCGAATTGCTACCCCCATTGTCCTTTTTGTCTCCACTAGACCTATGGGACTCGTTGCTGGTCTCGATGGCCCTGACTGAATCCACCATCACTTGGTAGGAATTTACCTAATTTGAATCGTATAACTGAGTCCTCTACTAGGTATACCCTCATGTGGTACTTTATTAGAACCGTTTTATCTAGTACTCCATTTCCGCTAGATTCTCCAACCCTCTTAGCTCCCTTCTCATGGAAATATTGATCTAAATTTGTAAATGTATGACCTTGACGATGTCGACACTAGTCATCCTATCTGGATCTCCCATCCATGCTTGTGTCTTATATTGATGAGTCCATTATCAACTTACGGACCCCTTTATTTTCTTTGCATTCCGTCCTTCGAGTACGAAGTTTGTTAAATAAGTCATTTTCTCTCTAGTGATTGATCTTCATCTGACCCACTAATGAAAATTTTCAAAACTCCATTTGCATCTCTGTCTAAATAGTTGATGGAAGGTCTTACGATTTACTTGCACCCAAATCTCTCATTTTATTTTCATATACACATCTTTATATGTGGTGACTGATTCACATCACTTTACGCTACTCCTATTAGCTAAAAATTTCACTCGAAATTTAATCTTGGGTGTCGCTGCACTCCACTCTACACAACTGCCTTTGGATTATCCCCTTCCATTAGCCCATCACACTTCCTCTCTTCCCCGTATCCTTATAATTAACCATAATATTTCTTATATAGCCCCGCTCTCAAACTCTATCATGGAGCCAAAGTTAACGCATATTATTGTATTGCCCTTTAATTAAAAATTATCAAATATACAAAGTGAAACCATTTCAAAATGTCGAAAAGCCAATTAAATTTTATTAGTGGCTCCTCGAAAGAGTCATTCCGACTTCTCCACCCCTTGTCGACTACATTGGTGAGTCTACAATTTGCACCATTGTCATCTACGAAAGTGCTTGGGGAAACTACTATTCTCGTATAATTATCCTATCATCATCTTCCCGTATAATAATCATAGTAACTTCTATGGCAATAATCGGTCGTAAAATACTCTATGGCTTACGTCGAAATTTCTTCCTGCAGTCCTTCCAACGACCTTCGCTGGTCGTCCTATATTATTTGCTGTACAAAGTCGAAACGAACTCGTATATGGATCACATAAACTATTCTTAATAGCAGAGGAGCGTAAGTCGTAATACGTAGAGTAATACAACAATCTTACAACTGGGCTCTATATCAAAGAACGCTAAGCTGAAATGTAGAAAAATCTCACAGATCCTAAGAACACTAGAACCTAATGCTCTGATACCATCTGTGACACCCCACCCAATTAAATATCAGGTGGTCATTCGTTTAATAAATTAAAACATGATCCCCATTTGGTTCAGTCTTAGCATCACCGTCAAAAACCATATTAATTATTAATAACCTAATAGTTAATTAAGCAAGCGTCAAATTTTATCTTTCATTAAATAGATAAAAACATGAAGAAATTAATTAAACCAAACCATATTCACAATCATTGTCTAAAATGATACTGAGTAATAAATGACTGGCCGAATAAACCATCGACTACAAAATCCAAAACCAAAATATCCAACAACTAATAACAAATCTCAATACAAAATATAAAATAAAATCTAAATAAGTCCTGAAGGAAACATGCCCAAACTAAAATACTAAGATAAGATTCCTAATCTAGGAATGGAATAAATGAAGCGTCTACTCCAACTCCTGCATGCATCCACATATTCCACATCAGCGTATCCTTGGAATAAATAGGCAAGTCTGGCGTCTCTATGGCAGGACACTTAAAAGGTTTTGAAAATATTTACAGCAAGGGTTAAAAACTAAATTTTTTTGAAAATATTTAGTAAGTGATTAATGTTGCAGTAGATAAAATGCATGAATGCCCTTTATATTTAAGTTAGTGTCGCACTCCCTTGAGATAATTCTCGTCCCTCATCTAAAGTGCACACCTAACGCTTCTACCTAACCCTCCTAGTTTTACTACCCCGTCTAACTAACCTTGTTTTGTATACTTCTAAACACACTACTCTAACCCGAGTAATCTTACAAGTTTCATGACTCATTTATCACATTAACTTAATTATTCATCTTTAATTAAGTCCATATAATATTTTCAGTCTTAGACCTTTTTTCCTGTCTAATATTTTACCGTGCACGCTCGTATTCCCCATACAATACGATGCCAAATTTTCAATCCATTATTATTTATTTAGTATCACCAACTAATTATAAAGTTCTCACATATTGAAATTAATTTAGATATCACTATCTAGAATGTCTGCTAAAGCACCCATAATAGAATATATATATATATATATAACACCCTTAAGTGGATACTTGCGTGGTACGAACATGCTCTGCTATCAAGTCTCGGTACATTACGTACTAAATAAGTACATCGGTTCGGATATCACTCTCGAACTATAAAAATCAAATCACACATATTGGAGGCAAACATAGTTCTAAGCCTTTGGGATACGCACATACCTAACACACCCAAATGACCGATCACACCATTATTCACACAAGTGGTGCTCAATACCTAAGTTCTATGTTCTGAGGTACAAGTCAATGACCCCCCAGTGGGCTCATCAGGATAAGACTATCCACGACGTGGAACCTCCCGTGATAGCAAGTAGCCTAGGTATGTTTACACATAATCAATCAACCAATAGGTAATCACACAACTTATGCATATATACATATAACATCAATATAGGTATGCCCTTAACATATAATAGTTGTACCATACGTAGTGTATATATAACACCCACCTACATATTATTATTATTATTATTATTATTATTATTATTATTATTATTATTATTATTATTATTATTATTATTATTATTATTATTATTATTATTATTATTATTATTATTAATTCAGTGTTTAATTTCTCATGTGTTTTCCCCCACAAAGTCATAGCCACTCCATTATATTATTTCATTAGTTAAAATGCAATACCCGAACACATCCACTCGGCCCGTTAATTGAATCCTATGAATTCCATTTCCTTGACTTTATTAATAAAAATTATTCACTAATTAATTTTCAACTCGTAATAACTTCCCACCTACATTCCCCCTTTTCATTGAGGTAAAATAAAACAATACAACATTTTCAGCAAATTTCTTATACCTTATAATGAATAATTTACCTTGAAAATCTTCCCTTTTAACCATAAAATATCCTCGGAAAATCAGACCCCCTAATTGGTTTGCTGTACTCGGTACAAAACCATCTTCCCCAAATTCTATTTTCTCCATTGTTACACCCTTAAGATTTTTTATTCTCAACCCCGAACTAAATATATTTTCTCCCAACATGTGTTTATCCTCTAAGCAGATTCTAACATCCTACTAATCATCAAATATAATTAATATATACATCTTTCCCCAATATTTCTCAAATCGGGTTCATAACTGTTTATACAAATCTCATCTTTGATTTAATTCCATCAATCCAAATTACATGAATTCATCTACTGAGTATCAAGAAAAAGTCAGATTCCACAATCCTATATAATAATTCATCATCAATTTAGTGATTAATCTACACGATTTACTCCAATTACCAAAAGCCCAATTTCATATCAACACCCTCCCAAAAATGGATCTTCACATATACCCACTATGATATGAATTGATTATCAAGAATTTACATTGAAAACAAAATTAATCACTTGCCTTTATTGATTCGTAGGGTCTGATCGTTTGATATAGACGATAATTCGACAAAGAACCCCCTCAATCCTTCTTGTTTGGCTCCCAAAAACCTCCCTACTTTCTCCCTCTTTTCTTCTCTGCAGCTCTAGGGTTTTCTAAATGAATTATGGCTATTCCCAATTTCTTAACTTAGATGAAGTAATGTTAATCCCATTTTTAGGCTAATGGACCATGCCTAAACGATCTGAAGACTCGTGTGTATGTTCGGCTATGCCTAAAAATGTCTCGAGATCCTATTACTACCCCCGAGTAGTCCTTTCTGAATATCCCAACTTATTCGGAATCAACCTTGACCTCTAAAATATCATCCGAGTTACTCCATATAACTTTTCTTATTTCTCTTCAATATATGCTCCACGTAAAAATAAATATCAACTTGAATTAATTAAATCTAACTCACCGAATTAAATAAATTCTCCCAACTAAATAATTCGCCAATTTAACTAAATTCTCCAAATTATATAAATTCTCTAACTTAAATAAATTCTCCAAATTGACAAGAACCCAAAAGTGTAT
Source organism: Sambucus nigra (assembly GCA_949130495.1). NCBI lineage: Eukaryota > Viridiplantae > Streptophyta > Magnoliopsida > Dipsacales > Adoxaceae > Sambucus > Sambucus nigra. Next base: position 259,910,035 of record OX422217.1, on the reverse strand, counting down.
ATTTTATACCCTAAATAGTCTCTTTTTTATCTTTAGTTCTCAATAAATTTGGACTTATATTGATATTTGTTTGTTTAGTAGGCCAGTCCACCCTTAGCCTGTCCTAAAATTGTCGCGTGTGTGTGGTGTTATTTTATATTTTTTTAAGTCATTTTTACTATTTCATTTCATTTTATTTTAGTTTCTTTAGTATTTTACCATTTTATGTTAATATAATAGTGCGTGTGAGTATGTGTATCATTTTATATAGTACTAAGTCTGTGTTTGTATTGAATTTTTTTTTTAATTTTTTAATTTTTATTATTAGTTAGTTTTATTAATATTTTATTAGGTTAGGTTTATTTGTATTTTATTTTAGTCTTTTATTTTTGGATAAAATACTAAAAAGTCCCTGAAACATTTTTTAATACACATTTAGTCAAAGCCTTTTATTTTGTACCAAAAAATCCCTTATTCTCTTATCTTTAAAGGTCCGCGTCAGCGGCATGGTAATGCCTTTTTGGCACGATGAAGAACTTTTTGGTGCAAAATAAAAGGCTTGGACTATACATGTATTAAAATAAGTTCAAGGGACTATTTGGTATATGCCCCTTTATTTTTTAGAAATTTATTTTTTTAATTTTAATAAATTTATATTACCTTTAGTTTTATTTTATTTTTATTAGGTTAGGATTTTAATTTTTACTTTGCTTTTAATTTTTATTTTTATTAATTTTATATTTTTATTTGAACGTTAATATTTTGATACTTTAATTTTTAATTTTAGTCGTGTACATTAAATATACACACACACACTTACTACACAACACATTCACATGCACCATTCCATACACACTAGCACACCTCACCATTTTCCTTCATCTTCTTCCCCACACCACACATTCTCTCTCCTCTCACCTCCCTCCATTAACACAAACCTCTATATCTACACCACCATAACTCCATTCAAAACCCAACCTTACACCCGAACCTCACCTCTCCATAAAACTAATCAAACTTGGATACCCATATACCCCGACCCAACAGCTTTTTGACCCGCTGCCTAATCAACCCATTAAACCCACACTTGCATACCTGCTCGTAACCCATTTCGACATTAACCCGGATCTCCCATGCGACCACCTGCCACCACTAGCAGGTGGTTGTTTGTCGACCTCAAAACCAAACCCACGAACCACTCGAAGCAATATTTATCCGCCGACCAAACTCGGAACCCGATATGTCCAAACCATAAACAAACAAAACTCATGTCTAACCCTTTAAATCCCAAAACCATTTCTGCCCAAATAAAACCAAACAAATAAAAACCCACGTGTTATGTGTTCCCTTTTACTCATTTCTAAAAATACCCCCAACTTACCCTCACACTCTCATCACCCTCATTTAACTCACATGCACACTTGTACAATCCCTTAATTATCCCTCTCATACCTTACACCCCTCATGTTGTGACACACCGCCTAATAAAATACCGAGAGATCACTCCTATATCAAATTATAACAGGAGTCTCATATGGATCATTCTTAGCATCACTGTCGAAAAATCCATTTAATTACTAATAACCTATTAGGCCGGTGTCAAAATTTTAACTTTACTACTCTTTTTAACAATTACTAAACTAAAACATCCACACAATTTTTGCGGAAATGAAACTGAAATGAAATAAAATAACCGAACACTCGGTCAAAATATACAACCATATCGAATGCTCTAAAAGAATAAATAAATGCAGTTGGAACATTGGCCTGAATGTGTATACAGTACCTCCTATCTAGAGTACATGAATAGAAGCGTCTATCAAGAACCTGCACGCATCCACAGCTGCTGCAGCCTACGTCTGACTCGAAAGAAGGGCCATCCAGGCGTCCCTGTTTCTGGACACCTATATAATATATATACATAGCAAGAAAGGAAAAGTAGATAAATGGGTCAGAGCCCGAGTTTTGAAAATATTTATCAAGTGCATAAATGCCTTATTTTTTTTTAGAAAAAGGTTTTATCTCATATTTAAGTTTGGTATCTCACTCCCATGAGATACCCTTCACCTCTCCACTAACAGTGCACTCCTAGCGCATCCCTCTAAACATCCTAGTCAAGATACCCTGCTAAACTAGTCTATCGTCTAACCACTATCAACCCTAGATAGTCCAAGCAATGTACTAAGGGCCAAACTTCACCCCAGTCTCAACGCTATGCCATGTTCGTGCGTGGGGTGTCTCGCAAAGCGAAATCCAAACAAGGAACCCCCCCGATACACTACTACGCGGCATGGTCGATCGTCGAGATCCGCCAGTCCCTCAGTACAGAAAGATATATATAAGTATATATACCATCATATAATAAATATCAATATAAGAGCACTAAGGATGAAACTTCCCCCCAGTCTCAACACTATGCCATATTCGTGCGTGGGGTGTCTCGCAAAGCGAAATCCAAATAAGGAACCCCCTCGATACACTACTACGCGGCAAGGTCGATCGTCGGGATCCATTAGACCCTCGGTACTCGATTCATCCATATATATATACATTTTACCATAAACATCCGGATTTATCTCCCAGACTGAGGATTCATATATCAAGTATTTATCAATACTTTCATTTTCTCAAAACTTCCCATTTCCCTTTTTATACTCAGGAAATGTAAATGTAAAAGCCAATTCATTATCATGAATTGCTTTAACCAATCATATACTTTTAAAAGCCAGTTTTATTATCATAAAAATGCTTTTCCGTTTTATCTCATCCCATTTCCCATATTATACTCAGGAAATGTACTCGAAGCCATTTTCATTATCATAAAAATGCTTTGATCATAATATATGATTCCACATCCCTTCTTCCATCCGGGAGTGTTACCGAAGCCAAAACCTTTATCCCATTTCCCTTTTTTAATACTCAGGAAATGTAAATATAAAGCTAATTTATTATCATAAATTTCTTTAATAAAACTAAGAGTGGCCCTCCGGGTTTCCCCACTGGACGCGCCCCTAAATGTCTATCATCTTCCAGGGCCTATCAAACAAGACAACCTGGGAACCTACCAACGTCAGGAAGTGGCCATATGCCTGCGGAAAAGTCAAGACCACACCCAGAATCCCCTAACCAGCATAGTAAACAATAATCGCCCATATGGCCTATAGGATTATAGCCACCCTGCATTCATTAGCCAGGGGGCATCACCATAACGCACGCAACTTCCCTTATGATAGAGATTTAGGGAGGTGTGTAACCATAATTTATCAATTATGAAAATCATTTACCTTTTCCCCATTTTGAAAATATTCATATATATATTTTCAAAATCCTTTATCTCAAATTATATATATACTTGAATCACATAGTATATACATATACCATATATTCCTCCTAGAATATATAAATGGACATATTTGCCAATCTCATCTAGTGATGAACAATAATCCCAAAGATTCTCTCAAAGAATCATAATCATGCATTCATATATGCATGATACTAAACCCAAAGTATATTCTTACTTTAATAGGTAATATATACCAAAATCCCATCTACGGATTTATTGGATATCTTCAATTATACCATTTCTCACTAAGATAATATATAACTATATTCCCAAGTCAAAATTTAACTCCCCAAACTCTTAAGGGAAGAAAACTGGCCATTCTAACCAAAGCGAATCGATTCGCCCAAATTGCGAATCGATTCAGGTGGGCGAATCGATTCGGCCCCCAGTCCAAATCGATTCGGAAAGTGTTCTGCAAACAGGTCCTTAATGGCGAATCGATTCGGTCTAGATCCGAATCGATTCGGCCTAGATCTGAATCGATTCAGCCCACTTCAGAAACCCAGATCCCCTTAGGCGAATCGATTTGGCCTAGACCCGAATCGATTCGGCCTGTTCGAGGGGAACTGTTTGGGTAATTTTTCAATCTCCAAAATACCCAAAATTCAATCCAATCTCCATTTAAATCATAACTTGGAGTTATTCCTACAAACCCAAAGTTTTTAATATCTCCTCAAATTCTTTAGAGGTCCTAACAATCCTTTTGAGAACCCGTAATCTTTATCTCCAATTAGTTACAACTAGTGATTTCAATCTCGGACAGCTTTCCATAGAAAAATAACTATAAATAAAAAAAAAATCTGAAAAATACGCGGTGAGGGCCCACGCGACCGCGTCGAAGAGATCTACAAATTTTATTTTTTGACCAAGAGCCGAATCGATTCTCTCCTAGGCCGAATCGATTCGGCAAGGACGCAGGTCACTATTCATCGTCTTCTCCGAGACGGTTTCGGCCATTAAAGCTTCTTCCAAGCTTTTGTCGCCTCACCCAACGTCCTACAACCTCAACCAACTACAAATACACATATATTAAGGGTTCTAAACTTCCTATAACCCAAAACCACCAATTAGTTTCAAATAAATTTCTAGGTATCTCCAATTAGAAAATTTTAGGGGTTTATTCGTTTTAACTCCCAAAAATCCGTTTTATTCACGAATACCCAACCCAAAATCTTTAGGGTTTTTTTATACCAAACTACGATATGAGATTTATGCTCAAAATTAAATAAACCAAGTAAACACTTGCCTCGTGGATAAAATTCGATGACCTCGAGCCGAATCCCGCGGAGTTTGGACGAAATCCCCATTTTCTCCTCCTCTTTCTTCTTCCTCTCTCTCTTTTCTTTCTCTTCTCTTCTCTTTTCTCCCTCTCCCTCTCTTTATAAAGAAAGAAAAAGGGTTTAACCCTTAAAAACCCAAAAATGACTCGTTTACTCAATTACGAGTTACTTTTACCTCTAAAATTACCCGAAACTCAATTTCGACAATCGGACACTTTTTTCCGACTATCTCGGCCATTCTGAGAATCACGGCGCAGTCGAAATTTTCATCTGAGGTACTTGACCGCATATCACTATTCTAACCCATATAACTTTATGCGGGTTTTCCAATTAAAAATCTTACCTCGTGTCGCTTTACTCAACGACGACATATAATTAAAATATTTCAACCTATATAGTCCCAAAAATAATCACACCATCCTTCGAAAATCATTTAATCCTCGAAAATCCCAAAAATTACTATTTTGAGAAATTCTCCAAATCTCCAAATTTATATTTAATTATGGAATTTAATTGCCTCCAAAAAGGCGGGTTGTTACACATGTCCCCCAAATTTCAACTATACCCCTAGACTCAATCCACCTATAAATCAAAGTCTTGGTGGCATTTGAAAAGAATCCTCATTTTAGTTTTTAACTTTGAGTGATAAATTCTCCTCCATCCCTGGAGAGTATTTGCATTTTTAGAAAATATCTCAATATACAGTAGTGTGATAGAATTTATCTCTTAGATGAATTCCACACTAACCCTCTAAAGTTAATTTTTGCATTTCTAGCAACTAGCTCAATGTAGAGTGATGTGGTTGAATTCATCCCTTTTGGAAGTAACTTCCTCTCCATTCCTTTACGGCGCCATTTGATAGAATGGGCTTTTTGTGTGTATATGTCGTTGTTGCAAAGCATTTCTAATCAACAATTTCCTTCAATTACCTACAAATATATAATAACAAACTAGAATAGAGGTAAGTAAGGATGTCAATCCAAATCAAAGGAGTGAAACACTAACAAAATCATGTAATTCATTTTTCTAGTTATTTTCTTTTTTACCTTTTCTTTATTTTCTTATAAGGCTTGTATTTGTATTATATTACTTGGCTTGTATTGTGGTGCTTGGAGACACCATTATTTTTCAAATTTGTCATAATTTCAAAAATAAAAAGAAAAGCGCAAAAAGGGAGTCCTACCGTCCCAAAGTAGAGAGGCTTCTAAATACTCGCCTTTGGATGCCCACTCTCTACCTTGTCCGATTTCCCTTTTCACGATTTTTTTTTGAAATTATTACAAATATAAAAAATAATGGTGTCTCCAAGCACATCAATACAAGCTAAAAAAATAATCGTAATACAAGCCTTCTAAGAAAATGAAAAATAATGCGAAAAAGACAAAATACATGACAAATGAAATACACTCCAAAATCTTCGCAAGTGATTCAAACTCCAAAGATTGGCAACAACGCTATTTGATAGAATGAAAATTTGTTCCATGTGTGTGCCGTTGTTGCAAATCATCCTCAATCAAAATCCTTGAAAACCCTCAAACATAATATAACTTGCATTGCGGTAAGTATGGGTGTCAATTCAACTCTAAGGAGTGAATCATTAAAAAAAAGAATAATATGCAAATAAATGTACACATGGCTTCACTTATTTTGTGTTTCACTCCTTGGAGTTAGATTGACACCCGTACTCACCGCAATGCAAGTTATATTATGTTTGTATGTTTTCAAGGATTTTTATTGGAGAGGATTTGCAACAATGATATACAGATGGAACAAATTTTCCTTCTATCAAATGGCGTCATTGCCAATCTTTGGAGTTTGAAGCACTTGCGAAGATTTTGGAGTGTATTTTATTTGTCATTTATTTTTTCTTTTTCGTACAATTTTTCATTTTCTTAGAAGGCTTGTATTAGGATTATATTTTTTGGCTTGTATTGCAGTGCCTGAAGACACCATTATTTTTTATACTTGTAATAATTTCAAAAAAATAAAAAAAGTGCGAAAAGGGAAATCGAACAAGGCAGAGAGAGGGAGTCCAAAGGCGAGGATTTATAAGCCTCTTTACTTTGGGTCGATAGCACTCCTGGGGTCAACTGAGATAACCGATCTCCCCCCGGTCGTCTCAAATCGATATTCACCCCACATGTGTGAAAATCGTGGGAGGTACATTTCTAAACACTTGTGAATCTCCCGCAATCAAGTCAATATTGTGTGTGCCTACATGCTCTTATGTGGTTTTTATTATCACATTTATTTTTGTATGGTGTAATGAATTAATCAACTAAGACGTACACCCGGTAATTCACGAGAAGGGATTTCATCACCCGACTCACTCACTTATCCATTGTGTGCTACCCTAGCTATCACTAAAGTTAAAATCAATCAACTAGATAGCCCCATAGGATAAGGTGTTCGTAGGCCCTTTTTTTGATCAATTTGACTAGTAAGGTAAGTCCTCTCCACCCGATAAATCTTCGAACGGTTCACTTTTAGGCACGAAAGTATCTAAGAAAATTGGGTTTTAAGTGCGGTCGTCGAGTAAAACGGGTTTGTGCAGTCCCCAGCGTTGTACCGACCCACCATTTCGTCGTAGTAGGTTTTTGAATAATCTCTATGGAAAGTCTCTAGTCATCTTGTGATTAAAGTAGGAACACAATTTTTGCAAAGGCGATCACATATATAAATTCCATGATTTTTTCTCCCCCGTGGAGTAATTAAAATTTGGCTATCCACTCACCAAGTTTAAGAAAAAAATTGGCTATGTCCTAGGTAGAAATTCTACCTTACTTGTACGTGTCTAATTTACTCTTTAGGTAGTCATTTTTACGCTCCATTCTTTTGAGTTTCAAATCGAGTCCATCACCCTTTTCTTTTCCAAAAAAAATCCAAAAATATTTTTCATTTTATCTTAAAAGTACAAAACTCAAAAAATATATTTTTTCATTTTTGTCACGCCTAAATATTTCCACATTTTTTAAAAATCCAAAAATATTTTTTATTATTTCTCACATTTTTCAAAAAATAAAAAATATCTTTTTTTCAAAATCACAAAATTTATTCCTTTCTTTTTCAAAATATTCAAAAACTACAAAAAAAATTCTTTTATCTTGCAAATAAAATAAAATAAGGTCTGTGATCGGTGTTTATTCACCCTCACCCTTGTCAATTTTATCCATAAAGACTGACGACTCGATCTTATTTGGGGGTGGCTCTCATCACCCAATTTTTTTGCCACCCCGTGCTATTTGAATTCTTATCTTTAGGGTGAGAATATGTTCAGCCTGTCTGAAGACATTAAACTTATCCCAACCAGAGTATGAGTCTCATCCTGTTTGGGGGTTGTATTTAACCACACCTAATGCTATACAACGTTTATAGACTTGTACCTTTTTTTTATCTCATTACCTATTCAGGTTTCATCTTGGATACATGTGGTACATTTCATTAGCGATCGATCATGGTAATCTATTTCCTATCATATGCTCTCTATTTTAAATATAATTTTATTTAACATCGAGGAAGATGTTTCCTTTTGTTTGGGGGTGGAAAATTTTATCAAAATCTAACCTCTTTTGAAAACATTTCAAAACCTGGTTTTTAAAATTTTTGTGCAGTTTATTTCATCTCAATTATTGACGTGAATTTTCTATCATCCGTCTTTTAAGTCTAGGAATCAAGCTAGAGGATATTTTTTCTAAATATCTTATGTAATACATGTCAAGGCATTTGTGACACCCCGCCTAATTAAATACCGGGCGATCACTCCTTTATTAAATTAAAATCAAGGTGAGCAGTTGGTTCATTCTTAGCATCACTATCGTAAAAATAACTTTTTCCAAATTAGCACCCTAATTAATTAAGCTAAGTGTCAAAACCATTTTTCAAAATTTCTGATCAGTTTATTTTTAAAGGAAAAATTATTTATTTAATTAGTAACAACGTTTTCAATAAGTAAGAATCATACAACAATTAACCTGGAACATAATCCAAATACTTTAAACATTCAACATCCAAAATCCCAACATTTAAAACGTAATGTAAACCATACATGCTAAAAAAAAAATCCCAAAGTAACAGTACTAGAAATAGCTGAAATATAGATGTCCCAACAAAACAGATAAATAGTGGAAAGGGCGACACATGCCCCAATAACTGAGAGTCATAGGAGTGGAATCAAGTAAATGAAATCGTCTAAACAAGTGGCCTGCAACTCCCACCTAAGATGCAGCACGTTCCTCCCAAGGGATCCTAAGCAAGACGCCCATGTGGCTGGGCACCTGTAATATATACATATATATACAAGAGAGAGAGAGAGAGAGAGAGAGAGAGAGAGAGAGAGAAACGGGTCAGAGCCCGATAGTGTATATGATTTAAAAATTATTTAGTAAGTATTTAAATTGATACAGGCCAATGCAACAACATATTAGTGCGACACTCTCTTGAGAAATTCTCACATCTCTTCTAATGTGCACACCTATCGCACTAACCTTCCCAATGGTCTATCTCATCATATAACACGCTATCCTTTCCCAATGGTTTAACTTATCTTAGATTATTCGCATGATTCAAAATTTAACGATTCAATTGTTTGAAAAGGACATTTCAATTAGTAACCAAAGTTCTCATTTTAACTTTAAAAATCAATAAAGTTTTCCAGTGTCATATTATACTTTCTCAAAACAAGTATTTACAATTTGAGTCATCAACCATGTCCTACATATCACATCACAGTAGGCAGTTCCAGATTTTAGAATTTCATATATATATTAACTACTCGTAAAATATATATATATCACAACAGCACCCCAAATAAAAACTATGGTGCGGGCATACTCTACTATCCAATCCCCGTATCACTCGTACTAAGGGAATACGAATTCGGAATCACTCTCGAACTGTATTAACACATACTCAAACAATATTGAGGCGAAGCACAGATTCCAAGTCTCTAAGAGGATTGCATATGTCTGCGTCTCTTAGGACCGTCCGAACTATCACTGCTATAGCCTGTACCAAGGATATCTATTCACAAACAATATGAGGCGAAGCATAGATTACAAGTCTCTAAGAGGAAAGCACATACCCGCGTATCTTAGGATCGTCTGAACTATCATTCCGATAGCCTATACCAAGGATATTTATCTTCTAGGGTACAAGTTAATATCCCCCATAAAGGTCCCATCGAGATAAGACCGTCCCAGCGCGGAAACCTCAGGGATAGCAAGTAGCGTGGGCATGATTTTCACACATAGATAGTATATGCATACACAATCATATAACTATACTAATATTACCACAACAATAATGGGTATATTCTCAATTCCCATAATTACGACATTTGTATTTATTTCTCATTATTTACTTATCACGTATAACCATTCACATCTTACTTTAATTTGAGGAACTTTTCCACTTACTACATAACGCTCATGGATTCAATCCTCCCAAGTACAAAATTCAGTAGGTATACACATTTGTCCCAAAGTAACTCTCTTACGTGTCTCTCTCTTTAAATCATAAATTCACCGACCCTTATGTAATTATCCCAAAATACAATCTTTGCCCGACATTAAGGGTCCCAAAATCTATTCACATGTCCTACTGGTCTTCCCTATTGCCCAAAACATTTTTATTAAGGATGCCCAAGAATTATCTCACAATAAATTGAATTTAACTCATTTAAAAAGGAAATAGGAGTCTTCCAGGAGGGGTCGATCGATCGAGGTCTGGGGCTCGATCGATCGAACCTTCGATCGATCGAGGTCTGGGGCTCGATCGATCGAACCTTCGATCGATCGAAGCTCTGGGCTCGATCGATCGATCAAGTAGGTTTGCGAAAACTGAAATTCTGCAGTTACGGGTTTCATCTCCTAACTTCAACAATTTCCATATTTTCTAATCCCAATCATCCCAGAATTGATACTACTAACCTTATATCATCATATTAGGTATTTTCAACGTAAAGCATGTGGATTTCTACTATTAAACATGGATTAACAAGCCCCAAATTCATATAAGACTTCAAGAACCCTAAAATTTCATTAACATGGTTCTAATCCATCTTTTCTAGAATTTTCTTCTTATAAACATCATAATTTCGTGGCTAAATTCCTCTACATGGCAAGGGTTTCCAGAATTATCATTTAAACCATAACTACATGCGATTCCTATCTCAAATCTTAGGTTTTCTTCCATAAAACTCATCCTAATCATTCCTACACTAATATGAAAGATGCATCAACGAAATAAGCAAGATAAACACTTGCCTGGGATTTTTGGTGTTCTGATTTGCAGATGATTTTGGTGTGGTTGCGTAGCCCATTGCGCGATCTACGCGTTGGTGGTGGTTGCGGTGCAAATGGGTGGATTTTGGGCCTTGAATTTGCCTTGAGAGCTCTCTCCTTCCTCTCATATGGCCGTTATTGTGTTTGAGTTTTCTAACCCTAGCTGAATAACCTAAATGGCTGATATAGATTACTGATTTTCGTGGGTTTAATTACCCAAAAAGGTGAAATGTCTAAAACGCCCTCTCGGGGTACCAATTAGGCCTAAAAACGCCCCGAGACCCAAACTAAACCCCCGGGTACACTTTTCTGACTATCTCGACCCTTCCGGACGCGTTGGCGCACTCAAAATGACCATACGAATGACTTATAAAATATTCACTTTTATTTATCAATATTTAGTCCCGACGCGATACGGGCGCGTCCCGACTCAAATTTCCAAAATTATCATTTTATTCACTCGTGACATTCAATATAACCAATATTATATATTACTTTTCTCATTAGTAATATTCAACAATTTCCATAATTACTAACTCTCGTCACGTTAATAATTATAACATAATTAATTTTCGGATTTTTATTAAATAATTTACTCACATTAAATTTAATAAATCCCTAAATTAATATAGCATAAAAATACGGGGTATTACGACATTTTGCACCATGAATTTCTAGACTCAACAAAATTTGTGCACTTATGACGTCACTACCGTTTAGAGTTGAAAAGTATTACAATTCTCAAGAAAACCTTATGGATCACCGGTGGAGACTTTAGCTTGTGAGATTTGTGTCTTTCACCTTTTAGAGAGTTTTACGCAATCTCCAAATCATAATTTGATTCAACTACCTTTGGGTCCACACTTAATCATTGTATGATCTTATTATTCTTCACTCAAATTTTGGCTTGACCACTGAGAACGACATCACCTTCGAGTTATAAGAAACACGTTCCTTGAAGTTTGTCCCGATCACCAGACCTTCACCCATACACTACCCAAATTCCATTTTATCATACATTTATCCTTAGCCATAAACCTTTCATTTTCCATATCATCACCATCTACCATACCTCCAATTTCCATATCAACTCCATTTTCCACCCACCATGTTGCAAAAGGGAAGAGTGTTGAAAGTAAAAGGAGAAAATCCATCATAGAGAGTGTTTGCATTTTTAGTGAATCTCTCTCCAAGAGTTCGATTCAGATGGAGAAAAAAATAGATACAAATCTATGTTGGGGTTAATTGTATTTTTAGAAGATTTATCTCACACATTAATGAATATTTGAAAAAAGAGGAAAAAAGTAAAAGGAGAAAATCCATCATAAAGAGTGTTTGCATTTTTAGCTAATATCTCTCCAAGAGTTCAATTCAAATGGAGAAAAACTTATATACAAATCTATGTTGGGGTTATTTGTATTTTTAGCAGATTTATCTCAGACATTGATGAGTATTTGAAAAAAAGAGAAAAAAGAGAGTTGCAATCAAGATCTTGTGAAATAAAGACATTTGTTCCAAATGTAATACTCTCATCTACAACATCCATCATATCACCATACTATCCTACCTATCTTATCATATCCTTCCAATTTCATTTCCCCCTCACCCGTAAACATTCATATTTTCCCCTAGGTGTTTGGGAAAATGAAAGTCAACGTGGTGAATAACTCGACGTTCTCACTATAATGATTAACATTCTTTCATGAGATCATTTTTCTTTCTAAATGTTCATTTATTCTTATGTGTGTGAGAGGTTTGACATTGATTACATTTACTCACCTCCTTACACACATGAGCGATACATTTACCAAATCTCGTGAGTTCGTTTGAGAGAGCTATACCCAATGAGATTTTGAAGTTGAAGCATTGATTTTGAATAAGCGATCCAATAATTACTCTTATGATATTCGACCCATTTTGACTAATTCACACCACACACGTCGAGTTCTAGGAAGGATGTACCTTGCACTTAGTTAAATTTTTCATACACTTCTAGCTTGTATTCCTCAAAATATTTATCTCGTGATGGTTATGTGGTTGTTCTATATTTAATAAGAGATTTATTTCTATTTGCAAATAAACAATTTTGTGGGTATATTCACTGCAAACCTTCACGAGATAAAACTTGTCCTCTAGGGCAACCTATAGGTTTAAAGGCTTGTTTCACATGCTAAGTGTAATCGCAAGTGCCCACGAAATTGGTACACTTTTGATTTCTTATCTTTCTTTCTATTTATTTTTGCTTGAGGACTAGAAATATTCTATTTGGGGTAGTGTGATAAGAACCCAAAACTCTATAATTTATACCCCAAAGAGTCTCTTTTTTTATCGTTAGTTCTCAATAAAATTGGACTTATATTGATATTTGTTTGTTTTGTAGGCTTGTACGCATTCACAATTTCAAAAGCTTTATTTCGAGATGATTGTGACAAATTTGCGCTTATTCAGGACTAAAACAACCCCCTAACCTACCCTTAACTTGATTCTAAACCCAGTCCACCCCTAACCTGTCCTAAAATTTCCCTCTGTGTGTGGTGTTATTTTATATTTTTCGAGTCATTTTTACTATTTCATTTTCTTTAGTATTTTACAACTTTATGTTAATATAATGGTGTGTGTGAGTATGTGTGTCATTTTATATAGTACTAAGTCCGTGTTTGTAAATAATATAGGTGTACGTTTATTTCATTTTTATTTTTATTTTTTAATTTTTACTATTAGTTAGTTTTATTAATATTTTATTAGGTTAGATTTATTTGTATTTTATTTTAGTCTTTTATTTTTTAGTCTTTTATTTTTCTAATTTTAATAAATTTAATTTTTTTTTTATTAGGTTAGGATTTTAATTTTTAGTTAGATTTTATTTTTTTATTTTTTTGTTTTTATTAATTTTATATTTTTAGTTGAATGTAAATATTTAGATACTTTAATTTTCAATTTTAGTTGTGTACATTAAATACACACACTTACTATGCTACACACTCACACACGGCATTCCATACACACTACCACACCCACTACACCAAAACACTCAGTTAGTAACACACTATTTTTTTTATTACTAACACTCTTTTACCATTATTATTTCTCACAATAAATTACTGTTACTAATTTCGTGTAATTGTTACTATTAATATTTTAAAAGTGACTTAAAATAACAAAAGGGCGTAAATTTACCTCCATCCCAAACATATGCCCCGACTATCACCCACACTAAAAAAAAAACTCTCCAAATCTTCCTCCCCACCCAAACGAAAAGAAGAAGGCTTCAAACCCTATGAAGTTTCAATCATCGTCGTCCAACTCCAAACTTTCTTCTCCAAATCGGTTTGGCTGTCAAACTCAGCGCAACCTAGGTTTTCTCAAAGCTCATTGCTACCTATGGTTTCTCAAACCCCATCGCAACCTAGGGTTTCTCAAACAGCATCAGGTGCATTTTACTATTTATGCCTCATAATTTATGGCATCTGCAACTCAGAGTTTTAATTAAAAAAAATTGGTTTTGACTAAGTTCTGTTGCATTTATGGTTTGAGTTTTGATGTTTTGGGGATTATCTTTTTTTTTGAGTGTTTGTTATATTGAACTTTATGTTTTGATTGGTTTTGCGGTTTAGGTTTCGATTATTTGGAGTTTGTTGTCGTACGAATAGTTACTTTTGGTTATATGGTTTGGATTTAATGAAATGATTTAGATATGCATATTTTCAGATTATGCACACACACACACACACACACACACACAGAGAGAGAGATTTACAAGAAATAGGGTTTCTCAGAATCGTGGGTTTAACGATTTGGGGATTTCAGAATTTTCCAACAATTTCCCCTTAAAATCAATTGGAAAGATAAATAAAGAATTCTTCCACTTTTATTAGGGGTCTATTTTGTTTGTTTTCACTTAATTGATCTTCTTGAATGAAAAATGTTCAATTTTGTATCTCATTGAAAAAATAAATTAGAACCATTCCTTTTTTTTTTTTTTTTTTATTCATGAGTATAATTCGCATTTATTATCTATTTTGTTTGATTTCATTACATGTGTAGTTTTTGAAGAGATTTTATTTCATTGCATTTATAGCTTCACCTTAACTAGATAAGGAACCTATTAGGCATTGCTATATTCAATATTAGTTACATTAAATGTCATCTTTTTCCTAAAAATTATTTCAATTCTTGCCCTAAGTAAGTGTTTTCTTGTAATTTATAAATTATAATTTACCTTCAAAATTTGAATTTAAGTTGTTTAATAACTTTCTGTATTGAAATTCTAAACATAGATGAAGATCAAGAAGCTTATGCCAATGGATGCCAAATCACGGAGAGTGATTGATTGGATGGAGAAAGGGAATCGAATAGATTTCATTTATCTCATGAATATATTACGAGTTTGAAATCCTTTCTATTTTTTATTTCTTACAAGTTTGATTTGTTTTTATACGTGTTTATGATGCATTGCTGAAGAAATACCTAATGACACTTTTGTTCTGTGTGTGTGAGGCAACAAAAGGTTCAATGATTGAGGAATATTCTTGTAATATCATGAGAAAACTTGAAAATTTTATGAGTAATTAGTGACTCAAAGTGTAATGTTTTATAATGTTTCGAATTCTTGTGTGTTTGTAACAGATATTTTATTGCGAGGAATGTTCCAGCATTGGGGGTGTGGTGATGAGTTGTCTACTTTGTTCGGGCCCTATAGAGATGGTGGAAGAGTAAGCTCCCTCCCCTCTCTCTCTCTCTCTCTCTCTCTCTCTCTCTCTCTCTCTCTCTCTCTCTGTATATATATATATATATATATATATATATATATATAGCATGTGCACATATATGATTATGGCTTATTAGTTTTAAGAAAGAAAGTCCAACGCTGAATGGATAAGTTTGAAAGGATACGTTTGCAAGGTACCTAGTTGTGATTCTTTTACTAGTTGGTCCATATTTGAAATGATAAAGCTTACTGAAGTTAGATTTGTATATAAGTTCCTCATCGTGCCACTTGATGGATCTCGCCAACATCATACCATCGGTAAATATGGAATCTTACATTATAAACTACATGGTAGATGGTGGGGAGATTCTAAACAAATTGGTGTTCACAATGAATCTTTTCACATGATTTTTTCGCATGAGTTATACCTAACTCAAGTCTCATTTTTACGATTCAATAGTTGAGTCTTGAGTTGGTGACATGCCTCGATGTTAGTTAATTGGAGGGCATTCATGGTCAAATCCTTTAGTTGTGATTGAGTTTTGATATTAATGATCTAAGTGAACATTAAAATCTTGATCTTATCGGTCATATTGGTGTTATGATTGGTCATGGTCTTGCGATTGCCAATGTCTAATATTTGGTAGTTGTGTGTGATGGTGATAATGTGCGTGTGTTGCTAAATGAATATTTATCACTTTTGTTTTGTTGATCTGAAAAACAGTTGCCAAGATGCAGAACACACCTGAGCTTGGAGTTCTTGCACAATTCGAGATGTTCCAACACTGCCCATCAAATTGACATGTTAAACAAATTTAATTGTCTATGTTATACTCCACGTCGAACCCCTGGTTCAATAAATCCCTTACTATCATACTTGAATTATTCCTAAATTCTTCAAGAACTGATCTTCGAACAGGAACCGTGATGCTAATCCAGCATGGAAGCGAAGGAATTAATTCATCCGCTAAGAAACCAATATTGCTATCAGTGACATTTCTCTGGCATGTAACGGTATTCCGGGCTAATACATCAACCCCTTTAGTTGTGATTTAGAAATAACTGTTTCCAGAGGTGGAATGCCTATCCATTTTGGAGCCGACATAATCTGCATAAGTGGAACATGCTCCATGACTTGAGATATCTTAGAATATACTCCACTCCCTCCCTCCCAAATTAAGACTCCACTATTCTATTTTGGATTATTCCAAATTAAGACTGAACTTGTTTTTTCTGGACATAGTCAACCAACCAAATTCCACAATACTCAACAAGTGCTATTTTTTACCACTGATTGGGATGGAGGGAGTACTAACTAGGATGCCATTAAATGAATACTAACTAGGCTGGCATTAAAGTTCACAATTTATTAATTGAATGTATTTTAATTTTTCAACTATCTCTATCTCAGCTGATAGTGTTCAGGTGCCCCATTCATTACCCCATTATTGTTTCCGTCTTATTTACTATTTCTTTATGAAAATAAAAATAAAAATGATAATCTTATATTTTCCCCCCTTGGCAAGCTACCCTGGACTCTAGTTTGCTACTGTTTTCCTCAATCATTGTTGATTTTAATCATTATAAGTGCACTTTCATAATGATCAAGGTTATATACATACCTAGTATCCTGATATGAACTTGGTAAGGGCCTCTCTTCAAATTTTTATATTAGAAAGTTGTTTGTAATATGCTAGTTGAGTTTTTTAATTACTTTTGCTGATGTTTTTGGGCTTTAGCCATTTACTCTGGATGAGTTCGTTCTAGCTTTTCATGATTGTGTAAGCTCTTGTGATCTTTGTGAATCTCTTTTTGAAATGAATTGTTATTTCTATTTACTGTAATTAGTCATACAATATCTTCTTCCTCTGATTTCAGGATCCGAGATTATTCGGTGAGATACACGTAGTCCTTCTCAGATCTATTATCAAAGATATTGAAGATGGCATTAGAAAATCAATCTCTACTCATTGCAAAACCAGACCTTCAGACACTTTGTACAACATTATTGACGCTTTGAGGAGTGCTGTTATTAAGGAGGGTGATATACTTGCTATACCCTTGTCTGGTAATGCATTTGTTTTTTATTTGATTTAAGCAATGTTTAATGTTGATAGCAGAGTTATAGTTTTGGGTTTACTTAGTTTTCCACTAAATTTTTTAGATATGATTTGTGTGTATCTTAAAAAAGGTTTGATTGGTCCATTATCTAGTTTAACGGAGAAACTATGATTTTCATATCTCAATTCATGTCTTGTATGTTTCTTTTAATTTATGTTGTCCTTTTCAATTGTTTATGTAGTTTTTTCTCTTTGTCATTCATTTGCAGATTGTTGTTCACAAGCATAGTCAAAGAGGGACACATTTTCGACGTGCAGGACCTTGTGAAAGGGTAATTTTTATTTTTATTATTTTATTCTTCTTCTTCTTCTTCTTCTTCTTCTTCTTCTTCTTCTTCTTCTTCTTCTTCTTCTTCTTCTTCTTCTTATTATTATTATTATTATTATTATTATTATTATTATTATTATTATTATTATTATTATTATTATTATTATTATTATTATTATTATTATTATTATTATTATTATTATTATTATTATTGCGTGGAACTATTTAACCATTTATTAGCTTCCCGAAAATATAACTACTCTGGTATGTTTCATTTGGATACTTTTTTAGTGCAACATTTATTATAACAAAATATTATGTTTTATATCATATTAAAATATAAAATTCCCATATCAGTGGGATAATTAGTTTAGGTTTCTTATTTAATTTTAGTTATTATCTGTAAGTAGTAGTTTGTATTAGTATCTCTTAATTCTAGTTCCTATTCATCTATAGGACTCTTTTAAGAGTAGACACTTCGGTTATTAGTTAAATGAAACTGTTTCTTTTATATATTGCAATTTCGAGATCAAGTTTTGTATCAATATTGAAATTTTGAGAATAATTAATTAATTTTCTTACTAAATTAATTTTATATGACTAAATGTTTATATTATAACTAATATGATAATTTTATTTTGTTTGATAGAATGTCATTTTTGGATTTTCATCAAGTTTCCAGCGTTGCGGGTTGAGGCATTAATGGCGATGATAATAGAACGAAGGTTGATATTCAACAAGAGACTTCTTTTTTATATTTCATTTGATTGGTTATAATATAAAAATATCTCATTTGGGGATGATTGTATTAGGATGTTGTATTGGATGATTTTATTAAAATAATATAACTTTCGGGATGATTGTATTATGATGTTTTATTTGTTCGGTTAAATTTCTTTTGTAAATGAAGAGTGGAGGCTTATATAAATGTAAATTTTAAATATAATGCTTGTGGATTATTTTTGTATATCTTTTTATGATTTAAATAGTGTGCTAAGAATAATTAAATTTGTTTAAATTCAGGTTATTGGATCTTGAATAATATTTTTTTTTAAACATGTATTACTATTAGTAACAGGATTTTACCGTTACTATTAGTAACAAGACTTTACTATTACTAATTTTACATTTTACCGTTACTACTAGTAACAAAATTTTACCGTTACTAATTATGCATTTTACTGTTACTATTAGTAACAAAACCTTAGCGTTACTAATTCTGAATTTTACCGTTACTATTAGTAATAGAATTTTCCGTTACTAATTCTGAATTTTACCATTACTATTAGTAACATAATTTTTCGTTACTAATTTTGAATTTTACCGTTAATATTAGAAACGCAATTTTACCGTTACTAGCTTCGTGCCCCATGCATTTTTTCTAACAAAAAAATTGTGTTACTAATATTTTTAGTAATGGTAAAATTGTGTTACTAATGGCATGTTTTGGTGTAGTGACACCACCATTTCCCTTCATCTTCTTCCCCACACCACACACTCTCTCTCCTCTCACCTCCCTCCATTAACACAAACCTCCATATCTATACAACCATAACTCCATTCAAAACCCAACCTTAAACCCGACCCTTACCCATCCATGAAATTAATCAAACCAGGATACCCATATACCCCGACCCAACAACCTTCTGACCCGCTTCCTAATCGACCCATTAAACCCACACTTGCATACCTGACCATAACCCATTTCGACCTTAGGTCGGATGTCCCATGCGACCACCTACCACCACTAGCAGGTGGTGGTTCATTGACCTCAAAACCAAACCCAAAACTTGATCTGTCCAAACCATATAGCAACAAAACTCATCTCTAACCCTTTAAATCGCAAAATCGTTTCTGCCCAAATAAAACCAAGCAAATAAGAACCCCATGTGTTATGTGTTCCCTTTTACTCATTTCCAAAAATATCCCCAACTTACCCTCACACTCTCATTACCCTCATTAAACCCACATGCACACCTGTGTAATTCCTTATTTATCCCTCTCACACCTTATACCCCTCACGTCCATCCAATTCCAACTATACCCCTACACTCAATCCACCTATAAATCAAAGGCTTGGTGGCATTTGAAGACAATCCTCATTTTCATTTTTAACTCTGTGTGATAAATTCTCCTCTACCCCTCTGTAGAGAGTATTTGCATTTTTAGCAAATATGTCAATATAGAATGGTGTGGTACAATTTATCTATTGGATGAATTCCATCCCACCCCTCTATAGTGAATTTTTGCATTTTCAGCACCTATCTCAATGTAGAGTGATGTGGTTGAATCCATCCATTTTGGAAGTAACTTCTTCTCCATTTCTTTATGGTGAGTATTTGTATTTTTAGCAAATATCTCAACGTAAAGTGATGGTGTATAATTTATTTCCATGGTTGATTTCTAATGTATAATTTTATAATGAGAGGATTTGTATTTTTAGCAAATCTCTTTCATTATTTAAGAGTCCATTATGAATTCATCATTTGAATATTGTAATTAGTTTTTATTTTAGAAAAAAAATATATTAGTGAATGATTGTAATGGAGAGAATTTTGGATTGTAATTGAAGAGTTGCTCCAATTCAAGAACAAATGGGTTTGATCTATTTCTCTTTAATTTCTCCTGATTTAATCCTTGCATATTTTTATTTGTTTATCTTATTTGTTGGATGATCATTATTGAGGACTAATCTTCCATTCATGGGATGTATTTTAAAGCCCTCATGAGTCCAATTTAGTTAGTTGACTTGTTAGCAAAATTTTGTTTATCTCATTTTTCTCTAATTAGCTTTTACATCTTAGTTAGTACTTTAAAAATTAGTATATTAAGTTAATTAATAATCCCTTGAAAAATCCATAAAAAATATAAAAAGAAAAAATAGAAAAATCTAAAAAGAAAATAAATAGAAAAGTGGATTACATGACTTCTCATTTGTTTCACTCCTTAGAGTTGGATTGGCACCCGTACTTACCGCAATTCTAGTTTTATCATGTTTGTAGGTATTCAAGGGTTTTGATTAACTTGGCTTCAACAATGACGTAATAAAAAGCCAAGTTATCACAAATCACTAATTTTAATTTAATTTATATATTCTAAAAAATACGGGGTATTAAAAAAATGTTGTCTCTGTAAATGTTTTGAGATAAATAGTTTTTGTGTCACTTAGTTTGCATGCAAATTGTTTTTATATGTAAAACATTGACCATAAATCTTATCCTTGAATTGAATCCTGCACTTGTTTTAGGCACAACACTTATAAATTGGCAAGATGAGCGCCTTTACCATTCCCAAAATAAAAAGAAAACGAAACAGTAACTCTTAACAAATTATACCAACCACATATATAAGTATGAAAAATAATCATTTTGACTATTTTTTAGTGAAAAATGGTAAAAATTCTTTAATTTTATCGTAATTAGCATTGAGGACATGTATTTATATATTTTTAATAAGTCTACGTGTGTTACAATTATTAATTTAGATACAATTACACTTAGTACTGTACTAGCAAGCACCCCACGTGATGCACAGACTGTCTCGCAATTTAATAGTGCGAACTGGACATGTGTCACCTGGCGATGAGTCCAAAAAAGAAAGACAGAGTGCATACACCCTACATTCCATACACTTCGCCTATACCAAATATTCACTCAAACCCTACCACCCAAATCAGATTCTTTTTTCTCTCTCCTCACTATTTATCTTCCCCATGAAATCCATCATATCTCTCATTATTCCATAACCAAACCTCCATAATCAAAAGCTTCAAACCAAACTTATCACTCCAATCAAATTGCGACCTATCACCCCGACCCGATCGCCTCTTCTACCCACAAATCTAGTAACCTAGTTAAACTCGAACCCTTTATATCTGGTTCCACCTTAACCCGAAAACTA
The DNA here is from genome assembly GCA_949130495.1 of Sambucus nigra. Classification (NCBI taxonomy): domain Eukaryota; kingdom Viridiplantae; phylum Streptophyta; class Magnoliopsida; order Dipsacales; family Adoxaceae; genus Sambucus; species Sambucus nigra. The sequence goes on along the minus strand of OX422217.1, from coordinate 259,888,156 downwards.
GACCTTCATATGCCTTACCCACTTCGGGTAGACCTGTATTTGTATAGTTTCCTTAGCCTGTGACCCATGATCGACAATAAACCCAGTCGCAATACTCTAAAAACTTGGCCACTATTATTGCTCTAACCAATCGTACAACTCGAAAACACCAAATCTGAACCCACTAGACCCGAGAGTTACATCCATTAACTTAACAACCCTAACTCCAATCGGTTTAACCCCATCGCCGGCAGCATCCAATATTCGGTGGCAACTCCGACCCTACTAAAACCCATAACCCAGAAAAACGAGCCTGAGGACTTGCCAATATCTAGTTTCAACCCGAAGTTAACGAAACTCGGACCAAGCCACTTCTCCCTACACCATTCCACCCATGGCCTTTAACCAAAAACCTGAGGACTGTGATAGTATTGATATATATGGACTGAAAAGAAAATGACGTAAATAGAAAAATTCTAGAGGAAAAATAAACAGAGCATAAAAAACTTTTATAAAAATAAGATCAAAACTCTCGTTGGAACAAAAGAAGACATCTCCTCTCGATCAGTAGAGATATTAATACAGCAACTCATTGGATTGTTTGTAAGTCTCATCATTGTCTTAAATGAATGAATGGGAAACTCGGAGAGTGATCTTGTTGTTATTTCTTCATCTTTATAGAGCCTAATAATACAGTCTGAAGTTTCTTCAACTTTGAAATGGGGTCAAATAGTTAGTCATAACCCTTCCTCTTTGGCAACCAAATAAACACTACACCAAAATGCTTATTTTGTGAGTGCCTTTTTGTGACTGTTAATGGGGGTGACAAATTTATCACTCCCGGGAGCACTCACAAAATTATTTGTAACTCCCATTAGGGGTGATAAAATCAATGGATAATAAAAATTTGAGTCACTTAGTTTGTCACCTCTAGTGAGAGTCACAAATGTTACGATATAATTAATTTGTGACTTCTATAAGCAGTCACAAATTTATAAATCTCACAAGCACCTACAAATTTATCAGTAGGCTTAAGTTCTGACTCTGATGAGGAGTCACATAATTATAACTACTATGAGGAGTCACAAATTTTGGCCTAGTACTTAATTTGTCACTGCAATCGACAGTCATAAATTCGTAACTGCTTGTAGCAGTCATAAATTATGCCTAAAACTTAATTTGTAACTGCTATTGGCAGCCATAAATTTGTAACCACTTTCAACAGTCACAAATTTTGACCTAAGACTCAATTTATGACTGCTATTAGCGGTCATAAAATTTTTCACCTACTTTAATTTTCCTCTTCTCTCTCTTCTCATTTTGATGTACGTGAAGAACTTACTCCCTCTTTTCTCTCTTTCATTTTTCCAAAACCAAAATGAAGAACTCCTGCTCCTCTTCTATCCAAACAGGTATTTTTCGATTCTAAATGGATGTTAATAAACCAAAATGAAGAACTCCCTCCCTCTTCTCTCTCTTTTATTTGACAAAATATAATTAAATGGATTTTTAATAAGTAAAAAACAATGTTGTTAAGAACAATGTTTATGTTTTACTGAATGAATCGTTGTGAAGAACGTTGAATCACTGTAAGTTTATGTTTATGGAAGTCGTTGTGGCCATGATCAGTGATGCTGGGACTCTAGGAATCAGTGATCCTGGTACATAATTGGTGAGGACATTAAAGTTTCTTCATTTGTTGTGGGTTTATTTTCCCCTCAAATAAGTTCATTTACTTATCTCTTTTATCATGTCGGTTGTGAATCCTCATGTTGAGAACAACTTTATTTATTTGTTATTTCTTGGCTTTGTTTCTTGTTGCAAACATAGAAAGGAAATATTTCATTCTAAAAATATTATTCTTGGATGGAAAATAAGATTGTATATAATTTTTTGTTGAGGATTTGACATGTTGTGGAGTGGAGACTTATGTTTGAGATTATTAGTTTATTTTAACTCATGTTTGGAAATTTCCTTACTCTCTTTATATTGTCATTATTTATTCATGTTTTTTGGCAGAAAGACACACTAAATGATCTGATTGACTGAGGTAATCTAGTTTCGGACATTCAAGTTAGAGTATCATTGAATTGATATGGATAAAGGTAATTTTAATTCTTGGTGATTTATTAATATCATTAGTCTTTATACTCGACTGATTTGTAGTGGTGATAGGAGGTTGAGGGTGAGCCAATTGAAAACCCGGATTGTCAATTGGTTGTTTTAGTATAGTTTTAAGATTAATTTATGAAAATATTTGTATATTTGTTTGTATGAATTTTAGTTAGAATTGTTGATATGTTTGTTTGTGTTAATTAATTCATGTCCTTTGCAAGTAGTTCATGCCATTCAAGTTAGAATTATTGATTGTCTACACTTGTTTATGTGAGTTTACTATTCAATACGAAAGTAACTTATGGGAAGTGACCATCATCGAACTCCCAGTTTTTCAAAATTGGCTAGTTGACATTTGTTTTGCAATTAAAAATGGAACTTAGGTCCGAAAAAATAAAAAAAATCATGTGGCCCGGGTAGAGGTACATACACCTTAAGCATTACAAAGTAACTTATAGGAAGTGGCCTGTCTCATCGGGCTCCTAGTTTTTGAAAATGACTAGTAAGCGTTCGCTTTGGGGTTAAATTGGGATTTAGGGGTAAAAACTGAAAATAACAATCGAATGACCAAAATCGACCAACAAACACCCTAAGAGGTACAAAAGTATACAGGAAGTGTGAGTGAAATTGACTAGTAGACGTTCATTTTGGGGTTAAAAGTGGGCATTGGGGTGTGAAAAGCAAAAACAACAATGGATTGACCTGTAAAGAGGGACGTATAGCCTAGAAGAAGGCTTAGTGGGAAGGATTTACTTCACTCTCCCCATGTCATGAATGGAACTTCATCATCAGGTGGATTTCTTCAGGTTTTATGTTTTAAGAATAATGCTTCTGCATGTGATAGTGAAAAAAGATCACTCTTCACTTTGGACCATCAAACAGCTCTTGGAAGTCCTATTTTGCGCAAATTTATGCCCATGTTATCTTGGAAAAAATGAGAAGCAAATCCCAACTGATAATACAATGAAGTTTACAATAAATGCATATCGATTAAAGATGTGGGAGCCCTTCAAATTTGACCTCTTCTGACCTATTTTGAACAATTCCAAGTGAATCGTTGACATGCTAGTGCAGTAGAGTTTGATTAAGAAAGAAATAGTTGATTCATCATCTAACTCCCGTCCAAGCGGGCGAGCACAGCCTTTCATTTGCACCGAGGCGGATCACCGAACTATGCTAATCCGATGGCTCATGTGTCTTTAGGGACGACATATTCCCTTCCCTTTCCTAACATGGGATTTTATAATTGCCCCTAAGAATTATAATATCCAAAACTCAAAAAAGTATCCACTAGAAAATTCCAAATTAAGAAACAGATCCAAACCATCAATTAGTCCTGATAAAGTCCAAATCAGTGCAGACCATATAATAAAGATTCAACATTGTGATATTTAATCTCGAGAACCAGTCATAGTTGAAAAATTAATCTCATCCCCAGGGCTTCAGACCTGCTAGAATATGACTACCATCAGGCAAAAAAAACTGGTCTAATGTGTTCTCTTAGTGTAATTATACGAACCTAGTGTCCGATTGTTCATCAGGTAAAAATACACATTATTAGTGCATACCATATAATAAAGTTTCACCTGGTGTAATTATATGAGTGAAGAATATGCTATTTGTGCTAGATTAAGCAAAGCTTTATGTAATCTCCACTGGTCCAATGTGTTCCCAAATTCCTCCATCTCTCATTTATCAAAACTATGCATTGATCATGATCCCTTTCTTGTCCATTAAAAATCAATTTTATTCTAAACCCAAATCTTTTAAATTCCAAAAAATGTGGTTATCTCATTGTCTGTTTGTTAGTACAGTCAAGAAGTCATAGATAGTCCCAGTAGTAGTATTGTCTGTGGTAGCCTTTTCAGTTAAACTCAGAAGACTAAAAGGGGATCTAAAGTCATGGAACAAATAAACTTTCAAGAATCTATTCCAAAATATTATAGATTTTGAAGATGAAGTCTCAGTTCTAGACAATGCATTTGAAAGTAATCCAAGCCCAGATAATAGAATGGAGCTGCAGTCTAAAAAAATTCTATATCTTAGGAGCATGGTTACATTAGTGGCTTTCATATGTTCTCTATCTTACGAAGTTCCTTTACTAAAGTACAATATTTTTTTGTTTTAACTTACTTTAAGTGCCCAAACTAAAAATAGAGAGCGCCCTTGATGGCACCCTAAATTTCTAGCAGCATATGCTTTACATTAGGATTGTGTGATACAACCTAGACCTAGGTGTGATACCTAAGGACTTTAAGAGTTATTCCTAAAATTTTACAAGTGTCACACTAGCCTCTTTTCTATTTTTTCTCCATAATTTAGAACCACTTTAAAATAAAGTTTACACAATCCATAATTTAGACTAGTCCGGATTTAATTTTGAATTTCTCGGTTCACTTCAGTCTCCTCTTTTATTCCCTCTATTATTTGAAATCAAGTTTACACAATCCACAATTAAGCCACATATATTCTGATTTTTATCCTACATCACATACACACTTTAACTTATCCCTCTCCCCACTAGGAAATCCAACATGTTGGAATTCCATAAGATCCCCCTCCACATCTGACTCTCAATCCTAAAAGTTGTGTCAAAACTGAGGGTTCCACATGCAATTCCCTCCAATAAAAGAGACACTATATCTTTTATCGCACATTACGGATCCTCAACTATATGGATTTAATGAGGGAACTAAACTATACGGACTAAATTAAGGCGCTGAACTACCAAGAGGAATTAACCACCGAATAGACCTGCCTCAAAGCTCATATGAGACGTACTGGCCATTGTCCCTCCAAACCGACACCTCACAGCTTTGCCGAATCTGCATCCATCTACCCATAATGCACAGTGTTGAACCTAGCCTCAATCATCTGCCTTCACAACCTATCCTACTTTGTTGCACATAGCCACTTCACCAAGATAGCCTGATTAAATCTGCATGTCCTGGAGGATGGCAACGATTCTCCCAGCGAATAAGATGATATTTATATTCATCCTCACACCAAAGAATTTACCTTTAAGCTTGCTTGGAGAGTTAAAAGTTCTAAAGGAATATGGTCTAGATTCAAGACAAATAAGTACAAAAATTCTCTAGTATATGGTACAACTAGGCTCCGTGTAATTAAGAGAATCACGAATGCTAAAACTGAGGTGTTAGACAACATAGTGAAATGGATAAGGAGGTAATGTGGAGTCCTTCAAATCTTGGAGAGTTCACTTTTAAATCTTCCTTACAATTGACTCCTGCATAACTGTATGCTTCTTAATTGTAGCATCTTTTTTTAACTCCTTGATTTTTCTCTTAATCAGACGGAGTAGAGGCTCTAGGGGAAATATTACATTTATCTAACACTTAAACCTTTTCATCTATTTCACAATGATGAATCTACATGATATGTTATTGATTTTGGAACTCCTTGTTTAGGCTTAGGAGCTTTCAGAGGTGTAATAAACTTGTATGATGATAAAATAAACTTGCAATGGATGAATCTTAATGATATGTTGAATCTTCATGTTAAGGGATGTAATAAACTTGTATGATGTTAAGAGATGTAATAAACTTGTATGATGTTAATTTTGGTTGATACGTAGGTGGCACAATGACATGGGAATATTAACTTGTGTTTTATCCAGAGCAGGTACACTACAAGTATGCCTCTTCTAATTTTTGGTAACAATATGCAACTTCATGTTATTTTAGGCTTGGAAATGTTTGGTTGAGTAAGTTTAATCTATAAATTTACTATTCGAGATCTGTCTTTTCTATAGGTATATATTAAGCACTGGACGCTCATGAATGTTTTTGACAAAGCTCCTACGGTTCATAAGGATGCAGTTATGGCTCCCAACACTTCCATTTTTTAGTTTATTTTTTATTCGATGTTCATTTTGTATTTAGAACCTGGGAAGGGTTTATTTTATGTTAAATTAAGTTTAAACAAGTTTTATATGTACATGATATTTGAAATATCCGAAATATAAATGAAATTTGTCGAACTTTTTAAGAGCAGTATGATGCCGGCATTAATTTTTTTAGATTTGTTTCATTATCATTGAATTTAATCCACTCCTCCATTTTAGTTCACGTTTCTCATTCTACTATTTTTTTTTAAATATAAAAATCTTTGTAAGTGCTCTAAGCAGTGACACATTTAATAAATTCAACATTTATAACTGCTAATAGTAGTCACAAATTTGTCACTACTGCTAATTTTGTAACTGCTGTTAGTAGTTACGAATATAATATTTGTGACTATTGCTAGCAGCCACAAATTCAATATTCATAACTATCGGCAACTGTTACATATATTATATTCGTAACTGCTGACAACAGTTACAAACAACAATTACAAATTGGGGTCACCATTCATAACCTCCATAGGGGTAATAAAATTTTTTGACTGTTGTTAGGAGTTACAATTTTTCTTTTGTCACCCCCTAAATTATGATAGAAAATAGCAGTTATAAAGGTAATTTGTGACTACTAACAACACTCAAAAATCTCCCATTTTGGTGTAGTGAAACATCTGTTGAAATAGGGGAAAACCGTACAGGGGAGAGGAAGACAAATGAGTTTGAGGATTTAAAGAGTTTATGGAAGTCAGGTGATTGGATGCATATGAATGATCTAGAAGAGAAGTTGAGCGGCCAGGATGAATGGTTTTTTTGGAAGTTTCAAATACATTGATTTGTGAGATTGCATTAAAAAATTTATTACATTAATATCTCATTAAACCTCTAATATTATAGTATTATAGCTATAATGTAGATATGTCGTTACACTTATTAATGTAGATAGAGTTACAATGATGACAATTGAAATTGTCTTTACATTAGTAAGTGTAATTGTATCTATGTTAAAAAGTGTAATGGTACCTTTTGAACTTATCATAAATTAATTAAAAAAATTATGGATATAAGATATTCGCTTTGAGTGATCATATATAAATATAATGTAAAAAAATTTATTATCTAATGCCTTTATTTTTTTATCCACCCCACAGATTTCAAAATTTTTGGTTAAAACGAAACTTTGATGTCATTCTCTCGTGACTCATTCTAAAAAATAAAACGGAATAACAAAACTGAACAAGAATTACTCAACTTAATGTATACAAGCCTAAATATCATCTTCCCTATATCTTGTTCAAAGTTTTCCTCTGTCACATTTAACCAATTTTTTTGGAAAGGTAAGATCCCACTCAAAGCAAAGATTTGTGCATGGCATAAGTTTTTGGCATTATTTTCTGAATCAATACAAATGCTCATTACTAATGAATTTATTAATATTGAAATTTAAATAAAGGTTTGATTATTTTAACATGAGTTTTTTTATTAAAATTAACATGAGTTTTTTTTTATTAAAATTAAGATTTTTGAAACTAAAATTAGTTAATAACGACTTAATCAAATATTCAATTAAAATTTAAATGTATACATAGATAATACAATTTAATTGATATAATATATTAATTTGAGTGTCATCAAGTGAGTAAAGAAAGTAAATGATGCACTTGACATTTAACAGTGCACAATAAGAAAAAAAATGGCATGATTTGATTTGTTAACCTACGGTTTTCATCCATTTAGGACCCCAAAACACAAATATGAGAAATAGTGGACCCCAACTTTCAATATATAATCAATAGACCCTAAACTACCAATGGACCTATTAAATTTAACATGAAATATTAAAAAAAATACAATTCTTCAAGATTTCGTTCCACTATATATTTAAATATTATCGTATTGCAATATTTAATCAATGTTTACAGCATCATCACCATCACCATCCTTGACTTAATCCCATCACATGAAGTCGGCCACGTGGATTCTCCTTTTCCATTCTACTCTATTATAAGTAATATTATCATTCAAATTTAATATTTTAAGATCTCTCCTAATAATTTCTTAATATTATTTTTTATGATTTTACAAGGGATTATTAATTAACTAACTATGTTATTTTCTAAAGTACTAACTAAGATGTAAAATCTAATAAGAGAAAAATGAGACAAACAAAATTGTGCTAACAAGTAAACGAACTAAATTGGACTCATGAGGGTTTTAGTTCATCCCTTAAATGGGAGATTAGACCTCATTAATCATCACCCAAGACATAGATTAACCAAATGAAAACATGCAAGGATTAAAATAATAGTAATTAAAGAGGAATAAAGCAAACTCATTTTAGCCTTTAATTGGAGTGAACTCTTCAATTACAATCCAAAAATCTCTCGAATACAATCACTCACTAATATACTTTTTTTCCTAAAATGAACACTGCAAAATAAAAAATAAAAACTAGTTACAATATATACAATGGATGAATTCATAATGCACTCCTAAATAATGAGAGAGATTTGCTAAAAATTATAAATCCCCTCATTATAAAATATGTACATTAGAATTCATCCAAAAAAATAAATTCTACACTATCACTTTATGTTGAGATATTTGATAAAAAATACAAATACTCTCCATAAAGAGATGGAGAAGAATTTACTTCCAAAAGAGATAAATTCAACCACATCACTTTATATTGAGATATTTGCTAAAAACTACAAATACCCTGTACAGAGGAGTGAGGAAGAATTCATCCCTAGAGATACGTTCTACTACATCACTCTTGTAACACCCTTTTTTTATGATTTAAATAATTATGGGATTAATTATTATTGGATTAATTAAATTAAAATGTGAGAAATTTATTTATTAATTAATCTAGATTAAAATAATTATGAACTAGCATTCCAAGAGTTAATACTTATTGATGGAAAATAATTGAATATCACTGTGTGGATATGTAATATGCAATTATGAAATTTTATAAATTGTCAAGAGTAAGAAATACGACAGTTTGGTATATTAAGCCGGGACGCGCATGTGAGTCGTGTCAAAACTAATTTAATGGATTAAAGAAGTGAATTATTTTTAAGTAACTCATATGGCTATTTTGAGTGCTCCATTGAGTCCGAAAGGGTCGAGATAGTCAAAAAACTCTACTTGGGTATTTTATTTAGACTCTGAAATATTTTTAGACCGAACCAGCACCCTGTAGGGGTATTTTTGTCATTTGGATTTTGAGTAAATAAAATGGACGAAAATTAGATAATTAAATATGAGTGTACGTGGGTGAGAAGAAGTCTTCCAGTTTCTAAACCTAAGAGAGAGGGAGAGAGAACCACAGAGGAAGATGGAAAGAGTCCATAGGTGTTCTTGGTGAAAAACTCAAGAACTCACACCACAAATCCTACCAAAGCGTGGATCGAAAGATGAGGAACTAGTCTATACCAATTTCATCAGCGATTCAGAACATCATAATCGAGGCAAGTGTTTATAACTTGCTTTCTATTAGCAATAATTGTGCTCATGTTAGTATAAGAATCAAATACATAATGTATAATTGATTTGGGTGAATTTAGAGAATTTAAATCATGGATTGAGAGTTATTTTGATGAAAAATTGAACCCCTTTGCATGTAGAATAGAAATCCCGGAATTATATGTTGAAATTGAGGAACGAATCTGAGTTTTAATTTAGAGTTATGCATAAAATTAGAGAACTATGGTTCTTGATAATTAAATTGGGGATTTCGAATTTAATTGATGATTAGTGATGATTTAATGATGTTATATTGTTCGAAATCATATATAGATCTTAAGTAGTTGATTGGAATTGAATGATTGGTATTTGGACTGATTATTTTAGAGGTTTTAGGCTTAAAAATGGTGGAAAATGAAACTGTTTAGGGTGTAGAACGTAATAGGTCTGATGGGGAAGAGTACAACTCAATCTCGTTCGAACGAAATTGAGCTTCGTTCGAACTAAAATGAATTTCGCGAGATGTCGTTCAAACAACATCTGACCCGGTTCGAACGACAGGTCGAAAACTTAAAAAATTACAATTTTTGCCAAATTAGGCTTACGCAGTTGTTTTGATATAGGGAACTGTTATTTGGTGATTTTAGCATAGTGCAGAATTGCTAGGGAATATTCGTATAGTAATACCCTAAAGATTTAGAAAGGTGAATTAACCTTTGAGATTTCGAGAGAGAGAAAATAATCAAAATAATTATATTATAAGTAGTAATAAGAGAATACTACGTATGGGTTGGGTGAATACCTTGAATTTTAATGGGATGTGGAAATTCCTATTATTATTATTATTATTATTATTATTATTATTATTATTATTATTATTATTATTATTATTATTATTATTATTATTATTATTATTCTTATTGTTATTATTATTATTATTATTATTATTATTATTATTATTATTATTATTATTATTATTATTATTATTATGTGTATATCATACCTACGATGCTTGCTATTGGGAGGAGGTTTTCGCGCAGCGGACAGTCTTATCCTGGGTGACCCAATGGGGGGATGTTTGACTTGTACCCAAAGTATATTAAATTGGTTACATGCTATCTGAGATATATGATAGTTTCGACGGCCGAATGGGAGCGTATGTATGTGCATGATGCATTTGGAGGGGGAATATACTCGCCTTCAATATTTGTGTTTTAAATTTATGGTTCGTGAGAGATTGAACCAGTTGTCTTTGATGCAGTAATTGATGCACCGGGACATGTTAGCAGAGTATGCATTGCGCCAAGTGGTCTTAACTAAGGGGTGTAGGATTAGTAAATATATGTATAGGGATGATGTGACTATATATATATATGCTTGTGAATATGTCTACTGTGTGTAACTATTGGATATGGTAATAATAATAATTGCTTTGCGCCAAGTGGTATTAACCAAGGGGTGCAGGATTAGTATATATATGTATAGGGATGATGTGACTATATATATATATATATATATATATATCTGTGTGTGTGTGTGTGTGTGTGTGTGTGTGTGTGTGTGTGCGCGCGCGCGCTTATGAATATGTCTAATGTGTGTAACTAGTGGATATGGTAATAATAATAATTGCTTTGCGCCAAGTGGTATTAACCAAGGGGTGCAGGTGTAGTATACATATATAGGGATTGTGTGACTATATATATATATATATATATATATATATATATATATATATATATATACATGGGAAAATTCTATTGTGGGAGATTAGTAGATATAGTAATAATGAGGAACAAAATAATGTTACTGGGTAAAAGATTAACCAGTCTAACGGTGAATAATGATATTTAGTCATGTGGGATAAACTATTTCAATAACGTATTGTATGGGTGATACAGGTATATTACTAGTGACGTAGATGGTGGTATAGTGACTTTCAACTAATTAGGCTGAGTAACATAATTAATATGGGGTAGATGTACATTAGGCGTGCATAATAGATGAGAGGTGAGAATCTCATGTGAGAGCCCGACAAGCTAACATGTGTAACACTCCGTATTTCTGTTCATTTAATATTTAATTAATTCGAGAAAATTGTAAATTACTTGTGTGTCGTAATTTAATTGAATTAATTATAGTAATATTTATTTAAATTTTAATCTGAGAGTGAATGGTTAATTTTAAAGAAATTTAATTAAAAACTGAATAGTAATAATTTATTTATGTCATAACGTGTATTGGTGATGTGGCATTTATTTATCTCAGCAGGAAGTCGGTATAGACTAATTTGGGTGTGAGATAAGAATTTTTATAAATTAATTCGGATGTCGATTCTGAGTGGACGGTTGAGTCCGGATGGGCCAATATTGTCGAAAATGTATACCTTGGGGGTAGTAAATGGGTCACGGGGTATTTTTAGGTATAATCGAACCTACACAGCGGTATTTGGGCCACTTGGGCTTGGCCCATTAGACTAAAAATGGAATTTGTGTTTAATACCTAAATCTAAGAGTAGGGAAATGACAGAAACACAAATCTAAAACCTAAGACTTTGAGAGAAAGCCTTAGGGAGCAGTTAGAGTGCAATTGGGGATCCTTTTGGAGACAAGGCTAGGAACGAATTTGGGGTGTTCATCATCAAGCTTGCCTCTACACCAACGGATCAGACTCTACGAACCCAAAAGGCAAGTGGTTAACTTGCTGTGATGTTTAATTTTTATAATCAATTCATATTTTGGTGATGTGTGAAACAAAATCCGTTTTGGGCATAAATGGGTATTCAGATGGAATTGGGTTTTTGATAAAGGATATATATTGATATGATTTGGGGTGATATTAGTATGTTTCATTATTCTGTAGTATAGGAATATGAATCGTCTGATTAAATCTAGCAAGAATCGTTATTGAAATTCGGATAATAGAGACGAAAACTGTTATTGGATGTTTGAAACTCGGGTGAAACCCGAATCTGGAAAACGTTAAAATTCATGGAAATTAGTTATTGATTTAAGGCTCCTAGGTTGATTAGAATCTGCCTTCATATGTTAATATGGTTGATTTTGATCGAAGATTACTACGGGAGAAATTAAAAGCTTGGTTGGGTTAAAAATGGCTGAAACAGAACCGTGGGGAAGAAAGGGACATGATCGATCGATCGATCGATCGATCGGATCTAGAGGTCGATCGATCGACCCTCCCTTATTTTTTACAGTTCACCCAGATTTTTATATAAGGGGGAAAATAAATGTTAAATTAAATCCTATACTTTTTTAGTGATAAATAAATATAAGGCACATATTCCTAACAATTATTGGGGAAAAGTAGTTGGGATTAGGGAGGATTTATGTGCGGCACTTTATAAATAAATTTGAGGAATTTGATTCGAAAATAATTAGATACGGATCAAGTGGACGAGTCCGGGTATATTGGTTGAGTTACTCCAAGGTAGAAAATTAATTATGGTGAGAAATTTAGTTAATTTGGAGTCGGGATATAGACTCGGATAGTATTTAATTTCTGGCCAAGTGAGCGAGTCCGAGTATATTGATTGGGTCACACCAAGGTAATAAAATTAATTAATGGGTAAATTAATAAATTTGAGTCGGACCACAGACTCGGGGTAATATTAAAATTAATGTGTAGATTAATTAAACTAGAGTCGGACCATAGACTCGAGAATATTGTTAAGCTAGTGCTACGGCGTTGTGCACGGTAATGCCGAATTTAAATTTAATATATATACGATTGTGTGATAGTATATATATATATATATACATATATATATATATATATATATATACTGTGTGCTATTAAATATCAGTGACTAGATATTTATTTAATTTATATGCTCTAGTGCTATCGTGGCAGGTTGCGCGATGTGGGTGAATCCCCTGGCTTGAGGAGCAGGGAGAATATCCCCAGGTCATATCATCCAAATATGGGTGAGGGGTTTATCTCACTTTCAAGGGGAGATATGAAGGCCTCCACTACGCTTACATGTTTACCAAGCTCGTGAGTGATTCTGACTTGGGCTGTCAGGGTTAAGTGAGCATACCTGGGGTGATAGCACTTTAGAGAATACATTCGGAGAGGTAATTCTTGGGAGGATGGGTTATATATATATTCAACTTATGTGTAAATGCTGTAATATGGTTCTACGTACGTAATGGATAAATAATTATATACGGGAAATTTGAATACATAAAGTGACTTGTATTGATTTTATAACGGGTGTGAATGTTATATGGATTTGAAAAGGGTAATGATTAATTAAGTTAGTGCGATGGACAACTTATAAATCATATATTAAGCATACTCGGTTTGAGTAGGGTGGTTGAGATAAGATATTCGTTAACTAGTTATGGGGTAGATGGCTAGGGGGAATATAAAGGAAGCGTTAGGCACGCAACTTAGTTGAGAGGTGAGTTTGTCCTCAAGGGAGTGCGACACTAACTTAAATATGAAGCGCATTCATGAATTTTATATTACTACAAGTTAATCATTTTCTATATGTTTTCAAAATGTTTTGGGTTCTAACCTTTGCTATCAAATGTTTTCAAAACCTTTTAGGTGTCCAGCCGCAGGGACGCCAAGCCTGACTTCATTCTAGGGATTTGCTGCTGCAGTATGTGGGGATGTTGCATGATTTGAATAGGCACTTCTATCTTTTCTATTACTAGTATATGGATTTCATATCAGATACTTCGAGCATGTTGATCCCAGATTTATTTAGTTGTTTCACTTCAGATTTTATGGGATTGATTATTATTTGTCTTTTACATTGGTCCTGGTTTTATTCGATGGTTTATTTGGTAAGATTTTATCATTATATGTGATGATGGATTTTATCTACGTTTAATGTTTATTATAATTTTCGCATTTACTTTATCTTGTATTAATAAAGATAAAATTTTGCACCAACTTTTGAATATTAGGTGGTTAGTAAAATTGAAAACGTTTTCGACAGTGATGCTAAGAATGAACCAAATGAGACTCCTATTTTAATTTGATATAGGAATGATCACCCGGTATTCTATTCGACGGGGTGTCACAATTGGTATCAGAGCATCAGGTTCTAGTATCCTTAGGATCTGTGTGGCTTTTTCCATTTCAACTTATCGTTCCTTGATGTAGAGCCTTATGATAGGATTGTTGTATTCCTTGACGTACGCACATTTACGTTCTCCTGCTATTAAGTATAGCTGAAGTGATTCATATACGAGTTTGTTCGAGCTTCGTACACCGAACATAATGGATGACCAACGAGGTTCGTTAGAAGGATTACATGAGGAGTGGCTTAGCAAAAGACGTGAATCATCCTAGAAATGGTGATCGTGATAGGAGACACCATGTTTACAGTTCATACAGTTAATGTTGGAATAACTGTTAGGGTGCAGTGGTCAACCAAGGACCATCGAAAAGGATGGTGGTGTAAATTTAGCTCCACCCAGTGCAGTCGATAAGGGTGTGAGTAGAAGAGGTCTTATAGAAAAGCCATTCCCTAGAGTTTGAGGATGGTACAATTGGGTAATTCGCCAATGGAAAGAGAACCCCCAATTGGGATCATATATGGGGGAGTGTAGTGACACTTAGGTTTAAATTTTGGATGAAATTTTAAGCTCATAGGAGAAGAACGAAGTGATGGGAGACAATCATCACATTCATGGGGAGATACCATAATTAACGAGGAATTTAGGTGCAGTTCAATCACAAATCCTCTCATCAGTTGCCAAGAAAAAGAGGCATAAGAGATTTCAGTATTTACTTCAGGAAGGACAGACCATGGGTGGGCTGAAGGAAAAATTTATTGGTTTAGGAAACTTCGTACCTGACGAGGGGGGTATGGAGGTTAATAATGGGGTCCGTAAGTGGATAATGGACTCATGGGTAGGATACACAAGCATGGATAGAAAATTCGGGCGTGATGCCTAATGTCGATGTCATCAAAATTCATACATTTATGATTTTACATCAATGCTTCCATGAAGGGGGAGCCGAGAATGTTGAAGAATCTCTCCAAAAGGAATAATTGAATTTAATGGTGCTAGTGAGACAACACCCGGGGGGGGGGGGGGATACCCAGTAAAGGATCCATTTTAATGATCAAGGTCAATAGAATTTCTACCAAGTGATGGTGGATTCATCCAATGCCATCAATGTCGGAAACGAGTCCCATAAGGGCCAGTGAAGCCAAAGGGACAAAAGGGGGTAGCAAACAGGGTCAAGACTAGTAGATCCATGGGAAGGACAATCCCGACATGGCCAGTGGGGCCAGAAGAAGGGGAATGGCACAGAGAAGTGTCTTATGAGTTAAGAGGTGGAACTCATATGTGAATCCTTTATGCGATGGATTAAGGACAGGAGTGGGATGCCCGATAAGGAAAATAATTAGGGGGTTTTGGTTTGGTTTGGATGAGAGTATGATGTCCAGGAACAATTTTAACCATCAGTGTATTGACGAGTGTAAGTATAAGTTTTATCCCCAAGTAAATTGGGTAAGTTCCGTGTGATAAGGGTGAATCATAGAAAATTTTATATAACACTATATTAGCGCGGGAGACGGGTCTAGTGGGTGTATCGTAAGTGTTATTATGGTTTGTATATTTTTACCATTGGGTAGCGGGACTCTCTTTAGTTCTTTCTGCAGGGGGTGGATTCGGACACGGAGAGGTTATATATATGGTACGAGATTAGCTCATTTTGAGAGTGTTATGCGAGAATGATTTTTATCTTGGGTACATATTGGTAGCTATGGATAGGCGGTGGTGGGAGGTTACAGCAAGACTATCATATTCTCTATTCCAGGGAAGGAAGTATATTTTATTTTTGCGATATTCTACGTGAAAGAGGGTTGGTCTCGCGAAAATTTTTAGAGTGAAGTAGACTTTAGAGAGTAGTTGTCTAGTTCTATTGGATCTCGATGCGTAGGGACTTTTAGTGATGTAATTCAAGGCATGACATATTGACCATGGAGCAGAGAGATTTAGATCGTTAGTGACTTAGCGCTGAGGAATTAATGATAGTGAGAGTGAAACATTATATAACCCCTTTAGAGATACGGGAGTTGACAATTAGACCTATGAGTATAGGGACCGAGTTTTGGATGTTCCGATTATATACTTGGGTCTACGAAAATCAGTGAACGACAATGCCAGTGTTTAATGCATTGGGAAACGTTCTTTTGGTCCCGTTTGTGAAAAGCATAATCCTAAATGAGCATCAGTAGTGGAGAGACGTTATTGTATGCTAGGACATCGATTTAAATGGCGATTGTTAAATGTGTGGAGAAAACACTTTGAACTGAGAGCTATTGCGCTATAAGGCCAGTACATTTGGGGAGTGAGGTGAAAAGAACACTGAGAAAACTTTTTCACCACAAATTAATGGGTGGGGAAGCATCGAGATGAATTATAGTGTAAATTACAAGGTAACCTTGAGAGGAAAAATGTTACGAATGTGACGTTTGTGATGTGTGCAGATATGCACGGGTTATAGGGTGTATGGGTGCCCTGGTTAGTGTGATTTCAGAGTCGTCTTAAATGAAGGGATGTGGAATGAACATCTTGAATGTATCCCTGAGGGGACGTCAGAGAATAAGTGGAAAAATGTAGTGAACTGAAATCCGTTTGAGAAAGGAAACGGTCTGACTATATGTATATCAAGGATAACTACCTCCACCATAGGGAGTGGAAAGGAGGGGTATCCTTATGTAATAAGGTATCCCTAGGCAAGGGAGAAACCCACATTTTTGGATAATATAAAAGAGTATCACTTAGTCATAGGCCTAGAGTGGTTTTACACATAGAGAAGGTGTAGATTCCTATCTGACGAAATCTGCACAAGGAATAGAGTTCTTGAGCATGGGAATTGATGTTAAATGAGACATAGTGAATTTGTCTCCGGGTAGACTATTAAAGAATGGGAAAAGGTTGATTTAAGGGTATCAAATCGGAAAATTTTGAAATTTTATGGTTCTAGTGATGGAATTATTGCTCAGGCTAGTAAAATTCATATTTGGGTGAATGGATTGACCTGAACAAGAATTATTATCTTGGAATGGGTTATACTATCGAGTAGTATACCCAACTTTACTATTAACGGGAATGAGTGAAACGGAATAAGGTGTCATCCAATATTGTTAGGAATTTGGGTGCGACCTTTCAGTCCCACCTCTGGTAAAAAGTGTCATGAGGTGATAAGGACAAAGCTACATATTGGGTTGAACATGTTTCCCATAAGTCAATGGGTAGACGGGAAGCGAGGATTGTGCATTCTATATTTTTGGGTAGTTCGGGAGTATTAATTACCACAGGTAGAGTTTCATGTAATGCCTCATAACGGTTTAGTATCTGCGTGACCCCTTTGGAGACTTTGTGGGGAAAGTTTCATTATCCACCTTAAGTTGATAAGAGGTGGGGAAATAACAAGCCACTTGGACCCGAAATGGGTTATGGTCTATTGGCGGGAATTGAGTAAGTGGTGTCCTTTTGTATAAGTTCAGGAACGTAATGAGGACTACATTATCGTGAGTTAAAGGTTGAAGTCTAACATGCTTATTCAGGGATGATGCAGGTAATTACCCAAAAGATAGTCAATCATTTAGCAACAAGGAAATTGAAACCCATATAGGAGGAGAATTTCCTAACATAGAGATAATGGAGCCGGTAGAGTATAGGCTCATCTTTTGAGGCATTGTATGGTCAGGAACCATCGAATTAGGGATGGGTGACCAGGTGTTGGTTCGGGCATCTCCTATGAAAGGAATGACGAGATTCATTAAGAAAAGGGAATCTAGCGCCGAGGTATGTGAGTCCCTTCCCTATTATTGAGAGGGTGGGATGGGTATCTTATCGATTGAGTTTGCCAGGGCGTCTTCAGCAGATACGTGACGTGTTCCACGTGTCGTTGCTGAAGAAATATCGGGGGAGCGAGAGGGTTTTTTAGCACATTCCACTCGAGGAGAATGCCTTGCAATAAGCCACCTCATATGAGGAGAGACTTATAGCTATGTTAGCGCAAGCTGTAGTCTAAGGTAATACACTAGTTAGAGTGTAGTTGAGTGGGGTCATCACAATATTGATAAGTATACGTGGGAGCGGGAGGAGGATATGTGAGAGCAGTATCCATAGTTATTCGACGCAGCTATGACCAAACTTCAGGGATGAAATTCCTTTATAAGGGGGAGGGGGGGTGGGGAGGGGAGATTTAATATTTAATTAATTTGGGAAAATTTTAAATTACTTGTGTGTCATAATTTAATTGAATTAATTATAGTAATATTTATTTAAATATTAATTGGAGAGTGAATGGTTAATATTTAAGGAAATTTAATTACTAAGTGAATAGTAATAATTTATTTACGTCATAACGTGTATTAGTGATGTGGAATTTATTTATCTCAGTCGGGATTCGGTATAGACTAATTTGGGTGTGAGATAAGGATTTTTATAAATTAATTCGAATGTCGATTCTTAGTGCACGGTTGATTCCGGATGGGTCGAGATAGTAAAAAAAGTGTACTTGGGGGGTAGTAAATGGGTCACGGGGCATTTTTTGGTGTAGTCGGACCCACATGGGGGTATTTGGGCCATCGAGCTTGGCCCATTATACTAAAAACGGGATTTGTTCTTAATACCTAAATGTGAGAGTAGGGAAATAGCAAAAACACAAACCTAAAACCTAAGTCTTTGAGAGAAAGCCATAGGGAGCAGTTAGAGTACAATTGTGGATCCTTTAGGAGACAAAGCTAGGAATGAATTTGGGGTGTTCATGATCAAGCTTGCCTCTGCACCAATGGATCTGAATCTACGAACCCAAAAGGAAAGTGGTTAACTTGCTGTGATGTTTAATTTTGATAATCAATTCATGTTTTGGTTATGTGTGAAACAAAATCCGTTTTGGGTATAAATAGGTATTCGGGTGAAATTGGGTTTTTGATAAAGGATATATCTTGATGAGATTTGGGGTGATATTAGTATGTTTCATTATTCCATAGTATAGGAACATAAATCATATGATTAAATCCAGCAAGAATCGTTATTATAATTCTGATTATAGAGATGAAAAATGTTATTGGATGTTTGAAACCCAGGTGAAACCCGAATATGGAAAACGTTAAAATTCGTGGAAATTAGTTGTTGATTTAAGGCTTCTAGGTTGATTAGAACCTACCTTCATATGTTAATATGGTTGATTTTTATTGGAGATTACTAAGGGATAAAGTAAAAGCTTGGTGGGGTTAACAATGGCTGAAAAAGAATCGTGGGGAAGAAAGGGACCTGATCGATCGATCAATCGAATCCAAAGGTCGATCGATCGACCGTTCCTGATTTTTGGCAATTCGCCCAGATTTTTATATAAGGGGAAAAATAAATGTTAAATTAAATCCTATTCTTTATTTAGTAATAAATCAATATAAGGCACATATTCCTAACAATTACGGGGAAAAGTAATTGGGATTACGGAGGGTTTATATGGGCCACTTTATGAATCAATTTGAGGAATTTGATTCCAAAATAATTATATGCGGATCAAGTAGACGAGTCTGGGTATATTGGTTGAGCGGCGCCAAGGTAGCAAATTAATTATGGAGAGAAATTTAATTAATTTGGAGTCGGGATATAAACTCGGATAGTATTTAATTTTCGGCCAAGTGAGTGAGTCTAGGTATATTGGTTGGGTGACACCAAGGTAATAAAATTGATTAGTGTGTAAATTAATTTAATTTGAGTCGGACCATAGACCCAGGATAGTATTAAAATTACTTAATGTGTAAATTATTTAAACTAGAGTCGGACCATGTACTCGGGATTATTTTTAGGCTAGTGCTATAGGTGTTGTGCATGGTAATGCCGGAATTAAATTTAATATATATATATGGTAGTGTGATAGTGTATATATATATATATATATATATATATATATATACACACACACACACACATTGTGTGCTATTAAATATCAGTGACTAGATATTTATTTAATTTGTATGCTATAGTGCTATCGAGGGAGGTTGCGCGATGTGGGTGAATACCCTGGCTTGAGGAGATGGGAGAATATATCCCCAGGTCATATCATCCATATATGGGTGAGGGGTTTATCTCACTTTCCGGGGGAGATATGACCGCCTCCACTACGCTTACATATTTACCAAGCTCGTGAGTTATTCTGACTTGGGCTATCCGGGTTAAGTGAGCATACCTGGGGTGATAGCACTTTAGAGAGTACATCTAGAGAGGTAATTCTCGGGAGGATGGGTTATATATATATATATATATATATATATATATATATATATATATATATATATATATATATATATTCAACATATGTGTGAATATTGTAATATGGTTCTACGTACATAATGGGATAAATAATTATATATGGGAAGTTTGAATACATAAAGTGACTTGTATTGATTTTATAACGGGTGTGAATGTTATATGGATTTGAAAAGGCAAATGATTAATTAAATTAGTGCAATGGACAACTTATAAATCATATATTAAGCATACTCGGTTTGAGTAGGGTCGTTGAGAGAAGATATCAGTTAACTAGTTCTGGGGTAGATGACTAGGGGGAATATAAAGGAAGCGTTAGGCGTGCACATTAGTTGAGAGGCGAGTTTGTCCTCAAGGGAGAGTGACACTAACATAAATATGAAGCGCATTCATGCATTTTATATTACTGCAAGTTAATCATTTACTAAATATTTTCAAAATGTTTTGGGTTCTAACCCTTGCTATGAAATATTTTCAAAACCTTTTAGGTATCCAGCCACATGGATGCCATGCCTGACTTCATTCCAGGGATTCGCTGCTGCAGCATGTATGGATGTTGCAAAATTTGGATAGGCACTTTTATCTTTCCTATTCCTATTATAGGGATTTCATATCAGATACTTCGAGCATGTTGCTCCCAGATTTATCTAGTTGTTTCACTTTAGATTTTATGGGATTGATTATTATCTGTCTTTTATATTGGTCCTGATTTTAGCCGATGGTTTATTTGGCATGATTTTATTATTATATGTGATGATGGATTTTATTTGCGTTGAATGTTTATTGTAATTTTCGCATTTACTTTATCTTTTATTAATAAAGATAAAATTTGGTACCAGCTTTTGAATATTAGGTGGTCAGTAAATTTTAAAAAGTTTTCGACAGTGATGCTAAGAATGTACCAAATGAGAATCCTGTTTTAATTTGATTAGGACAGATCACCCAGTATTCCATTAGGCGGGGTGTCACATATGTACATAATACTTACTATATTTCAAATTTTAAATACTTGCTTAAACAAATATTTTTACAACTCGGGCTCTGACCCGTCTCTTGTTGTTCTTCTCTTTTTTGCTATATATGTGTATCATATCAGGTGCCCAGCCACATGGTTACCATATTTAGACGTTTGGATTGTTTAGCGAGCTGAAGCGGTGGTGGGAGTTGCAGGTCCTTACATTTAGACGCCTCTATCATTTCCTTCAGTTCCACTTAGACATTTATATTAGGGCATGTTTCGCCCATTCTCAGTCGTTTTATTAGAGAGTGTACTCAGTTTACTTTAGTAGTTTATTTTTGTTACACTTTCGGATTTTATGGTTTGTTGGTTTGAGACTTTGAACTGGAATGTTTTATCCAGTCTGATTTATTTCAGTAGTTGATTCATGTCCAATACTCATTATATATATGTAAAACAAAAATAGCTTTTGTCTTAAAAATGGAAATTTATTAAAGGATTATTTTGAGTATAACTAAAATTAAATGTTTTGACCGTTAGCTTAATTATGTATTAGGTGATAAATAAAGAAAAATTATTTTCGACAATGATGCTAAGAATGAATCCACTGACCATTGTGTTTTAAATTTAAATAAGGACTGATCACCCGATATTTAATTAGGCGGGGTGTCACAACTCTATATTGAGATATTTATTGAAAATTACACATACTCTCTATAGAGAAATGGGGAAGAATTATCCTAAGGTTAAAAACAAAATGAAGATTCTCTTTAGATGTCGCCAAGTCTTCAATTTATAGGTGAAATGAGGCTAGGGGAAAGTTCGGTAATGGACACAAGAGCATGTGGGAAGAGGTGTGAGAGGGATAAGATAGGTATTGCACATATGTGCATGGGGGAAAGGTGATGAGGGTGTGTTGGGAATAAGGGGATATGTGGTTTTTAACACACATGTGGGTTTTGTTGTTCTTTGATTTTCTTTTGGGTCTTTACGTGGACAGAATCGGGTAGGATGTTTAAGTGGGTTGAAAATGATTTTAGGTGAGTTAATATAAGTGGGTCAAGGGTTTTTCTAGTTGGAATGGATGTTGAAGTTTGGGTCAAATACACCATGTCCGACGAGTTCATAGGGTTAGTTCTGGGCAAAAGGTATTCAGAGTGGGCCGCAATGGTGGGTTTTCTCTTGGGTTAGTGGGTATGGAGTTGGGGTTATGGGTGCGTTCGGAATGAGTCTTGAAATAGGTTATGGGTTTGTATATTCCAGGGTATGGAGTGAAGGGGGTTAAGGTGGAGGTGGTAATGTCTATGGAAGGTGGTGGCTCAAAAGTAGTCGGCGGCAGGAGGTTGGAGGTATAAGGTCAGAGCTAGTGGTTACGGGATGTTTTGGGTTGTGGATATTAAGTTTTTAGGTAGACAGGGTAAGGACGTTGTGTTAGTGGGTATGGATTGGGGTTTTGGTTGGTTATGGTGTAAGGAGAGAGAGTAGAAGGTGGGTGAAAGGTGTGATGATGGTTGAAGATGATGAATAGGGAGGACAGAGAAAAGTCAGATTTGGGTTGGTTGCGTGTTTTAACATGTGAGCTTCAACATGTGAGCTTTGAGAGTGGATTGTGTGTCTAGGGTGTATGGGAATAATGATGTAAGTTAGGGAGTGAGTTAGATGTATGAGTGTGTATGAAAATAGTATATGTGTGTTTAGGTACTTTAATATATAAAATTGAATATATATATATATATATATATATATATATATGCACACACACACACACACACAACACACACATAATAAAAATATAAAATCACAAACACACACACACACATATAAAGTATAAAAATACTCATAATAAAATAAAAAAATAACAAACAAAAATAAAAATAAAATAAAATATAAAGTATAAAACAAAGAACATTAAAACAATACTATAAATAAAATATTAAACACATACCTAAATATATTCAGACATTGACCTGATGACACGCACGATATAATGTTTACAAAAAATAATGAAATACTAAAAATAAACACCCTATAATAAAAATAATAAAATGAAAAGAACTAAAAAAGACACGACCTAAATAAAATATATATCTATATTAAAAATAGTAAAAATAATAATACGACACACACACTGAGGATGTATAGGACGGGCTAGGGGTGGAAAGGGATTTGTTCGGGATAGGTTTAGAGTGGTTTAATTGCATCTTTGCCACATTTTGCCTTCATGTAATTCTTTAAACATCGCAAGAGGCATCTGACCTACAAAATAAGAATATATGCGCATAAGACCCATTTTACCTAGCATTAGCAATTAAAAACCGTCTATTTGGGGATTTACTTTAACACTTTTTGGTGCTTATCACACCACCCCCAAACAGAATATTGCTAGTCCTCGATAAAAAATAAAGAGAAAGAAAGATAAGAAACCAAAAGTGTTATAGTTTCGTGGGTACTCGCGATTGCACTTAGCATATGCAACAAGCCTTTAGACCTATATGCTACAATATAGGATGAGTTTTGTTTTCGTGAGGGTTTGCAGATTATATACCCACAAAATTATTTATTTGCAAATGACAGTCAATCTCTTATTAGACGTAGAATATTCGCACAATGTATCACGAGATTAGTATTTTGCATAATACAAGCTAGAAGCGTATAAAAAAAATTGCTAAGTGAATACCCAAGGCACATCCTTCCTAGGACTCAACGTGTGTGGTGTGAATCAGTCAAAACGAGTTAAGTATCACAAGATTAGTTACTAGATCTCTTTTTTGGAATCAATGCTACAACTTCAAATCTCACTAGATATAGCTCTCCCAAACTAACTCACGAGATTTGGGTAAGTGTGTCTCTCTTATATGTGAGGAGGTGAGTAAATGTAAGAAAGATCAAACATCTCGCACACATAAAAGAAAGAACAAACATTTTAGAAAGAAAAATGATCTCATGAAAGAATGCTAATCACTATAGTGAGAACGCCGAGTTATTCACCACGTTGCCCTTTATTTTTTTCGAACACCTAGGGGAAAACATGTATGTTTATGGGTGAGAGATAAATTAAATGAGAAATCTCGGATGAGATGAGGTAGGATGGTTATGTGATGGATGTTTGAGAAAAGTGTTCTCCACTTGAGGAAGAAGAACTTTACTACAAACTTTCATTTTTTGAATTTCCTTTTTCTTTTTCTTATTTGTTTTATTTATTTTTAAATGCTCATTAATGTCTGAGATAAAAATTACAAATAACCTCAACATATATTTGTATTAAAGATTTTATCCATATAAATGAACATTGAGAGAGATATTTTCTAAAAATTTAAACACTCTCTTTGATGGCTTTTTTTTTTCCTTTAAACACCCATCCCTCATTCAAACTAGTGTTGTGAATATGGGTGGTATGAAGATAGGGATGGTATATAGTGATGATGTGAAAGGTAAAAGGTTCATGGATGTGGATGTACCTATGATAAAATGGAGTTTGGTTATTGTATGGGTGAAATTCTGGTGGTCGGGACAAAGTTCAAGACATATGTTTCTTGCAACTCGAAAGTGAGGTCATTCTTAGTAATAAAGCTAAAAATTTGGTGAAGAATAATGAGATCATATAACGATTTAAGTGCGGAACCGAAGGAAGTTGAATCAACTTATGACTCAGAGATTGCGTAAAACTCTCTAAAGGATGAAAGGCATGAATCTCACATGCTAAAGTTTCCTCTTGTGATCCTTAAGGTTTTCTTAAGAATTGTAGTACTCTTCAACTCTAAACTGTAGTGACGTGATAAGTGCGCAAATTTTGTCGTGTATAGAAATTTATGGTGCGAAATGTCTTAGTACGTATTGCATAAGCTGTTTAGAAAAAAAAATCCTCTGGCTTTATTCTTAGACTTAAAAGATGGATGATAAAAAAATCACATCAATGAATGAGATGAAAGAAACTGCACGAAAATTTTAAAATAAAATATTGTTTATGAATTTTTTTCAAAAGAGGTATGATTTTGATAAAATTATCCACCCCCAAATAAAAAGGAACATCGTTCTCGATCTTCAATAAACTTATTTTTAACATTGAGAGTAGAAGGAAAGAAAGAGATTACCATAATCAATCGCTAATCAAGAGGACCATAGTTATCCAAGATAAACCAGAATAAGTAAGGAGATAAAAATGTGCACAAATCTATAAACATGGTAAAGCATTGGCTAGTATGAAACACCAACTCAAACATGATAAGACTCATACTTAGAAACAGAAGCCTACCTCCCGGTAGTGCTAAGTTTAACATCTTCAACCAGACCGAAGGGAACTCACCCTAAAGATAATATCTATGAAAGCACAGGGTGGGAGAAAAATTGGGTGATGATAATCACTCCCAAACAAGAGAAAAGTGTCAGTCTTGTTGGATAGAGGCTAAAAGGTTAATGAAATTATATGGAAAAGTTCTTAACGCGATGCAAAGCATCAGTGGACCAAGGGTGGGTGGGGAGAAAGGTAAGGGTGAGAGTGAATTGGCACCGGTCATGGGCCTTATTGAGCCGAAAGGTGAGGGCAACAAGGGCTCTATAAGAATTACAAATATTTTTGTGCTTTTCTTTCAAGAGAAAAGAAAATATTTTAGTGGTTTTTGAATATACTTTGAAAAAGAAAGAAAACATTTTTGTGATTTTTTGGCAAATATTTTGAAAAAGAAATATATTTTTGGATTTTTTTAAAAAGACAAAAAAAAGAGTTTTTTTAATTGGGAAATAAAATGAAAATTATTTTTTTGATTTATGGAGAATATGGAGATATTAGGCATTCAAAAAAATATTTTTGGAGATTTCGATTTTTTTAAGGAAAAAATGAAAAATATTTTTGGATATTTTTTGTTTGTTTTTACTTTTTAGAAAAGAAAAGGGGTGATGGATTAGGTTTGAAAATCAAAAGGACGAAGCATAAAATTGACTATATAAAGGCTAAGTTAGACACATACAAGCACTGTAAAAGTCCTAAGTAGCACGTAGCCAATTTTTATTGTCAATAAGGTGATGGGGTAGTGAAATTTTAATTAATCCATGGGCGAGAAAAGCACGGAGTGATATACGTCGCCTTTGAAAAATTGTGCTCCTTCTTGCTTCCCGAGAGAACAAGAGGCATACTGGTTAAGTCTCCCCACACTAGCTCCTACTACGATCGATTGTCCGGTACCAAATTGGGTAAAGCACAAACCCGTTTTATTGGGCGGCCTCACTTAAAACGCAATTACCCTAGACATTGTCATAAGAAGGTTGATTGAAGATTGGGATGGATGGAAATGACTCACTAGAGTATCCTTAAAGTGTCTCATCCCAAAAGTTTTCTAATGAACACCGAATCCTACTTGGCTTGCTAGTTGAATGATTTTAATTAAGTGATGGGATGGGTAACAAGCAAACATGATAAGGTGATTTAGTGGTTGATAAAATTCCACTAGTTTCAATGACCGAGTCTAGTGTGACAACCCGCAATCCGAGATAAGGGGTGGCCAGCCCGATACTCAAACGCAACAGGAATCATGGATGGATATCATTCTCAGCATCACAAATATAAAATGAGTATACGGGAAAACCACCCAATAAATCAGAAAACGGGTTGCCAAAAAGTGTAAAATTTTAAAAAATGCGGTTACGAAAATTTAAACTAACAACCCAGTCTGACGAGCAAGTGGAATTCCAAAAGATAACATATAATATATAACTAAAATGAAGGTACACAAATGGACCAAATAAGTTGTCGGTCCACAGCTACATAAGACAACGTACAACAATATAAAAGGTCTTACATAGTACAACCATTAATCAAGTACAGTTGTTTGGGCCACACGCCCGAGGGACAAGACCCGATCATATCTAGAATAACAAGAATGAAAGCGTCTAATGCAACATCCTGTAATAACCCGCAAAGTCTTACAGCTCGTCGAAGGTGCAAGGAACTTGGAAAAGTCAAGTCGGGCGTCCTTGCGGTGGAGCACCTGAGCGGATACAATAATATATATACAACAAGAAAGTAAACCGGTCAGGGCCGGGTTTTATATGATTTCTAGAAGAATAAAAAGCATGATAGATATGAGCAGTTATACATGAATAATGAGGATGATCACATGACATGCTATCTACAATTACAAGCAAGGATAGAAGGTAAAGCATTTTAATTTAAAACCCTTCCTTATTAATACAATTTCCATTTCCTTCAGACATTCCTTAATAGGAATAAAACCATATATTTGGTTAAGTCAAGAAGTTATAATTTCTATTCATAATTAAAACTTCCCATTTTATCTTTCCATTCCTTATTAGGAATATTATTTACATCAAGTGCTCTTTATGGCACATATATTATTCCCGTGCTCTTCCTGGCACATATTCATGCTCTTTATGGCATTTATCAACCATCAAGTCCAACTTGATGAAAATATAGTTATATACATATACATATAACGATATCTAAGACCGCCCGTCCGGGTTTCCCCACTGAGCGCGCCCCTAAATGACCATCATCTTCCAGGGCCTAACATAAGACGACCTGGGCACCGATCGAAACACGTCGGGAAGCGGCCATGAGCCTGCGTGGTAGCCAAGACCACACCCGGAATCTCCCTACCCCCACAGAAAATATACAACCATAAGCGCTCCCATGGCCTAGGACTATATCCACCCTGCATTCATTAGCCAGGGGGCTTCACCTCACGAGCGAACTTCCCTTATGATGTCATTTAGAGAGGTGTGTAACAGTAAATTAACATTTACATTTATCATCATTTTATTTCCAAAAATCCATTTCCATTTATCATGTGATTGGTTCTTTTTATTAAACCTAATATCATTAAACAACGGGGTTCATTCTAAATTGTACCTATTATCTTTAAACACCTATGGGTTCATTTTATGCGAACCTAATTCCCTTCGAATATTATCATTTATTCCTCAAATTTCAATCCCCGATTAACTCTCCAAATGATCATTATGATCCTACAAATCTCCAAGGCCTATGTAACTTGACAAGCCCTTCTAGTCTCCAAGTTAGGGTACCTAACTTCCAAACTTCTAAGAGTTTGAATAAAAGAAGTAATGCCTTAGCATTACTTTAAACCTCCCCGAAACAAACCCCAGATGAACCCATTTCTAGTCCAGGGTAACGACCAAACTCCATAGCTACTCTAGGACTCTAAGTTTACTTCAATTAAGAAGGTTCCTAAGTCTTAAACTTAGAGAAGAAGGATAAAAATTATAAAAAGGAAAATGACCCAAAACAGCAGGTACCGAATCGATTCGCCCTAAGGACCGAATCGGTTCGCCCAAGCGAATCGATTCGCTCTGAAAGCGAATCGGTTCGGACAACTAACTTGAGATTCTGCATAAGCCGAATCGATTCGGTCTTAATCCGAATCGATTTGGGTACTAAGACCTGGGATTCTGCATCTATGAGAATCGATTCGCCCAAGGGGCCGAATCGGTTCGCCCCTGCGAAAATGCCAAGAATGGCTATGGAGTCTTGAACTCCAAAATTCTAACCAAACCCAAACCAGCCAAACCCAATTAATTTAATGGAACTAGTACACCAAAAATACACCCAACTACCATCATTTGTAATATTTATCATCCAAATCAATCTCAAAGGGTTAAATACCCAAAATTCCACCAAACCCCTAACATTTCTAAATCATAAATATCAATGCAATTTATTCTACTTAAACCATAAATTCGCAAGTAGATTACTTGCCTCAAGGTAAGAATCTGATTTGATGAAGAAGGAGGCAACAATCCAAGCTCCAATCTCTCTTTTTCTCCCAAGTTCTCTTCCTCTCTCTACTCTCTCTAGGGCTCAATTGTGTAAAATGGAAGAATGGGAATATGGGTGGGGAAATAAAACGGGTCTTAAGTCTAAAAGCCCAACTTAAAATGCTAATACGCGATATACTAATACGCGACTACACTATTCAAGCCAAAACCAGTCAAAAGTCCCCAAAATGCCAAAATACAATATGGCACTTATTTTGACTGTCAAACACCTACCGGGACTAACTACACTAACCAAATTGTCATTTGAGAATTTTATAACTCATTTTACTTCCGGTTTCATAATAAACCAAAATGTCATTTTAAGTCTTTATGACATAATAAATTACCACATGAACATTTTATCTACACATGAGATAATTACACAACAAATTAGTAAATATTGACTTTGTCATAACAAATTAATATTTACTCAGCATCTATCAGATGATAACTAATTACTACTCGTGGTAATTAAGGATAAAATGGGCTATCGGAAGAGAGGGTTATTACATCTAGGTCTTAAGTTCATTAATTCATCAAACCATTCAAATTAAGTGCGATGCGATAATTAAAAGCATATAGGAGAAAATAATCACACAAAAAATGAACTCGCTTGTGGGAGATTCGCGAGTGATGTAGAATGTATCTCCCATGGCTTTTACACATGTGGGGTCAAGACCAAGTTGAGTCGACTGGGGGAAAGTCACTAACCTTCACTCATCCCCGGGAGTCCTACGGACCCAAAGTAGAGAGGCTTAAAAATTCCACTCCAAGGGGGCTCTCTCTCTACCTTGTCCCGTTTCCCTTTTCGCTTTTTTATAAGTTATTACTAATATAAATAAAAAATAAATGGTGTCTCCAAGCACTGTAAAACAAGCTAAATGACGAAACCCTAATACAATACTTCGAATAGAAGGAAAATAACAAATGTAACTATAAAAATGAAAATTAAAGACAAGTCTTCACACGAGCCTCTAACTTTAAGAAACTGGTAACGACGCCATTTGATATAAAAGAAAATTTGCTTCTAAAGTTGTGATTGTTGTTGCAAATCCTTTCCAATCAAAATTCCCTTGAACCTACAAATACACTTCAAATATGGAATAAAATATGTGAAGGCAAGGGTAGAATCATTTTCATATTCTTTTTTTTATGATTTTTCAAGGGATTATTAATTAACGAACTATGCTAATTTTTAAATTACTAACTAAGATGTAAAATCTAATAAGAGAAAAATGAGATAAACAAAATTGTGCTAACATGTAAACTAACTAAATTGGACTCGGGAGGGCTTTAGTTCATCCTTTGAATGGGAGATTGGCCCTCATTAATCATCCCCCAAGACATAGATTAACCAAATGAAAACAAGCAAGGATTAAAATAATAGTAATTAAACAGGAATAAATCAAACCCATTTTAGCCTTTAATTGGAGTGAACTCTTTAGTTACAATCCAAAATTCTCTCAAATACAATCACTCAATAATATATTTTTTCTATAATAAAAACTAAAAAATTAAAAAACTTTAAAAAAAAAATATACAATGGATGAATTCATAATGGACTCTTAAATAATGAGGGAGATTTGCTAAAAATAACAAATTCTCTCATTATAAAATTGTACATTAGAATTCATCCAAAGAAGAAAATTCTACATCACAATTTTATATTGAGATATTTGCTAAAAATTACAAATACTCTCCATAAAGGGATGGAGAAGAATTTACGTCCAAAATAGATAAATTCAACCACATCACTATATATTGAGATATTTGCTAAAAATTACAAATACTCTCTATAGAGGGGTGGGGAAGAATTCATCCCATCAGATAAGTTCTACTACATCACTATATATTGAGATATTTGCTAAAAATTACAAATACTCTCTATAGAGAAATGGGGAAGAATTGTCATAAGGTTAAATCCAAAAATGGAGATTCTCTTCAGATGCCACCAAGTCTTCAATTTATAGGTGAAATGAGGCTAGGGGTAAATTTGGTAATGGACAAAAGAGCATGTGGGGAGAGATGTGAGATGGGTAAGATACGTATTGCACACATGTGCATGGGGGAAAGGTGTAGAGGGTGTTTTAGGAATAAGGGGATATGTGGCTTTTAATATACATGTGGGTTTTGTTGTTCTTTGATTTGGTTTCGTGTCTTTAGTTGGGCAAAATTGGGTAGGATGTTTAAGTGGGTTTAAAAAGGGTTAAGGTGGGTTAAGAGAATTGGGTCATGGATTTTGCTTGTGGGAATGGAAGTCGGAGTTCGGGTCAGAGGAAGAAGGTGTGACGGGTTCATAGGGTCGAGCTGTTGGTTCTGGGTCAGAAGGTATTCAAAGTGTGCTGCAATGGTGGGATTTTTATCAAGTTAGTGGGTATGGAGATGGGCTTATGGGTCTGGCCAGAATGGGTCATGAAATGGGTTACGGGTTTATAGATGCCCGGGTATGGAGCGATGGGTGTTAAGGTGGAGGTGGTAATGGCTATGGCAAGTGGTGGCTCAAAAGTCGTTGGCTACCGGAGGTTGGAGGTAAAATATCGAAACTAGTGGTTATTGGAGGTTTCGAGTTGTGTATCTTAGGTTTTTGGGTAGACAAAGGGTGAGGAAATTGTGTTATGTGAAGTGGGTATGGAGTAGGGTTAGGGATGGTTATGGAGTAAATAGAGAGAGTAAAAGATGGGTGAAAGGTGCGACGAAGGTTGAAGATGATGAATAATGAGGATAGAGAAAAGTCAGATTTGGGTTGGTTGTGTGCTTTAACATGTGAGCTTTAACACGCGATCTTTGAGAGTGGGTTGTGTGTGGGGTGTGTGGGGATAGGCGTGTAGGTTAGGTTTTGAGTTAGATGTATGAGTGTGTATGAAAATAATATGTGTGTGTGTAGGTACTTAATTATATAAAATAGAAAATATGCATATATATATTTACAACACACACATAATAAAAATATAAAAATACAAACACACACATATAAAATAAGAAAAGATTCAAATAAAAAAAAATATAAAATAAAAATAAAATAAAATATAAAATATAAAACAAAAGACACTAAAAAAAATACTATAAAGAAAATATGAAACACACACCTAAATATATTCAGACACTGACATGACGACATGCACAATATAATATTTACAAATAATATCAAATACTAAAAAGAAAAGTCCCTATAATAAAAATAATAAAATAAAAAGAACTAAAAAAAGACACAACCTAAATAAAATATATATATGTATATTAAAAATAGTAAAAATAATAATACCACACACACACTGAGCATATGTAGGATGGGCTAGGGGTGGACACAGTTGGGTTCATGACAGGTTTAGTGTGGTTTAATTGCATCTTTGCCACATTTTGCCGTGATTTAATGCTTTAAACTTTGCAAGAGGCATTTGACCCACAAAATAAATATACATGTGCATAAGACCCATTTTACCGAGAAATAGCAATTAAAAACCATTTATTTGGGGATTTATTTTAACATTTTTGGGTGCTTATCAATGAGTCTTATCCCAAAAATACATTCGTAGATATGGTTCCATGTGCGAGTGGAATGTGATCGGGATATTATAATTTTGTGAATACCCTAACAGGAGAGAATATCTCAAGAGGGAGCTTTGGGGGGACTCCAAATAACACACGATCCCATAAAGACAACCTACGGTGTTATAATGGGGCATATAGGATTTCAATCTTTAAAAATAAGAAAATTCCACAAAGGTGAAAAACTAATCTCTTTAGTAATTAAACACTCAATGTGCCATAATATCTCCAAAAAATGGTTGTAAGAAGAGTAAGACATAACTAATAAATCAGGTAAAAGCCTTTTGGATGTAATACATTTAAGGTTCATAATGTTAGTTGAGTTGTGTAGGTATGGGGATTGAAAATGCCGAAGAAAAATGACGGTTAGGCTTAGTTATTAATATCAACATGTATTACCAAAATTGAGATAATATTTTATTTTAATTAGTTTATGGGAAAATAAAAAATCATATGTCTATGCGAAAAAGTTTACCAAAATAATTTGAATTGAAATTTATCTTTCAAGATTAAAGTGATGAATCAAAATGCAAAAATATAAATAATCACACCGTAGGAGGGGATTAAAGATAAAACTCCTCGTTAAATCCACCATGTATTTTGTTTATTTCTTTATGATTATGCTTTATCTTGTAATATATGTGTGGTTACTTGGTACCAACGATGGACCAGGTCTGGGAGGACCCAAGAGAGCTTACATGATCTATAGAGGGTGTAAGGGCATAATTTCCATAGTCCATAGTTTACATATGATATGTTGTATATCGCTACAACTATCGAAGAAGTTCACGTTCATTTGTTCAAGAAGGTGGATCCGAATTTGAAGAATCTTCAGCATTTGTGCGACACGAGGTACAATTTCATGTAAAATGTGTTTAAGTTTTGTAAATGCTTTACTTTAGTATTAGCATATTTTTCAAAACTATTTTTCAACAAAAATAGGCATTTTTTTCTAAGTCAAAATAATTTTTCAAGACCAATAAGTGAGCTTTTTAAAATAAAATTTTCTCTCTCTTGTCATTCAAACAATAAGGCAATGACGTTCAAACAACACTGACATTTCGTTCAAACGATTATTCTAATGACATCACATGTGATTTGAAGGGTTGCGAGAAGGGTCATTCCTTTGGTGGTTCAAACAACCACGTACTATTTTGTATTTTCAAAGGTTGTTTCTTATATTGGTCAAAGTCGCTTCTAATGACATTCAATGTTGTTCGAACGGTTTAGAGATGTCATTCTAATGACCTTCGTCACCTCAACTTTTTTGCTCAGCTATAAATACCTGTTTTGGAGACGTATTTCATTAAGACTTTTTGCAAAATGAAACTCCATCTTGGCAGACTTTTTAGTCTTCAATATTTAAGGCTTTTATGTTTTTCATTCACAAAATTCAATCCCAATCCTTTGTGAATCCTTTGTGGAACCCAAATCAAATTTGTTGAAGTTTAGCTTTATTGAGTTCCATCTCTATTGCTGATTGGTTATTCTTGCGAGACTTGCTTGCTGACGGTTGTGATCATTGGAAATACTCGAGGGTGTTCATTACTGAGGAGAGTTGTGGTTTTATGGATTTTACGGGATTTATTACTGAATACTAGGCTACCATCTATGTGGATTTGCTGTGAAAAATTAATTTTAGATTTCTATAAGTGTGTTGTAAGTTGCTATTTGCAAACATTTATTGAAATAAAGCTTTTACTCGAAAGGGATTTTTCCTAAAATTTGTTTGCCCCGTAATTTCTGTTTGATTTGAATGATTGAATCACATAGATGCATGTATAGGAATTAATAAAATTTGTATCTAAGACTCACTTTAATTAAATAAATTTCAAATTAGAAATTTGCGAATCCCATAAACAATCTATATCACGCAACCTTTAAAAATTGGTATTGGCTCTTTAGCACGGGATTTATACCTCTCTATAGAGGGAGATCTCTCGATGATACTTTTAGGGAATTGGTTTGGAGGATAGATATAAGGGCGTCGTTAAGCCATTACTTAATCATTTAAATACACCATATAAAGCACTAGGATAACCTGAAAAAGCGTTACTCAAGCAATTATAGCCAACACTCATTATTAGACACATATATATTTTGGCGCAAAAAAATAGTATATTTACTAAAAATATGAGTGATGTCATATCATAACTAAAAATGCCAAATCAAATATGCCTCAAAACCGACGATTTGGTTAATCGGTGGTCGAAAAGTCTCTGACGTCATGTAAAATAACCTAACACCGTCGGATGGTCACTCGAGATTTCACTTAGTATCTAATACAAATGACACGTTAATTATGGTAGTTTGACCTAACTTTTAATGCGAACTTAAGTCCTTTATGACCAGGCTTAACTTATGAATACCTCACTTATACTTTGATAAGCCATGATATCTTCAAGCAATAAGTTGATAAACTATTCAAGCCATACAACCTTGAATCCAGAGAAATATTATCTTACCATTAATACATTTTATCAATTCACACTAAGAAGTCAATAATTTATTATTCCCAAACAATATGTCATCCATCCATTACTGCTTACCTTCCTCCCTTGGTGTATTTAGAGTGTTTGTTTCTCTCATCCTCTAGATTAACATCCATTAAAGGACCATTAACAATTCAAACATTTTGTATTTATTGCCCACCATTATGATATTTATAGAACTTCGTCTCCCATCATTATAAGTTAATTTACTATTTTGTTCTTTCACCATTAAACGAGTTACAACTCTATTATTCGTAAAATATCTCAGGCCAAGCTACTCTCTTACATTTGGTGACTCTAATGGCGAGTTACTTTTTTTTAAATGGTGAACGACAACATCAATTTTACTCTTTTTAAAGATATCCAATGTGAGGGAGAACATGATAATCCCATGGTAGACCTCCCACAAAGCACTACCTTCACTGGAGGTGTTTATGTGGGAGAAGTTTCCATGAATGATGTAATGGGGAAAATGCAAATGTCTAACTGTGACACCCCACCTCTTCTAATCCTGGGTGATCAGTCAATTATTAAATTAAATAGCAACCATCAATGGTTTCATTCTTAGCATCACTGTCAAAACATAAATATATTACTAATACCATAATGGCCCCGTGTCAAAATTTTAATATTTTTATTAACATTCAATAATTTAAACTATTAAACCGCATTCACCACTCGAGTTAACAACTGAATAAATAAACGTGACCAGAATTAAAACTCCAGATTGAAGTCCACATATAATAGTCCATTAATAAAATCAAATCTAACAACTAGAAATAAAATAGAAGTACAATGTCTCTGAAATAACCACTAGCTAAAGATGGGCGACATGCTCGACTGAAATAACCGACAGTTGAAAAGGAACTGATAAAAGTGGAAGCATCTACTACCGAGGTCCTGCAACGTCCATAGTAGCTGCAGCACATCAAATAAAAATGGTTTTCTAAGCTTGGCATCCCTGTTGCTGGACACCTAAAAGCTTTTTACAAAAATGGATTAGAGACCAAGAAAATAGTTTGAAAATATTTTGCAAGTATTTAAAATGCATTAAGAGTAGATATTGTATACATGTTATCTTCACGTCCCCTCACTTGAGATCCTCACCTCTCAACTAATGTGCACCCCTGACGTATTATTCTAAACCAACCTAGTTACGCTGCCCCGCCTAACTAGTTTGAACTAATTCTCTCCACTAATAATAACTTATGGTTCCCACCCGTATTTGCCTATACAATACGTTATCGACTTCCCAAACCCCTTTAGCCATTAAAACTACCCATTAAGTATTAATGTTTCCACAAACTTAGATTACTTTAGATATCACTCTCTATCTTATACACTAATGAAAACATTGTAGAATGAATCACATGTATATATATATAAGCCATACTTGTAATATATACGAATACAACATTCCTAGATGGAGACCCGCGATGCGTGCATACGCTGCTATCGAGTCCTGGTACATCAAGTACTAAGTAAAGGACTTTCGATTCGGAATCACCCTCGAACCATACATTCACAATTCACATAATTTGGAGGTGAACATAGTTCTAAGCCTTTGGACTACGCACACACCTAACACACCCGAATGCCTTATCACACTATCATACACATAAATAGTTATAAACCCTAAGTTCTATGTTCTGTGGCACAAGTCTAAAATCCCCCCAATGGCTCATCAGGATAAGACTGTCCACGATGCGGAACCTCCCGTGATAGCAAGTAGCATAGGTATTTTCACACACATAAGAAGTCACACAATAGGTATTCACACAACCTATAATAATAATAATAATAATAATAATAATAATAATAATAATAATAATAATAATAATAATAATAATAATAATAATAATAATAATAATAATAATAATAATAATGATAATAATAATAATAATAATAATAATAATAATAATAATAATGAGAACGTGTGTGCTTGCGTTCAAATGATCAAATTATATTTAAAACACCTTTTAATCCAAATAAACCCTAAACATGCAACTAGGTGTGATTGAAACAATATGAAATCATGCAAGAGTTATTCAAACACACATAATTGAGGAAAAATCCCCCACAGGGGCAAAACCATTTATTTTCACTATAATTTGTAAGAAAACGGCTTACAATCGGATTACAATGAAAATACAAGTTGACTAAGAATTACCCTCAGGTATCGGATTCTGTAGTCGCGGCTGGAATTATCCCTTTCCAGTAGGGCTGCAATGAAGAAGAAGAACGGTATCCTCCACAAGGGTTGAACTGCAAAACTACGTTCCTGGGTTACCAAAAGGATTCACAAATGTATGTATTTTGTGTGAATAAAAATACCTAGAGTATTGGTACTCAATAGGTGAAGACTTGGGCTTTCTCTACTCTGAAAATCGTGTGTAGAAGTCTTAGAAAAACCACTTCCCGTAGTGGGATTAAATAGGAGAACTTGAGCCCTAAAATTCGGAACATGATCTGAACACGATCTGATTGGAATTATCCTCGTCGGATCGGTCCGGTCTCTTTAAGCGGATCGGTCCGGATGAATCTGATCGGTTCTTTTATCTGAAGGCGGATCGATCTGGTTGGCATCGGATCGGTTCGGCATTTTTGCTTCATCGGTTCGCTATGGATCCGGGGTACACTGGCCTCACCTCAGCAGGCGGATCGGTCCGGAGGAACTGGATCGGTTCTTTTATCTGAGCCGGATCGGTCCGGTCTGTTCCCTGATTCCTTTTCTGCTTTTGATATTCGGATTCCGTTGATGAGCGAATGATTCTTGAATTTTTTCAACGGTGTAACGGCGTACGACATATAAAATGCTAATGGACAAAAATGTCCTAACAAATCTCCCCCTATGTCTATGCCGGTACATACATAAAAACAAACCTCCGAATTATCAATCATAAAAAATTGCCTATACAAATCTACCCTTCCATGAACCCAAAACTGAAAGAGTACAAGTGAATAAGACTGCATCGTTTGATCTTCAAATCTTCAGGAATCTCAACGCTTTTCTCATTAGGGTGTGAAATACAATGATAATCAATGTAGTACCTACACACATGAGAAAAAACAAAATACCACGTGACATATCGAGTTTGAAGTGAGATAAACATATATACCAATTTATGAACAAACTCAAACTTTCAAAACTCCCCCATAATAAGATAATTCATTCTCCCCCTTTTTATGATGTCCCCAAATAGACAAATGAGAGAAATAAATTAAATAAGCAAGAGCGGGGTTCTCACGGAAAATATCACACCATGAATGAACACAAAGCAACCAAGTCAATGATAGCGTAAATGAAGTGGTGTGATCAAATTCGATAGGAAAATCAATGCATACAAACATGACATATGTGCACAATGAATATGGTATATTCCTAGCGAATGAACTCAAATGCTTCCTTTGGTGTAAAATAATGACAATATAAGATATTGACTCAATCAAATCAACAAATCAAAGCTCAAAATGATTTTCACACCAATAACGTCCAAAATGATTTTATGCTTTTTCAGGACTTTCAAGGAAGTGCAAACCCGTTTAAAGATTCTCCAACGAAACTCCCTCATATATAATTTTGAATAGAGGCATTCTAAATTCTCAAACTTTGGAGAATTGATGGTGAAACCTAAATGGCCCATATTTGGCATGAATGGTTTTTTTTTATTGCCTGTAAATTTTTTCGGGCTCTTTTAACCTCTTAGGACCTCGGATATTAAAATTCCTCCATTTTTTAGGTCCTTTTTAACGGTGGCTTTTGCGCAAAGGATATATGATTACCTTTCGCAGCCCCTCCCCGTTATACAAAAACACACAGTCTCACCAAAACGGTTTTTACATGCATTCCAATCTTGTCAAGTTTTATCGCATATTATACATTGTATAGACAGGAATGAGATGAAAACACGCAAGCCAACATGAGATAGATAAGTGCAATAATCAAATATAGCCGTGCATGTGTGCAATAAAGGATATAAGAGTCAAACATGTAGGAAGATATCACTAATTACATCTCAAAGACTCCAATCAATGTAAAGCACATGGATGAAATGATGTAGCCTCTCAAATCTCTATCAAACAGTCACATGGATATATGGAATGAAGTTGTGACTTGGCTAACTTAAATGCTCATCAATAAAAGGTGCAAAAACAGAAAAATCTTTTTGGCCTTTTTCAAAAAATATTATCAAAAAAAATCTTTTTGTGCTTTTTCTCGAAATTTTTCTTAAAGGAAAATCTTTTTTTATTTTTCAAAAGGAATATAAAAAGCAACAAGAATAAAACAAAGCTGTACAACTAAGCAATGGTACATATAAAACAGACTAGCAATAGGAAGCATATGATATTAACATGAAGAAGCATCCTATTCTAGACATAGACCAACCCCTCAGTCAACTGTGCAAATCCCTAAAGATTTCCTAAGACTCACAAATCTAAGGGCATCTAAAGGTTTCGTGAAAATATCGGCTAACTGACGGTCGATGGGAACAAAACTCAGGGATACGACTTTCTCTTCAACTAACTGACGTATAAAGTGCTCACGTATCCTGATGTGTTTTGTGCGCGAATGCTGAACTCGATTGCGGGATATGTGTATCGCGCTCGTGTTATCACAGGAAATGGTCATGGTGTCCTGTGATATACCATAATCCTCTAGCATTTGCTTCATCCACAAGAGTTGTGTGAAACAACTCCCGGCGGCTATGTATTCAGCCTCCGCAGTGGACAAAGAGATGGAATTTTGCTTCTTGCTCAGCCAGGAGACAAGAGCAGAACCAAAATAGAAACACCCACCAGAAGTGGTCCTACATCCATCTACATCCCCAGCCCAATCGACATCCGAATAGGCGGACAGACGGTCATCGGTATCAAAGGAATACCAAATCCCGTATGAGAGAGTCCCAGTTACGTATTTAATAATACGTTTTAGAGAAGGTAAATGTGACTGTTTTAGGGATGCCTGATATCGCGCACAGACTCCAACACTAAA
Organism: Sambucus nigra; assembly: GCA_949130495.1. Taxonomy (NCBI): domain Eukaryota; kingdom Viridiplantae; phylum Streptophyta; class Magnoliopsida; order Dipsacales; family Adoxaceae; genus Sambucus; species Sambucus nigra. The sequence goes on along the minus strand of OX422217.1, from coordinate 259,847,679 downwards.
GGCGATGTCGGGACGACTGGCAGTCAAGTAGAGAAGACTACCTATCATACTCCGATATAAGGTTTGCTCTACGTACTTGCCTGAAGTGTCCTTACTAAGCTTGGTAGTGGTACTCATAGGTGTACGGGCATGCTTAGCGGAGTCTAAACCAAATTTCTTCACTAGGTCTCTAGCATACTTGGATTGGGAGATGAACATCCCATCCTCTAGCTGATGAACCTGGAGACCAAGGAAGAATGTAAGCTCACCAACCATGCTCATTTCAAACTCACTTTTCATCTCCTCTTCAAAGTGATGAGCATGCTGGGAACATGTGGATCCAAAGACTATGTCGTCCACATAGACCTGGGCAACCAAAATAGCACCGTCATCTCTCCTGACGAACAACGTCATATCTACTCCCCCTCTCTTGAAGCCACGAGCTAAGAGATAGGAAGTAAGCCTCTCGTACCAAGCACGGGGTGCTTGCTTCAAACAATACAAGGCTTTCCTCAGATAGTAGACGTGCTCAGGGTGCTGAGGGTCTTCAAACCCTTTTGGTTGTTCCACATAAACCTCCTCCTGTAGGATGCCATTTAGAAAGGCACTCTTGACATCCATCTGATATACCTTAAAGCGGAGATGACATGCGATGGCGAGCAGAAGACGGACGGACTCAAGCCTCGCAACAGGAGCAAATGTCTCCCCAAAGTCTACACCCTCTATCTGTGTGTAGCCTTGAGCGACCAACCTATCATTATTTCTGATTATGGTACCATATTCATCCATTTTGTTCTTTAAAATCCACCGGGTACCTATCACATTAGTCTCACTAGGTCGGGGGACAAGTTCCCAGACATCATTCTTTTTAAACTGAAGCAACGCATCCTGCATAGCAGATATCCAGTGTTCATCCTTGAGTGCTTCTTTATGGTTCTTGGGCTCGACTTTGGACGTGTATCAAAGATGGCTAACAACGTTCTCTAGCTGAGCATGAGTCTTGACCCCTAGAGTGGGATCACCAACAATGGCAGAAGGGTCATGACTCTTGCGAACCCAAGCAGATGTGTCCCCTAACACAGGAATAGGGTCCACAGAGTGTGAGAGAGGAACAGGTAAATCACTGTCAGAACAATCCTCATCCTCACACTGAAGGTTAGGATCAATAACCGTCAAAGGTTCGTCATCTTGCACAGTAACGTTTATTGATTCCATAACCCTAGAGCTCGTCAGGTTAAATACCCGGTACGCTCTACTATTCGATGAATATCCTAGAAATATTACCTCGTCGCTCCGGGAGTTGAACTTTCCTAATTGCTCTCTATCCCGTAGGATGTAGCATTTACTCCCAAAAACACGAAAATACGCCAGGTTGGGCTTCTTGACGGTCCACAACTCATAAGGTGTCTGTAGTGTGTGTGGACGCAAATAAACCCTATTCACCGTGTGGCATGCAGTAAACACTTCCTCTGCCCAAAATCTCGTAGAAACTTTACGACCTAGAAGCATAGATCTAGCCATCTCTTGGATCGTTCTATTCTTTCTCTCAACAATCCCATTTTGCTGAGGAGTTCTCACAGCAGAAAACTCATGTTTGATCCCAAGGCTATCACAGTACAAATCCACCTTTGCTTCCTTAAATTCAGTACCGTTGTCACTACGTATTCTGTTAATAGTGACACCGTGTTGATTTTGCAGGACACGGCACTTAGTCGTTAAGAAATCTACAGCATCGGATTTCTCTCTCAGAAAACCTACAATGGAGTACCTGGAGAAATCATCTACCATCACGAGGATGTAGCTCTTACCACCTAGACTCTCAGTACGAGTGGGACCCATAAGATCCATGTGAATCAACTCCAGAACACGAGAGGTGTTAATGGAATGCAACTTCCTATGAGGACTAAGAATTTGTTTTCCCAACTGACAGGGTCCACAAACGGTTGAAGTTGACTTTCCAAGAGATGGTAAGCCACGTACTAGGTCCTTTTTAGATAAACGATTAAGATCTCTAACGTTCACGTGACCTAGACGTTGGTGCCACAGATCCATAGGAGTGATCGTGGTGCTGTTGCAGACAAGTGAGGATGTGGGCTCAGTCCCATAGCAATTATCCTCAGTCCTCACCCCTTGCATCAAAAGTTTACCGGCTTGATTGTAGACATTAAACGCGTCCCGGTCAAACTTTACTGCAAAGTCAGTGTCGCACAGCTGGCTAATGCTGAGAAGGTTTGCTTTCAAACCTTTGACGTACAAAACATTTTCTAGCTTAGGAAAACCAGGTAACTCGATAGTACCTCGTCCTATAATGCTAGACTTACTCCGATCTCCAAAGGTGACTATGCCATCTTGATATTCCTCAAGAGTAGTAAAAAATGAGGCATCACCTGTCATGTGTCTGGAGCACCCACTATCAAAATACCACTGAGAGGTATTATGTGCTTTGAGAGCAAAATGAACAACAAAAGCCTTTTTATCTTTCTTAGGCACCCAAGAAGAGATGACCTTTTGTTTGCCTTTGTTGTTGTTGATTTTAGCTGGAATGTGAGAAGCATTCACTAACGGCGAAGACATCCGTCAGAATTCTTTCATCAAACTTTGAGTCGTGGCAGCTAAGAACTCAACTCGCTCTCTCAGATTAGAAAACTCATCAGTATGACGTGGTGGAGCAGTAGTACGTTGTGTCCGACCCATGCTATAGTAAGTTTCCCTAAGGTGGACTTTTCTTTTGCAATAAGTACAAAAGAGCACAGTCAAAGGCGGACCTTGGTTTGCTTTTCTTGGTCGAACTCTCCTTCGAGGTTTTTTACGGTGACCATAAGGAGTTATAGTAAACTCAGGAACTGGTCCAGGTGCAATTTGGGACGTGGAGGCACCATCATATCCAATTCCTTGACGATCACCAAAACCTAAAGCGGGGACGAGGAGCATCTTTCCCATCTTCCCAGATCTGTCCTCGATTTGTACCTTGACTTCCCGTGCTTTCTCAAGATCATGAGTCAGCTGGGCAACAAAGGCTTCAAGTTTCTTCCGAGTCTCCACGGAGGAATGGAGCTGACTCGTAAGACTAGCCACTTGCTTAATCAAGTCCCCCCTCTGTTTCTCTAAAACACTCTCTCTCTCTCTAAATAGGATCTCTTTCTCGACACAGGAAGATTCTCTCTCTCTCAGTGCGGTGCAGGTGGAGGACTCTCTTTCTCTCGCTTTTCTTAAATCTTCCTCTAAGCCGGTGATCTTAAGAACTAACGCTTTGTTTCTCTTTTTAGTTTTAAAAGACTCAGAATACAACTCAGTGTAGGCGCGTTGAATATCACTCTCGCTCTCACTTGAAACATCCTCCCCCTCTCTCACTGTCGAGGTGTCCCTGTGAATCATCATCCTCATCGTCGTGAGGAGAGCTAGGAGTGCTCACATGACTGGCCATGAATGCGGTGAAGTTACACTCATGCGGTGATTCATCACCTGAATCCACCGTCTCGACCTCACTGTCGTCGCTAAGAGTAGCATTAAGGACAACTTTCCCTTTCTCTCTATTCAGACGATTGGCACACTCAAAGGCTCTATGACCCCTACCATCGCACTCAAAACATCTCTCATTTTCTTTCAGAGGAGGATTTTTGGAATCCTTTTCATTTTTCTTTTCAAACTTATTTTTCTCAAATTTCTTTTTATCTTTAAAATTGCCATTTTTCTTAAATTTGAGAATCCTCTTGAAATTTTTTGAGAAAAGAGCCAAATCATCTAAGTCAAAATCGCACTCAGAATCTGACGTGTCAGTCTCTCTCTTTCTAGATGACTCTACCCTCTTTCTAGCTGACCCCTCACTCCTTCTATCTTGGGCTTTAAGTGCAATTCCCTTATCTTTAGATTTAGCATTTTTAGGGAACATATCAATTTCATAAGTTTGCAAATCTCCTACAAGTTCTTCCAATTTTAGCGTATTTAAATTACCCATAGAATTTAGCACAGTGACTTTAGGGATAAAACGCTTAGGCAAAGAACGAAGAACCTTTTTAACAACTCTAGCATTCGGAATATGTTCACCAAGATTAAAACTAGTATTCACAATGTCAGAAAGTCTAGCATAAAATTCATCAAAGCATTCAGAATCATGCATGGTGATTGTTTCAAATTAAGTTGTCAAGTTTTGCAACTTAGACTCTTTCACAGCATTAGTTCCTTCATGGGTGAGTTGTAAAACATCCCATGCCTCTTTTGACGTGGTACACGTCATTATGCGTTTGAACTCATCAGGTGTGACAGACCCAGAAATAGCACTTAGACCCTTAGAATTAAAAGATGACCATTTAAATTCTTCATCAATCCAAGAAATGTCAGGTTTCAAGTTGGTCACATTATCAACAGTCACGATGGGAGGAGTCCACCCTCGTTCAACCAAAATCCAGACACGTTCATCAATGGCTTTTAAAGCCGACCTCATACGGGCTTTCCAATAAGCATAATTTGTCCCGTCAAAAATAGGCATTTTATAATATGACTTCTCCATTTGAACACGCACTTTTTCAAAAAACAATTTTTTCAGAAAATTGATATCTTAGAAAAAAATTTACGGAAAAAGGAATACGCGATAAATTAGCGTAACCTGCTCTGATACCAATTTGAGAACGTGTGTGATTGCGTTCAAATGATCAAATTATATTTAAAACACCTTTTAACCCAAATAAACCCTAAACATGCAACTAGGTGTGATTGAAACAATATGAAATCATGCAAGAGTTATTCAAACACACATAATTGAGGAAAAATCCCCCACAGGGGCAAAACCATTTATTTTCACTATAATTTGTAAGAAAATGGCTTACAATCGGATTAGAATGAAAATACAAGTTGACAAAGAATTACCCTCAGGTATCGGATTCTGTAGTCGCGGCTGGAATTATCCCTTTCCAGTAGGGCTGCAATGAAGAAGAAGAACGGTCTCCTCCACAAGGGTTGAACTGCAAAACTGCGTTCCTGGGTTACCAAAAGGATTCACAAATGTATGGATTTTGTGTGAATCAAAATACCTAGAGTATTGGTACTCAATAGGTGAAGACTTGGGCTTTCTCTACTTTGAAAATCGTGTGTAGAAGTCTTAGAAAAACCACTTCCCGTAGTGGGATTAAATAGGAGAACTTGAGCCCTAAAATTCGGAACATGATCTGAACACGATCTGATTGGAATTATCCTCGTCGGATCGGTCCGATCTCTTTAGGCGGATCGGTCCGGATGAACCGGATCGGTTATTTTATCTGAAGGCGGATCGATCCGGTTGGCATCGGATCGGTTCGGCATTTTTGCTTCATCGGTTCGCTATGGATCCGGGGTACACTGGCCTCACCTCAGTAGGAGGATCGGTCCGGTCTCTTTAGGCGGATCGTTCCGCAGGAACCGGATCGGTTCTTTTATCTGAGCCGGATCGGTCCGGTCTGTTCCCTGATTCCTTTTCTGCTTTTGATATTCGGATTCCGTTGATGAGCGAATGATTCTTGAATTTTCTCAACGGTGTAACGGCGTACGACATATAAAATGCTAATGGACAAAAATGTCCTAACAAATCTCCCCCTATGTCTATGCCGGTACATACATAAAAACAAACATCCGAATTATCAATCATAAAAAATTGCCTATACAAATCTACCCTTCCATGAACCCAAAACCGAAAGAGTACAAGTGAATAAGACTGCATCGTTTGATCTTCAAATCTTCAGGAATCTCAACGCTTTTCTCATTAGGGTGTGAAATACAATGATAATCAATGTAGTACCTACACACATGAGAAAAAACAAAATACCACGTGACATATCGAGTTTGAAGTGAGATAAACATATATATCAATTTATGAACAAACTCAAACTTTCAAAACTCCCCCATAATAAGATAATTCATTCTCCCCCTTTTTATGATGTCCCCAAATAGACAAATGAGAGAAATAAATTAAATAAGCAAGAGCGGGGTTCTCACAGAAAATATCACACCATGAATGAACACAAAGCAACCAAGTCAATGATAGCGTAAATGAAGTGGTGTGATCAAATTCGATAGGAAAATCAATGCATACAAACATGACATATGTGCACAATGAATATGGTATATTCCTAGCGAATGAACTCAAATGCTTCCTTTGGTGTAAAATAATGACAATATAAGATATTGACTCAATCAAATCAACAAATCAAAGCTCAAAATGATTTTCACACCAATAACGTCCAAAATGATTTTATGCTTTTTCAGGACTTTCAAGGAAGTGCAAACCCGTTTAAAGATTCTCCAACGAAACTCCCTCATATATAATTTTGAATAGAGGCATTCTAAATTCTCAAACTTTGGAGAATTGATGGTGAAACCTAAATGGCCCATATTTGGCATGAATGGTTTTTTTTTTATTGCCTGTAAATTTTTTCGGGCTCTTTTAACCTCTTAGGACCTCGGATATTAAAATTCCTCCATTTTTTAGGTCCTTTTTAACGGTGGCTTTTGCGCAAAGGATATATGATTACCTTTCGCAGCCCCTCCCCGTTATACAAAAACACACAGTCTCACCAAAACGGTTTTTACATGCATTCCAATCTTGTCAAGTTTTATCGCATATTATACATTGTATAGACAGGAATGAGATGAAAACACGCAAGCCAACATGAGATAGATAAGTGCAATAATCAAATATAGCCGTGCATGTGTGCAATAAAGGATATAGGAGTCAAACATGTAGGAAGATATCACTAATTACATCTCAAAGACTCCAATCAATGTAAAGCACATGGATGAAATGATGTAGCCTCTCAAATCTCTATCAAACAGTCACATGGATATATGGAATGAAGTTGTGACTTGGCTAACTTAAATGCTCATCAATAAAAGGTGCAAAAACAGAAAAATCTTTTTGGCCTTTTTCAAAAAATATTATCAAAAAAAATCTTTTTGTGCTTTTTCTCGAAATTTTTCTTAAAGGAAAATCTTTTTGTATTTTTCAAAAGGAATATAAAAAGCATCAAGAATAAAACAAAGCTGTACAACTAAGCAATGGTACATATAAAACAGACTAGCAATAGGAAGCATATGATATTAACATGAAGAAGCATCCTATTCTAGACATAGACCAACCCCTCAGTCAACTGTGCAAATCCCTAAAGATTTCCTAAGACTCACAAATCTAAGGGCATCTAAAGGTTTCGTGAAAATATCGGCTAACTGACGGTCGATGGGAACAAAACTCAGGGATACGACTTTCTCTTCAACTAACTGACGTATAAAGTGCTCACGTATCCTGATGTGTTTTGTGCGCGAATGCTGAACTCGATTGCGGGATATGTGTATCGCGCTCGTGTTATCACCGGAAATGGTCATGGTGTCCTGTGATATACCATAATACTCTAGCATTTGCTTCATCCACAAGAGTTGTGTGCAACAACTCCCGGCGGCTATGTATTCAGCCTCCGCAGTGGACAAAGAGATGGAATTTTGCTTCTTGCTCAGCCAGGAGACAAGAGCAGAACCAAAATAGAAACACCCACCAGAAGTGGTCCTACATCCATCTACATCCCCAGCCTAATCGACATCCGAATAGGCGGACAGACGGTCATCGGTATCAAAGGAATAACAAATCCCGTATGAGAGAGTCCCAGTTACGTATTTAATAATACGTTTTAGAGCAAGTAAATGTGACTCTTTTAGGGATGCCTGATATCGCGCACAGACTCCAACACTAAAGCCGATGTCGGGACGACTGGCAGTCAAGTAGAGAAGACTACCTATCATACTCCGATATAAGGTTTGCTCTACGTACTTGCCTGAAGTGTCCTTACTAAGCTTGGTAGTGGTACTCATAGGTGTACGGGCATGCTTAGCGGAGTCTAAACCAAATTTCTTCACTAGGTCTCTAGCATACTTGGATTGGGAGATGAACATCCCATCCTCTAGCTGATGAACCTGGAGACCAAGGAAGAAAGTAAGCTCACCAACCATGCTCATTTCAAACTCACTTTTCATCTCCTCTTCAAAGTGATGAGCATGCTGGGAGCATGTGGATCCAAAGACTATGTCGTCCACATAGACCTGGGCAACCAAAATAGCACCGTCATCTCTCCTGACGAACAACGTCATATCTACTCCCCCTCTCTTGAAGCCACGAGCTAAGAGATAGGAAGTAAGCCTCTCGTACCAAGCACGGGGTGCTTGCTTCAAACAATACAAGGCTTTCCTCAGATAGTAGACGTGCTCAGGGTGCTGAGGGTCTTCAAACCCTTTTGGTTGTTCCACATAAACCTCCTCCTGTAGGATGCCATTTAGAAAGGCACTCTTGACATCCATCTGATATACCTTAAAGCGGAGATGACATGCGATGGCGAGCAGAAGACGGACGGACTCAAGCCTCGCAACAGGAGCAAATGTCTCCCCAAAGTCTATAGAACTAAACAATGCAACTATGAATTTGTATAATTCACTAGATTCTATAGAACTAAATTGAACATCGTATAATTGAAAGTAATGAATTTTTTGTATTGAAAAAAAATATTTACAATTTCTACCTCTAAAAATGTTCATTTCCCTATTTATGTTCTAAATTATTTTTGTTATTTGTCTAAGATTGGCAGTTTCCGTGTAGCACATTGTGATAAAGGATATTAAACATGCCCACGCTAATATCAGGTGAGTTTAAATTCTATGAGGTTTAATGTTATAATTATATAATATTTTCAAGTTTTATATTCTATAGGCATTTAATTCTCTAATATTTAATTTAGTTTTATAATGCTATAAGCATTTTAAAGTTTTATAAAGGTATAATTCTTTAAGAATTTTTTACTATATTTCAAAAGTGAACATATCTTTAATTTGGATGTTAAAAATCAGTTTCCTTTCGGATTTGGGATTCTTTGAGTTAATATTGTTGTTATATGAATGCCGAAAATGGGTTTTTTCTTCATTGCTTTTCTCGATCTCACTTTATCTTGGTCTGTCTTTGTAAAAAAGTCTATGGTATTTGCGGTTGGATTTTCACCACTTCCAGTAGGTGCTATAATTCTGACATCGAATGTCTTACTATTTTATTCACTTTTTGGGGTTTTGTAAGCAGATATGATGTTACTTGGAGATCCAAAGTTTACGGATGCATTTGGTTTCCCAGGTACACTCTCTCTCCCCCCTCTTCTCTCACTTTAATTAGTGCTCAACTATTAGGTTTTTGAGGTTAGAATCTATTATATATGTGAGAGGATCCCACCCCTGATAGAGAGGATCCCATTACTGATAACACGATGCTCATAAGTAAATGGTATTCATTTCTAATTCCGTATTTCTTTGCAAATTTATGAGGCCTTGAGTGATGATGTTCTTATTCCTTTCACGAATACCTTATAATTTCTCCACTTAAGAGTTAATCTGTTATTTCTAATAAACCAAATTATTATTCAAAATAAATTAATTATTTCTAATGGCAACATATTCTCATTTGATTTTTGAATTTTGGTGCTGAACTATAAAATGTATATGCATGATTCAGTGTATTTAACTATGTGGGTGATTCATTGTATCTCTTTTATCTTTGCAGCTTTTAGGGAAATTCTATGACAAACTTTGAAACTTTAGTAATTTGAAGTTCTTTGGTCATATTTTTTCAGTGATATGTATTTGTAGGTTTCAATTTATATATGTTTATTGTAGCTAAAAACAACAGTTCTTGGTATTTTTAAGTTCAATTTTCATTTAATGATTTTGTTTATTTTTCAGGTAATTTAAGCAGCAGTTTCACGTGGCAAGCAAAGATTCACAGGGAATACTATTTCCTTGCGTTTGTTTTATGAAGTTACATGTTGCACTTGAGATTATAATTCAGTCTATGGATGGAGTTGGCCAGAGACCTATGTAATATTAGTTTTTTGCAACTTCTATGAGTTGTAATGTGTGTATAGTGTTAATTTAGGGACTGACTTTGTTTGCTCATTATTTTTTTCCTACGTTATTTTTTGTTTTCTATTATAGGTCGTCAATGGGTGGGATTTTCTTCTCCCCATTTAGCTGGGGATTCCTATGGCCTTCTTCTGACCCTATCAGTATTGAACTTCCACATTGAACTTCCTTTGACCTTCGGAGGAGGCGATTTTGGATCCATTTGTATATTCTCAATGGGCTAGTCGATTAATGGATGATGTCATGCCAACTGACTCGCTGGGATCAAACACATTGATTTGCAGTTTCGTAATTGTTCCTCCACAGATATAATGAGACGGCCATTTATGTTTCCTTCCAAAATTGAATGCATTTTGGATTGTCTAACTAGTTTGTATGAGAAACAATAGGTATCTGGATTGTTTAATATCATTTGATATCTCTATTTGTCTAAATGTTTTAACAGAACATAGAGAGTGGATAATTGTTAACGTTACTCAATAAAAAAAATCTTTGAACTACTATATTTTTATGATCTCGTGTAAATTAAATAACGTTCTTATCTTATATTATTATCTCCGGTCTAAGATTTTCTAATATTAAAGAACGCCTCCAAAGTCCTTGATTTCTTTGGTCTAATTATTTTAGTCTTTATTCATCATTTTTTGAGAATGTAGATTTAAGTTTGTGATTTTGTTGCGTAGAGAAGTGTAACTTTTCGAGTTCTTAAACTCCAATTATGAAAGTGATCTCACCTTAGTGTTTTATTCCTCATGATTTCCTTCCAGAATTTGAATGGATTGGTGACTTTTCTTCACAACTGGCTCGCACACACACGTAACTTGTTCACACATACGCCCGCCCACCCATCCACCCATCCATAAGCCATTTTCTCTTTATATTGGAGGATTGGACTTATTTTATAGGTGAAATTCAATGGGAGATTGGTTTTAAATGGTCCAAGTTCTTCTAAAAAAACTTTAACAATAGGTAAAAAATCATTTAGACTGGCAGTGTAGATTGGGCACATATTTGTACAGATATCTCTAAGGGTGGTTTGCATTTGAGAAGATTGGACACTCTTAATAGGGAAACACTTCTTAAGCATTCCTGGAATATTATTTCTACACATCATCTTATTCATCTTTTATTTATGACAGATTCAATCCTTTTGATGGTGGTTCCTACTATAAAATGAGCTCCGTATGGCCCGAACCAAATATGTTACATATACACCTTCACCCTCTCAGTGGTTGATTGAGACATGTAAAAACATTACTTATTGGTATGATAATTTATTGAGAGAACCAATTACTTCTATATTGGGATTGACCTATCAATCTGTTGTTTTTTATGTTGTGTGTATTAAACGTGTCAGTGTGAATTTGTAAGCCCCATTAATATTGTTATGGTACTTGGATCGACGTTATTAAACATCCTTGCATTTGGGACAATATATTTTACTATACTTAATCGTCGAATGTCTGACTGACCAATATGAAGGTAGGGAAATATTTTACTATATATATTGAAAGCCCTTACTTACTTACCTCCCAGGGTTCATAAGCTTTGATGTCTTACCTCTAGGAGACCCCATTAGAATACTTATGTTTTTTCATTTTTCAGGCATAACTAGATGTCACCTAGATGACTAAGTTTGTGTGACAACCAGCTCAAAATAATAACGGGTGGCCAGCCCTATACTACATTAAATCAGGTATCCCAGATGGCACAGTCTCAACATCAACTGACAATACTAATAATATAAGGCTAACTACCCGAAACCATTAAAAGCGAATTGTCAAAAATTTAAAACTTTTATATAACAACAACAACAAAACCAATAATGCAACATAACCAACAATATACATCTAACTATGATGAGTGATAAGTTCAAACTCCAATATATACAAGAGTGCAATACAATGAACAAATAAAATCTCTACAATGAAATACCCGAATATGCTGTCGGGTAATAGACAATACAATAATCTGATAAATGAAATATGAAAGTGTTAATCTACAACACTTGAATAATAACTCAATACACAAACTGAATCCTAGTCTACATACACAAGGATAGGAATCGACTAAAACAAAGTGCCGCAACAGTCCGCTACTGCCATAACTCCACGAATACTGGATGGATGAACATCAATGGCGTCCTTGCGGAGGAACACCTAAAGTAATACAATATATACATGGAGGGAGAAAATATAAAGAGGTCAGAGCCCGAGTTGAAAAACATTTTTATAGCAAGTGTATTAAAATGCATAATAATTATAAATGCATTATTACATGATTAAGGTGGAATCGAACTCACCATAATAATTCAACTCACCTCTCAACTAAAGCGCGCACTAAACGTATGCACGTGATCTCCAAATGTATTCCCAATTTCTATTTTGGTAAGAGGATTCTAACTTAAACCGAAAGGAAGTATTTAAGTGAAACCATCTAACCTATCTCCCAATCTACGTTTATCTACATTCCCATTTATAACATTTCTTTACATTTAATGTGTCATAATTCGTATTATAGTTGTTCATCTATTGAACATGCAAGGTTGCATATTCAACCACATCATCACAATACATCAACATTCTTATTTACTAGAATTTCTTATATTCTAGTTATGCCCTCATTTGGCATGTAAACAGTATATATGTATTTTTATATGAGTTATTAGCATCAAGAGTTAAGGACTAAACTCCTCCTGTTTCTCAACACGGCACTGCGTTTAGTGCGTGGGACGTCTCTTCGAGGCGAAATCCAAACAAGGAACCCCCCCGTAACACTACTCCTGACCGTATTGATCCTCGAGGTTCATTATGACCTCAATGCATGATGCATGTAACCCAAGTTATTATCCAATTTTAATTAATTAATATTCCCAATTCTCAACAGTAGACGGCGTTTCATGCGTGGGATGTCTCGCGGAAGCGAAATCCAAACAAGGCCCCCCCCGGTTACACTACTACTGGCACTGTCGATTGTCGGGATAGGTGATATATATATAAGTATGAGCATTAAGGACTAACTTATCCCCAATTTCCAAAATTACACTGCGGTTCGTGCGTGGGACGTCTCGCCGAGGAGAAATCAAAACAAGGAACCCCCGCGATACACTAATCCTGGCAATGTAGGTCTTTGAGGTCCATTATGCCCTCGATACCCAAGTACAAGAATAAGCAATAATAACCATCCAATCGAGCTATAACTCGAAGGACGCAGGCTCACATGCTATCATCTTCCACCAGCCCATATACATAGAAAACTGGGGCCACCTGGTGGGGTTCAATGACACCCACCTCGTGATCAACTCATGTACACGATGTCTCAGGAAACGATCATAGCTCCTAACCGGCAAGTGAGAACGACCCATACCCACGACTTCTCACCCCCAAAATAAATAAATTTATATCACATAATAATCACATGGACGACTATGACCTGAGGAATATCCACACCCTGCTCTTTGAGCCAGGATGCTCACCCTCTATGCACGTAACATCCCAATGATAGCAAGGAGAGGGTATGCCTAACCATGCATATATACCGTCACATAGGGTATACATACATCCCACATAATAAAGATATACCATCATATAAGGTATACCTGCCACATAATTTTCATTATCATTATACGCCCATAGGCGCAATTTGACTAACATTATTGTTTAGTATATCACTCTCTTTTTATACACTAACCGTCAAATCTCACACATTAACCCCACTTAGTATACATTATACTATTTCTCGCTTGAAGCTCGCAAGTCGCTTCTAATAATGAATTGTTTCTCAATTTAATTCACGTTAAGGATATTCTTTTATCCTAATGTACCTCAATTAACATTTCTCATTTTCCATCCTTAATAGGGTTCAATTCATTTTATGAACCTTTAAAGTTATACCATTTGGGATTGGACTCTAAAATCCATCATCACTAATTATTATTCTTCTATATGAATTTATAATTATCTCAAATGAATTTCTAATCAAGGTGGGCTTCCCCACTTAGAAAATACCAAAAACTCTAATAGGTATTCCTCAAATTTAGTCAATATGACTCCAAAATTTCTTATAAGGGAAACTCGATAAAAGTCTCCAAAACATACTCCAAATATCTCCTATAGAGGTTCCTAATCGATAACTTCGAACAAAACGGGATGAATTCTTCCTAGAAAAACATCTCAAAAAATTCCCCTATTTCCGAATCGATTCGGCCCCTCCGAATCGATTCGGACACAAAAGCGAATTGATTCGGCCCATCCGAATCGATTTGGTCCAATGGACCTGAGAGTCTGCTACATACCGAATCGATTCACAAGGAGAGAATCGATTCGGCCCTAAATACCTGGGGATTCTGCAACAGACCGAATCGATTCGGAAGGGGCGAATCGATTCGGTAAGTGCAGCAAGCTACGAAATGGGCTATTTTCTTCTTAACCCAAATTTCCCAAGAATTAATTATATCATCAAAGAACACATTTTAATTGATTTCTAACCCTAAATTCAATTTCTACTCAACAAATCTAAGGTTTTTTAAAAAGTTAAGTTTTGATAAACTATACAATAAAACCCAAAGATTCAATCCAAAAATCATGCAATAAATGGTACACAACCATTATTTAGCGAATTTAATCACTTGCCTCGGGTTCGTAGGGTCTGAATCCGCCTTGAGATCGTGTATTGGCTGGAAATCTCCACTTTTTCTCTCTTTTCTCCTTCCTTTTCTTCTTCTCTCTTTCTTTCTTTCTTTCTTTCTTTTTCTCTTTATCTCTTTGGAGAAATATCTCTCGTAGGCTTAATAAGCCCTAAATCCCAAGACACACATCTTTTGATAATACACACTTTTAAGTGACTCGGTGACTTTAATTCGAGTCGAACGATCCTAATTTATTTCGGAATCTAAATAGACCCCAAGTACAGTCATTTTGACTTTCCCGACACTTTCGGACACAACTAAACCCTCAGAATCTCCATTCGATACACTTTCTAACGACTCCAAGTTTTTACCTCAATTGCCAATTTAATTATTCTCCAATAAAATATTATTTATTTCTCCCAAAATAAATAAATCCTCATCTCCAAGACCTCGAGTTGTTACAAACTTCCCCACATACAAAATTTTCATCCTCGAAATTTTAGCTAAGACTAATCCTCCAAAGCTCAACTAAATCTAATATACCCATACTCACTAATCCTATCTCCAAACCTTTAACTTCCCACGACGAGTTTATTTAATTTATTTTATTTTAAGTTGATTATGAGTTATATAAAACCAATTTCCACAACTAGGGCGCCCATACACCCTTTAAATTTGAGCTTTATGCTCACAGCAATCATAATGAGGCTTTATTTGCCCCCAAAGTTCCACAATTCCATAGATATGTAAAGTATACTAACATTTTAATAGTGTGATTTTTTTTTGAATGGCCCAAAGAAATAACTCCTCTCAAATCCTGATATTCGCCACTTTCGTGTGGGGGACGTCTCGAAAAAGCGAAATCCAAAAAAAGGACCCTCCCGATACACTACTATGTAGCGACGTCGGGGATTGAGAGTTTGTTAAATCCGGACTAGAGTTTGAAAATATTTTAGTGGAAAATCATTTTGAAATGGCCCAAGGGCCGATAAAAAGTTTTATTTTGAAAACAATTTATTTTACAAACGGTTTATAAAATATAATATAATATAAAATGCCTTATGTCCAACACAAGGTCTTTTAAATCATTATACATATAACAATATATAGCTCACAAAAATTGGCATAATCATGAGCTAAAATTTTCCTGCGTCCTAACAATCCACGATCTCAACTTTCAAACATAAACAACATCTTACATCATTTCAACATTTTTCCCTTTTATAAGGCTCATCCATATCTGGAATGAAACAATTATATAAGTCTAACATGACTAAATAAGAAGAAGTAGCTTTATCAATACTTCTTATCACCATAACCATTCTTACATTCACCATAAAGTTTATAGCTCTTTTTGAGCGCATTACAAAATTATCTAGTCTTTCAAAAGATAATAACATAAGAGCCTAACTTGCTCAACATTCCCCTTAGGGTCAAACATACAAGTAGGGCTATAGCACTACCCATTTAAAAATATCTCCCATACGATATTCCTAAAACTTTACATAATATTCATCCTATTAATAAAGGAAAATTAACTTACATTACCCATCTCTAGTCCGATTTCCCTTCCTCATCAATGGGCTCCCAAACATAGTCCCCCGATCTAAAATGACCTCTAATTTGTTGTAGGGGTTGCACTTCCAAAACTTCATCAAACTGTGGTCCTTTACCTCTTTGAGGACAACCTCTCTTTTTATGACCTATTTCTTTACAAAAGAAACATTTACCCACAAATCCTTTTTGCCCACTCGCATTACTGGCGCTCTCATCGCCAAACTTACTTGATGAACTTGAATCTCCAAATTTCTTACCCTCTTGCGAACGGAGACGATATTCATGACACTTTAGTAGTGCCGCATTCACTACCTCATTGAAAGTCACTAACTTAGGATTCTCTAACAAATGTTGTCGTATTTTCCAATCTAAACCCCGAAAAAACTTTGATATACGTTTCTCTTCCTTATTTACCTCATCAGGTACTAATTTTTCCCATCTAGAAAAATCTTCCTCATATTCCGCCACCGTTCTATTTCCTTGAAAAATCTTTATATCTCGAGAAGAGGAAGGAAAATACCTTCGATCAAAAAGATCCCAAAACTCTATTATAGGTAAAGTATCTCTCTGTTCAGATGTGGTGACAGACTCCCACCATTGAAGTGCTGCACCCGATAACTTAAAGGTGGCTAAAAATTATTTCTGCACCTCACTACACTCAACCATATGAAGGTGCCTCTGTATATTCTTCCATTAACTTGCAACCATTGCATCAACTCCCCCTGCAAACTCGGGAGGATGCCCCTTACTAAAATCTTCCTTCACTCTCTCCCATAAAGATAATCCTAAATGGGGTCGGGCTGCTTGAATGGAAGATTGTTGCGCCATCATAGTAATGGCAGCAGTTACTGCTTGTGCCACTATATTGGCAACATTATCGGTAGTCACGTTCCTTTGAGGCAGTTGGAGTCGCGCATTCCCTTTATTTGCCTTGACTAAACGACCTACCTTCAGTGGCATCTGAAAAAAGAACAATTGTATCAGAACGCCTTTCAAAAGTTTTCAAATCACAAAAGAAATATGGACGTATGAATGCAATCGTCCTAATAATAAGGCTCTACATCAAGAACCCTCACGGAAGATCGTAGTAACGCACACAGACCCTAAAGACACTAGAACCTGATGCTCTGATACCATCTGTGACAACCCGCTCAAAATAATAACGGGTGGCCATCCCTATACTACATTAAATCAAATATCCCAGATGACACAGTCTCAACATCAACTGACAATACTAATAATATAAGTCTAACTATCTGAAACCCTTAAATGAGAATTGTCAAAAATTTAAAACTTTTATTTAACAACAACAACAAAACCAATAATGCAACATAACCAATAATATACATCTAACTATGATGAGTGATAAGTGCAAGGTCCAATATATGCAAGAGTGCAATACAATGAACAAATAAAATCTCTACAATGAGATACCTGAATATGCTGTCGGGTAACAGACAACACAATAATCTGATAAATGAAATATGAAAGTGTTAATCTACAACACTTGAATACTAACGCAATACACAAACTGAATCCTAGTCTAGATACACAAGGATAGGAATCGACTAAAACAAAGTTCCGCAACAGTCCTCTACTGCCACAGCTCCAGAAAACTGGATGGATTAACATCAATGGCGTCCTTACGGAGGAAAACCTAAAGTAATACAATATATACATGGAGGGAGAAAATATAAACGGGTCAGAGCTCGAGTTGAAAAATATTTAGATAGCAAGTGTATTAAAATGCATAATAATTATAAATGCATTATTACATGATTAAGGTGGAATCGAATTCTCCATAATAATTCAACTCGCCTCTCAACTAAAGTGCGCACTAAACGTATGCACGTGATCTCCAAATGTATGCCCAATTTCTATTTTGGTAAGAGGATTCTAACTTAAATCGAAATGAAGTATTTAAGTGAAACCATCTAACATATCTCCCAATCTACATTTATCTACATTCCCATTTATAACATTTCTTTACATTTAATGTGTCATAATTCTTATTATAGTTGTTCATCTATTGAACATGCAAGGTTGCATATTCAACCACATTATCACCATACATCAACATTCTTATTTACTTGAATTTCATATATTCTAGTTATGCCCTTATTTGGCATGTAAAGAGTATATATGTATTTTTATATGAGTTATTAGCATCAAGAGTTAAGGACTAAACTCCTCCCGATTCTCAACACGGCACTGCATTTCGTGCGTGGGACGTCTCGCCGAGGCGAAATCCAAACAAGGAACCCCCCGTTACACTACTCCTAACCATATCGATCCTCGAGGTTCATTATGCCCTCAATGCATGATGCATGTAACCCAAGTTATTATCCAATTTTAATTAATTAACATTCCCAATTCTCAACAGTACCCGGCGTTTCATGCGTGGGACGTCTCGCCGAAGCGAAATCCGAATAAGGAACCCCACGTTACACTACTCCTGGCACTGTCAATTGTCGGGATAGGTGATATATATATAAGTATGAGCATTAAGGACTAACTTATCCTCAATTTCGAACATTACACTGCGGTTCATGCGTGGGACGTCTCGCCGAGGCGAAATCCAAATAAGGACCCCCCCGATACACTAATCCTGGCAATGTAGGTCGTTGAGGTCCATTATGCCCTCGATACCCTAGTACAGGTACAAGAAATAATAACCATCCAACCGAGATATAACTCGAAGGACGCAGGCTCACATGCTATTATCTTCCAGCAACCCATATACGTAGCAAACTGGGGCCACCTGGTGGGGTTCAACGACACCCACCTCGTGATCAACTCACGCACACGACGTCCCGAGAAGCGGTCATAGCTCCTAACCGGCAAGTGAGAAAGATACATACCCACGACTTCTCACCCCCAAAATAAATAAATGTATATAACATAATAATCACATGGACGACTATGACATGGGGAATATCCACACCCTGCTCTTTGAGCCAGGATGCTCACCCTCTACGCACGTTACATCCTAATGATAGAAAGGAGAGGGTATGCCTAACCATGCATATATACCGTCACATAGGGTATACATACATCCCACATAATAAAGATATACCATCATATAAGGTATACCTGCCACATAATTTTCATTATCATTATACGCCCATAGGCGCAATTTGACTAACATTATTGTTTAGTATATCACTCTCTTTTTATACACTAACCGTCAAATCTCACACATTAACCCCACTTAGTATACATTATACTATTTCTCGCTTGAAGCTCACAAGTCGCTTCTAATAATGAATTGTTTCTCAATTCAATTCACGTTAAGGATATTCTTCTATCCTAATGTACCTCAATTAGCATTTCTCATTCTCCATCCTTAATAGGGTTCAATTCATTTTATGAAACTTTCAAGTTATCCCATTTGGGATTGGACTCTAAAATCCATCATCAGTAATTATCATTCTTCTATATGAATTTATAATTATCTCAAAAGAATCTCTAATCAACGTGGGCTTCCCCACTTATAAAATACCAAAATCTCTAATAGGTATTCCTCAAATTTAGTCAATATGACTCCAAAATTTCTTATAAGGGAAACTCGCTAAAAGTCTCCAAAACATACTCCAAATATCTCCTATAGAGGTTCCCAATCGATAACCTTGAACAAAACGGGATGAAATTCTTCCTAGAAAAACATCTAAAAAAATTCCCCTGTTTTCGAATCGATTCGGCCCCTCCGAATCGATTCGGCCACAAAAGCGAATCGATTCGGCCCATCCAAATCGATTCGGTCCAATGGACCTGAGAGTTTGTTACATATCGAATCGATTCGCAAGGAGCGAATAGATTCAGCCCTAAAGATCTGGGGATTCTGCAACAGACCGAATCGATTCAGAAGGGGTGAATAAAATCGGTAAGTGCAGCAAGCTACGAAATGGGCTATTTTCTTCTTAACCCTAATTTCCCAAGAATCAATTATATCATCATCCAACCATTTTTCCTACACCCAATCACATATACATCATTATTATTCATCCAAGAACACATTTTAATTGATTTCTAACCCTAAATTCATTTTCTACACAACAAATCTAAGGTTTTCCCAAAAGTTAGGTTTTGATAAACTTAACCTAAAACCCAAAGATTCAATCCACAAATCATGCAATAAATGGTACATAACAATTATTTAGCGAGTTTAATCACTTACCTCGGGTTCGTAGGGTCTAAATCCACCTTGAGATTGCGTGTTGGCCGAAAATCTCCACTTTCTCTCTCTTTTATCCTTCCTTTTCTTCTTCTCTCTTTCTTTCTTTCTTTTTCTCTTTCTCTCGTTGGAGAAATATCTCCCGTAGGCTTAATAAGCCCTAAATCCCAAGACACACATATTTAAATGATAATACACACTTTAAGTGACTCGGTGACTTTAATTCGAGTCGAACGGTCCTAATTTATTTTGGAATCTAAATAGACCCCAAGTACAGTCATTTTGACTTTCTCGACCCTTTCGGACACAACTACACCCTCAGAATCGCCATTCGATACACTTTCTAACGACTCCAAGTTTTGACCTCATTTGCCAATTTAATTATTCTCCAATAAAATATTATTTAATTCTCCCAAAATAAATAAATCCTCATCTCCAAGACCTCGGGTTGTTACAGTTTCAAATTTCCTATTCTTGGTAATTTTGGCTCTATTTCATTAAAACCAGTGTTAGTTATCTCTATTAATTTTGGCAATTTTCTCATTATATAAATTGTGTTCCACTCACCCAGTGAAAGTTTTCCATTTGTCGTCTGTTGAATGTTTTTTGTTTAGGCACGATTAAAGATTACTTTGTTATCTTGAGAGAGTGAACAATTGGTTTATAAAATGATAATAACACCAAAATTGGACTCAAGACAGCGAGTGAAACATTCATATACCATAGTACGAGATGAAATCAAAATGTAATTTAATGCTTCGAACAAGAGAAGTGATTGCCATTAGGAATCCTCTTTCCGCTAAAAACTGCCATTGCTTTCCTTTCACGAGGTTGCAAAGGAGCTCTTTTATCAGTGTGATGGAGAAATAAATCACTCGAAGAAAATATATCCTTTTCCCCTTGTTTATTATTCTTTTTGTTATTCAATTTTGTTCAGATAGTTATCTCATATATAGTTAACTCACTGTTCAGATATTTAACTTTTATCTCGTTGTTCATATACCTATGTCAGTACAACATTTGATTTTCAACCTTTATCTCAGTGGATTTGATATTCAATTTTGGTTATTTTTTTCAAAACAGGATGCAACGATGGACACTTTTGTTCTTCACTTTGTGAATGCTTATACATGTCCAGATGGAAACTTTTGTTCGGATAGTTATACATGTCCAGATAGTTTAATACAGGTCCAAATATACACTTTTGTTCTTCACTTTGTGGTTATAATGCTTGGAAATTTCTTATAGTATTGCAGTTATGTTATTACACGTTTAATGATATTGCTTATAAAGAATGTAGGTTTGTGGATAGGGTCATGATATGTGTTTGTTTTATTTTTCAGGTACATCTCCAACTGTGATCTTCACGAATGATTACATGAGATTATGATAACATGATATGGATCTTTATATATCGTCCTAAATGATTTTTTGGCTTCACAAGTGATCTAATGTCTTTGTTTATTACCGATCATTGCAGCATTTTTATAAAATCATTTCATAGATGTATGTATACTAAGGGAAAGTATACCCAGGAGAACTAAAAAGTGCAGTTTTTTACTTTTTTATAATGATATTTGATTTAAAAAATGATCAAAGTTGTTTTTTTCCTATTTTAGGGTTCGTGCCTTTTGGTTACTGATACAGTTATTCTCTGTCAAAATGCTGATACTTTTTCTGTTTTGCTTGCTGATAAAGTTGTTCTCGGTCAAAATGCTCCACAAGTTATGACCTCGGCAATCTCTAAAGCTTTGAAGGCTACGACCTACTCATTCAACGAGGACGATGAAGACGAAAAAGAACCGTCTAAATCCCTTTAACCTAATGTTGTCAATGGTCGTGCCAAGGAGGCGTATTTATTTTCTAAAGCATCGCTCAGGTCAGTTAACCCTCGAACCTTTCACTATTTAGCATAGGCTTTAACAGGACCACGAAAGATACTTTATGGAAGATAATTAACTTCTTAATCTTCTAATGCTACAAATGTTTCCCACACCTCTAATTTTCCAAAGAAACATATCAATCGTGATCAGTGTTGAGATTTATCTTTCGAAGTGGCTTTAATTGCTGATCTTATGAAAATCTTAATGCTTGAATTTTGATTAGAGTTCACTGAGTTTTATTATCATCTTACCTATTTGTCAACAAGATCCAAAAGAAAAATGAAATCTCACAGTAGAACCCAAAACCCACAAAGAATTAGGAAGGAAAACATAAAAAACCAAGGGTTGTCTTTTCCAAACTCTCCCTTGACAAAAAGGAAACAATTCACACTGCACTAACATAGTTAAAGTTTTATTCACTTTGTTGGCATATCTTATATTTTTCCATGTGTTGTTTTTTTTGATGAGCACATCTCCATGATATTAAAGTGTCGTACGCATGACCACTATTGCAAACACATCTTTATAAACACATATGTTCTTCCACATTATACTTAATTTATTTTTTTAATGTTGTTTTAAGACTCATATGAATTTTTTCAATGGTGTATTATGCAACACTTAGGCTTGCTTCTTATATCATAACAAATTCCTTAGGTAGTGGTGATCGTTAGAAGTAGAAAGGACCATCATTTTTTATTGGATAATTCAAATCATAATCCATGCTATTAAGGTATTAATTGTGAAATTTCACACTATGATGTTCTAATCATAGTTGGCACCTTTATAGTTCTGCCAATTACAAACATTCAAGACATTTATTACTTTAAACTCTGTATGTTTAGTTTAAATTCACATGCGTAGGTTCAAGACATTTTTTTGATATTTAACTATAATTTTTTTCTTTTGATATTTAGGTGCTTAGTGCTGCAATAAAGGACCACGAAGCATGTACTTTGTTATAGTATTCAATAATTAAAATGGAATGGAAGGAACATGGTAGTTTAAGTGGTTATTAGTGGTTGTACCAATCATGTCTTCTTTAACTTATGGCTATATTGTCTTTCACTTTTCATCGAATACTTTACATTGGAGACATTTTTCAAATGTCTTGGTGTTATTTCCACAATCTGAGTTATATTTGTGATTTTGTTTATATGAGGTCCTGGATGGACTATTAGTATTGTCACAAATTGTTGTTGGGTTATTTTTTTATTTCTTAATCAAGATGGATTGTTTTATAAACAAAGGAAACTCTACCAAAAAAATTTCAATTTTTTAGACTTTTGTGTTGTAAAATAATTTTTTTGACTTAAATTATTCTCGAATTTAGACTATTTGAATGCAGTTGGACAATTTGTTATTTATTAAGCAGGGTGTATAGTCTTATAAACAAAAGATATTATGACCATTTTTAAAAAAAAAATTACATTTTATTTTTTTTAGGAACGAAATTTTTTCCGTTTTGCAATTATGTACTTTGGAAAATTTCGTTGTTTTACGATTACATACTTTAGAAATTTTCACCGTGCCTTTAGGCATGGGAATTCCTCTAGCGTAAATATATATATATATATATATATATATATATATATATATATATTCAACAAAGGTATACATGCAACCTATAATATATCCCGCACATAGTATATAACTCTCGAATATTCTACATATTATCAATTTACCATAATATTTCTCACCGTATATTCCAGAGTATTTCCCACTACTCTATGGGTCTCAATTATCCCATACAATTATCTCAGTAGTTATAATATCTCTCACGACTCGCCTAGTCTTGGGTTCACTCATGCTCTCCATGACCCATTCTAATTCTCTTGAGTTAATTAAATACTAAAATAATCCCAATAATAGGTAGCCTTAATTATCCTCACTTAGGGTAAACTCAGCCCTATTGTATGCTTACTGAAATTACAATCTCCCTCATTAACATTTACAAATGCCCTAAAAGTCTCCCTGTAATTTATTCAAAATTCTAGGCTTAAATAAGGGAAATTTCCAAATTCTGGGCAAATCGATTCGCCCAGTGGCCGAATCGATTTGCCTTGCCAAATCGATTCGCCCTTAGTTTGAATCGATTCGAAAATTGTACAAGTCTATACTTCCTTACAGAAAACTTCTTCAAAACTCCGTTAAACTTCTTCAAACTCCCAACTAACTTGACCAATCATTTACTATAGGTGTGGGGACAACTTTGATCGTATATAACACATTTAACCTTCTAGAATTCAATTCAAGAACATATCCAAACTTAATATGCACACAAAGCCCTAGTTTCTCATGTTCTTCATCTCTTTCAATCAAAAACCCACATTTCTTCTATTATTATCATCTCATATATTCTTATTTCTCTTTCTATTCACATAAGAATTCAAACTACATGCAAATCCTACCCAAGATCATGAAATAAATTTCCAATTTAAAGCCATTATCATTTATTCATGAAAATTATCCAATCCTACACTAACATGTATAGTATATGCACTCAAATTTTGCAAGATAAACACTTTCCTGGACTTTGTAGGTCTGCATTGCGTAGAAAAGTGATGGAGTTGTCTTCTCCTCCTTCCGATCTAAATTTTGGTGGTGGTGCAAAAATGGTGTGGGGATCCTTGGAATCGTTCACCTTCCTCCTATAATGGCCTCTCTGTATTTTATGTAACTGCTAACCCTAACACCCTCAACACACCTGATAATATAACCTTAGGAATTTCGTTTGTCCCTTAACTCTAAAAATTCAAAAGACCCAAATACCCTACTAGGGTGCCGGTTTGGCCTAAAAATGCCCCGGGACCCAATTCAAACCCCCGAGTATACTTTTTTTGACTATTTTGTCCCTCCAAACACACTGGCACACTTAAAATGATCATTTGGGTGACCCATAAATAAATTACATTTTATTTCATAAATTTAAGTCCCGACACAACTGACACGCGCGTCCCGACTAAATTACCGTAACTTTCGTATTTCTCACTCACGACAATCATAAGGCATTATTACTAATTTATTACTCGTTCACTAAGTACTACTAAATATAATTCATACAAATAAATATTAACCCTTGTCTCGCTAATTAATATTTATTTTAATCCAGATTAATTTCCTATTAATTTCCCATTTTAATTTAATTAATCCCAATATAAAAATCATTAAAAATACGGGGGGTTATATACTTCCCCCCTAATAACAGAATTTCATCCTGAAATTCAAAAAAATATGCGGTATAAATAATTTTGGATATTTGTCGTGCATCTCCTCCTCGTGCACCTAAGTAGACTCGTCGGCATTATGGTGCCTCCACTGAACACGTATAAGTGGAATCACCTTCGACCTCAGCCTCCTCTCAGTATGGTCTAAGAAAGAAAATGGCCTCTCCTCATATGAAATATCACGCTGTAAATCGTTCTCCTCTAATGAAATGTGAGTGTGAGCTAACTCATCCCGGAGATATGGCCTTAGTGCAGAAATGTCGAATACATCGTGAATCTGATGCAAGTGCTCCGGAAGCCTGAGTCTATATACAACTGGTCCAATCCGGTTGATGTTAGGGAATGGACCCACATACCTTGTTTCCCACTTCCCTTTATTCCATAACCTCATTATCCCCTTCATAGGAGATACACAAAGTAGCACCTGGTCCCCCACATTAAAATCTAGAAAGAATAACTTGTCATTGGCGTAACTCTCTTTTCTATCCCGAGCTATCCATATAAAAATCCAAATCACCTAAATCTTGGTCGGAGTATCCTGAATCAACTATGGTCTGAGAAGCATGTTGTCCCCCACTTCTAACCAATAAGCGGGTGAAAGACAAGGCCTACCGTACAACTCCTGAAATGGTTCCATGTTAATCATAAACTGATAGGAGTTCTTATATGCAAACTCCACCAGTCGAATATACTGCTCCCAACATCCACTAAAGTCAAGGTTACACATCCATAGCATATCTTCTAAGATATGATTCATCCTCTCCAGCTGCTCATCCGTCTGTAGGTAAAAGGACGTACACAATCGCAACTCTATACCCATGGCCTCCTAAAAATTCTCTTAAAAATGAGACACAAATATCATGTCCTTATCGAACATAATATCAAGTGTCACCCCACGTAATCTCACTATCTCAACGATGAAAATCTGGGCAAATTAACCCGTAGTATAATCTGTTCAAACTGGTAGAAAATGGGTCACCTTAGTCAATCGATCCACTATCACCCAAATGGAATCGTGACCCCTTTGAGATGTAGGCAACCCAGTGATGAAATTTTTCGAAGTTCTCTCCCATTTCACATTGGATTATCTAACGGCTATAGAACCTCTGCTAGTTTAGGATGGGCCACCATCACTAGCTGAGAAGTGGTACACTTCGAGACAAACTCTATAACGTCTCTCTTAATTCCACTCCACCAATACTTACATCTCATATCCTGGTAAGTTTTATCCCATTGAGGATGTACCGCAAACCATGACCCATGTGACTCTTCCATCATCGTGTGTCACAAGTCCTTCCCATCTGAGACTATCATTCTACCGTTAAAGCATAAGCCTTCCTCTGAACTCACAGAGTAAGTCTCTGCTCCTCGGCTAAAAGCTGTCGAATCCGATCCTAACAAAATGAATCCGCTTCTTGGACCTGTACCACCCTCATGACAATTTGGGGGTGACAGTCATAACTGACATGAATGATCTGGCAACTGAATCCTAGTGTCCCGCCTCCTTCCATTTCACCTTCCAAAATTCACCCACATCTCCCACCGGTATATGACTCAATGCGTCTACCGCCACGTTAGCTTTTCTTGGATGATAATGGATATCAAAAGTATAATCCTTCACAAATTCTAGCCACCTACGCTGATGCTTATTCAGCTTTCTGAGTGAACAAGTACTGTAGTGACTTATGATCTGTGAATAGATGAAACCACTCCCCTAGAAGGTAATGTCTCCATATCCATAGCGCAAATACGACTGTCGTTAACTCCATGTCATGGGTGGGGTAAATCCTCTCATGAGGCTTAAGGTTTTGAGAATCATAAGTTATAGCGTGGTCCTCCTCCTCCAACACACCCCCAAGTCCCTGTAGGAACGAGTCAATAAAAATAAGATACTTCACTCCCGTCTTGGGCAGTGCAAGTACTGGTGCTGAAGTTAACTTGTCCTTTATCTCATCAAAAGTCAATTGACAAGTGTCATCCCTGATAAACGGTACCCCTTTGCGAGTTAAGTTGGTCAACGGACTCGCAATCTTCTAAAACCCCCGAATAAATCATTGGTAGTACCTGATTGACCCTAAGAAATTACTCACCTCTATCGGTGCCGTGGGTTGTCCCCACTGCCTTACCACCGACACCTTACTTGGATCCACTGATATCCCCTGGAAGATACAATATGACCCAAAAATAGTACCTCACGTAGCCAAAATTCTCATTTCTCAAACTTAGCTTACAACTGATGCTCGCGCAATGTCCATAAAACCTTACGCATATGCTTTGCATAATCCTCCTTAGTTCGAGAATAAATGAGGTTGTCATCTGTCAAGACAATGACAAACTGATCCAAGAACTCTTTGAAAACCCTTTTCATCAAGTCCATAAACACAAATGGCGTGTTGGTTAGACCAAATGCCATAACCCGAAATTCATAAGACCCATACCTCGTCAAAAAGGCAGTCTTAGATACATCTTGCTCCCGAATGCGCAACTGGTGGTACCCTAATCTCAAATCTATCTTAGAGAAGTAGGCGGATCCTCTCAACTAGTTGAATAAGTCATTGATTCGGGACAACATATATTTATTCCATATCGTAACTTTATTTAACTCCCGATAATCCACACATAGGCGTAGAGATCCATCTTTCTTGTTCACAAGTAGCATTGGGCCCCCCTAAGGCAAGGTGTTCCTTTGAATAAAACCCAATCCCAAAAGCTTCTCAATCTGATCCCGTAGCTCCCTCATATCCATAGGATCCATATGATAAGGCACATGAGTATCGACTGAGTGCCCGATGCTAAATTAATGGCAAACTCTATCTCTCAGTTAGGCGGAAATCCCATTATGTCTTGAAATACGTCAGCGAACAACAACAACACAACCGGAATCGAGTCTAAGGAGATTACCACCCCTTAGAGGTCTCCTCCTATGTATAGTATAAGTGATTTGACAATCCTCCTTCGGGATGGGGCATCGCCACTAAGAACATATCCTTACCCTAATTATCAAACAAGATGCTCCTACTATAACAATCAATCATGTTTCTATACTTTGCTATCTAACCCATGCCAATAATGGCATCATACTCCGATATATCTAACACGAGTATATTGGTGGGCAAAATAAGTCTCCCAATATTTATGCTCACACTTCAACAAATAAAGAACATAAGTGTCTCGCTACCCACACTACACCAAAATGACAAAATTGTCACCTTTCAGCCGGCCACCCTTGTCAAGGTCATTGACCGTGATAAAAAACACGCGTTTTGTGTCACGGTCATTGACCTTGACACGACCGTGACAATTATTTAAATAATTGTCACGGTCAAGGACCTTGACACGACCGTGACAACTTCTGTAGCAAAAACCCTTACCCCTTCTCCCCCCCCCCCCGGTCGTTCCCTCCCTCCTTTTTCCACATCTCTCTCTCTACGCTGCTGTCTCTCTCTCCCCTTTCAGGTTTATTTTTCTCTCTCTCTTCCATTTATATATATCTTTGTGTGTATATATATGTGTGTGTGTGTGTCTATATGTGCGTGTGTGGGGGGGGGGGGGGGGGGGCAGGGTGGGGGTAGGGGGTATATTCACGAGTTATTTGTATATGTGTGGTGTTTTTTTTATCTTTATATCATGTTTATATGTTGGAAATAACTCATAAGTTTGTCAATTTATTTTTGCATTTGAATTAACCCATGAATTTGTATTTGAATTAACCCATAAATTAACCCATGAATTTATTTTTGTATTTGAATTAACCCATGAATTTGTCAAACAAATTGACAAATTCACGAGTTATTTATTTTTGTATTTGTATATATATGGGTTCTTGAATTTTTTGCACTTTTGTTGAAACTAACCCGTGAATATATGTTTGTGTATGTTTGTTAAGTGTATTTGATGTTTATATGTTGGAAATAACACATGAATTTGTCAATTTGTTTGTGTGTGGGTGGGGGGTGGGGGTGGGGAGGGGGGGTAAGGCAAGGTACCATTGTAATTCTCTTAATATCGTGTTTTGATGATTATATGAGATAATATATATTGTTTCAAGGTTAACTCATTGTAGATAAAAACATTCACATAGTAAGATTAAATTGAATCCATCCATAGATTCTATAATTACATCCACTAAAATATAATTAACGAATGAAACAGTTTTAGATGAAAGTAAATTAATTATTAGTGCCCATTTCATATGAAAGTAGGATTGCCCCTCAGTGTAAATTAATAAATTAATAATTGTATACGTTAATTGTTAGTTTAATTGATGAAATGAATTAATTGAGTAGATGAATTAGAAGGAGTACGGGATACACATTTGTTGTTGACATTGCTAGTCCAACTTGTCAAGGTCAATGACCATGACAATAGTGCAGATTTGCTGTAGTGCCAGTGGTAGGTCTATGCACGTGACTGTACTATCGTCCGTGTCTAACAATATCGCTGTAACTACCCGACCCAGATTTAAGGGTTAATAAAGTATACTACCTATAAACCTTTGGTTGTACTACCCATAAAACTTTGGGCAAATTCCTTTGACGCCACCCATCACTCCCATCACAACGCACGAACACCCACGATTTCACAAAATTTCACTATCCAACACCGAGTGCCAAGTAAACTGCAGTTGCTTTGGGGTCTTTCACCCTAGGGACAACATAGCCCTGCTTATATATATTCCCCGACATCATCTAGTATCATTATCTTACCAACATGTTCAACATTTTCATAATGTTCACATTATTTCACTTTTCTTTTTACTTGGTCGAAGCCAAAATTCGGGACATTACTCCCCCATCTTGTATTACACTTTGAAAATTTACCATTTCATGTCCTTTACACTTTAACCTTGATTTTTATTTCATAAAAATCATATTCATTTAGGACCACTTCGTGGAACACCTACTCCAACATTTTATTTCATAAGATGTTCAACTTTAAGTCAAATTACCATTTTACCCAAAACACAATTTAGCCATCCACACTAACTACTTAAGCATTTTTAACCATTTAACACCTTTTTACAGTTAGAGTAATCCTTTACTTGATGGGAAACACTTTTACACCTTTAATACCTTTTTAATTCCATAAGTGTTAATATTTGACAACATTAGTAAGTTATATTCACTAACCTTTCCATGTTTACCCATTAACACTTAATGAATAATTTATAACAAAATTTCCATCTCATTTTTACTTAACATGTAGTATTTTAAAATCAAACTCGCCATACCCCTTAGTCCTATTTTCACACACTTAAAGACTAAAATTTTAACTTTTCTTATTTTTTGTTCAAACCCAACAAAATCTTCTTTAAACTTGTTTATCCATTTAATGCAAAAATACTAGAATTTTATATGCATGAGAAGATGGATTTTAAACCCAAAAATCCTATTATATGGTTTAAACATATATTTCACCAAATATTTGCCAAAGAAAATCGTTATTTCCAAACATTTTATTTCATAAAATGTTTAACACCAATACTTGTAAAAATGCCCATTTTCATAAAATACCATCTTCCAAAATTCCAAAACCTTGAAATATTTACGTATTCTTTAATTTCAACGAAATATCATTTTCCCACAAAATCTCATCTTTTGCAAACATTTTATTTCATAAAATGTTTTTCATCAGCATCACAAGAAAATACACTATTTTCATAAAACATCAACTTTTACCCTTTCAAACCTTGAAATATTTGCCCATTCTTTTTTTTAGCAAAATAACATTGCCTACATTTTTATTTCATAAAAATGATTGTTATTTCTTTCACTAGAAAACCCATAATTATTCTTATATTAATCCTACTCTAAACATTTAACAACAATAAGACAACAATATATACCAAATAGGATCTTAATGTAAGGTGTAGATTGTCCCATTTCAAAACTCATTTAAAAATACCCCTTAAAACCCATTTACCCATGAAATCATAAGAATTCACTAATTTATCTCATGGATGCAAACTATTCATAAATCCTACATATATTAAGCCTAATATATGAAAATAACTAACTGAAATTATACTCATCAAAAAACCTAATCAAAGGTTAGTAAATACCACCCCAAAGACTCTAAAAATGGTGATGGTAGTGGAGAATATAAGTGACTCCCCCACCTCCAAAGGTGGCCTTAAAGGGAGTAAAAAATCCCTCCTTTCAAGATATGATGAAAGTTCCAACACTACTCCAAGAAATGCTTATTCTAATCCAAGATAACCCTCTTCAAACATTCATCCAACTCCATGTACACTCACATTTGTCTTCTTCAAAACTCCCAACAACGCTTCCTTTAAGCTCCCAGGACTCCTCCCAAAACATCTTATGAGTTGTCCCAACTTTAAAATGGATTTTTAATGGAACTTCAAGCCATTTTAATGGATTTTTGGGCTAGGGAAACTGTAGTGGAAAGTGAGCTATGAATTATTTTGGAAATAATCTAAACTTTGCAAGGGCTTGGGTGAAGGGAGAGAAAATGAAAGTTCGAGAATGCACCTAATGGCTTCTCTCACTTTCTCTCTTATAATCTATTTGAAGGATAAATGAAGGCTTGACCCATATGATAGAGATGTGTGTCCAAAAATGTGTAAAACACTTACCAAGACCTGCAAACCAAGGTAGGAAAGTGACAACACATGCACCAACAAGTGACCCCCGAACTCCATTTCACAAATGCCCCCCTCCACCCCCCCCCCCCCCCCACACACACAAAATTCTTATTTGTATCACTTTCTCTTTTCGGCCATTTTTTTGAAACTTTTAACTTGAGATTCATATTCCTTGCATTTTTTTGGCTAAAAAAATCTTATTTACAATTGTCGTTTGGCATCATGGATTATGTTATACAAAGAGCTCAAGAATTGGGACCTCCTCGCAAAACATATTTTTTCAACTTTTCTTCGCATGGTAATATTGATTATATTATTATGAGTCTAAATATATTGTCGAAATATTTTTTTGACCTATCAATTGTCCGAAACTATTCGCGCAAAACTGTACTTTTGAAGTGTCATGCACCATCAGACAATTTGTACCTAGGCTCGCGTAGCGCCCGTTTCTTGTCCGAATCGCATGAAACTTAACCGAAGTACTTAAAGTAATTATATAAACTCAAAATAAAACTCATGTGAACCATGCAACCTAAAATTTTCTCGTTTAATCCATATTGCGATACTTTACTTTTCATACCATTTAAATGTCGCGTCATATTAACCTTGTACGTGTCACATCAGCTCCTTGATATTTTTGCCTCAAACTTAACGGACATCCTATCTAACACTATTATAGATTAAATATGAATTCAGGCAACACATGCATCATGTTATTTTTCTCATTTAAACCATTTACGTAATACGCCATCTTACGTATTACTTGACGTGTTACACTTGGATTATTTATTTCTTGAATTTTCCTTTGGAGAAAACACTTCAATTAACGTTAAATACCTATTTTCTAAGGCATGGTATTACATTTTTCCCTCCTTAGGAAATTTCATACTCAAAATTTATGATCATCAACCTCACAAATCATTCATCCAACAGTTTAATTCTAATCCCAGATGTCTTTAACAATATAGTCTAAACCAGAGATTTCATACCATTAATTTGATACAACCACGGTGGATCCTGATATATTATTGCTAACACCCAATCACGCCTATCATGTTCATTTAAACAATACCTCAAAATAATTGATAATCACCAAATATCATGCTAAAACCCAAAGATCTCATTATCATGAAATATTCTGAACATCGGGATTTACAAGCCTACGTGTCATCAAACGATTTGGATCTTGCCTAGCCTATGAAGATACATCCTCAACATCAATAACCATTCACATCAATGATTTATAGACAACCATTTAATCCCAATGGTCCTTCCTACCGATACCTTCTATGACACTACACATTAAGCTAGAGTTATCCTAGGTATGGTAACCCAAATACACACGAGATACTACATTCTCAATCTGCAAATTCCATGTGGAGTGAAACATTAGCATTTAATGTTCCACGAAGTTCAAATATTCATGCCTTAAGAGTCGTGACCTCAAATCCACGATATACATTGGAACCAACTATACCGATTAACTAGCTAGTGTGTTAACCTAAACTATCAAGTACACATGCAAACTACTTGCAACAAACTGTGAGACCATGTATACACACAAACCGATGTAAAACAAAGGTGATTTTGAAGAGGAGTATACTCATGTGTCGTGATACATAAGCCTCAACTCGACCTATCTCGCATCACTACTGAGCTTATGCAATGGTATACCTGAATACAGACCCCTAACTGACACAATAACTTCCCATCACCTGGATTAAAAAAGACATAAAAAGATGCAATGGATCAGGTGATTGCCACACAAGAATGAAATAACTGAATGCGGGAAAGGAACCATGTCATGCGAAGTAAGAATCATACCATACACTTGAAGTCTAAAATTTTATCAACCTACATGTGCGCTAAAGGCTTAGCCATTTCACACGCCTTGTATTGAATCACTAATCATGACTACCCATTTTCAAATGCAATGACTTAGAAACCAATTTACATGGGAAGATAAAATGCTAGGCTTCCCTCCTAAAGATTGAGGTTACTTTTTATCCTTCATATCAAAGCGAAGTGATAGTTCTCATTTCTTAATGTTAGTCACTGAGCTACATACTTAAGTCTCCACAATATCCACCCCCGATTGCTAACTTTAAAATCTCGAGATCTTTCCCTTCAAGTGAAACACAACACGCAGATAATTTCACCCGATGGACCATCGCTACAATCCTTAGCAGCGTCCTATAAGGTCCCAAATCATAACTATTTGCTGGTAACAATGGCATCTCAATTTTTCAAGCATCATCCATGCCTAATACCTAATGATTTTCCTCACTAGAGTCATACTAGGCCATATGGATAGCACACATTGATGATATAATCAAGCCTAACAATCCATTCCAAGTGCTATTTCCAAAACCATGATACACATCATCGCGTCCTAAGTATCCCAAGTGTAAAACCTAGCACATATCAACCTATTTTTTATATTATCCACAGGATCATATCTCAACATAATCTTATCAATAAGCCACGGCGGTAACTCCTAAGTATTGCCATAAAACAATACAACTAAATCCTACTACAACATCAACAACCTATGCATACACACAATAAATTTCCCAATGCTCCATAGAAAGGACACATGTAATACCCCGTTATTTTAATGACTTTTAATATTAAATTAATTAAAAGTAAAATGGGAATTAATTAGAATTAATTATGAATAATAATTGGAATTAATTCAGATTGAATATTACTAGAGAATAAAGTAATATTTGATTAATATTCAATATTACTTAATGATTAAAAGTAATATATGATTATATGGTCACGAGTGAATAATACGCGAATTATTGAAATTAAGTCGAGATGCGTGTTTGAGTCGTGTAGAGACTAAATTGAAAGGTCTAAAAGGAAAATTATTTTTCAGTCATTTGAATGGTTATTTCGAGTGCACCGTTGAGTTCAGAAGGGTCTAAATAGGCAGAAAAGTCTACCCGGGGGTTCGATTTAGGTCTCGGGTCAATTGGGAACCAAAAGGACACCCTAGAGGGGTGTTTTGGTCATTTTATTTCTGAGGTGAATAGTAACTACGAAAATTGGTTTTTATTATATACGTAAGGAGATTAGAGAACTTCGGTTCATTCAACCAAAATCAAAGGGAAGGCCTTTGAGGAGAGTGAGAGGTTTTTCTAAAGAGAGGAAGAGGTTTTGAGAGAAAACTAAAGGACAACCACCTTGCATCCTACACATATCTTCTCCAACGGATCATACCTACACCTTAAGGCAAGTGTAATTCTTGCTCCAACTAGTGAGTATAATATCCATGTTAGATAGTATTAATATTAACCCATGAGAATTGTGAAATTGTGCATGAAATGATGAATAAATTAAAAGGTTTTTACCGATTAGTCCCGTTTACTAAGTATGTAGTTCAATAGATCCTAATGTATCTTTTTTGCTCCATCAGGTCCCATTTAAAAATATTTTCAGTCCAATAGGTCCTATTTATCAACATATAGTGAATATTTACTGTATGTACAAGTAGGACCAATTGGAAAAAAAAATATTGTGATAGGACGTATTAGAAAATGTCTCATACAAATAAGACTTATTTTTTAAGCTCCCATAAATTAATTAATGGGATAGGTATTTCATGTAGTTGAGAAATCCACATGTTGAGGTTATCATATTGATGATTTGAATTGTAAATCACAAAATTATATTCTAGTTTTTATGAAGAACATTAATGGCGAATATAGAATTTGAGGATTTTAGGGATTATATTGATTTAGATAAAAACCCTTCTTGAAAGTAAGGAATTAGATGTGTTCTATGTGTTATAACCACCCATAAACATTTATAAAAGATGTTGGGACAATTGAATTTCGTTAAAATATATTCCATATGGGGTTGGGTGTAAGAAATGGAGAAAAAAAGCAGAAAACTGAGGTTGGGGACGAACTGCTAAAACGTCGAATGAACTGGGAAGTCATTTGAAATCGTTCGAACAAGACATGATGCCATTGGAACAAGAATATATATCGTTTGAACGAGAGTTTAGGGAATTCTAACGAGATTTAAGAAATCATGTTTTAGCCCAAAAAATTTTGGAAATTATTATTTTTGACCCATAGTAGGTTCTCAATAATTTTTGGTACATTAAAAAAGAGTGAGAGACTTGGGCTAATGTTGAGAAATTTTATAATGAATTAAGAAAGGAATTATGTGAGTGATAACTACATAATAAAATATGATAATGAAATTGAATCGTAATTAATAAGTACGGATAGTATTTGAGAAATACAACGGGTACTTGGGGTAGGATGAATTCCTAATATGAGATATAAGTCAAGTGTGTACCTATTATTATATAGGTTGAGTATATACCTGTTGCTTGAAGATCTATGTGTATGACATACCTTGCCTACTTGCTATCGACGGGAGGTTTGCCCATTGAGGGCAGTTATATCCTGATGAGCCTTATGGGGGATTTTTGACTTGTTGCATCAAAACATAGGACTTATGTTGGATTTCCATTAATGAAAACAATGGTATTGAACAATCATTTGGGAGCGTAGGTATGTGTGTAGCCCAAAGGCTTAGGAAAATCTTCACCTCCAATACTTGTGTTATGATATTTTTGGTTCTAGGGATATACCAAACCAACAGTCCTTTATAAAGTGACGAGATGTACTAGAACTAGATAGCACAGTATGCATGAACTATAGCTCTATCTCAAGGTGAAGTATTCTATATATATAATAGAGTGAATGTATATGTATACTTGTAATATTATCTACTGTGTGAATTAAGTAGACATGAAAGATAGTGAAATCTGAAATTAATTAAGTTTGAGAACACTTAATTATACTGATATATAATTATTACATGTTCTACAAACGAAATCCATGGGGAAGATAAGGGCTATGGATAGTTGACACACTGATATAATATAGTGAAAGTGGGAATAATAACTAGAGTAATTTGGAGATACGTTAGGCGTTCACACTAGATGAGAGGTGAGAATCTTAAGAGAGAGTCCGCGAATCTAACATGTATATAATAATTGCTAATTGTAGCATTTATTCACTTGCTATTTTTAAATTCTTTTACAATAGGGCTTTGACCCGTTTTCCCTTGCAAATTCTCTTCCCTCTTGTATATACTATATCAGGTGTCCCACCACAGGGATGAACAACATAGAGGATTGAATGTTTATTCTCTATGGATACTATGTAGTTGTGGACTTTTCATTAAATGCGTCATTCTATTGATTTATGTACCCTATAGTCATTTCTTTTATGGCATGTTGCCAAAGGATTTGTGTTATTTCCATTATATCTCAGTCAGTGGTTTTATTTGTGCCGATTTTGAATACATTTGGTTTTATTTGGTTTATTGTATTGAGATGTTTGAAACTAGGAAGTTTATTCCAGTTACATCAATTAAGAAGTGATGATACTTATTCATTATTCATTGTTGTGGGATGGTTTATATTATAACTTGCTAGTATTGTTAAAAAGGAATTTTATTTAAAATTAAAATTGGTAATTTTAACACTAGCTTAATTGATTACTTGGTGGTTAATAAAGAAAGAAAATCATTTTTGACAATGATTCTAAGAATGATCCAGCATAATAATAAGAGTTAATTAGGTAAAGGATTGGCCACACGGTATTTAATTAAACGGGTTGTTACAAGTGGTATCATAACATCAAGTCTATACAATTTATTATGCTTTCAGTTTAGTGTCCTTTGATATAGAGGCCTATCATTAGGACTGTTCCATTTTTATTGCGCACTTACGTACTTTTTCCATTCTATGATAATTTAATTGAATACTGATAGGTATAATCTCCCTCATTTCAGATGCCTCCAAGAGGTTCACCTCAGCCCACTCCAGCTCAGGGAACTATGAAAGTTGTAGAGGTTACTACCATTATTTCATAGGCAGTCAACGTAGCTTTAGCG
The DNA here is from genome assembly GCA_949130495.1 of Sambucus nigra. Classification (NCBI taxonomy): domain Eukaryota; kingdom Viridiplantae; phylum Streptophyta; class Magnoliopsida; order Dipsacales; family Adoxaceae; genus Sambucus; species Sambucus nigra. Next base: position 259,809,788 of record OX422217.1, on the reverse strand, counting down.
ATTGTTCAGGAGGCATAGGCAGTGCCACCAGCACCAACTCAGGAGTTTATCACTACTTGGGACCGAATTAGAGATTCCTTTCAGAAGGCACACCCACCGGAGTTTCAGGGGGGTTCTGATGTTGTTATTGCTAGCTACTAGAAGAAAGGCATCAAGTGGCACTTAAGAATGTATGAATGCATGGAGGTAGAACATCAGATACTAAATACTTTTAAGCTAGTTGGGTCAGCTTTACAGTGATGGGAGTCCATTACCACCGTTGAGGAGAGATATCCTTTTACTATCCAGGACTTTTGGGTGAAGTTCGACCGTACATATTTACTTTTGGCCATTCATACTGAGATGAGATGAAAAGTACTCGACCTAACCCAGGACGGGTGGACAGTGGCAGAATATAAGGACGAATTCACGAGCCTGACAAATTTGGTTCCAGGAGAGGTACCTACTGAAGAAAAGAAAATTCGTATGTTTATAGATTGCCCGAATTGTAAGATTCACCAGCACTTCTTTCACTACAAAGTTACATAGATGTACTTAATGTTGCGATGCATCACTGCTAGGACCACCGCTTCCATGCTAAGGGAGGCAAGCATGGGATTGAGTCCAGCCAGCAGGGCCGAAACGGGGGAGGCAGTGCCAGTGGGGCTCTAACAGGCTAGAGTCAGCAGCATCAGGGTGAACAGGGTTCCCAAGAGGGGGATTATTCTAATCGTCTACATTCTGGAGATTTTTACTTTAGGCAGGGAGGTAATAGGCATGGCAAGTAGGGCCAACAGGGACAGTAGGGCCATTAGGGCCAGCAGCATGTCATCAGGTCCAGTAGGACAAATGAATTGGTGGTAATGGCCAGTAGGGATAGAATAGCAGAAAGTTTATTGGTAGATACTTCATGTGTGCAAAGATTGGCCATAAACGACAGGATTTCCCTGATAAGGACAAATTTCCTCAGCAGTAGGGTGCTCATTAGGAGCCACAGAGACACATTTTCCCTCTAATCACTATCCCAACACCAGCTCAGGTGCTAGCACAACCTGTTGCAGCACCGCATGGATAGTTACAGTGTGGGCATGTCTACAACGTTCATCAGGAAGCAGTCTAGCATCCACCACCTACCGAGGGTATATTTTCTATATATGGGGCTATGGGTCATATTTTGTTTAACACAAGAGCCTCACATTCTTTTATATCCACTAAATTTTCACGGGCCATAGGGTTATTAGACACGATCGACATTATTGTTACTTTTGTAGACTCACTGATGGGCAATGGGTTGCCATTTTTCTTTATATGTCGAAATATGAGTATAGAGATAGGGAGTTTGATTTTATCGGATGATATGCTTATGTTAGACATGTCCAGGTATGACGATACTATCGGCATGGATTGGTTAGTCGCGTACAGATTAATGATAGATTGTTATAGTTGGAGCATTATTTTTGCTATTCCAAGATAGGAGATGTTCCTTATGGCTATGCCTAGTCCTAAGGGAGGATCATCCACTCATTTGTACTATATAGAGGAGGATACCTATAGGGGAGTGATGATTCCCTTTAATTCAATACTTATAGTTTGTGATCTCACCGATGTATTCCCAAAGATATTGGGGTTACCTCCAGCAGAGAAATATAGATTATGATTGATTTAGTGTTGGGTACTCGACCGATAGCTCGTGCGCCTTACCGTATGGCTCCTGCAGAGATGAGGGAGTTATGGGATCAGATAAAGCATCTTTTGGGACAGTGGTTTATCTGTAGGAGTACCTCACCTTGGGGTGACCCAATGTTATTTGTAAAGAAGCGAGATGGTTATTTATGGTTTGCATGGATTATCGGAAATTAAACAAAGTCACAATACGGAACAAATAACCGTTACCTCGAATTGATGAGTTATTTGATCAACTGAGAGGATCACCCTACTTATCTAAGATAGACTTAACATTTGTTTATCATCAGCTGCGTATCAGGGTGCAGGATGTTTCTAAGATTGCTTTCATGACCAAATATGGATCGTATGAGTTTCGGGTTATGCCCTCTGGGTTGACCAATGCGTCGATAATAGTCATGGACTTAATGAAAAGGGTGTTCAGAGAGTTCCTAGATCAGTTTGTCATTTAATTTAATGATGACATCCTAATTTATTCCCAGATAGAGGAGGATCATGTCGAGCATTTACGATGGGTCTTGCAGACACTGCGTGAGCATTAAATGCATACTAAATATGAGAAGTGTGGATTCTGGCACCGGGAGGTGCAGTTTCTGGGGCATATTGTGTATGAGTTAGGGATATCAGTGGATCCTAGAAAAGTATCAGTGGTGAGGAAGTGGGGATATCCCATGACACCAAAGGAGGGGGGAAGTTTCTTGGGTTTGGCTGGTTATTATAGACGGTTCATTCGAGATTTCTCGAAATTTACGGGTCCGATGACTATTCTAACCCATAAGGGCATACAATTTATTTGGAATGATGCGTGTCCGCTAGCATTTTATGAGATGAAAGATAAATTGACTTTAGCACCCATACTAGCACTGCCTAGGCCAGGAGTGGAATACTTAGTTTACACGGATACATCTTTACAAGGGCTTGGGGGAGTATTGCAGCAGGAAAAGAAGGATATACCTTATTCCTCTAGGAAGCTTAAGCCTCACGAGAAGAATTACCCCACCCACGACTTGGAGCTACCAACTGTCATTTTTGCTCTTCAGATTTGGAGACATTATTTATTGGGAGAGAAATTTTGCCTATTCAAGGATCATAAGTCACTATAGTAGTTGCTTACTCAGTGGGAGTTGAACATGCACCAGTGTAGATGGGTAGAATTCATGAAGGATTATCAGTTTGATATACATTATAACCCGAGGAAGCCTAACGTGGTTGCAGATGTGTTGAGACGAAGGCCAGTAGAGGAGTTGGTCACGGTGTGGAAGGCAAAGTGCAAGGAACTGGGACATCAGGATGCAGTTGCCAGATCATTTATATCTGTTATAACTTTTACACCTCAGATTGTGACGAGGGTGGTACAGGCTTAGGTAAAAAATCCGTTTTGTCAAGAGAAAATTCAACATCTTTTGGCCGACGGAGTAGAGTCCTACTCAGTGAGTTTTGAGGGAGGCTTGCGTTTCAATGTTAGAATGATTATTTTAGAAGGAGTGGAGTTATGACAGATTCACATGGGTCATGTTTTGCGGTACATCCCGGTGGAGATGAGATGTACTAGGATATGCGACGATAATATTGGTGGAGTGGGATGAAGAGAGACATTGTTGAATTCGTCTCTAAGTGTGCCACTTGTTAGTTATTGAAGGTGGATCATCAGAAGCCAGGTGGGTTACTTAAGCCATTAGAGATCCTGATGTGGAAATGAGAGAGCATTTCCATGGACTTCATCACAAGGTTACCTACTACTCAGCGAGATCATGATTCCATATGGGTGATTGTGGATCGATTGACAAAACTAGCTTAGTTTTTTCCACTTCATACTGATTACTCTATGGGACAGTAGGCCCATATTTTTATACCCGAGATAGTGCGATTACATGGGGTACCGCTCAGTATTGTGTCCGATCGGGACAAGAATTTTGTGTCCTGATTTTGGGAGAGTTTTCACGAGGCTATGGGTACCGAGGTTCTATTGACGCGCAGACAGATGGGATGACTGAGCGTACTAACTAGATGATAGAGGATTCATTACGTATGTGTATCCTGGATTTTGGGGGAGGTTAGGAGCATTACCTTCCACTTGTGGAGTTCGCATATAATAACTCATCTCCTTTATAAAGTGACGAGAAGTATTGGGACTGGATAGCAGAGTATGCATGCACCGCAACTATGTCTCGAGGTGCATTATTTTATATATATAATTGAGTGAATGTAAATGTATACTTGTGATATTATCTACTGTGTGAATTAAGTAGACACGAAATATAGTGAAATCTGAAATTAATTAGGTTTGAAAACACTTAATTATACTAATATATAATTATTACATGTGTTGCGAAGGAAATACATGGGGAAGATAAGGGCTACAGATAGTTGACACTGTGATGTAATATAGTGAAAGTGAGAATAATAAATAGAGTAATTTGGAGATGCGTTAGGCGTGCACACTAGATGAGAGGTGAGAATCTCAAGAGAGAGAACGAGAATCTAACATGTATATAATAATTGCTAATTGTAGCATTTATTCGCTTTCTGTTTTGAAAATCTTTTGCAATCGGGCTCTGACTCGTTTTATATTGCATATTATCCTCCCTCTTGTATATACTATATCAGGTGTCCATCCAGAAGGACGCCCAACATAGAGGATTGGATATTTATTCGCTATGGATACTATGGAGTTGTGGACTTTGCATTAGATGCATCTTTCTATTGATTCATGTACTCTATAGTCATTTCTTTTATGGCATGTTGCCAAAGGATTTGTGTCATTTCCATTCTATCTCAGTCAATGGTTTTACTTGTATCGATTTTGGATACATTTGGTTTTATTTGGTTTATTATATTGCGATATTTGAAACTGAGAAGTTTATTCCAGTTACATTAATTAAGTTGTGATGATACTTATTCATTATTCAGTGTTGTGGGATGGTTTATATTATAACTTGTTGGTATTGCTAAAAAGGAATTTTATTAAAATTAAAGTTGGTAATTTTAACACTAGCTTAATTGATTACTAGGTGGTTAGTAAAGAAAGAAAATTATTTTCGATAGTGTTGCTAAGAATGAGCCAACAGAATAATTCGAGTTAATTGGGTAAAGGATTGGCCACCCGGTATTTAATTAAGCAGGTTGTTATAGGACACCAATTCAATAATCTCCAGCGATTATGCACATTCTAGAGTGGGAGTGATCATGACAAAATCCTACCAAGTATAACAACCGATCAGGGCTGCTAAATTCTTCTTTTAAGGCCAAACTAAACCAATTACTACGTGTTACACCAACTATAACTCTATGTCCTTGACATCATAAGAAATCCCCAAAGTTCAAAGAGAGACATCATTGTTATCGTAATACATGAAGTGCAGTATAAAGTTCATCATTACTAGGGAGTGTCTATTACTTTTACTAATAACATGTTAGCTAATCCTTACCGCATATATCCAAGTCATTATCGGTACGAATTCACATGCCTATCCACAATTATAACTCGAGATCAAACTCATCATGGCACATAACTTAACCTTATTGAACACTCTGATGTGATAACTAACTTGTCTCACTACATATCCATCACACTCATTTGCTAGATCATAAGCTATCACCACTATAAAACTTTTGGTAGGATACAAGGCATCGGTTACTACTTATAACACTTTGGGCCAATACCTATGATGCCACCAGAAATCGTATTCCTTAATACCACTTAATTTTTTTAAAACCATAATTCAATACAACCATTTCTAATACTAACTCCCAAAGATTATATAGAGTCGTTCTTAAGTTACCCAAATCATAATTATGCTAGTTAGGCATTCTAATATCCATATGATCAATACTTATAAATATACCACTTAATCACTTAACCCCATAGATGAATCTACAAGCTTTCCAACTAAAATGCAATGAAAATTACTAGACGTTGCTAATACTACTAAGGCTTCTCTAGTCATTAAGTTGCCACATAATATCTCACACAAAACTACGGTGTCACCGCTAACGGTTTATAGTAACACCCGTAATTTACTAACATATCGACATTAGAAATGAAACGGAACATGAATGGATACAAACTTAACCATTTACTATCTCATAAAGAGTGGCGCATCATGCTAATGTCATCAACTCCACCGTCCAAGATACGAACTGAAATCATCACAAATTCAGCATGACCGACCCAAACCAATATCAGTGTCGAAAGACCCACTACCAAGATCAACACATCATACCTGAAAGGAACATTGAACCTAAAGCTCTGATATAAAGCCCCGACTCGGATTTAAAGGTTATTAGAGAATCAACCCAATCCGGTTCGTACGTTAATTGTAAAGTGCAGTGAAACAATCTAATTAAAGTTTCTACTCCAATTTTATTATTAATTAACATTACTTGATAGCATGCGATTCTAATTTTCATTAACTACGTGATAGGACCAAAGGGAAGTGCCCCCAAGGGCAAGTAAATAGAGCTACTAATCGTAAATGAAAATAGTTACTTACCTGTATAACACTCTCAAATTATGGAACAACATATAACATGCCATAACAAAAGGAGGGATGTGAGAAGAATGCTCAGTGGGAATATATACAAATGCAGTATAGAAATGAACAACAGAAGGAACACGCACATTCTACAATCACATGCAAGTGAAAATACATATATATCTACATATATACTTTTGGAAATACATGTCCCAATGTGTTAAACCATGTTATTTTGAAAAGGTTATTTGATGTCATTTATCCTCCTTGTCTTTACAAAATAATCATTTTGTATCTTATGCTTCAAACTAGCGTATTCTCCCCGTCAACTCACCCAATGGAACAATTTATAATTTGCGAGAAAAACCTTTCATTCACTTTCTAACGTTTATTACTCAACATTCATTAACTCATGCCGAGTTATTAATCATTACTTAAGACTCTCTTTCAAAGCGCGCACACACACCGTGTTTAGAAAAATTCTCATTTTGTGTTGAAAGCCGCATATACACCCGCTTGTGTTCATTATGATTAAAACCTTGTTAGGTATCTTAAACATCATTAAGTCACCTTATTTAACCATCCCATATTATCACATGAATATTAAAGCTTTAGTGCGTTATTCTTGTATTCGTAAATCGATGAATCAATACCATTCATTTATGCCTATTTCATGAATATTTAATTTATCACTGAGAATTTTCTTTAGGGATTTATCCAACACACACACCCATCACAACACATGCACATCCACGATTTCACTGAATTTCACCGTCTGGCACCGAATGCTAAGTAAATTGCAAATGCTTTGGGATTTTTCACCATAGGGACATCATAGCCCTGCTTAATTATTTAACCTGGCATCATCAAGTATCATTATCTTACCAATGTGTTCAACATTGTTATAATATTCACATTATTCCACTTTCCATTTTACCCGCCCAAAGACAAAACTCGGGACTTTACTACCCCATCTAATATTACACTTTGAAAATTTACCATTTCATATCCTTTACACTTTAACCTTGATTTTATTTCATAGAAATCATATTCGTATAAAACCACTTCGTGTAACACCTACACTAACATTTTATTTCATAATAAGTTCCACTTTAAGTAAAATTACCATTTTACCGATTTATTTTCGACAGAACCTTTTACTCCATTTTCACAAGTGTTAATTTTCCAAAAATACAATTTTTCCTTGCACACTAACTTCTTAAGCATTTTTTAACGCTTTAACACATTTTTACACTTGGAGTAATCCTTTACTTGATTGAAAATACTTTTACACATTTAATCCCTTTTTAATTCCATAAGTGTTAATATTTCACAACTTTAGTAAGTTATATTCACTAACCTTTCCATGTTTACCCATTAACACTTAATGAATACTTTTTAAGAAAATTTCCATCCCCTTTTTATTTAACATGTAGTCTTTTAACCTCCTACTGTTCATACACCTTAGTCCCAATTTCACACACTTGAAGACTAAATTTTAACTTTTCTTAGTTTACGTTCAAACCCAACAAAATCTTCCTTAAACTTGTTTATACATTTGATGGAAAAACACTATAAGTTTATATGCATGAGAAGATGCATTTTAAACCCAAAAATCCCAGTACATGGTTTAAACCAATATTTCACTAAATATTTACAGAAGCAAACAGTTATTTCCAAACATTTTATTTCATAAAATATCTAACACCAATATTTCTAAAAATGCCCATTTTCATAAAATACCATCTTCCAATATTCCAAAACCTTGAAATATTTACTTATTCATTAATCTCAACGAAATATCATTTTCCCACAAAATCACAACATTTGCAAACATTTTATTTCATAAAATGTTTTTCATCAACATCACTAGAAAATACACTATTTTCATAAAACATCAACTTTTACCATTTCAAACCTTGAAGTATTTACCCATTTTTTATTTGTTTAGCAAAATCACATTTCCAATATTTTTATTTCATAAAAATGTTTGTTATTTCTTTCACTTGAAAACCCATCATCATTCACATATTAATCCCACTCTTAACATTTAACAATAACAAGACTATAATATACACCACATAGTATCTTAATGTAAGGAGTAGATTATCTCATTTCAAAACTCATTTTAAAATATCCCTTGAAACCCATTTACCCATGATATCATAAGAATTCACTAATTTATCTCATGGATGCAAACTATTCACAAATCCAACATATATTAAGCCTAATATATGCAAATAACTAACTAAAATTATGCTCGTCAATAAACATAAACCAATGTTAGTAAATCCCACCTCAAAGACTCCGAAAATAGTGGTGGTAGTGGAGAAGATGGGTGACTCCCCCACCTCCATAGGTGGCGTTAAAAAGAGTCACAAAATCCCTCCTTCCAAGCTATAATGAAATATCCAACACTACTCCAAGAAATGATTCTTCTACATCCAAGATAACCCTCTTCAAACCCTCATGTAACCCCATGGACACTCATATTTGTTGTAATGACCGCACTTTTATATGTTCATATATAGTTTTAAATGTTGTATTATTTCATATGTGATATGGATAATGTTGATTTATTATTTTTAGTCTAACTCTCCCTTCATAAATCATGAAATATCAAATTAGTTACAAACATAAAATTGTAATATTTTCGGTAGGAATGTTCATATTAGAGACTAATTTTGACCATTATAATATAACAATTGACTTGAGGTGTAAACTAAAAAGTTTTGGATATACGAATTAGGTTTGTAACACAACAAACAATGTGTTAAATGAAGGTCCGAGCAAAAAGTTATATCAAAATCAAAAAAACAAGGGCAAATTTGTCCATCGTATAAGTTGTATTTTATCTTATTAGCACGCCGTGTGTTATGTTTTGATTGGTTGGAAGGGGAGGCTATTTAGGACGACTTAAACACCTTGAAATGACCTTTTTCTTCAGAAAAATGCATCAAATCAAAGTCTAATACCATATCCTAAGTTAAAAGATAAGTTTTGGGGTAGAAAATGTAATTTTATGAAATTTTAGGGACTCAATTTTAAATAAAAAAAAGTTTCAAGGACTACAATGAAAATATATAAAGGACCATTTTGTAAATAAAATATTTGGAAGGACCTCTAAGAAATATTGAAAATGTATGGTGTAAAATTACTAAAATACCCTTTCATTTGTAAAATGACCCTTATACCCTTAATAACTTTACAACTCGTGCTTGACACCTCGTGCTTAGTTTTGACACATCCACTGTAAACGTGTCGACTTTAAAGGAAGGTACAAAACACATGTCATGCAATTAGAGAAAGTTAAAACATGTGTCGCCACCTAGTGAATTAAGACTGTAAGATAGTCCCATTACGCGACACGTCGAATGTCAACTCACCAAAATGGACGCTTAGTCATCGGGACACTTGTCAACACCCTAATAACATTGGGAAATTATAAATAGAGGCTTGTTCTTACACGGAATTCATTCCAAAGATCAGAGAGAAACAGTGAGAGAAAGTACGGGGAAATTTATGTAGAAATTTTGTCTTAGTGATCCATGACCCAATACCTGTAACTTCGAAAATCTTTTTAGGTGAATACTTTAACATTTCTTTTGTGTTTTAATTATATGATATTATGCAAACTATATATATTTTTTGAACTTCTTTTATTCTCAAAATTCAGCTGATACCGATGATTGATTCCTTGTGATATGTTTATATTTATCCATATAGATATACCGATTAAAAAGAGTTTTGAAAATGATATTGAATATTGGAAATAAGATTTGTCCTAAGGGACCTCTCTTACTGACTGACTGTAACACCCCTCCCGCCCGGGGAGAGCGAACGGAGCGCTACTATCGAATAACTAAATCAATTCCATAAATCACAAGGTATAGAGTATCTAATTCCCCCAATAAAACAAGAGAAACAACTAATCTCAAATTCTCTTCAATTAAAACAACAAGTCTCTCGAATTACATACAACAACTATCTAACTCGAAAAATACAAATCTCTAATGCTCTATACATCAAAATAATACAAGTCTTCTCCCCTGTATTAAAATCTTCCCAAGATAATCCTCGCTATAAATCATCCCAATCAAATCCAAAGCGCCCAAAAATCCGCGCTAACCTGCCACTAAAAGAAAATATGGGGAAGTACACAATACGATAGGAAAGATGCTCAACAAATATTAGCGATGAATAAAATGTAACAATACGAATACGAATATTCAAATCAAATGCGAATCTCACAAGTATTTTTATCAATAAATTCCTCAACAACACATTAATCAGAGTCACCAGGCCTCACCATACCGCGCCATACTTTATCAAGTAGTCGGAAAAGGAGTCTTGGCGGGTGCCCAACCTCAGTGCCATATTAAAATCTCATGACAACATGCTCAACACAATAATAATACCACATGAATCAAAATTAGATTCCAACAAAAATTTCCATATTCCAAAGAATTTATCAATTCGAATATGAGTCAATAATCATAAGAAAACAACGGGAATAACACTCGCGAGATTAAGGAGCATATTGTGTAAAACCCCATACCTTAAAATCATCACATAATTCAGCCTCAAAATCTAATCACACCATCACGTTCCTCTCGCGAAAATAATCAAATCTCGTTCTAGCCCAAACTCGAGAAAACACCAAATAAGCCTTCTAATCTAAGGTTGAAATCTTGAATAAGTTTGGGTATATGGTTTGTCTAAGAAAGGGAGTAATTTTGGAGAGGTCTTCTGGTTGAAAAGTTTGAGAAAAAGTTATTTGAAAAGCCAAGCCACGAATTAGTTGATATATAAAGGATTAAGTGTTTGATTAAGAAAAGAGTTCTAATCAGAAACAAACACTAAAAATTTTATTCAGGACGATCGGACCGTTGGAATCGCTTGAAATTTTAGAATGATGTAGCGAACGGCGAGAAAGGACTTCTGAAAAAAATTCAGCTTGATCGGACGGTCGGATTTCTAAAAATATTATTTTTACTAGAGAGTTTTATGTTCCGAGGACTCTTAGAGAGTTTTATGTTTTGAGGACTCTTCTAAATAATAAAAATTCAATTAAAACTCCATTTTAATTTCAATTTCGAAATCGTTTGAAATTCTTTCCTTTAAAAATAATAACCAACATATTTGAGCAATATAAATAATTTTATCTCAAAATTTATTTTTCCTCTTTATCTCGAAATACCCCAAAAATTACGCGGGTTGTTACACTGACCTTCCCAGCTGGGTTATCGCTGGTGTGACCTAAATAAGGCATTGGGAGGAACAAGTTCGATTGACCCTCAACTACAGGGGAATAATACGGTATTAGAGTGTACTTGGCCATTAAAATGATAAGATTGAAAGGAAAAGATATTGCAATTGATTTTTCGTATCTGTTCTATTCCGTGCTATTCATTTCTATATACTGTCATCTCAAATTTTATACAACAAATTCCTATACATATATGTATATATCTACTCTTTGGATTTGAATAGGTATCAATTTTCTGAACAAAACCTTAGAATGTGTGGAGGTTGAACCTCACTCGGCTTTTAGCTGATGTTGTATAATTAACCATTTTTCAAGAAATAATTAAGCTTGGAGGGAACATAAAAGGACTATATGGAAGACTCAGCTTTTAGAGCTCTTTTTGTTATTTTAAGTAAAAAGTTTGTCATATCATATAGAGTGTGTTTGGCTCTCTTGTAATAAGTTTTAAATTTCGTCTTAAGTTGTAACTCGTTGTTACTTGTAATATAAATGAAGTTTCCTTTTAGAAAGCTCTGATGATATAATTCTTTTAATTTTGATATTTTATGATTCATAACCATATAATTGTATTTCTGTTGCATTTAATTAAGGAAACCATTTGAGTCAGAATATTCAGAATAATTGTATTTTCGTTGCATTTAATTAAGGAAACAATTTAAGTAAGAATATTTGTTGTCTTGGTGGCATGTCAAGACACTCTTTCCCCACTACTATTTTGGTACAGGGTCATGACATTTGTCTTCTTCAAAACTCCCAACAAAGCTTCCTTTGAGCTCCAAGGACTCATGCCAAACCCTCCTATGAGTTTTGGGGTGGAGAAAATATAGTGTAAAGTGAGGTACGAATTTGTTTGGAAATAATTTAAATTTTGCAAGGGCTTGAGTGAAGGGAAAGAAAATAGAAGTCTAAGAATGCACCCAAATGGCTTCTCCCACTCTCTCTCTTATAATTTATTTGAAGGATAAATTAAGGCTTGACCCATAATATAGAAATATGTGTCCAAAAATGTGTAGAACACTTACCAAGACCTACAAACCAAGGTAGGAAAATGACAACACATACATCAACAGGTGACCCCAAAAAACCATTTGAAAAATGCCCCCCCCCCCCCCCCAAAAACAAAATGATGATTTGCATCACTTTCTCTCTTCTGCCCTTTTTTGAAACTTTTTACTTGAGATTCATATTCCTTGAATTTTTTTGGCTAAAAAATCATATTCACAATAGTCGTTTGGCCTCCCGAATTGTCCTATACAAGACGCACAAGAATCGGGACCTCTGTGCAAAACATATTTTTTCGATTTTTATTTGTATGGTAATATTCCTTATATTTGTATGGGTCTAAATATATGGTCGGATTTTTTTTTTTGACTTACCAATTGTTCTAAACAATTTGTGCAAAACTAGACTTTCACAGTGTCGCGCACCTTTAGACTATTTGTACCCAGGCTTGCGTAGCGCTCGTTGCTTGTCCAAATCGCGTAAAACTTAATTGAAGTACTTAAAGTAATTATATAAACTGAAAATAAAACTCATGTGAACCATGCAACGCAAAAGTTTCTCGTTTAATCCATATTATGATACTTTACTTTTCGTACAATTTAAATGTCGAGTCGTATTAACCTTTTTCGTGTCACATCCACTCCTTGATATTTTTCTAACAAACTTAACGGACATCCTAGATAACATTATTATAGATTAAATACGCATTCCAGAGACACATGCATCGTGGGATGTTTCTCATTTAAACCATTTACGTAATACTCCACCTTACGCATTACTTGATGTGTTACACTTGGATTTTTTATTCCTCGAATTTTCCTGTGGAGAAAATACTTTTATTAATGTTAAATACCTATTTTCTAGGGCAGGGTATTAAAACTACGGCTCGTGATAATCTAGTGGCTATAAATGAGTATGAAGCCCAGTGTCAAATAAGATACGCCCCGAAGTCCCATATATAAGAAACATACCCTCAACTGCGGGTGGTGCCTGTGGAACTGCAACCTTGTGGAGATTGTACACACGCTTGTATTATAATTGCCCATGCTGAGGTGGGGTTGTTAGGATGACTGGTAAGACAAGTAATGCTGGTGCTGGGAGGGCAGCGGGAAAAATAGGCCTCTGGGGCTCCTTGAGAGTGCCTTACTGCTGTGGAACCCTGCCCTTATAAGGTAAATCCTGACGCTTGTGGCCATTCTTGACACATATGAAACATCTGCCAGTGAAATTTCCTCCTCTCTTACCCTACTGGCCGCTACCTCATCTCCCTTGGCCCTGCTGAAAATGCTGTTAGCCCAACTGGCCCTGCTCACCCTAATGGCCATGCCTGAATCCACTCTACCCATGCCTGAAATCTCCTGATCGAAAACGCTTAGCAGAATCTCCTTAGTGGGAACCCATATAACCCTATTTGGACTAAGTCTGAGTCAATTATGCCCCACTAGCACTGCCACCCCTATCCTACCTTGCTAACGAGACTCTCTTGTGCGCTTCCTTACTTTTACGTAGAAGTGATGATCCTGAAAATGCAGTAAAGTGGCATTCAACACATCCATGTACTTCTTTAGAGTAAGGTTACCCAACAAATACCGTCGAATTCTCCAGCTAAGACAATCAACAAAAATATGTATCCTCTTATCCTTTGTGCTCACCTCATCTAGTACAAAAATTGCCAACCGAGTAAATTTCTCCTCATATTCATTCATTGTTCTTCCTTCTTGGAAGATGTCTAAGAACCTTCGACTCATCTCGATATGAATGGAATATGGAAAGTGCTTGTTGTCGAACCGCTCCCAGAACTCCTGAATAGGCATGCTATCCCTCTCCTGTGCGGTGGTAATAGACTTCCACCACTGCAAAGATACCCCCACTATCTTAAAAGTAGCAAATAGTTGTCTATGTATATCAAGGCACTCATACTTTCATAAATTCTGTGGGATGTCCTTCTTCCATTGGCAAGTAGTAATGACATCAAAGCTCCCCTAAAACTCCCAGGCAGAAGGAAATGAGTGCGTTTGGTTTGTAGCTACAACCCGCGGTTGAGGTGGCACCTGCGGAGAAAATTTTGTCAAAGCCGCATTATCCCCATATGCAATAATAACGGTGACCTCAGCAGCGTTCATAGTCCCTCGGGCTTGAGCTAAATGCGAATCGAGCTGTGAATCCCTGGTGGCTCATGGTGCACGTGGCATCTAAAAAGAAAGAGAATTTTTATAAGTCCACAGTTCAATATATCTCAAAATAGCTTAAGACGTAAATATATAATTATGAATGCAACAATCCAAATATTAGGGATATATATCAAAGAACATTATGCTGGAAATGTGACAAGTCCGTACAGATCCTAAGGAAACTAGAACTTGATGCTCTGATACCATCTGTGACACCCTGAATTTCTAATCCTAGCTGATCAGTCCATTATTAAATTAAACAGGAATCATCAATGATTTCATTCTTAGCATCACTGTCGAAACATAAATATATTAATAATACCTTAATGTACCGATGTCAAAATTTTAATCTTTTGATTAACATGCAATAATTTAAACTACTAAACCGCATTAACCATTCCAGTTAACAACATAATAAATAAAAAAAAAACAAAATAAATAAACGTGACTAGAATTAATACACCAAACTGAAGTCCATATACAATAGTCCATAAATAAAATAAAATCCAATAACTAGAAATAAAATAGAAGTACATTGTCTTTCAAATAACCACTAGCTAAGGATGGGCGACATGCCCGACTAAAATAACTAACTGTTGTAAAGGAACTTATAAAAGTGGAAGCATCTAATATCGCGGCCTGAAAACGTCCACAGCACCTGCAACACGTCATATAAGAATGGGCTCTTATGATGGGTGTCCTTGTAGCTGGACATCTTAAAGGATTTTACAAAAATGGATTTGAAACGGGATAGAGCCCAAGAAAACAGTTCAAAAATATTTTTGCAAGTATTTAAAATGCATTAAGAGTAGATATTGTATACATGTTATCTTCGCGTGCCCTCACTTGAGATCCTAACCTCTCAACTAATGTGCATACCTAATGTATTCTTCTAAACCAACCTATTTATGCTACCCCGCCTAACTAGTTTGAACTAATTCTCTCCCTAAATACTAACTCGTGGTCTCCACCCGTATTGCCCATACAATACATTATCGACTTTCCAAACCCCTTTAGCCATTGAAACCACCAATTAAGTATTAAGTTTCCAAATACTTAGATATCACTATCTATATTATCTACTAATGAACACATAGTAGAATGAATCACACGTATATATATATGCACCATATTATAATATATGCGAATACGACATCCCTAGTTGGAGACCCGCAATGTGTGCATACACTGCTATCAAGTCTTGGTACACCACGTACTAAGTAAAGGACTTCTGATTCGAAATCACTCTCTAACCATACATTCATAATTCACATAATTTGGAGGCAAACATAGTTCTAAGCCTTTGGGATATGTACACACCTAACACACCCAAATGGCCGGTCACACTATCATACACACAATTAGTGCTAAACCCTAAGTCCTATGTTTTGAGGCACAAGTCTAAAATCCCCCAATGGCTCATCAGGATAAGACTGTCCATAACGCAAAACCTCACGTGATAGGAGGTAGCATAGGTATGTTCACACACATAAGAAGTCACACACACACACACACACACACATATATATATATATATATATATATATATATATATATATATATATATATATATAATAAAGTAGAAAAGTTATACATGTCATAAGATGAAAAAATGATGTCATCTATATGAATTTTTCCTACACTCCCTAATTTGCCCCTTAAATATTTGAGTTCCCCCTCTTTTCTCACGCTCTAAATATTTTTCACCCCTTACTTTAATTAAAAAATAAGGATAGATTAGTAAATAAACACCTTCAATGCGATCGCGAGAGAGAGAAAGGAGCGCGTCTTTGGTAACTCTATTACCCAAACCCATATCCCTCTCTCTACACCTCACCTCCAGTGGTATTCAAACACCCGACAACAGTTATCTCTCTCAACTCTCATGCTCTGTCACAGTTTTCTCCATTAACCCTCTCTCTTTCAACTTTAGATCTTCCTTCGTTTGCTACAGCACTAAGGTAATACCCGTGATAGTAACTAATCGATGCTTTGTACATTATGTATGCCTTCCCTCTTTATTCGATTGAAATTTTTTGGTGCGTTTGAGGTTGAGCTTACGTTTTGTAAACCCTAATTTTTGGGGTTTTTTGTTTTTAAGCATTTGGGAATCACATTTTGTTGATTGATCCTTTCTCATTCATGTTTTCTACTTCTTTTACAGGTAATTTCACTATTGAACATTGTTTTTACTTCAGGGTTCATTGTTTGTCATTTAAGGTATTATTTCTCCCTCAGTCTCATAATATGGGGGGTTATGTGCATATGTATATTTGTTTTCTATATCTGACAAGTTTTGGGTTTGATTTTTCAGATATGTTTTCTAGATCTGATAATTTTTTTATTACATGAGATAAGTTGAGTTTTTTAGGTATGTGTTTTCTTCTTATTTTATGTTTGATGAGATTAAAATTTTAATAGTAAAGACATATGTTTCTATATAATTATTTGATGGTTTGTAATTATTTTTTTAGCTTGGTAATTATTTTTTAAAAAGGAATTTATCTTGGTAATTATTTTATGCTGATCAGAGACCAATGTAGTTTCAGTCTGCTTATGCTATGTATCAATTTTTGGGAGTTGCTAAATATTATTGAAATACCTAAAGGCAGATGTTATAAGCAAGATATGTTGCAATTTGCATTAGAATGAGAACACTAAGTTCTTATTTCATTGAAATCTTAATGTTTGCTTGAGATCGCAAGGAAGGAATTCCTACACTTTCAAGATTTTAGGAACATAATACATGTCAATTTCATATTGATCAAGATAGAGAATTTTAGATTAAATATGAAAGCATTTTGGGGTATGTTAAATAGTTTTGATACTCACTCTCTATCTAATGTTACATATATGATTAGGTGGACTTCATCTTTGGTTAAGGCTTTTTCCTACTGTTTTATATATTCCTCCTTAAATATTTTTTATACTCAATCTCTAGTTTGATTGTTTTTACTCAATATTTATATGAGTTTTAATTATGTTCACTAATGAAGAAGCCACTGGTGAGAAATATTTGGGCAGCATTCAATTATTGAGGTTATATTTCAAGTTCACCAGCTACTCGGCCAAAATTAGCATCAAGATAAACCCTCACAACTCTTAATATCTCCTCGACTTAGGCGCTACTCCAAACTTCCAACCATGGTGGTATGCTGAAGACGGAATTAAGTCTTTAGAAAATAAAGCCTTGGACTCCAAACGACAAATGTAACTAGAGCACCTCAAGTCCTTGAAACCAAACCACACAACATAACTTTAGATGATTTGCTTGCCCCATTACAATGCTCAAAGGAAGAGAAATTTGAACAAGACGACGAATCGTTTATAAAATCAACATTTCAAGCCAATCGTGTCCAAAGAATCCATGACGAGATCCAAAATCTGAATATGAGAAATCCCACTCATTTAATCAACAACAGAAGAGAAGATGTAGCCATCAAATGCTCATCAACATGTAAACCATTGAGGTTTAGTATAACAAAATAATGTGGCTAAAGGTAAACTATTGTTCCTATCATAATTACCTCAAATTAGTTCTCAACTCCTTTTCTTTTGTACACGCGAGATTTTAATTTGATGCGGTATAACTTTCTTGCCGTAAATACAATTTTATTTTGCACACACACACACATATATATGTGTGTGTGTGTGTGTGTGCGTGTGTGTGCGTGTGTGTGTGTGTGTGTGTGTATGTGTATGTGTATGTGTATGTGTATGTGTATGTGTGAGTGTGTATTTTTTTGTATTGTTTATATATTATCGCTTTCTAACATATTCGTTTATTTTTTCTCGTTAAATATCAAACAATATGGGCTTGGTGATATTTTTTGGTATGTTTTATATATCTCTATTATTGCTGATGTATTGTTTACAAAATAGAAAAACAGTTTTATCCGAAGCTATTTTGGTCTGTTTTAAATATCCGAAATACAAAAATACAAAAGCAGATTTATACATGTCCTAAAAGGAAACCTCTTACTCTCATATTTTTGCAATCTACAGGTCATAAAAGAAACCTCAGCCAATTGAGAAGAAGCTCGAGTGCAAGCTTGAGGAGTTGTGCCATGAGTGCGTCAAGAAGGTCAAAATTACAAGAGATGTCAACTCTAACATGGGTATGAAAGTTTTTATTCTCTGTTTAGTTCATTTCGTGCTTTTATACGGTGAAATTATGAATTTTCTTAGTTTATTTTAAAATCGTAATAATGGAATGAAAGAGGAGAGTGTAATTATGCTACATTTTTGCTCTACTCGGGTGAAAGTTAAAATGAAAACATGTTTCATATTCTCAATGTTAGCATTAAGCTTTCACTTTTTGTTGTAGTTTAAGAGTGAAAAATTATTTATCTAATTCTTCATTAAATTATTGTTTCCATTAATATTCATTTCTTATTCCAGATGGATCCTTTTGAGGACTACGTTGTAATTTTTTCTTGAGTTATTATTTTTCTTTATATAATCCTTTTCTAGATGCCCGACATAAGTTATTGGATGCCCGTCATATTATTTATGGGTAATATTATGCTATTATTACTGGAGCTTACATTAGGGGATATCTATAGTTTTCATGAGGTGACATTGGCAAATGTTTGTTTACTGTTTTACTCATTACATGTAGTTTTAAAAAATTTAACCATAAAATTGATACTCCATGGAAATACTTGAATATTTTTTTTGTAATTTAATATATTCTTATATTGATAATTCATTTTGTGCAATGGACTGAAGAAAATAAGGGCTGGAACTACACTCCCACGAGCTCAATCAAATCTAGAGACACATGAAAATTCATTTTATTTAGTGTTCATATTCACGAGCTCAATCACATTTACATATTCAATGTTCATATTCAATTTATTTAGACCCTATTTTGATGTACTTTTATGATGTATTTTTTAGTTTTCGATGTTCACAGATTGAGTCCAAAATTTTGATACTATACCAATATTCAATTTAGTTTAGAGGTACAATTCACTTAGAGAAACTTTTGATATCAGGTTCTATTCAAACATATTACATCAGCTGAAATGGTTTAATTTATAGGTGATCTTATAATGGAATTGGAAGGGATTGTAGAGAATAGTCCAAGATGGTCGAGAGATTCTATTGGAAATTACACACACAGTTAGGAAATACTCTCCAAGGAAGTGTCGGCTCACAAGTATTCCTCACAAGGCATTGGCATCCTGTTACTATTTTATAATCAATGTAGTATGCCTCATTTATATGAATTTTGAGTTTTCACTTCAATTGCTATGAATGTTTTTTATTAATTAATACACGTAAGGGATATCTATTTACCTCACATTTTGACTTTGTGATTTTTTGCTTTGTTTTCTTTTTACAGATATGATGGTGAGAACATAAATGCATAGCTTGAGTGATAAATATGTATTGCGTGGACATAAATGGGAAATTAGTCTATCCGTATTAGGCACTTATAGATCGTAAATTTGGCGGTGAAATGGTTTAACAACTGAAAAAGGAACCCATAGAGAATACAGAAGTGGCAGGAAAGAGTCCGGGAAAAAAGTGCAACGAGAGATGTCACTAAGAGTGAACCAACAAGTAACACGATGGTGCGGTGGATATAGGAGTATATAAAAAAGGTGAGACTTTAAAAAGAAGGATCCATGTATATACCCAAACAGTAGCCAACCGAGAAGAGTAGTTAAGAGTGTGTTTGAGAGTTTGAAGGCTATTTTGAGAGTTTGAAGGTTGTGTTTGACAAGCAAGCAAAAGGTTGTGTTTGAGAGTTTAAAGGCAGGTAATAATGCAATCAAAGCAATACAAAGTGAGATCAACTTGGAAGATATTCAAAATTTAATGGATGATACTGCTGAAGCGAAAGCTTATCGGGATGAAATCAATGAAATCTTGGGGGAGAATCTATCGACAAAAGATGAAAAGGAAATTTTAGCAGATCTTAAAAATTTAGAATTTCAGACTACCCTTCAAGATTTGCCTGAATTTCCTGCTACAGTGCCACCTGAAGAAGATGAAGAGAAGTTAGATCTCCTTAACATACCAACCAAATCACCGATTGCTCCTGAGGTTCTTGCAGACAATGCTCAAGATGCTTCAGCCAGAGTTTATGCAGGAAGAAAAGTTATGGAGGAACCTTTTGCCTGCTTGATGGGAATAGATTGCGGGGATGGGTTTTTTATATTTGACATCAAAATTTCCATTGATGGAGTTCTTCATGATCAGAAAATAAATCCTCATACCGGTGTGCTTTTCCTTCACCTATACTTTAAGAGTTTTAATTCGGTGTTTCATTTGGCCTTTAGTCCCCTGTTTATTACGATGTATATCACTTTAGGTACTAAACTTGGATACCGTTTTCACTTTTGTTACACTTTTATCCAAGCATAGCAAGAAGTCACAAATGTGTAAAAATTTTTGGAACAAGCAAAAATTGTACCTAAACTGATAATTCGTCAAAAATTAGACCAAAAGTGATAAAGAGGACTAAATGTCAAATGAACATAATTTGATTTGGTTAGGATTATTCATGTTTGCATAAAATCTGGTCTGATTACACAAAAGTTCACTTCTCTATTTGTATATAATATAATTGTCACACTTCATTAAGAAAAAGGGGTGGGGTGGGGCATTATTTCGTAAAAAATTACAAGCTCAAAGGGATACTTGCACTTGAGTTATATATAAGTAGCTTTCACATAAAGAATAAGTGGGTCCTAGAAGTGTTATGCCTGCAGGTTCCTAATAAATTTCACACAGCTTGTATGCTAATTTATGGGTTTTTACTTACAAGTTGAGCAATGTGTATGCTAATTTCATTTTTCTCTAAAAATAGGGGTGTTCTGTTGTTGACATAATCTAACATTGGTTTTGTTATAGGTCACCAAAGGTGATGAAATAATGTGACTTAAGATGAAAATGTCTTCACAAGAGGTGTTTTGAATTCACTATAGGTGGTTTTGTTACGATATGATCTAATTATGATTATGATTATGATCTTATGATTACGTTAAAAGAGTTAATTATGGTATGAGATAAGAGTTCCTTATTTACTAACATATGCAGATTTAGATTTGGCGATAGTGGAACAAGAATAGTAGTACTGCCTCCAAGGATCGAATATTAGGATTTTTTAATTGAATTTAATTCAGAAATGTAAGTTAGCAGAACTATTTTGAGCTTTGTGCACTTAGTGATTGTATCAATCAATGAACATTTTACTCTTTTGTTTGATTTTCTATACTCTGCGTATGCATATGATTCTATGATGAAGTTAATTCTCTTTTGAATGTTTTTTCATTTGCTCTTCAGCTATGAGGAAGACCTTTCTCCTTTCAGTATTTTATTATTTAGCATGTTGTAAATCGCAAAA
Organism: Sambucus nigra; assembly: GCA_949130495.1. Lineage (NCBI taxonomy): Eukaryota > Viridiplantae > Streptophyta > Magnoliopsida > Dipsacales > Adoxaceae > Sambucus > Sambucus nigra. The sequence goes on along the minus strand of OX422217.1, from coordinate 259,787,849 downwards.
CCTGTCATTCCTGGAACCTTGAAAAATTAAATCTTCATTGTATATTATTTTTAATAGTTTTGGCTCAAGTAATCATCTTATTTAGTCCGAACCTAAAAGACAAGGGATTCACTTGATGACAAATTTCATGTAAAAGGCTTAATACTTTTAGAAATAATGAAAACTCTTTTAGTTTTCCAATTTTTTAGTAGTTGAATCTACCCATTTTGTTTCATTTTATGGATCATGTATGAATAATCATGTAGTGGTTATGATATTTGGGCGATTTAAAGGTAAATTTGTATTTTGTGATTACATTGGTTATGGAGTTTAAAATTAATTTTTTATTGGAGGCACAACTGAAATTGATGTGGTTTTATTATCTGAGCCTCATGTGTGTTTGTCTATTGTCAAGCGTGAGTACACTTGGTGGTGTGTAAACTGTGAGTTCATTTCATATATATGACAACAATAATCTTATTAGTGATTTTTATTGAGACTCAATTTATCGTATTGTATTCTGAAATTCTAAACATAGTGATTTTTACTATCTCCCTATTAGCTACGTAACTGTAATTGTAATTGTGTTGTTATGCCATTTTTCAGCTGCTAAAGAATCCAGTTTGGGCTATATATAGAGAGATCAATTCTTAGTTTGCTTTATAAACTAGGTATGAGAAGATATGAGATCAATTCTTAGTTTGATTTATGAACTACGTAGGAGAAGATCTCGAATGGCACCTTTGTATGTCACTCTCTTATGGTAAAGACTAGACATATTTTAAATTTATTTTTGTTAATATTAAGACAAATTTTCTAATTTATTTTTGTTAATATTACTTGGATTGTATAGCTTGACTGACATTTTGTGTTGATTCCAAGGGTCCGACTTGTCATCTTTGTAGGAGAATAATACTCTGTCATATGAACCTCTTAACTTCACTGTTCTAAGTTTTGGGCGTATGTCCACTTATTATGTGGTCAATAGTTCTATTTCATGCATAGTATTATTCTCTTGATATTTCTACCCAAGTGGAACTTTATTGTTATGCAATTTCATACATAGTATTATATCGATTTAGATGGAATTTTTGTAATTTACGTTTGGTACTCATTATTTAGACATTAAGTTAATTTTTTTTATATTTTTATGAATTTAAACTAACATGTCTATTTTTTGTTGTTCAATTTTCAGATTATGATAAATATGAGGAGAACGTGTCAATTAGATGCCTGAGTTTGGGACCATGTTTAGCTTTGAGCCCTATACCATCCCCGTTACAAATGTACCACGAGTTGTTTTATCGATCGGCGATTTATATTTTTAATTAGATTGAAAATTTATTAATTTGTTTAAGAATTATTTTTATCATCATTTTTTTGGTAAAGTTGCAAATATTGATTTGGTTTATATAATCCAGGATGGACTATTTGTATAGCCGGGTAGTTTTGGTTTCTTAAGCCGGTTTATAGTCTTATAAATAAAGGAAACTCTGCCCAAATTTTCTAAATCATGTACACATTTATGTATTTTATAAAAAAATTTATGATTACAAGTCCTAGTCGACGCAATTTTTTAGAAGTGTTCATCGTGCCTTATTTTAGCATAAAATGTTCGTACCACGGTATATGTATGTATTCTAACTTATTTTTATTGAAATTAAATCAAGTCAATCATTATTTTGTTGTCATTATTTTAACATAAAGGGTTCGTACCACGGTGTATGTATGTATGTATGTATGTATGTATATAAACACGATGTCTGTCTGTTTGTATGTAAATACGACGTACGATTCAATCAACGACGTACACTTTCAAAAATTTGCATCGTGCCTTCAGGCATGGTCATATATATATATATATATATATATATATATATATATATATATATATATATATATATATATATATATATATATATATAATAAAGTAGGAAACTTAAATATGTCATAAGCTTAGCTTATAATATCACAAGATGAATTATTTTCGTATTTTCTATTTTACCCTTGAAAATTTTTAATTTGTCCTCTTTTGACACACTATAATTTGTTTCCCCCTTCTTTTCAAATATTAAAAATAAGGGTAAAATCAGAAAAGAGTGCTCTGTCATGTTACCTTTTCTTTGTTTTACAAACCTGCCCTTTTGTTCCCCCGGTTTTCAACTTACCAAACTTTCACTTTAATTTAATTGAGGGTATTTTAGTAAGTCTTTCCGGTTCACACTCTCCGATTAAAACGTTTTGTCTATCACCCATTTGCAACTAATTCAAACCCACTCCTCTCTCTCTCTCTCTCTCTTCATGCTCAGTCTTTTGGGAGCTCTGTCTCCATGCTCCAAGTTCAATCTCCACGCTCCAGATCCCTGGATAGAGGTGCGATCTCAAGCAACCCCATTTCATTTACATTTTATATTCTCCATGGGTTAACATTCATGAGATACACCAAGTTCAATCTCCACGCTGTCTCCATGCTCCAAGTTCAATCTCCACGCTCCAGATTGCATGGTTTTAAGGTTATAATGATTTCCTTTTCAACCGATTCATTTGCGATTTTGATGGTTGTGGTGGGGTTTAGAGCTTTCTGCAAAGGTATTTGTGTTTTAATTTTTGTGTCAAGACATTTGGTTTTTTTATATTAGAGTTATGTGCTTTTTTCGGACCATGAGATTTGGGTCTTTTTGTTGTGGCTTTTTAATTTTTTACTTTAATATGTTTGGTTTTTCAGACTTTATGTTGTTCATCCTAACTTTGTTTGTATCTCTTTTTTGTTGTAATATCAGGTTTCTGATTCATATTTTTTGTTTCCAAATCCAGCCATTTTTTAAAGTGTGTATAATATTATATATAGATCTATATATTCAATCTTTGTGTGTGAAATTTTTTTTATCTCTGTTTTTGTCTACAGTTACGTATGCATCTCTATTTTTGTGTGTGAAATCCAGCCATTTTAAAGGTATTTTTTATTTTCTTTTTATGTAGAGACTCCCAATATCATATAGAGACTCCCAATATCATGTACATGTTAATATTACCTGTCAGTGATTGTTTTTATTGGCTGAAACTCCAAAATGACTGGAACCCTTGCCAAACTACTGTGCACATGGTGATGGAGAAATACTAAATATGTATCAGAGAATAATGTATAGAAGTGACAGAATAATGGAGAAGCAGAGGATTTGTGTATTGTGTGTGTGAGAGAGAGAACATGAGGGATAAGTCAGGGCGTGGGTGTGTATTTGTAGTGCTCAAAACTACCTTTAAACATAGAACTTATATATAGGACACATGGATCATTGTAAAAGATTATATCGACAAAAAATATTGTTGACAGAATATGCGCTAAAATGATTTTCTTTATCATTAGTTTACTGCAATTTTTTAAATATTTTTAGAAAAACCTTATTTTAGTGGTTAAAGATGAACCAATCGTTGGTTTTCATCCACTGGTCAAAGTATCCATCGGCTTTCATCGACCGATCAAATTTGATTTTAGGTATAAAATATCAATCCTAACGTCATCCACTATAAAACCACTTAACAGTAATAGTGAATTTTGTATATGATTGTTTAATATTATCTGCAAAAGTGAATTTTGTATTAGTTGATCGATGGTGAGGGATTTGATTCTCTTTGCAGGTTGTTACATTATAAGCAGATCCAGATGGATGATTATGTTTGTTATTTATTGGTATGCGAGATGAACTTATGCATATATTTTTTATGTCTCATAATATCCTTAATTTGCACTTTTATGATACACACAGAAGTGTAAATACATGCCAAACCCACTTTCTTGTAATGATGTATGTGGGTATGAACTTAGAGACTCAATTATGGTCTAAAGTAAATCCATCAATTCTAATATATATTTTTTTTAATTCCATCTCAAGTTTTTTAATTTGTTTTTGCACTTATTTCAGAGATCTAATTTATATTTTTTTCATTTATTTTCTGTACTTAGAAGTTAAACATGTACTATTTTCTTCTGTTTTTTCTTATACATTGTCGGAGTTTTGTTCATCTTAAATAGGGTGGAGCTCATAAATAAAGGAAATTATCTCTGAATTTTCTAAATCGTTAACACATTTGTGTTGTAAAAACAATTTTATGATTGAAATTAGTATTTGATGCCTATGATGTTGTTAGAGTACTATTTTTCCCCAAAAATGATAGATAGTCTTTATAAATAAAGGGAACTTTTGCCCAAATTTTGTAAATTGTTATACATTCGTGTTGTAAAAGAAATTTATGACCTAAATTATTTACACATTCAGTACTTTATGTTATTTTTTGGTTCAAAAGATAGGTGGACAGTTTTATGAAAAACAGAAATTTTGCACAAAATTTCTAAATAATTTTACATTTTTTTTATTATAAAATAAAATATTTTACAAAAAAATTAGTCAATCCAATATTGTAAGTTTTCTTTGTGCGTTCAAAAAAGTTGACCACGGTTGATACTATAATACAAAACTTTTACTACTTGACCGCATGATACTTTGGAAGATTGTCATCATGCCTTCAGGCACGTGCATACCCTAGTGTATATATATATATATATATATATGTAAGGACATTTTTGTCCATTAGCATTTTATATGTCATACGCCGTTACACCGTTGAGAAAATTCAAGAATCATACGCTCATCAACGGAATCCGAATATCAAAGGCAGAAAAGGAATCAGGGATCAGACCGGACCGATCTGGCCCAAATAAAAGAACCGATCCGGTTCCTCCGGACCGATCCGCCTAAAGAGACTGGACTGATCCGCCTACTGAGGTGAGGCCAGTGTACCCCGGATCCATAGCGAACCGATGAAGCTAAAAAGCCGAACCGATCCGATGCCAACCGGATTGATCCGCCGTCAAAAAAGGAACCGATCCGATGTCACCGGACCGATCCGCCTAAAGAGACCGGACCGATCCGACGAGGATAATTTCAAACAGATCGTGTTCAGATCATGTTCCGAATTTTAGGGCTCAAGTTCTCCTATTTAATCCCACTACGGGAAGTGACTTTTTGGAGACTTCGAGAAACGATTTTCAGAGTAGAGAAAGCCCTAAGTCTTCACCTATTGAGTACCAATACTCTAGGTATTTTGATTCACACAAAATCCATACATTTGTGAATCCTTTTGGTAACCTAGGAATGCAGTTTTGCAGTTCAACCCTTGTGGAGGAGACCATTTTTTTCTCCATTGCAGCCCTCCTGGAAAGGGATAATTCCATCCGCGACTACAGAATCTGATACTTGAGGGTAATTCTTAGTCAACTCGATTGTAAGCCGTTTTCTTACAAATTATAGTGAAAATAAATGGTTTTGCCCTTGTGGGAGATTTTTCCTCAATTATGTGTGTTTGAATAACTCTTGCATGATTTCATATTATTTCAATCACACCTAGTTGCATGTTTAGGGTTTGTTTGGGTTAAAAGGTGTTTTAAGTAAATTTGATCATTTGAACGCGAGCACACACGTTCTCAAATTGGTATCAGAGCAGGTTACGCTAATCTATCGCGTATTCCTATTTTCCGCAAAATTTTTCTAAGATATCAATTTTCTAAAAAAATTGATTTTTGAAAAAGTCCGTGTTCAAATGGAGAAGTCATATTATAAAATGCCTGTTTTTGACGGGACAAATTATGCTTATTGGAAAGCCCGTATGAGGTCGGCTTTAAAAGCCATTGATGAACGTGTCTGGATTTTGGTTGAACGAGGGTGGACTCCTCCCACCATGACTGTTGATAATGTGACCAACTTGAAACCTGACACTTCTTGGACTGATGAAGAATTTAAATGGTCTTCTTTTAATTCTAAGGGTCTTAGTGCTATTTCTGGGTCTGTCACACCTGATGAGTTCAAACGCATAATGACGTGCACCACGTCAAAAGAGGCATGGGATGTTTTACAACTTACCCATGAAGGAACTAATGTTGTGAAAGAGTCTAAGTTGCAAAATTTGACAACTAAATTTGAAACTATCTCCATGCATGAATCTGAATGCTTTGATGAATTTTATGCTAGACTTTCTGACATTGTGAATACTAGCTTTAATCTTGGTGAACATATTCTTAATGCTAGAGTTGTTAAAAAGATTCTTCGTTCTTTGCCTAAGCGTTTTATCCCTAAAGTCACTGTGCTAAATTCTATGGGTAATTTAAATACGCTAAAATTAGAAGAACTTGTAGGAGATTTGCAAACTTATGAAATTGATATGTTCCCTAAAACTGCTAAATCTAAAGATAAGGGAATTGCACTTAAAGCCCAAGAGAGAAGGAGTGAGGGGTCGGTTAGAAAAGGGGTAGAGTCGTCTAGAAAGAGAGAGACTGACACGTCAGATTCTGAGTGTGATTTTGACCTAGATGATTTGGCTCTTTTCGCAAAAAATTTCAAAAGAATTCTCAAATTTAAGAAAAATGGCAATTTTAAAGATAAAAAGAAATTTGAGAAAAATAAGTTTGAAAAGAAAAATGAAAAAGACTCCAAAAACCCTCCTCTGAAAGAAAGTTAGAGATGTTTTAAGTGCGATGGTAGGGGTCATAGAGCCTTTGAGTGTGCCAATCGCCTGAATAGAGAGAAAGGGAAAGCTGTCCTTAATGCTACCCTTAGTGACGATAGTGAGGTCGAGACGATGGATTCAGGAGATGAGTCACCGCATGAGTGTAACTTCACCACATTCATGGCCAGCCAAGTGAGCACTCCTAGTTCTCCTCACGACGTTGAGGATGATGCTTCACAGGGACACATCGACAGTGAGATCGATGAGAGTGAGGGGGAGGATGACTCAAGTGAGAGCGAGAGTGATATTCAACGCGCCTACGCTGAGTTATATTCTGAGTCTTTTAAAACTAAAAAACGTAACAAAGCGTTAGTTCTTAAGATCACCGGATTAGAGGATGATTTAATAAAGGCGAGACAAAGAGAGACCTACACCTGCACCGCCCTTAGAGAGAGAGAATCTGCTTGTGTCAAGAAAGAGATTCTGTTTAAAGAGAGAGAGAGTATTTTAGAGAAAGAGAGAGGGGACTTGATTAAACAAGTGGCTAGTCTTACGAGTCAGCTCCATTCCTCCGTGGAGACTCGGAAGAAACTTGAAGCCTTTGTTGCCCAGCTGACTCATGATCTTGAGAAAGCACGGAAAGTCAAGGTTCAAATCGAGGACAGATCTGGGAAGATGGGAAAGATGCTCCTCGTCCCCGCTTTAGGTTTTGGTGATCGTCAAGGAATTGGTTATGATGGTGCCTCCACGTCCCAAATTGCACCTGGACCAGTTCCTGAGTTTACTACAACTCCTTATGGTCACCGTCAAAAACCCCGAAGGAGAGTTCGACCAAGAAAAGCAAACCAAGGTCCGCCTTTGACTGTGCTCTTTTGTACTTATTGCAAAAGAAAAGGACACCTTGGTGAATCTTGCTATAGCATGGGTCGAACACAACGTACTACTGCTCCACGATGTCATACTGATAAATTTTCTAGTCTGAGAGAGCGAGTTGAGTTCTTAGCTGCCACGACTCAGAGTTTGATGAAAGAATTCCGACGGATGTCTTCGCCGTTATTGAATGCATCTCACATTCCAGCTAAAACCAACAACAACAAAGTCAAACATAAAGTCATCTCTACTTGGGTACCTAAGAAAGATAAAAAGTCTTTTTTTGTTCATGTTGCTCTCAAAGCACATAATATCTCACAGTGGTACTTTGATAGTGGGTGCTCCAGACATATGACAGGCGATGCCTCATTTTTTACGACTCTTGAGGATTATCAGGATGGCAGAGTCACCTTTGGAGATGGGAGCAAGTCTAGCGTTATAGGACGTGGTACTATCGAGTTACCTGGATTTCCTAAGCTAGAAAATGTTTTGTACGTCAAAGGTTTGAAAGCAAACCTTCTCAGCATCAGCCAGCTATGCGACACTGACCTGGCAGTAAAGTTTGATCGGGACGCGTGTAAAGTCTACAATCAATCCGATAAGCTTTTGATGCAAGGTGTGAGGACCGAGGATAATTGCTATGGGACTGAGCCCACATCCTCACTTGTCTGCAACAACACCACGATCACTCCTATGGATCTATGGCACCAACGTCTAGGTCACGTGAACTTGAGAGATCTCAACCGCTTAGCTAAAAATGACCTAGTACGTGGCTTACCATCTCTCGGAAAGTCAACTTAGACCATTTGTAGACCTTGTAAGTTGGGAAAACAAATCCGTAGTCCCCATAGGAAGTTGCATTCCATTACCACCTCTCGTGTTCTTGAGTTGATTCACATGGATCTTATGGGTCCTACTCGTACTGAGAGTCTAGTTGGTAAGAGGTACATCCTCGTGATGGTAGATGATTTCTCCAGATACTCCATTGTAGCTTTTCTGAGAGATAAATCCGATGCTGTAGAATTTTTAACGACCAAGTGCCGTGTTTTACAAAATCAACATGGTGTCACATTAACAGGATGCGTAGTGACAATGGCACTGAATTCACAGAAGCAAAGGTAGACCTGTACTGTGATAGCCTCGGGATCAAACATGAGTTTTCTGCTGTGAGAACTCCTCAGCAAAATGGGATTGTTGAGAGAAAGAATAGAACGATCCAAGAGATGGCTAGATCTATACTTCTAGGTCGTAAAGTTTCTAGGAGATTTTGGGCAGAGGCAGTGTCTACTGCATGCCACACGGTGAATAGGGTTTATTTGCGTTCACACACACTTCAGACTCCTTATGAGTTATGGACTGGAAAGAATCCCAACCTGTCATATTTTCGTGTTTTTGGGAGTAAATGCTACATCCTAGGGGATAGAGAGCAATTAGGAAAGTTCGACTCCCGGAGTGACGAGGGAATATTTCTAGGATATTCATCGACTAGCAGAGCGTACCGGGTTTTTAACCTGAAGAGCTCTAAGGTTATGGAATCAATAAACGTCACTGTGCAAGATGACGAACCTTCGACGTTTATTGATCCTAACCTTCGTTGTGAGGATGAGAATTGTTCTGAAAGTGATTTACCTGTTCCTCTCTCACACTCTGTTGACCCTACTCCTACGCTAGGGGACACACCTGCTTGGGTTCACAAGAGTCATGACCCTTCTGCCATTGTTGGTGATCCCACTCTTGGGGTCAAGACTCGTGCTCAGCTAGAGAATGTTGTTAACCATCTTTTCTACACGTCCAAAGTTGAGGCCAAGAACCATAAAGAAGCACTCAAGGATGAACACTGGATATCTGCTATGCAGGATGAGTTGCTTCAGTTTAAAAAGAATGATGTCTGGGAACTTGTCCCCCGACCTAGTGAGATTAATGTGATAGGTACCCGGTGGATTTTTAAGAACAAAATGGATGAAAATGGTACCATAATCCGAAATAAGGCTAGGTTGGTCGCTCAAGGCTACACACAGATAGAGGGTATAGACTTTGGGGAGACATTTGCTCCTGTTGTGAGGCTTGAGTCCGTCCGTCTCCTACTCGCCATTACATGTCATCTGCGCTTCAAGGTGTATCAGATGGATGTCAAGAGTGCCTTTCTGAATGGCATTCTACAGGAGGAGGTTTATGTGGAACAACCAAAAGGGTTTGAAGACCCTCAGCACCCTGAGCACGTCTACTATCTGAGGAAAGCCTTGTATGGTTTGAAGCAAGCACCCCGTGCTTGGTACGAGAGGCTTACTTCCTATCTCTTAGCTCGAGGCTTCAAGAGAGGGGGAGTAGATATGACGTTGTTCGTCAGGAGAGATGACGGTGCTATTTTGGTTGCCCAGGTATATGTGGACGACATAGTCTTTGGATCCACATGCTCCCAGCATGCTCACCATTTTGAGGAGGAGATGAAAAGTGAGTTTTAAATGAGCATAGTTGGTGAGCTTACATTCTTCCTTGGTCTCCAGGTTCGTCAGCTAGAGGATGGGATGTTCATCTCCCAATCCAAGTATGCTAGAGACTTAGTGAAGAAATTTGGTTTAGACTCCGCTAAGCATGCACGTACACCTATGAGTACCACTACCAAGCTTAGTAAGGACACTTCAGGCAAGTACGTAGAGCAAACCTTATATCGGAGTATGATAGGTAGTCTTCTCTACTTGACTGCCAGTCGTCCCGACATCGCCTTTAGTGTTAGAGTCTGTGCGCGATATCAGGCGTCCCCGAAAGAGTCACATTTACTTGCTCTAAAACGTATTATTAAATACGTGAGTGGGACTCTATCATACGGTATTTGGTATTCCTTTGATACCGATGACCGTTTTTCCGCCTATTCGGATGCCGATTGGGCTGGGGATGTAGATGGTTGTAGGAGCACTTCTGGTGCGTGTTTCTATTTTGGCTCTGCTCTTGTCTCGTGGCTGAGCAAGAAGCAAAATTCCATCTCTTTGTCCACTGCGGAGGCTAAGTACATTTCCGCCGGGAGTTGTTGCACACAACTCTTGTGGATGAAGCAAATGTTGGAGGATTATGGGATTTCACAAGACACCATGATCATTTCTTGTGATAACACGAGCGCGATACACATATCTCGTAATCCCGTCCAGCATTCGCGCACAAAACACATCAGGATACGTGAGCACTTTATTCGTAAGTTAGTTGAGGAGAACACTGTATCCCTGAGTTTTGTTCCCACCGACCGTCAGTTAGCCGACATTTTCACGAAACCTTTAGATGCCCTTAGATTTGAGAATCTTAGGAAGTCCTTGGGGATTTGCACAGTTGACTGAAGGGTTGGTCTATGTCTAGGATAGGATGCTTCTTCATGTTCATATCATATGCTTCCTATTGCTAGTCTGTTTTATATGTACCATTGCTTAGTTGTACAACTTTTTTCTTTTTGCTCTTTATTTTTTTAAAAATACACAAAGATTTTCCTTTAAGAAAATTTTTGAAAAGCACAAAAAGATTTTATTTTGATAAATTTTTTTGAAAAAAAAGGCCAAAAAGATTTTTCTATTTTTACTCCTTTTGTGGATGAGCATTTAAGATAGCCAAGTCACAACTTCATTCCATATCTCCATGTGACTGTTTGATAGAGTTTTGAGAGGCTACATCATTTCATCCGTGTGCTTTACATTGTATGGAGTCTTTGAGATGTAATTAGTGATATCTTCCTACATGTTTGACTCCTATATCCTTTATTGCACACATGCACGGCTATATTTTATTGTTGCACTTGTCAATCTCATGTTGGCTTGAGTGTTTCCATCTCAATCCTGTCTATACAATGTATAAAATGCGATAAAACTTGACAAGATTGGAATGCATGTAAAAACCGTTTTGGTGAGACTGTGTGTTTTTGTATAACGGGGAGGGGCTACGAAAGGTAATCATGTATCCTTTGCGCAAAAACCACCGTTAAAAATGACCTAAAAAATGGAGGAATTTTAATATTTGAGGTCCAAAGAGGTTAAAAGAGCCCGAAAAATTTAAAGGCAATAAAAAGCAATTCATGCCAAATATGGGCCACTTAGTTTTCACCATCAATTCTCCAAAGTTTGAGAATTTAGAATGCCTCTACTCAAAATAATATCTGAGGGAGTTTGGTTGGAGAATATAAACGGGCTTGCACTTCCTTGAAAGTCCTGAAAAAACATAAAATCATTTTGGACGTTATTGGTGTGAAAATCATTTTGAGCTTTGATTTGTTGATTTGATTTTGTCAATATCTTATATTGTCATTATTTTGCACCAAAGGAAGCATTTGAGTTCATTCGCTAGGAATATCCAATATTCATCGTGCACATATGTCATTTTTGTATGCATTGATTTTCCTATCGAATTTGATCACACCACTTCATTTACGCTATCATTGACTTGGTTACTTTGTGTTCATTCATGGTGTGATATTATCCGTGTGACACCCCGCTCTTTCTTATTTGATTTATTTCTCTCATTTGTCTATTTGGGGACATCATAAAAAGGGGGAGAATGAATTATCTTATTATGGGGGAGTTTTGAAAGTTTGAGTTTGTTCATAAATTGGTATATATGTTTATCTCACTTCAAACTCGATATGTCATGTGGTATTTTTCTTTTTCTCATGTGTGTAGGTACAACATGGATTATCATTGTATTGCACACCCTGATGAGAAAAGCGTTGAGATTCCTGAAGATTTGAAGATCAAACGATGCAGTCATATTCACTTGTACTCTTTCAATTTTGGGTTCATGGAAGGGTAGATTTGTATAGACAATTTGTTTATGATTGACAATTCGGATGTTTGTTTTTATGTATGTACCGACATAGACATAGGGGGAGATTTGTAAGGACATTTTTGTCCATTAGCATTTTATATGTCATACGCCGTTACACCGTTGAGAAAATTCAAGAATCATACGCTCATCAACGGAATCCGAATATCAAAGGCAGAAAAGGAATCAGGGATCAGACCGGACCGATCTGGCCCAAATAAAAGAACCGATCCGGTTCCTCCGGACCGATCCGCCTAAAGAGACTGGACTGATCCACCTGCTGAGGTGAGGCCAGTGTACCCCGGATCCATAGCGAACCGATGAAGCTAAAAAGCCGAACCGATCCGATGCCAACCGGATTGATCCGCCGTCAAAAAAGGAACCGATCCGATGTCACCGAACCGATCCGCCTAAAGAGACCGGACCGATCCGATGAGGATAATTTCAAACAGATCGTGTCCAGATCATGTTCTGAATTTTAGGGCTCAAGTTCTCCTATTTAATCCCACTACGGGAAGTGGCTTTTTGGAGACTTCGAGACACGATTTTCATAGTAGAGAAATCCCTAAGTCTTCACCTATTGAGTACCAATACTCTAGGTATTTTGATTCACACAAAATCCATACATTTGTGAATCCTTTTGGTAACCCAGGAATGCAGTTTTGCGGTTCAACCCTTATGGAGGAGACCGTTTTTTTCTCCATTGCAGCCCTCCTGGAAAGGGATAATTCCAGCCGCGACTACAGAATCCGATACCTGAGGGTAATTCTTAGTCAACTTGTATTTTCATTGTAATCCTATTGTAAGTCATTTTCTTACAAATTATAGTGAAAATAAATGGTTTTGCCCCTGTGGGGGTATTTTTTCTCAATTATGTGTGTTTGAATAACTCTTGCATGATTTCATATTGTTTCAATCACACCTAGTTGCATGTTTAGGGTTTGTTTGGGTTAAAAGGTGTTTTAAATATAATTTGATCATTTGAACGCGAGCACACACGTTCTCAATATATATATCATCATAGGTATATAAGCAACCTATAATATATCCCATACGCAGTATATAACTCTCGAATCTTCTACACATTATCAATTTACCATTATATTTCTCATCGTAGATTCTCGAGTATTTCCCACTACTTTATGGGTTTCAATTATCCCATACAATTATATTAGTAGTTATAATATCTCTCTACTGATGGCTTGGTCTTGGGTTCACTCATGCTCTCCATGACCTGTTTTGATTTTCTTTAATTCATTAAATACAAAAATACACCTAATAATCTCTAGCCCTAATTCTCCTCACTTGGGGTAAACTCAACGCTACTGTATGCATATGGAAATTACAATCTCCCTCATTAACATTTACAAATGTCCTAAAAGTCTCCTCAAATTTTATTAACAAATTCTAGGCTTAAAAAAGGGACTTTTCTAAATTTTGGGAAAATCGAATTGATTCGCCCAATGGCCGAATCAATTCGATTTACTGAATCAATTCGTCCTTTGGGCGAATTAATTAAAAATTGTACATGTCTCTACTTCCTTATGCAGTTATTAATTTTCACCATGAAAACTCCTTCAATCTTTCAACCAACTTGACCAATCATTTATTATAGGTGTAGGGACAACTGGAATGTAAATAACTCATTCAACTCTCTAGAATTCAATTCAAGAGCAAATCAAAACTTAATAGGCACACAAAACCCTAGTTTCTCATTGTTGATAAAAAATATTGTTCATCTACATGGACCATTCAGATACTGGCCCGTGTTATACATTGGGGGATTAATCCTAGTCATTACGAATGGAATGACCACCAACTCCAAGAATACCGACCAACCCCAGGGATGTCGGCCAATGATGACAGGCAAACACCAACAGTGGTATATATTAATGATTGTAAAGATGTAAATGTCTACGATATGAAGAGATTTCATCCTTTGATATTCCAACTCTTATACCCCCTATGGGGGCTATAAATACATTGTAAACCCTACATACTGGGGGACACGAATCAAGAGGCAATTGAACACTCCAAAAATACACAACAGTGGACGTAGACTCTTCAATCAAGCCAAATAACTTTAAAAATCTATTGTCTCCTCATTTTATATTTATCTGTGATAAACTAATTAACCTAGTCTAGTTTTTTGCATCAACAGATTGGCCTTGTCTATGAGAATGATATTTCTAATCAATCTCAGTCAATCAAACACCTAAATGGCTCAAATTCCTGAATCAAGTCTCAGGAACAAAGGTATTCTCCTTGCTCCTTCTGCTCCTCTGTCTGCAAATGATTTAATTGGGATTCTGGCCAGTCTTGTAAGAGGACAAGAGGCCATGCAAGATACTATTAGGCAACTTGCACAAGCCCTCCAAGTCGGAGCACCTGCTCTATCTGCTCAAGGAAATATACCACCACCCCCACCAACTGGTGGTCATCCTAGCCATTTGATATCAGTAAGAGATTTATCCTATCATCTGAGGTCAACTTCATTACTCTGGACATCAGAATATTTTCATACGCAGTCTTATTCTCCAGAAAGGCCAAGCACCTTAGAAAGATTAAGTCGAGCATCTTCTTTGATCATGTGGGACCTAGAGGGAACAAAAATGTTCCTAGGTTAAGATCTGGTAATAATAGATGACCATCTGATCAAAGGGAAAGCAGGGCTCAATCTAGATCAAATGACCGACAAAATGTTACTCAGACCGAGAAACGGTTTTAATAAGAAAGCTTAAGAACTAATAAAGTTGCAACGCAGAAATCTGGTGCTTCCAATGATGCATGAAAAGGCTTCATACAGAGATTAGTAAACATATTGGGAGAAATGGGGAAAATAAAAAAAACATTGCAAAGAAGTTTTGTAAAAGGGTCTTCATTTGTGCATGCAATTGTGGATTTCCCTACTCCAGCAAAGTTTAAGGATCCAGTATTAACGCCTAAATATGATGGAAAAATTGATCTAGTCCTCCATATAGAACAATACTAGGCAGCTGCTGATATTTATGTTGTCCCCGATAAAATGAGGTGTAGAGCATTTTCTGGAACCATTACCGGATTTTCCCAAATTTGGTACGATGGTCTTCCTCGGGGAAAAAATAGCTTCAACCAACTGGCCGAGAAATTCATTAACAACTTTTTATGTGGAGTAAAGCTTATGAAAAGGGTGTCACACTTACTTAGTGTGAGACAGAAAGAAGGAGAGAGCAATAGATATTACATCACTCGTTTTAATAACGAGAAACTAGAAGTAGTAGATTATGAGGAGAAGACTGCAATAAATGCCCTCATGAGTGGATTTCTCCCTAAAAAATTATATTACACTCTTGCTGAGGATCTTTCAAAGATAATGGCAGAATTGATGGCTAAAGTAGCAAAGATCATGAATGCTGAGGAAGCAATGGCAGCCAAGTGTAGCTCGGGTAAAAAATTTGATGGAAAAAATGATAAGAAAGATCATAAAAAACCCTAGGAACACAGGAAATCAGGACATAAAGCGATTTTAAAGCAACACAAGAAGTACAACGACTACTATTAATGCAAAAAAAATGGACGAAATCCCATTTTTATGATCACAGATAAATTGATAAAAGAAATCCAATCAAGCACTTAAGCGACGATGTTTTTTAAAGTGGTTCGGCTGTTGAAGAAATCCTACGTCCATTATTATTTTATTCCCAGGGGTTAACAATAGCAAAACATGGTGTGTTGAGAATTATTGAACTATTATCTAGTGTCTAGAGAGATAGATGTGTAGAGAGGAAGAGGTAGAAAGATGGAGTGAATGGCTTGCTTGGTTGCTTGCTCAAGATCCATTCCCTTTTAGATAAGGGAGGGGCTATATTTATAGTGATGGGAGTCCAAGAGATAGAATGTCTTTATATATTCAGACATTTGTATCTATTTATAATGAGTATAACTGTTTGTCTTCTCGGGTATAATGGCCGTTGGTTATTATTATCTAATGACTTTTGGCCTTCTGCATGGTTTGTCTTCTGTAGTTTGGTCGGCCGATACACCGACCAAATGTCCTCGGGTGCCGACCAAGTGTCTTCGTGTCGACCAAGTATGAATATTGCCATGTAGGATGATAAGTGTCCCTTTCTGACTGGTCCACGTAGATGGGTAATTTTTAGCGTCAATAGAAGCCGCCAATGCTTGATGGTTTACTGAGAGGATGGAGTATTTTTTTTTTGAAATATTGCTCGGTGCTCGTGCATAATGAGATTGTTGACCTACCTTCTTGATTTGTTTGACATATGAGTGGCATATCTCCTGGACGATGGATGATGCAGGTTGATCGATGGTTGCATTGGAGATAATCTTTCTTTCTAGGAACTCTTCTCGACAAGAAAACGTGTCCTATGTATCATCCCTGGGAATTTGTATGCAGTAATTAGATCTGCTATAGTTTGCATCTTGTGTCTTATCATAATCTTTAAGTGAGTTGGCCAAGTAGTTAGCTGACCAATTATCTTTTGAGCCAACCAACTGAGTGTTGACTGTATATGTTTATTTTTTTGAATTTTTTTCTCTAAAGGCTTTGCTACGTAACATACTAGATTTTAAACCCAATTATTCAATCTGATTAGTGCCAAGCTAGTAGAAAACTCTAAAACATTTACATATAAGTACAACGTCTTCTTCAGTGTTGGTCGGGACGGAAGTAATGGGGATCCCAATGACTCTTGATCTTCAATAGCATGTGAACAATAACTTTCTGGATGTGAATTTTGAACTTCAATAGCAAAAATAATTCTTGTATGATGATTAGCTAATGATCTTTCTTATTTTGTTAAGATTTGGAGTTTAATCTGATGCTCGGCTGATGTTGCATGATGTTATCAGACTGTGCCACTGAATGAATAATTAATTTTGTAGTAATAGCCCCCAATTGTGGAATATGAACTCTGAATACTTTCTTGGCCTTGAAGTACGCTGGTCTTGCTAGAAAAGATAAGGCCGAGGAAATGTTCCTTGAAATGAATTCCCAAGAGCTTTACATGCTTGTGTTTCCATACTTTCCTGATGTAGCCATATAAATAATTTGATGATCTTGCCGACCAAGTAATTTTGGTTGAGTAAAACTTCTTTTAACATATAGTCCAATTAAGAATCTGCGGGCATTCTAGTTAGGAATGTGATATTTTCCAATAAGGAATCTATGATCGAATAAGTTTGGAAATTCTAGAATTTAATAAGTTCAACCCAATTCTGATATGTGCCATTGATCGGCATATTTGACATGTGGAGCTCCCAGTTGGGCTTAATAGACTGAATAATAATAATGATGCACGTGCATTCATCAGGACTTCATAGAATGAACCAATAATTAGCATGATTGAGCATAATATATAATTTTCATCGAATATCCATGCTAGTGAGAAATCCATATCCATAATAAAAGTGCTAAGAAATCTAGATAAATAATAAGAGTGTCGACCATCTGTCGGGCTTAATGAGAAATCGAGATAAATAATAAGAGTGCCGACCATCTATCGGGCTTAATGAGAAATCTAAATAAATAATAAGAGTGTCGACCATCTGACGAGCTTAATGAGAACTCCAGATAAATAATAAGAGAGGGGATCGATTGGTCCTGCATTGTTAGAGAATAATAGATTTCCAGAGCATTCTTCTAAAGTAGAGGGAAAAAATAGCTTTATTCCTGTACTTTTAGTGCCAAGCAATAATATATAACCATTAATTAAATGAATGAAATATTGGATCAACTTATCTCATCAATCTCTGAATGATGCATTTCTCCTTTGATTATGCGTTTCTCCTTCGATTCATCAGTTCTATTGATACCCTTAGGTTTTAACCAAGTATCGTACCAATTACCAATGTTTTACCATGGTTCTACTAATGTACCTAAATTTTTAGGTAGTCACATTAGTTACCTTGGTGCCCAAGCGTATGTGGCACATTTTTCCATCTTTTAGCTCAGTTTAGATGAAATTTTTTCATCCGGGTCTTCATTAACCAGGCATTTTGGACTTACAATTTTTTCTTTTGACCAATCATTTGTTGGTTTGTTGATGTTGACCAACATTTTATTGGTGGTTGTTGATCCTAACCAACATTTTGTTAGTGGTTGTTGAATATATATAGAGAGAAGAATTTTCCCGACCAACTGTCTGCTGGAGATAAAATATAATAAATGCTGCAGATCTCCTCGGAGCTGAATATATGATAATAAATATTTTCCAAGCTCCATGTTGTGATGAATATGTAATATGAATCCGAACGGATATAAAGAATAATTCGTGCTTGAGTATATATTAGAGCGGTTGATAAAATTAATATTGCCTGGCTGATCTTTCGAGGCAAAATTGCATAATGCCGAACAATGATAATATTTTCCAGAGCATAAGAATATGGTCGAGTAGTTATTCGTGCCTGTGAAATTTACAACTTGCTCGAACATTTGTGGAAGGTAAATCAATTAGCCGTGAGAATAATTTGTTGAGCCAATAAATATTTCAGAGCATGAAATAATAATTTTTATGCCGAGCATGTGTCAGATAGTTAAATTTTTATCAAATATGAAAGAGATGAGGTTTGATTTGGAGTTGTTGCAAAATAATTTTAATTTTTAAGCAAATGCCCAAATTTAAGTTGGTTTCAAAAATATTTATATGTTAGTTTTAATAATTTTTATCATTAGAAAACTGGGAATTAAAAAAGATAAAGAGGTCGTTTTGTATTTTTAACAACATAGTGTTAATTTTGACAAAGTCAAAATGATCTCCAACTGAGAGTGAGAGTCAGGAATCGTCTATTTGTTGCCGACCAATAAATGATACCCCCGAGCAGTAAACTAACTGGGTGTTACACCGACCATGAATAGTTTCTTCCGACCTGTGATCTGTTCTAGCCAACCAGTGATAAGGTTCATAAGTGATATCCATTTTGACCGCCGACCAATGAGTATCAATAGGTTCACCGACCTGTGGTATGTGCTAAGAGTAGATTCCACCGACCTGTGTCAGATATTGTCGACCAAAACTTTGCTGACCAATAATGTGTAACTCCGATCAGAAGTAGGTGTCAAATGGTGGTCGGAGAGATCGTCAAAACCTCCATAGTACGTCGGGAATACCTCAAGATGTGCCATACCTGTCGTCGATCAACAAATAGATCATGTCGATCATCAATATGTACTGGAGATGAGTAGTATGTGGTGTAAAAGTTTTTAGCTTTGGGCGCTGACCAAATATGGGAACGCAGGTCAGTTTAAGGTTTCGTTCGACGTGATTTGAAGATAGCAGGTCGGTATGGTTCATGTAGGTCGGCGATTAATCCGACTTGATTTCTGGTCGGCCTGGACAGCTTGGGGGCTTGCTTCTTCTATCTTTTTTGTCGACTGATGAAGCCAATTTAAAAGAACGATAATTCCAGTGTCCAAATTGATCAGTTATAAAAAATATTCTTAGCTATTGCAGTAATTTTGACGAACGGACTAGTAGTCAACCCACGATTTGCTGATCGGAATTGGATCAAGTTCTTCGTTAATAACCCAATATACTGCATAAATATTCTTTTCGTGTAAAAGCAAGTCATTATTTGTTGTTGTTGAACTTGGGTGGATTGAAATTGTACAGTTGTCTCCGCCCAGCCAAGTCACCGGAGTTCGATTTTGATGGACACTGGTAAATTCAGTGCCAAGTGTAAGAATAATTTTATTACACCAATAAAAAAAACATAATCAGGTATAAGAGAGAACCAATAAATCAAAATTTGTTGGTCTAATAGATAACCAATAAATAAAAATCATCAGATCTATATTTAAAAATATGATCAATATCCCAGAGGAAAGAGAATGGTTTTGAATTTTTACTCCCTTGTATAAGATGTGAAATATGGGAATCAACATATGTGAAATATCCTCCCCTGGTGTAACTCATTATATAAACGTGTTTGCCCTATCATTTTCAAGAAGCGTCATAGACTTCTAACAATCATGATGAAAATTATCTAACACTAAATAAAAACATATATTTTTTTAAATGAATCAAATTGATGAGAACTTTTGAAGTAGATCTGGGTGAGAATTGTGATTTCCAAGACAGAGAAACTTGTTCTTGATCATATCTCTTCCTATTTTCTCTTTCCAAGTAGGCACATGATGATAATTTATCATGAAAATTCGAAAAGTTATTGAAGATCTAAAATTCATCAAAAATCGACACGCTTGTGCAGATTTACGAATCAATAAAAATTAAGTATATAATTTATTCAAATGAATAAAACGATGTGGTTGATATCTCTGAGTTTGAGATTGCATATAGAATAATATGGCAAATCATTGTACATAACAGTATTATGTAGATTCTAAAAAATATACAATTCGTGAATATAGATACACGAGATTCTTGTTCATATAAAAAGATAGAACGACTTAGCCTTTGATGATAATATTCATCTCTTCTAATAAGCAAGAAAGAATTCTTGTGTTGAATTTCCCACAGACGACGCCAATCTGTTGATGTAAAAAATGGACGAAATCCCATTTTTATGATCATAGATAAATAGATAAAAGCAATCCAATCAAGCACATAAGAGACGATGATTTTTAAAGTGGTTCGGCTGTTGAAGAAAGCCTACTTCCACTGTTATTTTATTTCCAGGGGTTTACAATAGCACAACATGGTGTGTTGAGAATGATTGAACTATTCTCTCGTGGGTAGAGATATAGATGTGTAGAGAGGAAGAGGTAGAAAGATGGATTGAATGGATTTCTTGGTTGCTTACTCAGGATCCATTCCCCTCTAGCTAAGGGAGGGGTTATATTTATAGTGATGGGAGTCCAAGACATTGAATGTCTTTATATATTCATATATTTATATATATTTACAACGAGTATAAGTGTTGGTCTTCTTGGGTACAATGACTATTGGTTGTTCTTCTCTAATGACTTTTGGCCTTCTACATGGTTTGTCTTCTGTAGGTTGGTCGGCCGGTACACCGACCAACTCTCCTCGGGTGCCAACCAAGCGTCTTCTATGCTGAGGAAGTATGAATACTGCCATGTAGAATGATAGGTGTCCCTTTCTGACTAGACCACATAGATGGGTAACTTTTAGCGTCAACAACTACACTTCACAAATAATGGGAATTCACCATGTTTTGGAGGAAATCAAATATAATAAAGATGTGCGCTGGCCTGATAAGTTGAAAAGTTCCCTGGCCAAGAGAGATAAAACTAAGTACTGCGAGTTTCACAGGGATCACGATCACACGACAAAACGTTGCATAGCTCTTTAAAATGAGATTAGAACTCTCATCAAAAGAGGAAAACTGAATCCGTACGTTGATCGGCAGAACAACACGGGAGGTCGGCATAGATCAAAATATCCTTTCGAGCCCAGAGAGTAAAAAAAAAGAACTCATGAAGATGATCAGGATGATGATGCCGATCTCCCTAAAAAAAACTCGGCAACCAGAGTGTGAGGTATTCTATAACAATTTTGGTTCTTTTGATTGCCAAATTCTTACAGGTGGAGACGCAGGAGGAGGAGATCATACAACATAGTGAAAAGCTTACCTACATGAGGCACAAGCTTGCTCATATATACAAGGATCAACCTTTTAGAGGAGGATCGACCAAGGAAGGTGATAGACAGGGTTTTATCGCGGCACGAGAGTCGCCTACGCGCTGGTTATTTTAAATTCATCTCACCTGAACTATACAAAAACCTAAATTACGACTACACTCAACAAGTAAGTATAGCGGTAAGTCGGGTATCAAAAATCCATAGAGATGAGTTGCTAGAATTTATAAGGTTTAATATTCCTCAATAAAAGTGTAAAAGATGATTAAACACAAAAAGGGAAAAGATGTAAAAAGGGAAATGTTTAATCTAGGTGAGGGAAAATAAAGCTATGTTAAGAATGTGAGTAAAACTATAGGTTGCGTCGAATATCCCTTACCCGAGTTAATTAGTATAAAATGGTTACCGACGTGTTATTACAAATGCATCTCATTTCGACAGTTAATTAAATCAAGGGTTGTCACGCCCCTAAATTTGCATAAAAGCCTAATACGATTTTGGTGTCAACAAATACCCCAAAAATTACGCATGCAAGGTCATAAGAACGGAACACACATGATATGCCCCGTCAAATCCCCTAGGAGTAATAACTACGACAACGCACACGAAATAGACCCGTAAACACCATCACCAAAGCAAATCAACATGTCAACCCGGAATGAGTTCAATCCGACACAACCTAGATTAAATTAGTTAGAAATCATATTAAAAATCATGTATAAATTAACTAATTTAAGGCAACTAATTAACTAAGGAAAACAAGAAATAAACTACAACAACTATTTAATCAAAGTAAGAAAAGTAACTACAAAGCAAGAAATCAAGTAATCAAAGCATGTATTAATGGAAAGAGGCAATTAATAGTAGTTTACTTACATAAATGGGTGGAAACTAAAGAGAAACGAGGAGAGGGAAGCTTCCAAGAACAACCCCTAAAATATCCTATCTAAAATGAAATATATCCTCTAAAAAAAAGCCGCCAACATTCGATTTATACCCCAAAATAAACCCCCAACAAAACCAAGTCAAAACACCCAAAATAAGTCAATTTTTGTCCATATCTGATGGGCATGGTCGACCTCTGTTTTGGGACCGGTCGACCGCGGTTTTGGAATTTTCCGTGGGATGGAGACAACCCACTTTTCCTCTTTAAACCAATTTTTATGCGTTGCATGGAAACAACTATAACTCCCTCATACGGAATCGAAATAAGGCGTGGTTAGAACTAACGCGAAGATAATTAAATTCTCTACATGATTCTATTTTGAAACCCTCAAAATTATGAAGTATGAAATAACAAAAATTTCCTTGAAGTAGAAGAAAATACCAAAACCTTCCGAAAATGGCAATAACTTCCACATACGGAGTCAGAATGACGCACGGTCACGGGCCACGGAAAGATAATTTGATGATCTACATGTTGGTAACTTCATTACATAAAAAATAGTGAGTTTAAAAAGCCCAAATTTCCCTTGAAGTAGCATTCGACGATGGAACTTCTCCGAAATGCAACTGAACCTTACTTTTAGCGTTCCAATACCTACAAAAGCACAATTAACCCCTACAAAACATATATATGTCCAAATCCGAGGTTGTCTGGTTAACGAGCATAAATATAGACATTGAGAACGTAAAAGTGCTAGAATGCATAATGATAAAGGGCGTAAATTTGCAATATTCATGATTTATCACACCCCCTAACTTATACATTGCTAGTCCCTAGTGATGAAATAAACAAAACCGGTCCACAGAAGGAAATACAAAACGTATATATGCATCGAAATATAATTCCCACTTTCATAGGGAACACGATTGCATTTAGCATATGCAATGAGTCGTTAACCCCCTAGGTTACCCTAGTGGACGAGTATCGTCTCGTGAGGGTTTTCAGGGATGGTACCCACAAACATCACATGGTTTCCTCAAAATATGCCCATCCCAACATGCGACAAGCCCAATAATGGAGAAAAGGATTTCAAACGCATTATTAGCAAAGTGAATGAATTCAAACAAAAGTCCAAATCATTAACATTATAGAATGCACCTCATAGAATTGAAACCTGAAAATTTGGGAGGGGGAGCGAGCACATGCAAAGTGTCATTTGGCAAAAAACTTATATAAACCGGATAAACATTAACGCAAGCATACATTCAATCCTCACGGGCGTTACACTCATCAATAGAATTCACTCAAAACAGGGAGGTAACACACGGAACATGCGGGCATAAAGAATAAATGTAAATGGAAACTAGGCCGCACACATTTCACAAGTGAAGAACGCTATATATAAACTAAAAAACTGTAATCTCAATGAAAGGATACCGCACACTAAAAGAGGCAAAATGCATTTTCACAGATTATCAAAACTATTTCAACTTTTGAATTACATGCACCTAAGATCACATAGGACTTTAATAGGTTTATGATGTAGGTATGTCTAGGGTGCGAAACGAATGAAAAATTGTACGGATTCAAAGTGTTTGGAAAGAAAACTCGGGATAATGGGAAAATGTGGGAAATATCAAAATTGGAAAAAAAGTTCCAAAAAGGCTTTGGATATATCATCAGGGAGAGTAATTAAAGCTTATTCCAACTATATACAACATTTACAACTTTCTCTTTCTTCTTCTTTTCTTCTTTTTCTTTTGTTTTCTTTTGTTTTCTTTTGCTTTTTTCTTTCTCTTTTTCTTCACTTTTTCTCATCTTTCTTTTCTTTACATTTCAAACTCTCATATGCCTAAATTGCAACCGACATCATAACAACAACATTCAATCCCAAGAAACATTCCAAACAAAGATATGTAAAGTGTATATATGGGCTAAAACTCCAATTTAGAGTTGGTTATGGGAATGGGGTTATGAAACGAAAGGCTATATTTAGGCTTAAAGGGGTTAACGAGGGTAAACATATAAGGCTAAGGCCAAGGTCCATATGGGTGATATAACAAAGAGGGCCTATGATCATTTCACAAAGTTTACGCAATTCTCGAGTCAAAACAATATATGAAAATCATGCTCAAGTAACACATTTCAAGAATGAACTCAATTAATGAACGGTCAAATGAAAGAATAGTGAGATTACCAACGAATTCAACGTTTTCAATGATAAAAGAATAGTGTATACACTCACAAATGACGAAAGGTACAAAGCTTACTCGGTGTAAGTATATACAATGCAACAAAAGATTATCGAGTTATAAAAATCTTAAACCAAATCAATAGAACATTAAAAGTGCATGTGCTAATGGGATTAAAGTTTAATTCATGAAGTTATTCATAATATCAATAATCGAGACTAAAGTCTAATAACTTCTAAAATCGAGAACATGCATCATTGGGTTGTCTATTGGATCAGGCAGTTATTGAAATTTATCATCGTAAACAAAGGAAAAATGCCCAAAAAAAGGAGAAAAAAGAAAGAAAATATTCTTGAAATTTTTAAATTTTCTAAGAAAAGCATACTAAGCAACTAACATGTGAGCAAAAACATGGACTAAAATGTGAAATGGATAGAATATCCCACACCCCCTAACTTAAAACTTGACATTGTACTCGATGTGAATTAAGAACCAAGTTAAAGAGAGGAAAAGAGCGATATTACCCAAATTGGAGCGATCCCCATAAGAACAAGTCCAAAGAATCTACAAAACAAGTTAGTACCGAGCATAGCAAAAACAAATACAAAAAGTTAACTAAATTTATTAGACTAGATTAAAAAGGGGAGAAAAGATAAAAAGAAAGAAAGAATAAAAAGCTAACTATATACAACCTACTATTTAGTCTTCACACTAATTGTACACTAGAAGTCTAAATAGCTGAGGGTCCATCGTAAAAATGATTTGACTTTGGAGGATAACCTGTGTACCTCACATACAAGCATGTCTTTCGGAAAATATGAATTCCGTTTGAACAACGGAAGGCATGTGTAAGGCGTAAGAAATGAACCATCGCCAATTAAAAGTGTTGGAGGGACGATGGGGGGTTTGGATTGAACGGGTGACAAAAATAAGTGGGGATCGAGAAAAGCTGAATATCCTCCCAATGATTTTGAAATAGGAATGGGAGGCCACGCACACGAAGGCATGAATGCGATCGTGGAAGGCGACTCGAGCAAGTACTCCTCATCGGTGAAAAGGTTTAAAACATTAAAGTTTGAAATTGAATCATCGGGTACTTGTGACGGTGTGATAATAGAGAATGAAAATGGGGATAAAAGAAATTCAAACTCATGAGATGAAACATCATCGCATGAAGATTGAGTTTCGAAGGAAATAATATCATTTTCAATGAAATTTTCTTCATTGGTGGACAAAGTGTAACACCCCGCCCGCCCGGGGAGAGTGAACGGAGCTCTAATGCGATAAAACAAATCCAAATCCACAAGTGACAAGGTATAGAGCATCTAAGTGCCACAACAACAAAAGAGAAACTACAAATCTCAATCTCTTCAATTACAACAAGTCTCTCGAATTAAAATTACAACTATCTAACTCGAATAAAAATACAAATTTCAAAAGCTCTATACATCAAAATAATACAAATCTTTCCCGAACAATCCTTGCTAAAATCAATCTCCATAGCGCCCCAAAATCCGCGCTAACCTGCCACTAAAAGAAAATATGGGGAAGTACACAATACGACAAGAAAGATGCTCAACAAATATATATTAGCGATGAATAAAGCGTAACAACACGAGTACAAATATTCAAATCGAAATGCATATCTCAAAGCATTTATCAATATAATTTCTCAACAACACTTTAACCGGGTCACTAGGCCTCACCACAACCATATATGCTTTATCAAGCCATAGCCCGGGAAACAGGAATTTTGGCGGGTGTCTAACATCCGTGCCATATTAAAATCTCATGACAACGTGCTCAACAAAAATATAGTGATACCACATGAATCAAAATATTTTCAACAATTATTTTCCAGATTTCAATGAATTTAACAATTCAAATATGAGTTCAATTAACAAGAATTCAACGGAATTAACTCTCGAGAGATTTGAAGGAGCATATTGTGTAACACCCCATACCTCAAACCATGATGAGAAACCAACGATCACATCCTCAAGATCAACACAAAAGATCTACAAAACCTCCTCCAAGAACCTCCAACAAAATAGCCCCAAGAACACCTCTAATCTAAGTTTGGAACTCACAAATCTCAAGGGCCAATGTGTATATAAAAAGAAGAGGAATATAAAATATATTTGCTGCCAAAATTTGTGCCAAAAGTAGGTTAAGAGGGTTTCCCATGACTCCCTTTTATAATGCAAAGAAATGAAGAGTTGGAATCCAAAATACTCCTTTAAATAAGGCAAAGAAATGAAGAGTTGGAAGTCAAAACAACTCCAAGAGTTAAAAACATTTAAAAATCATTTTAAAATCCGTTTTAACTCCGATTTCGAAACCGTTTGAAATTCTCGCCTTTAAAAATAATAACAAAGGTATTTGAGCAATAAAAATAATTTTATCAAAAACTTTATTTTCCTCCATTTTCCAAAAATTAATTAAAATAGCCCAAAATTACGCGGGTTGTTGCAGAAAGAAGAAATCATGTCATTGCAAATAGATATTACATCATTTTCATCCTCGCTTTCAATATCTATGATGCAATGGGCAAAGTCTATAATGGTTTGTTCCAAAGTAGGCACAAGTACCTCATTTGGTTCAAAACACTCCTTGACTTCAAAAGTCTCGGAAGAAAAATTGTCATCGAACTCAAATAATAAATACAATTCATGTTCCCACAAACGATTTCCTTCTCGATAACGATTTTCAATTTTCAATTTTCTCATTCTCATACATACACAAAACCTCACCGAATGTCATAGGTTGAGGTGCGGATCCATGAAAATGGAAACTTTGAAAATTACCATCGGACTTAAACGAAAACTCATTATTATAGGAATTTTGAAAACTATTGCAATTCATTTTAAAATTCCTATTATAAGGTGGTAAAGGCACAAAATCATTATCATCATCATCAAAATTCCAATAACCTAAGTTTTGACTTTCGTTATACTCACCCAAAGTCATAATTGAATTTGTTATACTTTGGAATTCTAAGTATTGACGGAAAGTCATAGGATTACGAGCATTCTGAGAATTATAACAATTATTATCGAAAGAATTGGAATAAGAATTGCTTACCCCAAAAATGGCTCAAGTGGCGAATTCAACAAAATAGGTGCTCGCGGGAAAAATTTGAGCGTTTGTAAGTGCTCAAATGTGGAATTCCTGCAAAAAGGTTAGAAAATAATACAAATAGAAAGAAAATACTATGAAATAATAAATCAAATAAAGTCTAAAACAAACTGGTCCCCGACAACGGTGCCATTTGATAGACAGGGTTTTGCCGCAGTGCGAGAGTCACCTACGCGCCGGTCATTTTAAATTCGGCTCACCTGAACTATACAAAAACCTAAATTATGACTACACTCAACGGGTGAGTATAGCGGTAAGTCGGGTATCGAAAATCCATAGAGACGAGTTGCTAGAATTTATAAGGTTTAATATTCCTAAATAAAAGTATAAAAGATGCTTATACACAAAAAGGGAAA
The DNA here is from genome assembly GCA_949130495.1 of Sambucus nigra. Classification (NCBI taxonomy): domain Eukaryota; kingdom Viridiplantae; phylum Streptophyta; class Magnoliopsida; order Dipsacales; family Adoxaceae; genus Sambucus; species Sambucus nigra. The sequence goes on along the minus strand of OX422217.1, from coordinate 259,759,576 downwards.
AAATGCAAAAAGGGAAATGTTTAATCTAGGCCAGGGAAAACAAAGCTAGATTAAGAAAACGAGTAAAAACTATAGGTTTCATCGAATATCCCTCACCCGAGTTAATTAGTATAAAATGGTTACATGGGTCGATGAGTTATTACAAATGCATCTCGTTTCGACAGTTAATTAAATCAAGGGTTGTCACGCCCCCTAAATTTGCATAAAAGTCTAATACAATTTTGGTGTCAACAAATACCCTAGAAATTACGCACGCAAGGTCGTAAGCACGAAACATACATGATATGCCCCATCAAATCCCCTAGGCATAATAACTAGGACAACGCACCCGAAATAGACCCGTAAACACCATCACCAAAGCAAAGCAACATGTCAACCCAGAATGAGTTCAATCCGACACAACCTAGATTAAATTTGCTAGAAATCATATTAAAAAACATGTATAAATTAACTAATCTAAGACAACTAATTAACTAAGGAAAATAATAAATAAACTACAACAACTAATTAATCAAAGCAAGAAAAGTAACTACAAATCATGAAATCAAGTAATCAAAGCATGTATTAATGGAAAGAAATAATGAATAGTAGTTTAATACATAAATGGGTGGAAACTAAAGAGAAAAGAGGAGAGGGAAGCTCCCAAGAACAACCCCTAAAATATCCTATCTAAAATGAAATATATCCTCCAAAAAAAAGTCGCCAACATTCTATTTATACCCCAAAATAAACAGCCAACAAAACCAAGTCAAAACACCCAAAATAAGTCAATTTTCGTCCATATCTGATGGGCGTGGTCGACCTCTATTTTGGGACCTATCGACTGCGGTTTTGGAATTTGCCTTGGGCTGGAGACAACCCACTTTTCCTATTTGAACCAATTTTGACCTGTTGCACGGAAACGGCTATAACTCCATCATACGGAATCAAAATGAGGCATGGTTAGAACCACGCGAAGATAATTAAATTCTCTACATGATTCGGTTTTGAAACCCTCTAAATTATGAAGTATGTAATTACTAAAATTCCCTTGAAGTAGAAGAAAATACCGAAACCTTCCGGAAATAGCCATAACTTCCACATACGGAGTTAGAACGACGCACAGTCAGTGGCCACGGAAATATAATTTGATGATCTACATGTTGGTAACTTCATTCCATAAAAATAGTGAGTTTGAAAAGACCAAATTGCCCTTGAAGTAGCATTCGACGAAGGAACTTCTCCGAAATGCAACTGAACCTCACTTTTAGCGTTCCAATACCTACAAAAGCACAATTAACCCCTGCAAAACATATATATGTCCAAATCTGAGGTTTTTTGGTTAACGAGCATAAATATAGACATTGAGAACGTAAAAGTGATAGAATGCATAAAGAGAAAGGGCGCAAATATGCAATATTCGTGATGTATCAGAAGGTTAATAGAGACAAACTAGTAATTGGTTTCTCTAAAAATGACCTTTCAGGAGTACTATATCCTCATGAAGACCCACCGGTACTCAAAGTCATAAAATAAGATAATAGTAAACTAGCCAACTAGCTGAACAGAGAAGATTCGTTTCTTTGTAATGGATAAAAATGTCCATTCATCTTACAATATAATCATGGGAAGAGTAAGGCTAAAGAAGTTCGAAGTAGTACCATCCACTGTACATCAGTGTCTAAAATTCCCTGCTAATTTTGGTGTGGGAATTGTGAAAGGTGATCAAAAAGTATCTCGAGAGTCTTATTATTCTTCTACCGATCAAGAAGACTTGGAAAAAATAAAGAAGAAAACCACTACCTACCAAGTGGATACTCTTGAGCTTGATGAAGAATTTGAGGTTGAAACCTTAGATCCAAGAGAGGAAATAGAGCTGGTAAAGGGATAGATTGAAGAAGCAACTGAAAGCATTGTGTTAGATGATGATAAATCAAAACGCACCACTCAAATAGGGACAACCTTGGATCCTGTTCTTAAATAGGAACTAGTGAGCTTACTTAAATAGAGAAAGCATGCGTTTGCCTAGATTTATGAAGGCATGATTGGGATAGATCCTAATTTCCTTTGTCATGAGCTCAACGTAAACGAAGAAGTTAAAATAGTCAAATAAAGGCAAAGAGTGTTCAGCCACGAGAAGAACAGAACCAAGCCATAAAGGAAGAAGTCAAAAAGCTTCACAAAGAAACTATTATTAATAAAGTGAAATGCCCATACTCGTGTAGTTATGGTAAAAAAATAAAAATAACAAGTGGAGAATGTGGGTAGACTTCACAAATTTAAATAAAGCATGCCCAAAGGATTACTTTCCTTTTCCCTTAATAGATCAGTTCGTTGATGCTACATTAGGACATGAGCTTCTCAGCATTATGGATTCTTATTCTGGTTATAACCAGATAAAAATGAAACCTGAGGATGGGGAAAGAACTTCTTTCATCATTCCCCAAGGAACATACTATTATAATGTTATGCCTTTTGGTTTAAAAAATGCAAGTGCTACATATCAACGGCTGGTCAATAAGGTCTTCGAGGAATAAATAGGCAAGAATATGGAAGTTTACGTAGATGATATGCTTATAAAAAGTAAAAAGGCATCCGATCAAATTTCCTCCCTCAGCTAGACTTTTGAACAACTTGAGAAGCACCAAATGAAACTGAATCCAACTAAATGTGTTTTTGGAGTGCAAGAGGGAATGTCACTTGGGTACATAGTAAATCAAAGGGGAATCAAATCAAATCCATACAAGATCAAGTCACTAATTTAGATTCAATCTCCGACTTGCAAGAAGGATGTGCAAAGACTAACTAGACGAGTAACAACCTTGAACAAATTTGCATCCTGAGCTACAGATAGATGTCTGTCATTTTTCAAGCTGCTCATGAAAAGCTTTGAATGGAATAAAGAATGTGAAAAATATTTTGGGGGTTTGAAAAAGTATTTGGAGTCACCTCCATTACTCTCTCGACCAATCATAGGTGAAAAGTTTTACCTGTACTTAGTTGTTTTCGAATCGACAGTAAGTTCAGCATTGATTCGATAAGAGAATGGAGTTCAAAAACCTGTCTACTATACAAGTAAAGCTTTTCAAGGAGCAGAAACTAGATACCCTCATTTGGAGAAATTAGCATTGGCATTGATTGAAGCATCTAGATGCATAAAAGCCTATTTCTAAGCCCATACAATCATAGTTTACACTAATATGCCTCTAAGGCAGGCTTTGCATAAACCAGAGAAATCTGGAAGATTAATGTGTTGGGCTGTGGAATTAGAAAGTATGATATCACAAGGTTTTATCTAAAAGGCCAAGAAGTGGCATATTTCATAGAGAAGAACCTACTTTGAGGTCCCCGAGCAACAAAGTGATCAGACATAACAAGAATCAGGAGAAGGTAATGCTACCAAAAAAGCTCCTAAAGAACTTTCTTTAGAAGAAGCGAGTGCAGACCTACCAGACTACTCTTCCCGAACAGAAGATATGACCAGGAGGTATAAAGAAGAAAAGAGAAAATTATTCCACTCTGGGAGTTTGACAGATTAAACATTTGACAACAACATCCCCATATGGAACTTATATGTTGATGGGTGATCTTGTTCAATCGGTAGTGAAGCAAGTATAATACTTAACACTCCTGATGGTATTGATATTAAGTATGCACTATGTTTTCAATTCCAGGATTCAAATAATGAATCAGAGCACGAAGCTCTTATTGTAGACTTATGTTTAGCCCACTCATTGAGTGTCGAGCAAGTTGTGGCACACCGTGACTCTCAACTGGTAGTAAACCAAACACTGTGTTTGTATGGAGCCAAAGGATAATTAACAACTAGGTATTTATCCAAGGAAATGAAAGTCATTGAAAAATTACCACCTGTTCAGATGGACAGAATCCCAAGGTTGGAAAATGCCCGAGCTAATGCCCTTGCTCGGCTAGCCTCTGCTACCAGAATTGAACTCTGACAAACTATTCCTATTGAGATTTTGGCCAATAGGAGCATAGATGAAGATATAATGATGAAAAATTTTATTGACATATACATTGGGACATTATGGATGGACCCCATCATAGCATTCATTGAGGAGGGAACTCTACTAGCATATATGGTTAAAGCCAAGAAGCTGAAGTATAAAGCATCTCGGTATGTGTTAGACAAATGTGTTCTATACAGGAGAGGACTAACGGTAAATTAGCAATGTTGTGTGCATCCATCAGAGGTCCAAGATCTAATTTAGGAGGTGCATGAAGGGTCATGTATAACTCACATAGTATGGAGAACACTTTTGTAAAGAATCAGTACTCAAGGGTATTACTAGCAAACAATGCAAGCAGACTGTGCAACTTTTGCCAAGAAGTGTGATAAATGTCAGCGATTTTCCACAATTCGCAAAACTCCACAGGTTATTCTTACTCCAATCATTTCACCATGGATATTTGCCATATGGGGTATAGACTTGGTCGAACCATTGCCAACCACCCTAGGAAGATTTAAGTACTTGGTGGTCGCCATGGATTATTTTACAAAATGGGTGGAGGGAGAGCTTTTGATATATATATATGCTTTATGAAAAGGTCTATCAATTCATATGGAAAAACATCATTTATAGGTATGGGTTGCCCTACGCTTTCATTACCAACCATGGAATACAATTTGACAATGATGAGTTCACAAATTACTGTGCTCAATCTAATGTTCAAAATTTGCATTTTTCTCTAGGACATCCTCAGAGTAATGGAAAAACTGAAGTTACGATTAGAACTTTGCTCAGTAGGTTGAATAAAAGGATTGATGATGCCAAGGGAAATTGAATAAACGAGCTACACTCTGTCATGTGGGCATACAGAACAACATCGCGAACAACAACTGGAGAATCCCCATATATGTTAACATTTGGGACTGAAGTTGTCATTCCTACTGAGCTAGGCTTACCATCTCATAGAGTTATAAATTTTAACTCTCCTGTAAGTGACTTAATGAGAATGTTGGATCTAGACATGCTGGAAGAAGTAAGAGAAGATTTTGCCTTGCGCATTACGATTTATCAGCAAAGAATAACTCATTTTTACAATTAAAGGATGAAACTGACCAACTTAAAGGAAGGAGATTATATGTTGAAGAAAGTGTTATAGAAAAATAACAAGCTTGAAGCCAATTGGCATGAGCCCTACCGTATCTCAGCAGTGATCAGACTTGGAACCTATCGAATTGAAACCTTGGAAGGTGAAGAATTCAAAAACCCTTGCATGCAGAGAATCTCCGAAAGTATTATCAATGATGTTGTATTCAGTTTTCAACTTGCAATACTAATAAAATCTTAATTTTTCTTTCCATTTTTATTCTTCATCTTTTTGGTAGTACTTGTGCTATGCACTACACTAGCTTGATAAAAAGTTATAAATTATTGCTCAATTCAGAAAATTATTGCTCGGCTCATCATATATTATCCCGGTAGTGGCTCAACAGAAGCAATAAGTTGCTCGGAGAAGCCACAACCTTTATCGTTAATACACGAAGTCCAAGTCAACAAGATGTTAAATCCTCAAGCAACTTGGTACGCAAACATAAGGATAGAACAAGATCTTTATCCTACTGGGAAAAGTACAGGAAGAACATTGCAAAGGCTCTTTAAGAGGAACGTAAGAGCATATTCCACAAACGCCTAGTCACACCACTGGTATTAAATGCAAAAATCCAATACTTAGGTGAATTAGTAAAACCTTTTTAGACACGTGGGTAGGTAGATCTAAATTTAGATTTTAATCTATGTATGCTAGTAGAATCTATGTATTCATCTAATTATCTCTAAATTTATATTTTAATCTAAGTATGTTAATATAACATCTACACTCATTGATCATTGATGCTCAACTTAAACAAAGTGTATCAATAGAATTAGTGAAAAAGAAAGGATTAACATTCAACATAAGATAAGTTAATCAAATTTCCATTTCATTCAATTAAAGTAATTACATGATTACGTTGTGACAATCCGCCATCCGAAATAGGGGGTCGCTAGCCCGATACTCCAAAATAACGTAATCATGGATGGAATCATTCTCAGCATCACAATAAAAGAAGAAGTATACGGGATAACAACCCATTATTTTTGAAAAACGGGTTGCCAAAAATTTTGGTTTTAAAGTTAAGAAAAGAAAATAATTTAACAACCCAATAAAAAGAAAGTGGAAATCCAGATGAAACTATATTACATACCCACAAATGTACAATAAGGGACCGAATATACTGTCGGTCACAGACACACACAATAATATTAAACAAGTTCTAACAATTACATAATACATTACATTAATCAATTACAAAAGCTTGGGCCTCTCGCCCGAGTAAAAAGAACCCGATCCTGACTAGAGTGTAAGAACGACGACGTCTATTTCAAAATGTCCCGTAATACCCGCAAAGCATCACGGCTCGACAAAGACACCGGGATAGGAAGTTAGATCAGGCATCCTTGCGACTGAATACCCGAGCGAATACAAGATGCATACACAATAAGAAATATGAACGGGTCAGGGCCCGATTTTATATGATTCCCAGATGAATAAAAAGTATGACAGTTATGCATGATAAATCATGATGAAGAGAAATAAGAATCTACCTACACAATTTAAAACATAAACTAAGCAGGAAAATAAAATGAGTAACATTAATCTAAAACTTTTATTATATGTACCAATTATCTCATATATCTTTTCCTTAACAGGATATATATATATATATATATAATCAAAATCTTATGCTCTTTATGGCATTTTTATCTCCCTTTTACATTTTGTAAAAATCCTTTCCTTCTCAGGAAAAATAGTCATTTTCAAATGCTCTTTGTGGCATTTATATGTGCTCTTTGTGGCACTTCTTTATGCTCTTTATGTCATATATAATCCATAAAGTCCCACTTGATTATGAATAGTTATATTTATATACATATAACGATTCTAAGACCGCCCGTCCGGGTTTCCCCACTGTGCGCGCCCTTAAATGACCATCATCTTCCAGGGCCTATCATTGAGACAACCTGGGCACTTATAACACAAAACGTCGGGAAGCGGCCATGTGCCTGCGAGGTAGTCATAACCACACCCGGAATTACCTACCCATCGCAGAAAATATACAACACAAACGCTCACATAGCCTAGGACTATATCCACCCTACATTTATTAGCCAGGGGGCTTCACCTCACGCGTGAACTTCCCTTATGATGTCATTTAGAGAGGGTGTGTTTAAACCATTGTATTTACCATTTTCAAAAATCAAGTAAATTATCATTTACCATATTCATGATTAAGTAAATTATCATTTACTACTATCATTACCATTCTCATTTACACATGTATGTTTCGTTTTATTTGAAACAATACTCATTTACATTATTGTAAATAATTCATCTTATTATCCGAAGCCATACGATAAATTATATCGTTACTACATCCTCAAAGGAGTAAATAAACTCCTAATTATCTCCAAACATTTTGGGGTATTACTTTAAAACCCCAATAGTATCATACATCAAAGGAATGAATAAACTTTCAATTAATTTTCCCAACACACTTTTATGGTGTTATTATAAACCATCAAGATTAACATAGCTCAATGGAGCCTCTAAATTCCCCCGAACATAACACTACGACTCCTAGTTTAATAATAATCAACGAGCAGAAAAGAGCGCCCTAACATCAATTGGAGCATCCCCGAAAAAGTCCCCACATAACCCATTCCTAGTGTAGGGTAATTAACTAAGTCAATTAAAACTCTAGGACGCTTAGTTTATTTCATTCAAGAAGGTCCCTAGGAGATAGACTTAAAGAAAATGAATTGGAACTAAACTAAGAAAATCACTCAAAAGTGCAGGATTTCCGAATCGATTCGGCCTGGCCGAATCGATTCGTTCAGAAAGAGATTCGATTCCGACCATCCGAATCGATTCGGTCAGGAAAACCTGACTTCTACATAACTGCCGAATCGATTCGGTCCACCCAGACCTCAACACTGCCCATCTAGCGAATCGATTCGGCCTGGCCGAATCGATTCGCCCCTGCGAATTTTCCAAGTTTTGTTTTAAGGGTTATGAACCCTAAATTCCCTCAAACCTCAAATCTCATCCAATATTACACACATCCAACATCATTAAAATACCCCAAACCATCCTACATGATATATAACCAATATAATCCATAATATTATCATCAAAAACTAAGATTAGGGTTTAAATCCCATAAATTCCATTTTTGATCCATAAATACAAATACACAACTATCACATAATTTAATCATCTTAAATCATACACTAGCAAGTATAAAACGTGCCTTAGGGTTGTAGTCTCAGATTTCTTTGTGGTAGAAGCAATCCCAATCTTCAATCTCCCAATCTCTCTCATTTCTGCATTTTTCGCTTCCTCTCTCCTTCTCTCCTTTTCTCTCTATATTTTAAGACATGAAATGAGAAATGAAAATAAGGGGAAAGACTTAAAATCGTGGCTTAAGTCTAAAGTCTCCAACTTAAGTTGTTTAAAATGACTCCCAATACGCATTTAAATTAAAACAAAGTAAAAGAGCCCGAAACCCAAAAATACAATATGGCACTTATTTGGACTGTCTCGCAAATTCCGGGACTAACTACGCCCTCTAAACTGGCATCCGATAATTTTATAATTTATTTCAAGTTCCAATTTCATTTAAACTAAAGTGTCATTTTAAATACATGACACAATAAAACATGCAACCTGATTTACTTTCATATACAGTAAATATGCATCAATCTAGTAAATATTAACTTCTAACTCATTAAATTAATACTTACTCCAGTTCCAACATTTAATATAATTACCTTATGCGATAAATTAATATAAAATTAGCCTCCTAAAAGCCAGGGTTGTTACATACTCCCCCCCTTATGATGGAATTTTGCCCTCAAAATTCAGGCATACCCTATACGCATAAAGGGTATACTATCTTAAACTTTCATTCTATCTTCCTTAACAAACCCTCTTTATTACGGCGTCCCAAAATGGACTTGGACTAAGATCGTCACTATCGATCTCAGTCTATAATCTTTGTGCTCTTTCATAGCACGAAGCGTTCCTCATCAACTATCAATTCTAACCTCCTACGACGGAAAATGATAACCATGTGACTCGGTGTAAATAGTTTTACATTTTGAATCGCGTTACATCATACGTCAGGGGTACTCACACCAATGCTAAATGGCTTAACCCCAACACTACTCAACTTCTCCTCGCATAGGCGTAGTCCTTCAAGGCATATGGCTCAAAAGCCCAATCCTTAAAGAAATGTTCCAGGACCGCTCCAAGTCCAAAGAACCAATTATTCTCTGACCTCATTCAACGAGTATGCCATTTACTCACCTGGCTACATGAGGCCACTCACGGTGCCATACCTTAGGAAACGATTCAAATTCTTGTACGAAAAATTTCCATCCATACAAGTCATTGCTCCCGTCCATCTAATTATCCCAAGGCATAAATTCGAAGCATGCCTCTCGGCATTAAGTCAACTTCCTCCAATCGTCCATTCACATTAGGGTGGTAAGATATATACTCCATCTCCATACGGTTCCCATTCCTTCATGGAACCCATACCGAACCTTTGACATGAAAAATATAGTCTCGATCCACCACCATTTTAATAGGCACCTCACTCGGCTTTACCACCACTTCGTAAAAGAAGCGGAGCGTACTCCCCTAAATATCGTTTGCTCGCAATGGCCGAAAAAGCAACAATTTAGTCAAACGATCAAAAGTTTTCTCAAATAGGATCATGACCAATTTGGTGCCGGCAATTCAAAGAAAACATCTTTGAATATACCCTTCTTCGTTCCATCTCTACTCATCTTCACACGAGTAGGTGAAATGGTCCATCATAGACCGGAATGTTCTTGCTACAAAGTCTTCCGAGTCATGCTCGTTTCATTTGGCTTTCCATGACATCACAAATATCTCCGATGATTTCCTACTCGATGCATCTACTACCCCAATCACATTCCCTTAGCGAATGAAAAAATTCCAATTGATAGTTCCTTAAGAACTCCAAACACTAACTATATTCCTCCCACAACATATTGCAACAACTTGTTGCCCGCGAGAAAGACTAAATTTCCTGCCCAGGAAGTAGTGCCTCCCACACTTTAAGGCGATCACTACCAAAATGAATTCTAATTCGAACATGGGATATTACTTCCCCATCCTGGCAGAGACTTGTTCATTAAATTCACCCCCGAACTTAACCAGATGGGCTCAGGAGTGAAAGTTAATTCATCCATTTTAACTCCCCAAAAGTTAGGTTACCAATGTAACACTTTAACTAGGAGAGGTATCATCTCCATCGGCCTAATCTTCGAAATCTCTAGAGATTTCCTACTCCTCGTTCCTAGGGATCTAATCCCCCTTAGAGTTAACCCATGACCCATTCGTGGTCAACTCTTTATAACCTTCCTAAATCAACATCACATGCCTTAATGGCCTTACGTTCTAATAAATCTAAGGTCGATCTATACATATCCTATCTAAGTCATATACATATAATACTAAGTATATCCCTAGTGTCCAAGACCTATCCCAACTTCTGACATTCGCTCGGTTTCATGCGTGGGACGTCTCGCCGAAGCAAAATCCAAATAAGGAACCCTCCCATTACACTACTACCTCGCATCGTCGGTGATCAAGATGTGACGGTCTAAAACACATGATCGGGATAGGTAAATTTTAACTTGCAATTCTACTAATAAAATTCCACTTCTATATATATTACCATTGCATCTTTAAAGATTTCAATTAATCAGACATTCACTTTCTGTGAAGTCTTACAAATTTTATCCCATAACATATATACATCTTTTCAAATAGCCTTCTTATCAAGGCATAACCCAAAGTCTCAGTTAGACTTCGTATCTCAGTCTCCCTCACATCAATCAGAGGAGAGAACTATATACAGTGCTTCTATCTCGCACTTTAACATCCCTTAATCACTCTTCTACGTGATTCTCGGCTAAACCTTTCAACCCAACTCTCAACCAACAAAATGAAATAAAATAAAACGGAATGAATTAAAAGAAGAAAGAACAGCATCTCCCCACTTCCAACGTCGTTGAGGTTCATTTGTGGAGTGTCCCGCAAAAGCGGAATCCAAACAAGGAACCCCTCCTATGCATTACTACTCAACTTTGTTGGTCGTGGAGATAAGGCATATGAATCACATACAATGAAAATAAGCAATCAAACATACATGCAAGGTACACAACAAGTAATAAAAAGTGCCTACTTACCTCAACTACCCCTATAAAGTGTTAACATGTATCCAGGAGAGATATTATAGGACAACTAGTTCCATCTTGAAACTAAAAGTAAGATAGCCTCGCAATCTACTTGCTTGCTATCACCCCAAATCAAACCAAAATATCTTTACTTATATAGTATACATCATACAAGTAGTACATAACGTATATAACACTTAAAAAGAAAAATATATCATCACTCGCTTTATAACGAGTGAAGGAAAATATAAAACTCCCCTACCACGGAAGTCATATAATTACTCTATCTATAATAGCGTCAATATTACCACAAGCTTGAAATACACACCCAAATCTATAGTAATTACAATACTACTAAATCTTATCCTAAGGAATACACCACCCACTAATAACGTGGAATTCCTGCCAACATTTTATGCCAATCACTCTGGGTCAATACCAATGGTTCTCAGACTCCATATTCGAGTCTTATAAAAACCAACATTACTTCCATTAACGCCCCCACTAGGCACTTTATTCTTGCCCTTGTTCTCTAATCAACATAATGAAAATGTGTGGTTCTTCCACGTCACAATAGCCCATGTAGTTCCTTTTATTTTCTCAATAAAAGAGAACACGCTCTCGGCCTCCCCTTCCTCAGTTCAATGAAACCTCCCCAGGCGGATGTCCACCAAAGGGGTTTTATGATCACTGCTCCATCAGAGGTGTTAACGACACTTATTCTGGAGCCTATCATTCCATTGAAGGGCTCTCCCTTATACCTACCTTTCTTTAGTGCGCGATCTCCCTAATCGCATAACTCTTTATTCACATGTCGGCCTCTGACCGAACCTCGCGTGAGAATTTAAGAATCTATCATCTCATCAGTCCAGTTACCCTAGAAAAACTCGCTACAGAAAGTATCTACTGGGTTTCTCCATGGGTAAAACTTTATGGGCCCACAAATAAGGTGACTACGCTCCCACCATTTCAACACTACTCCTATGGGTGAAGGACTTTCCTCCATCCTACTACTAGGCACTTCTCCACTTCAATTTAACATTGCTTGTAATCTCAAGCTTAACACCACCCTCTACTTCTAGCGGTACATGGAAAACTAGATCTACCGTAATTAGTAGTCGCAGTAGCGAAATAAAAAAAGTGCTACAAAAAGGGAGCGACCTCCAAAGTGGTCCTCACCCCCGACCACAAATTATAGTTCTTATAAATCCTTCTCATGACGCCCTTCTTCAATCGACCTACTTCCCTCACACGAACGCACAAAAGATTCTATAGGTTCTACCTCATGGCAGAAGAACGATATCTCACAAGAGAAATCAACGACCTTAATCCTAAGGCTCTAAATCAAATAAAAAACAGCACTGAAGACGTAACGCGTTCACACAGATTCCTAAGGACTCAAGAACCTGATGATCTGATACCATCTGTGATAACCCGCCATCTGAAATAGGGGGCGGCCAGCTCGATACTCCAAAATAACGGAATCATGGATGGAATCATTCTCATCATCACAACAAAAGAAGAAGTATACGGGATAACCACTCCTTATTTCTGAAAAACGGGTTGCCAAAAATTTTGGTTTTAAAGTTAAGAAAAGAAAACAGCTTAACAACCAAATAAAAAGAAAGTGGAAATCCGGATGAAATTATATTACATACCCACAAATGTACAATAAGGGACGGAATATGCTGTCGGTCACAGACACATACAATAATATTAAACAAGTTCCAATAATTACATAATACATTACATTAATCAATTACAAAAGCTTGGGCCTCTCGCCCGAGTAAAAGGAACCCGATCATGACTAGAGTGTAAGAACGACGACGTCTATTTTAAAATGTCCCATAATACTTGTAAATCATCATGGCTCGCCAAAGACACCGGGATAGGAAGTCAGATCAGGCATCCTTACGGCGGAATACCTGAGGGGATACAAGATGCATACATAACAAGAAATATGAACGGGTCAGGGCCCGATTTTATATGATTCCCAGATGAATAAAAAGTATGATAGTTATGAATGATAAATCATGATGAAGATAAAATGAGTAACATTAATCTAAAACTTTTATTATATGTACCAATTATCTCATATATCTTTTCCTTAACAGGATATATATATATATATATATATATATATATATATATATATATATATATAATCAAAATCTTATGCTCTTTATGGCATTTTTATCTCACTTTTACATTTTGTAAAAATCCTTTCCTTATCAGCACAAATAGTCATTTTCAAATGATCTTTGTGGCATTTATATGTGCTCTTTGTGGCACTTCTTTATGCTCTTTATGGCATATATAATCCATCAAGTCCCACTTGATTATGAATAGTTATATTTATATACATATAACGATTCTAAGACCGCCCGTCCGGGTTTCCCCACTGTGCGCGCCCCTAAATGACCATCATCTTCCAGGGCCTATCATTTAGACAACCTGGGCACCTATAAGGCAAAACATCGGGAAGCGGCCATGTGTCTGCGGGGTAGTCATAACCACACCCGGAATTACCTACCCATCGTAGAAAATATACAACACAAACGCTCACACGGCCTAGGGCTATATCCACTCTGCATTCATTAGCTAGGGGGCTTCACCTCACGCGTGAACTTCCCTTATCATATCATTTAGAGTGGGTGTGTTTAAACCATTTTATTTACCATTTTAAAAAATCAAGTAAATTATCATTTACCATATTCATGATTAAGTAAATTATCATTTACTACTATCATTACCATTCTCATTTACACATGTATGTTTCATTTTATTTGAAACCATACTCATTTACATTATTGTAAATAATTCATCTTATTAGCCGGAGCCATACGATAAATTATATCGTCACTACAACCTCAAAGGAGTAAAAAAAACTCTTAATTATCTCCAAACATTTTGGGGTGTTACTTTAAAACCCCAATAGTATCATACCTCAAAGGAATGAATAAACTTTCAATTAATTCTCCCAACACACTTTTATGGTGTTATTATAAACCATCAAGATTAACATAGCCCAATGGAGCCTCTAAATTCTCCCGAACATAACACTACGACTCCTAGTTTAATAATAATCAACTAGAAGAAAAGAGCGCCCTAACATCAATTGGTGCATCCCCGGAAAAGTCCCCACATAACCCATTCCTAGTGCAGGGTAATTAACTAAGTCAATTAAAACTCTAGGATGCTTAGTTTACTTCATTCAAGAAGGTACCTAGGCCCTAGACTTAAAGAAAATGAATTGGAACTAAACTAAGAAAATCACTCAAAAGTCCAGGGTTTTCGAATCGATTTCGGCCTGGCCGAATCGATTCGTTCAAAAAGCGAATCGATTCGGACCATTCGAATTGATTCGGTCTGGAAAACCTGACTTCTGCATAACTGCCTTATCGATTCGGCCATGCCGAATCGATTCGGTCCACTCAGACCTCGACACTTCCCATCTAGCGAATCGATTCGGCCAGGCCGAATCGATTCGCCCCTGCGAATTTTCCAAGTTTTGTTTTAAGGGTTATGAACCCTAAATTCCCTCAAACCTCAAATCTATTCCAATCTTACACACATCCAACATCATTAAACTACCCCAAACCATCCTACATGATATATAACCAATATAATCCACAATTTTATCATCCAAAACTAAGATTAGGGTTTAAATCCCATAAATTCCATTTTTGATCCATAAATACAAATACACAACTATCACACAATTTAATCATCTTAAATCATATATTAGCAAGTAGAAAACTTTCCTTAGGGTTGTAGTCTCAGATTTCTTTGTGGTAGAAGCAATCCCAATCTTCAATCTCCCAATCTCTCTCATTTCTCCATTTTTTTCTTCCTCTCTCTTTCTCTCCTTTTCTCTCTATGTTTTAAGACATGAAATGATAAATGAAAATAAGGGTCAAGACTTAAAATCGTGGATTAAGTCTAAAGTCTCCAACTTAAGTGGTTAATACCACATTAAAATACCTCCCAATACACGTTTAAGTTAAAACCAGGTAAAAGAGCCTGAAACCCAAAAATACAATATGGCACTTATTCGGACTGTCTCGCACATTCCGAGACTAACTACGCCCTCTAAACTGGCATCCGACAATTTTCTAATTTATTTCGAGTTCCAATTTCATTTAAACTAAAGTGTAATTTTAAATACATGACACAATAAAACATGCAACCTGATGATATTTACTTTCATATACAGTAAATATGCATCAATCTAGTAAATATTAACTTCTAACTCATTAAATTAATATTTACTCCAGTTCCAACATTTTATATAATTACCTTATGCGGTAAATTAATATAAAATTAGCCTCCTAAAAGCGAGGGTTGTTACATACGTTAACAAAAAAAGTACAAAGCTTCATTCTGCAAGACATTTCCCTTAAGCTTTTGAAACAGCATTCATGCCGGCAGGAGGTTCATCTAAATTATAACGAGGGTTGATGAAGTTAAAATCCTGAAGCATTTTGGTATTGCTGCTACTAGGATGATCAAGCACGTGAGGAGGTCGGATGATTTCTAATTCATCATGAAACTCGTAATCTCCCAAGTATTTTGAAATCATGCATTGAGGAATACGATGGACAAGAATACGTTTGACATCTAATTTGAAAGGAGGATTGTCAAGCTCATGCAAGTCTTAATCATACCAGTACCATAATGAGATATTTTGATCCACTTACATCACTGTCAAAGCCTTGATTGAACTCAATTTGTAGCTCTTATTCTTATCTTGTTGAAGCTTATCATCAAGATGCCCCAGAGTTTCATTATACCCATCCATCCAGACATCCCTTGGTTGCTTATGGAATTAAAATGTTAATTTATCAACCTGAGAATGCATCTTTTTCAACAATCCATCATTAGTTTGTAATTGAAAAAATTGAGTGGATAATTATTCAGATAAGGTCTGTAGCTTCTAGGACATCCCAACAATAGCTTGATCTTTAGCTTTTAATTCCACAGCTTGATTGGCAAGGAACTATTGGGTCCTGACTTCCTCTATAGTACCTCATCCAGTACCTCTGCGAGGCTTGACTCTAGCTTAAGAAGATGAAGAAGAAGGTTTTATTTTCTCAGAGCCTCCAACTCCTCACTCAACCTTGTGTTTTCAGCCTCCAAGAAGGAATGACCCTCATCTATAATAGCAACAACAATAGTGGATGAATTTAGAGCATTAGTTTCATCTCTCAAGTTGTTATTTTCTTCCTCTAGAAGCTTGGAAATATCCCTTGCTTCATTCGTCTCACGTTTCAATAAGAATTCTTATCTTCGAAAATGAGAAGCAAACTTATCCAACTTTTGCTCAAAGACGCAGCCTTCACTAAGGGACTGGAATTTCTTCTCATAATCTTTATGCAAAAGTGACATAACTTCATTATATTCCTCTTACATCTCTTTAATCATTTCAAAGTAGGCAACATTGTTGGCCACTGCACGATCAAGAAGACACTTTAGATGAACGTATGCCCTTTTTGCTTGCTCGGATACCCCTTCTCCGAACAACTGTATTAGGTCGACATCAGTTAGAGATTAGTGACCAGCTTTGAAAAAATCATTACACCTTTGGAGTAGTTCAGAGTTAGTAGATGAGAAGTATTCCAGTTTACCCATAAACTATTCAAAAAAAGAAAGTCATCAATCAAAAAGTTGGAGAGTATTGAAAAACATAAGCAGCGGAATAAAAATATTTTGTTTTCATTAATAAAAAGGGAAGTACAAATACATCTTCAAAAAAGGAAAAAAAATTACAACTATTAAAAAGTAAAACAAAAGTTTATTGGTTTTATACCTTCTTATTATCTGCCTCGAGATTAGCTAAAGAAGAAGCATGAGCTGAAGGAAGATGATGATTAACTTTGAAGGGCTTAGTAGAATAAACATCTTGGTATTGATCGAAAGACACCACCATTATCAATGATTCACTAGAACCCACATCATCAACTTCCTCACCCAGGTTTGGAGGAGTCCCAGGATCATGTCAAGATAATAACTCAGAATTCTTTAGAGTACTGACCTCCACCAGAGCAGCAGACCAACCATCCTTGAAGCACTTTTTCTTCGTAAACTCAATTTGCAAAAAAGCTGCACCAAAGGCCTTATCCCAGCCTTTGTTGAAGCCAGCCTCTCTAGCCTAGCTCTCTTCACCTTCTTAACACCCAGGTCCTTCTGTAGCTGGGCAGACCTGACTTTCTCAACATCCAAGTCCTTCTGTAACTTGTTAGCCAGACCCCGAGCAGTCTCAACATCTTCTTCATTAGTCTTAATTCTCTCCACCCATTTCTTTTTATCATTAGCCAATGATTGTTAGGAATCAAAAAGAGACCTTTTCAACTCATTGAAAGCCTCTTCAACTTCACTAGAGGAAGAAGCTCTCAAAGCCTCATCTTTCTCCAACATATTATTGAAGTCAATGAGAAACTTCAAAAAAACAATAAAGAAAGCCAATATAGTGAAGAACAAATATATAGATAGTAATTAAAGAAGGTAAAAAGGATATACCATAGAAAGTCTTTGAGCATCCATGTCAGAACTCTTGGAGAGAGGCAATGCAGCAGCAGCAGCACTTATGTGGTCTGTCCAAGTCCCAGACTTTATTAATTATTTTGCCAATCCAGGGCCAAGAACCACTACAGAGGTAGAAGAAGATATTTCGACCAACTCACATTAGTTGGGATGAGCAGAAGAACCTTTTGCTAACTTAGAGGGCATCCCTTTCTTTAGTCTAATCAGGGAGATCTCTTTAGTTTGTTTGGTGGGTGGTTCTTCCCAGTATCATTTTTATTCTTCACCCCTATATCAGCTCATTTGTAAGGGGCATTGGCAACTGTGTCTCCCAATATGTTAGGAATCTTCCTGTTCCCCATGGATGCAATAAGGGGCAAATTGGAAGCTAAGGCGGAAGGGGAAAGGGCAATAAGATCACCACTGCCAGATGCAGTGGCTGAGGAAGTAGAAGGAGGTTCTTGTTCAAGGTCAATTATAAGGGGAGAAGTAGGACAAGCAATAAAGGAAGAGATTTTGTTCTTGTACTTCAATAAATAATATGCAGACCTGACGTGCTCCTCTCCAATCCTTTGATGAAGTTCCCAAATAAACTTCAACTCCCTCAAATTCACTTCACTTTCGTTGGGGCACATTCTCTTCTGATTAACTTCAATAAAAATTTATAGAGCAATAATTAGTGTAACATTTAAATAGATATGTACGAGGCAAAGAAGTTAAATGAGAAATAACCTATACCATTGCCAAAAGGAGGGCACCTAGGCCCCTGGTACTCATCATTTCCAATCAAAGGGACATATTGTCAGTTTTTTACAACAACCATATGCTCAAAATAATCCTTATTGGAGTCTGGAAGATTAACTACTAACGCTTTATTTACAACCCTAGTCTTTGAATAAAAAATTGTGTCGCTAGTTACCCACTTACAACAACACATTATCTCTGGAATCCCTAGATGGGTTCCATGAATTTGGTTCAACCTATACACTCCATTCACAAATCTCCACATATTGGGGGCTACCCTATCTAGGAAAATGTCAAAGTATTGACAAAATTCAAGACATAGTGCGTTAGGAGGAAAAGTAAACCCACGTTCAGTTATAAAAATAGATGAAAACCAGTGTCCCTCAGCAAGTAAGACAAAATAAGCAGGTAAAATGGCGTGTTCCAAAATAACCCAAGATAAAATTTTAAATTCATTTCTAAACTCATCAAGAGAATCAACAGAGTAAACAATGATGAAGAATATAAGAGAAAAGAAAGAATTCTTACAGGAATTAAGGATTCAGTAAGAACTGAAGAACAGAAAATGACCGTTCGAGAAAGAAAAAGAAAAATTGAAGACACTGTAGACTAGAAACACTCAAAGGATTTGAGATAGAAAAATTTTATGGATTTTCCCGCTCTTTATAGGTTACCTCGAAAACTGGAAAGGTAATGATTAAAAAGCAGCATTGATTGAACTAGTGGCGGCTAAACGACAGCAAAGACGGATTTGCCCAAAAACAATTCCTTAAAGTGGTGGATAATTTCAAAAATGCCACTCGCATTATATCCTCATAATTAAAGCATAAAATTTTATAGGTATGGGAATTCGGTAACCAACCAGGCCTAAAATTATTACCCGAGTAACTTTAAGAGACAAATGATCATTAGTCTTGTAAAAACTTCAAGCATGAAACATCAGGGATTAATCCTAGTCATTACGGATGGAATTCTGACCAATTCCAGGAATACCGACCAATACCAGGGATGCCGACCAAAGATGACAAGCAAACACCAATAGTTGTATATATTAATGATTGTACAAATGTAAATGTCTACGATATGAATACATTCCATCCTTTGATATTCCAACTCTTGTACACCCCATGAGGGCTATAAATACATTATAAGCCCTACATATAGGGGGACACGAAAAGAGAGGCAATTGAATAATCTCAAAATACACAACAGTGGATGTAGACTCTTCAATCAAGTCGAACCACTTTAAAAATCTATTGCCTTTTTATTTTCTATTTATCTGTGATCAACTAATTAGCCTAGTCTAGTTTTTGCATCAACACTCATGTTCTTCATTTCTTTCAATCAAAAACCCAAATTTCTTCTATGATTATCATCTTATATATTCTGATTTCACTTTCTATTCACATAAGTATTCAATCTACATGAAAATACTACCCAAGATCATGGGTTAAATTTTCAATTTAAAACCATAATCATTTATTTATGAAAATGGATAGCATATGTACTAACATGGATAGTATATGCACTCAAATTTTGCAAGATAAACACTTGCCTAGAGTTTGTACGTCTGAATTGTGCAGAAGAGTGGCAGAGTTGTCTTCCTCTAATTGCCTCTTTGTATTTTTTCTTACTGCTAACCCTAACACCCTCAACACACCTACTGATATAACCTTAGGAATTTCGTTTTTCCCTTAACTCTAAAAAGTCAAAAGATCAAAATACCATTCCGGGGTGCCGGTTTGGCCTAAAAATGCCCCGGGACCAAATTCAAAACCCCAAGTACACTTTTCTAACTATTTTGACCCTTCCAGACACATTGGCACACTCCAAATGACCATTTGAATGACCCATAAATAAATTACATTTTATTGCATAAATTTAAATCCCGACACGACTGATAGGCACGTCCCGACAAAATTACCGCAATTGGAGTATTTCTCACTCACAAAAATCATAATGCATTCTTACAAATTTATTACTCATTCACATGTAATACTCAATATAATTCATAAATATAAATATTATCCCTTGTCTCGATAATTAATATTTATTTAAAATTGGATTAATTTCCTATTAATTTCCCATTTTAATTTAATTAATACCAATATAAAAATCATTAAAAATACGGTTGAAGAGACTAAGAGCTTCTACACAACTGTGATGGTTGATATCTTAATCTCCTCCCCCCCCCCCCCCCAAATAATACTACTCAATATTCTTCTTGAGAAGATGTTCAAGCCAACCCTAAGTATTGCCAAATACATTGGCGTGCGGGTCATCCTACTCCTGAGTGTTACACACTAGAGAGGGTAGTCCATAAGTAAGTGATGGAAGATGACTTGAAAATCCCTTTGGCCAATGTCAACCATAACCACCTGCTAACTAATGAAGATAATATAGTAGTGGCCTAAGACGAAGAACAAAAAACCCAAAGAAGAAAAGAACAAAGTCATGAATAACAATTTCATTGAATGTATAATGAGTGTTTAGTATGGATGTCCAACATGGTAATTTCTTATGTTCAACCAAGTATTTGGGATGCCTAACAGGCATTCTAAATAGAAAACTATGTGGTAAATCCTAGGCTGGAATATCAAGCTTTGCATAGACACCAAAATTCACATGATTCTTTAACAAAATTCGCCTTCCCTAGGAGAGTAGATTGGACATTACTCAAGAAATTCTTAAGTAGAAAGGAAGAACATTGTTTTTTCCTTGAACTGGAATGCCCCATGGCTAGGCTTATAGATTCTTTATGTCCGAGATAACTTTCTCAAATGAATATAAATAGATTAGGTTCTCTCATAACAGACCATTGTACGTGACAACAAGGATCAATGGAAATAATTTTGCCAAAGCTCTAATGTATAGAAGTGATACGGTGAACATCATGTCAATAAAATCTTTCTACGAAGCTCACATCCTATAAACAAGGTTGATCACCATGCCTTTGTTAATATTTGGTTATGATGACCGAACTTCCCAATCAAATGGGTATGTCAACATTGGGATAGTAACGGGTAACCTCACATCACACATTAACTTTCATGTTATTGAGTTAACTACTTACTATCACCAACTGATTGGGTGAGTTTAGATTCACAACCATGGTTTGGTCCCTTCGATATACAACTAATATGCTAAGTCTAGTGTAAAAGGAATAGATATTATCATGAGGGTAACCAATAAGCCATTCTTTAAAGAGGAAGCACACTTATCATATGTAACTTTCTACACTGAACTCAAAACATACACATGCATCCTTAAAGAGCATATAAAAGGAGTAATATAGCCACATCCCAGTGGTTGTGGAGGGTGAGGCTTAACCTGATAATTACTAAATCATAAATAAATCTGAATACTGAAATAACTGAGGCATTTATTGATTCTCAAATGTGTTACAACTGAAATCTATGAATAATACAAAAGTATTTCTCGTGCTAACTAGGCTCCCTTTCTTATAATATGACCTTTCTTTGTCTTTATTCATTATGGCCTATTGGTACCGGTGTAAAATAACTGAAAAATGAGTAAGCAAAACTTTTCCCATTAGATAATTCTAATTTTATAACAATGTAAATATATAAATCTATTTAAATTGCATATTCGAGTTTGAAATGCTCGAAATATACAATAGTGTATGGCAATCTGCAGAAACAGGAAATATCAACAGAACTAAACAGGGGTATACTAAAGTCTGCAATATATGAAAGAACGATATGGTGATAATATGTGGATAGGGTGTTTATCGAGTTATAAATAAGGTCCAGACTATAATACGATAACCCATAAATTATCGTCTATAGGGGCTGCACATGCATAGACATACAGTTACAATATCGCTCAAGGCATAAAATGCACTTGAATAGGTAATCCTAACAATTGGGGAATAACGAAATAACTCGGCACACTTAGCTAGAGCGGAACTCATACGCAGAGTAAATATAACAACACGACACTAAACATCTGAGTCCTTCAGACCAATTAAATTTACCGGGGGTCTAATCCCTAGATTATACGGTATGCTACTAAAGATTTCACTAATAATAAATATAAAAGGGCAAGCTAAGCTGCAAATAAGATAATTGAAACCAGAGTTTAATAATATGTAGGGTATACTGCACTAGGGTAAAATAATTTAAATAATTTGTTCAATAGGATTCAGTGGTGTACTGTAATTCGGATAATCAAATAGGTTGTCAGGGTTAAGTGGCATGGGTTTAATCAGATAAAGATTGAATCAATATTCACGGTTCTGTTGAACTATTAAAAGAGTTCATAAATGATAATACGATTTGAAAGCTATCACATAGTGATATAACAAGCAGTAATGCCAAAGACATAAGTTCTAGGTATAATAGTGAAATAAAACAACCTACCGGTGTTTACGAGCTTTTCATTATTATTCATAGATCTTTTATTGTTACGTTCCAGTTCCTGTAGTAATTTGAGTCAAGGGTTATATTGGTGTTTGGGTGAAACGGTTTGGTTTTAGGATATCTGACGTCGTTCGGTAAATACAAATAAAGTTCATGTTGTGACAAGCATAAATATATGAATTTCGTATAAAATTTTAAATTCACTTTTTAGTTAGTTGATGAAATAAGTAATATTAGGAATTTAGAAAATATGTTTATATGGCAAATCAGTATTTGAACAGTATAATTTTCGGGAAAAACATTATTTATATGGAATCAAAGGATTCAGTTTGTCTAAATAAGTTGAATAAACAATAATTTAATATTTTATGAAAATATTAATCGGTCAAATATTTGGTTAAACTATTTAAACAAAATTCAAAATTTTATACGAACCTAAAGATTTATTTTCGGGCTTATATTCCAAAACCTTAATTTTCAAAATTGATCCAAGATGGATTTCTTAACCGAATCAATTAAAATATGAATTGTAATTCAATATCATGTTGGTGTTTACCATTTCTCGTTGGTCATATTTTATATTATTCGAGTGCCAATATTATTACGGCGAGTATAAAATTAATGTCCGTGACACAATAAAATTAAAATAAAGTCGAAAACTTCCTTCCTTATTTGGACAATAAACGAGTGGTCATGCCACTTCCAATATTAGTCAACACAACACAACAAATTCTCCAACTCCTGCATAACCATATATTAATAAAAATGACTCGTAATAGCGTCTCAATTTAGAGTGACATAACACCGAGTCATTTGGTGTCATAACTCATTTTAAACGTACTTTAAAAAGAAAAGTGACGCTTTTATTTGAAAAATGACAATGAGTTCAAATATTTTCATAAATATGTACGATTACTCATACATATCAGGATTTGGTGTTTACAACCATTTTCATACATAATCGAGTATACATAATAAACAGGTATTATTAGGATAAAAAAATCACTATAGGAACATCCAAACCGAAACGAGATGGATATACACACACCCATATACATATTTATATAAGCTTGAAGGTTTTGATCCATGGCAGAACAACAACAAAAAAATGAAATAGATGAAGAAGAAGGAGGATATGATTGGGGCTATGGGTGGCATAACAGGGGTTCGGGGAAGAGGACGAGAATGAGGCTTGGGGGAGAGGGAGGCTGGTCCGGTGGTCAGGGTAAGAGAAATCTTGGGCGAAAAGCGAGGTCAGTGGGGTGAGTACGAGGGGGACGAAGAGATCGGGGATTTTTTTTTGGGGGGTGGGGGGGTTGGTTTTTCTCTCAGCGAGAGGAATCGTGAAGAATTTTGAAAACTAACAAAAAAAAAAGTTATGGCTTCCCTTTTTATATAAAAAATTAGGTATAAAGGATATTTGGTAATTTTTTTGAGTTATTCTTCTTTTAACCCCAAAAGTTTTGTAAGTTAAAATTTTTAAATTGTGTCTTTAAGAAACTGTCGATTAATTACTCGAAATTTATATTCGAGTATTGCCAATCATTTCGTGTTTGGGTTTTTGACTAAAGTTAATTTAAGTAGTAAAAACAATTGTTAATACCCACGCATAAAATTATCAAAATTTCTATTTGACATTAAAAATAATATTTCGAGTCATCTGAGCTCATTTAATTAATAAAATATGTCGTGGGCTATTACAAATATTACCAACCATCAAGGATAGGTTGAGCCCTATGATAATATAAGAGAAAGATATAGAGGAAACTTAGTAATTTAATGAAGTTGTTACCCAAATTTATGTTACCTCGAAATAGTTGAGATATGGAATGAAGCTAAGAATTGACCCATAGGGAAAGGAAATCAAATGTGAGAGCACATTAAGCTGAAGTTGCCCTTTTTGTTTCTCTCAATTTTGAGACTTTATTTTTTTGCAACATTTTGTGTGTGTCTCCTTTAGATTTGTTTCTAGTAATATTTGTAATCAGTTTTATATATATTTATATACAAAAATATTTTTTTTTCTATTTGTTTTAAAATTGTTTAAACATTTACTTAAATAAACATAAATTAATCGTGTTTATTAAAATGTTTGAACAAAAATCAAAACGGTTGTGTCGTGTGTCGTTTTCTTACCTCATTTGTTACCATTTTGAGGTCTGTATTTTTGTATTCTTGAAGACTGCTTTTGGTCTTTTCAAGGTGGTCTTTTCAAGGTCTGCTTAGCCGTGGTGTGTACGGATCTTTGCCTCCTTTGTTTTTCCATTTTCCCATGTCTCTCTTGTTGTTCAAGACACTGGTATCCCTTATTTCTCGGTTACCATCTGTGTCCCCAACCGTCTATGGGAAAGGGCATTTTTACCCTTATGTATCGGGGTTATTATTTACGAACCACTACCATTGGTATCTCCATATATATAGGATGCGAAGGGTTTCATTTTTTTAGGTTTGAGAATTTATAAAACGCAACTAACATTTACTTCATTTTTTTCATCTTCTCTCTCTATACTTTCTTCCATTTCACCATTGTTGAGAGGGTATTTTGAGTGTTCAATTTATAAATTTACCTCTTTATATACTCATGCACCTTCTATGAGGTTGAGAGTTGTTGTGTGGGGTTTTCTCAAGGCTTGCTGATAGTTTGAGTGTTGTGTTGGTGGTTTTCTCTAGATGTTAATGGCTTTGTGTGTTTGCTGCATTGGATCTCGTTCGTTGATTTAGCTCAACAATCTTTCTCGTGCATCTCTCTCTCTTTATATATATATATATGGTTTGTAGCTTGAGTACTGTTTTATGTTTTAGACCAAAAATGCCTTTTGTTTTCCAGATTAAAAAGGCTCTAAGCAGGGCCGGTCCGGAGATATTAAGGCCCGAGGCGAACTCTTGAAGTGGGGGCCCTATATATAATAATATATTTATTTTTCTAATTTATAAATTAAAAAAAAATATTACTCAAAAAAAAAATACTTTTCTATCATTATCAAGCATAAATATCTACAAATTACACTCTTATACTCTCCTTCTCAAAAGAAAATCAAATTAAGAAAGCATAACAACATATCATTTTATGTGAGTTCTTCTCGCATTTTTTGAAGCAAAGTGATGAATTAACTCAGCATAAGCAAGCGCCTCCACCATATCTTATTAATAATTTTTTAAAAGAAAATAATTTTTGTTAAAAAAAAGTAATAGAAGAATTAGAATTTTAGAAAACATAGAAATTAGAATAGGAGTAACAGTTAGTTACATAAATAAACAATTCTATGAATGAAATAGATTTAAGAGTTATATGAAATGAATAGAGTCTTTGCCTTTAGAAATAGATAAACAGGAGGTATCTCACGGCTTGGGTTAAAAAAAAAAGCTATTAAGTTTACAAAACCTCTATTCCAAATAACGAAAGTTACCTCACAGGAGTCACAGCTTCCGAGGATTCCTCCAAGGCTCCAACGCTATCAAGCAAGATACCGTTCCAATATATTTTCTTTCCTCAGGCTCAGGGCCGTTTCCGACTGTTGTGATGTCCTATGTGTGTTTGAGTTAGCAGATTTTTTGGGTTATTTATATGGGTTTATATAAAAGAAGGTTTAGCCGATTTGTGTGAGAATTGGGTATTTGAAGATTTGGTTTGATTTGTGTCGATTGATATTATCTAGGTAATTGGTGTGTGCGTGGATTTGGTTGAGGTACTTGTTGTGTGTGTCGATTGGTGCGTGTATATATATATAT
Organism: Sambucus nigra; assembly: GCA_949130495.1. Classification (NCBI taxonomy): domain Eukaryota; kingdom Viridiplantae; phylum Streptophyta; class Magnoliopsida; order Dipsacales; family Adoxaceae; genus Sambucus; species Sambucus nigra. The sequence continues at coordinate 259,732,941 of OX422217.1, read as the reverse complement.
ATATATATATATATATATATATATATATATATATATTTGGGGGCCCTAAAATTTGTCAAAAATCGGGGACCGAGGCGGCCGCCTCCTCCGCCTCCCCTCCAAACTGGCACTGGCTCTAACTATTTAAAAGTACGTAAAATCCGTAGGAAGCTAAAAGTTTTCTTTGTTCCGTGCATGGGTGTTTTTACAAATCTCAGTGCGTTAACTCGTGTGGTAACTCAGTGTGTTAACTCGTGTGGTAACTTATTGTGTTATCTCATATGTGTTTAAACTCGCGTGTGTTTAATTGTGATTTCAGATATGTTTAAAACCATTGTCTATTTTTTCTAAAACAGATTAATTTAAGTTAAATCGAAATCTATGTTAAGTGTGATTACATAAATAAAATCATGTGTGTGTTTGTCTTGTGCAAAAACTTGTTTCATTATAATGTTTGGAAGTATGGTATTTAGAACGGTTCCTGCTTGAAGTCATTAATCATAGCCGTTATTTTTTAGTTAACCAAAATTAGATTAAACTAGTGTGTGCTTAATCTTATTTTATGAACAAAATAATATTTTCATTTCAGTGGGTTTCCTCGTTGTCAAATACTGTGTCACATTCTGCTTTTTCTCATCCCATTCTAAATCTTTTTATTTGAGAAACATCATCTCAAATTTATATTTTGTTATGTGCATACGATAGTTTCAATCAAAGTATTTAAACTGGTTTTAAAAAGAGTTAGAGTTTTATTTATTAACTAAAACACGTTAGGGCGTTTAGGTTATTACATAAGCATATAGGTAAGACCCAAATACGGCCAAGCTTGAATCTCAAACAAGTTAAATGCACCCCTACTTCCTAAGATAAAATGCAAGAAAGTTTTGCTCAGTGACGGTAGGGTGGTCTATCGTCTTTGAAGGTGTGAGTGTGTAAAAGAGAATGTGCGTCACAAATTTTTGAATGCGCAATATTTCAATGGATTAAACTTATTTATTAGATGTCTATCTCAAAAACAAGTTCCAATTTTATTAAACCATAATCATACATCTATGTGATTGAAAGCAGTAAATCAAGAAGAATGCAAAACAAACACAATTTCAGGAAAAATCCCCACAAGGCAAAACTTTTATTTCACTAAAGTTTGAAATCGTAACTTACAACACTAACGAGAAATACTACAACGAATTCGTGCAAGAACCCATAAAGATCGTAACCTTTAGTCAATAATGATTCCCACGAGAATCACAAGAACCGTAGTCCTCCTCCTTCAGTAGTAAATACCCTCCATGTATCCCCCAGATTAGTAGTGAATAATGTTCTCCATAAGAATAAATTCGATAAAGAAGTGTTTGGGTTCCAAATAAGATTCACAAAAGTAATTACGATTGTTTGTGTGAATCAAAAATATGTTTTCGATGTAAACAGGTGAAGGCTATTTTCAGTTGTTCTGAAGTGTGCGTAAATAAAAAGTCTTAATGAAAATCTTCACGAAAGTAGGATTTTATAGGCAAACAAAATTTTTAAGGCAGAAAAAAGTCATTCGAACGATATCTTAATGTCGTTTGAATGAGATTGATATCTTGTTAGAAGTGAATTCGAATGACCCTATGAAATGAACTCTAAAAAACAAAACAGTATGCCTTCGTTTGAGCTATACGAGAAGTTGGTCATCAAACGAGGTATCAAAAAACATGAAAATGTGGTTGGAATGACATACCCAATTCATTTGAATGACTTAAGTGATATTTTAAAACACTGCCTACAGGTAACTAAGAATCATTTTTAAGTTTGAAAACGCCTCGTTTTGTAAAAATCCAGTTTAGAAAAAGTATCCCAATACTTTGTAAAAAATCTAAGTAACACAAAACTAATTCCATACCAAATATACCTCATGTCGCGTAGATGTTGAATATGCTTAATATTTCGATCCATCTTCTTGAACGTGTGAGCTTCAATAGCCTTGACAGTTGGAATAGGATACACCATACATGATGTAAACTAGGAACTAGAGATAAGAAGGAAATTATGTCCTTAAAAATCTCCCCTTATGGCTATTTTGGTAAAAAATAAAAATATCCGAATTATAAAAAATGTCCTATACAAATATAGTTTCCTCCTAAGAACCGAAAAATGGAAAGATATTAAATATGTAAGTGTTCAAAAATCTTCAACTTTCAAATCTTCAAATCTCCATGATTTCTCTTGTTAAATGTGTGATTTTTGATTGCTCGTCAAAGTGTACCTACAATATAAACAAATAAAATACCTTCATGACATATAGAGTTTGAAATAAAGTAAAGCTTATGAGTTAAATCAATCAAATCAATTCAATTCTCCCCCATAATTCACACTCTCACTCCCCCATACTTAATAATTCCTTCTCCCCTTTTTTATTTGTCCGAAATAGACAAGGAAAATAATAAAAGAAAATAAACCGAATTGGGTAACAACAAGCATAGTAAATCACCATAAACATATATCAAATAAGCTCCTAAAAGGAAAAACCCAAATGGATCCCCAAACTATTTTTTGATTTTTCAAATATTTTTCTTGAGAAAAAAATAATTTTACAAAAATAACACACACTATGAACTAACACTAAGATAACCAAATTATGGAAATGGAATGAATGAGTGTGTACAAATTCGATAGGAAAATCAACTCAAAGAATCATAACATACGTGCACGATGACTTTTGGATACTCCTAACGAATGAACTCAAAATCTTCCTTAGGTGTAAAAATGTTGAATTCAAATGATATCGACTCAATCTAATCAACAAATCAAAGTCTAAAATTATTTTCGCACCAATAACATCTAAAACTCTAGAATGCTTGTTCAAGACTTTGTTAGGACATGAAAACCCGTTGATTTCCAACCAAACTCCCTCATAAATAATAATTATTTTTATTTTTCTATTGAGGCGCTAATTTCTCTTTTAAGAGATTTCCTATTTTCCCCCTTTTGGAATTTTTTCTTTTTATTGCCTTAATTTTTTCCTGGGCTCTTTTCAAGCGATGGCTTTCATGACGAGTTCACATGCCTCTCATATCCCTTTCTCGTGTGCACTCGTATCTTTTCAACATTAAACAAACGCTCATGGGCAATGGTTCTTACATACACTACTTTCATTATTTCGTTTTATCACAGTTGGTTCATTTTAATGACATGATTGAGATTAAAACACTTTGACCAACATGTGATAGACAAGTACAATAATTAAATAAATCCGTGCAAGTGTGCATTAAAGGAGACTAAGAGTCAAACATGTAGAAAGTAATCTGTAATCACATATCAATGACTTCAAATATTATAAAGCACATAAATAAAATTATTTTGCATCTCAAAATACTTTCATATAATCACATGGATAATGGAATGATATTGTGACTTGGCCATCCTCAATGTCCATTCATAAACGGTGTAAAAATAAATACAAAAATCTTTTTGTGTTTTTCAAAATTTTTATCAAAAAATAAAATCTTTTTGGCTTTGTCAATTTTTCAAAAAAATAGAAAACTTTTTGTATTTTTTGAACTTTTTCAAAAAAAATAAAACTCTTTTTGGATTTAAAAAAAATATATGTCCAAATGGAAAAAGTAAATATAAGGATTGTACACACTAGAAATAGGCATGAAGATATGAACATGAAACTCATCCTATGATTGCAAACAAGTCTAAACCTCAATCATTAGTTCCGGAGGAGTTTTCCAAAGTTGAGGACATCCTATGAAAAACATCCATCAAATCATGTGAAGTTTTGATCAAATACTTCAATTTCTCATGGAAACGCTCAAAATCTCTCATGTGATGTGCTGAAGCATGTGGAGTAACATGTGTGGGAGTGAGAGGGGGAACAAGTGTAGTAGCATAACAAGATAAATACTCACGAGACACACTACCTAACTTAAAGAAAAATTTTAAAAGGTGTCCTCTTTTCTTTTAATGGGAATAAACATACACGGGTCTAGTAACACCTCTCTCAAATCATCTAGGGATCTCTCTACTATGGGTAAACGGACGTCTAGGTGGGTTATGTCGAGAGCCATAAGGATGTAATACAAATCGGCTCAGGTGCAACATAAGAAGTGGACGCACCTTCATAACATATTTCTAGTCTATCAACATTACCCAAAGCGGGACCGAAAATCATCTTTCCAATTACATATCTCTCTCGAGTTGGGATACATGAGATTCATGTTTTTTATGAGCTCCAATGAAGATTGAAGATATCCCATAAAACTAGCCATAGTGTTGGTCAATTTACTCTTTTCTCGGCTTAAGACGATCAAATGCTCACATAAAGAAACTTTCAACTTCTCGAGTTGACTCACCGAAGTCTCATACTCCCTCAAAACTTCTCTCTCTCTCTCTCTCTCTCTCTCTCTCTAAATATATTACCCTAAGAGACAACTCCTTATTCATCTCTTTCGTCTTCAAAGTCTCGATGTATAAATAACTAAAAGCTTTTTGGAGATCATCTTCACCCTCACTTGCAATCTCATCCTCACACTCACTATCTCTCGAATGGCTCAAAACATCATCGAGGCTCTCATGTTTACAAGTGTGATCATCATCGTGGGACAAACATTATGTGCTCATGTGACTATGAAAGAAACACACTTTTCATGCAGTGATTCATTCTTGGAATCATCCAAGTTTATTTCACTATTGTTAAGAGTGGCCTTATTAGCAACTTTCTCGCCCTTTCCCCTTGCACTCATAACATCTTATATATTCCTCTTTCTCACCGCTTTCCTTGACCACATATTTCTTTTCATTTTTCTCAAAAATGTTTTTATTCGAAGAATTTTCTTTGGAAATTTTGAGGAACTTTTTAAAATTTTTAGCAAATAAGGCCAAGTTATCTAAATCAACCTCACTCTCAGAATCAAAGTCATAAACTCTCTCCTTTTTCTTTTTCTTTACCCGAGTTTTTAAATATCTCTCTCTATACTTATGCTTAATGGTTTTGGGTCGATCTCATAAGTTTGAAGGTTACCTCTGACTTCTTCTAACCTAAGTGTATCTAATATCCCCAATGAGCTCAAAAGAGTGACCTTAGATATAAAATGGGATTGAAGTGACCTCAAAATACTTTTAACAACTCTCGACTCCTTAATTTTCTCACCCAAATTGTAACTCGTGTTAATAATATTCGACAACCTAGCATAAAACTCATCAAAACTGTCAGACTCTAACATAGTGATAGCCTCAAACTGTGTGGTAAAATTTTAAAGCTTTGACGCCTTGACAACGTTGTTACCCTCATGAGTGAGCTGGAGGGCATCCCATGTCTCTTTAGATGTAGTGCACATCATGATTCTTCGAAACTCATCGGGGGTGATGGCTACAAAAATAACACTAAGTCTACGAGAGTTTAAGGTACTCGACTTGAACTCATCATCAGTCTAATCATACATGAGTTTGGGATTAATGACATTATTAATGGTGAGAGTGGGAGGAGTCCGCCCTTTTTCACAAATGAGCCACATTCTTTCATCAATAGCTTTTAAAACAGATCCCATACGGGCTTTTCAATGTGCATAATTTGTGCCATCAAAGATGGGCATCCGATTATATAAGTTATCCATCAAAAAATTTGGGATTTTTCGAAATCAATTTTTCAAAACAGTTAATATTGCATACATTTTTTTACGGAAAAATGATCTCTTTGTAATTTGGTGAAACTTGCTCTGATACCAATTTGTAAAAGATAATTTGAAATACGAATTTTTGAATGCGCAATATTTAAATAGATTAAATTTAATTAATTAGATGTCAATATCACAAACAAATTTCAATTTTATTAAACTATAAACATGCATCTATGTCATTTAAAGCTATAAATGAAGAAGCATGCAAAGTAAACACAATTTTAGGAAAAATTCCCTCCAGAAAAACCTTTATTTCAATAAAGTTAGGAAATCGCAACTTACAACACTTTAGAGAAATAATACAATAAATTTCCACAAAAGCCCAAAAAAGTTGTAGCCTTTAGTCATGATACGACACGAATATTGCGCATTTCACCCGTTTACCTACGCGTTATTAGCCCCCTCGGGTATCTTAATCCCTACACTTATGCTCGTTAACTAGACAACCTCGGATTTCTAGATATACATGCTTTGCAAGGGTTAATTGAGCTTTTTTAGGTATTTGGATGCTTAGTATGAAGTTCAGACGTTTTTAAAAAAAAAATCATTAAAGATTGCAACTTCGAGGGAATTTTAGTGATTCCAGAATTCGGATTTTGATCCCAAACTCTCCATGAAAGTTTAAGACCTTTGATTTCTCTTCGCGTGGCTGCTGACGGTGCATGATTAGGATGTATAATGAGGGAGTTATGAAATTTTGATGATGGTTTTTACTTCAAATTCACACTCAAGGACACATTCAAGGGCATTTTAGTCATTTCTTATTTTAGTTTTTTGGCATAATGTCTTCTTGTATGTTGTATTCCTTTGTATATCTTCACGTATACTCTGACCGTGCCTAATTCCGAGTTATAACGAAGAAGTTATGGCATTTTTCGCAAAGTTGGGCGAAGCTGCAGCAACCAGACCAGTAGGTGCGAATCAATTCGACTGAACTACGAATCGATTCGTCTGAAAGTCTGCAAATTTCATTTTTTAAGTTGTTTTTGGTTGGGTATATGTATGTAAAGATTGTATTAAGTATGGGGAATCATTTTTTACATTATCTAGGTTAGAAAATCAGATTTTTGGGGATTTTTTAGGAGCTTCCCTCTCCTCCATTTCCATGGGTGTTTTGCCCACTTTGTAAGTTAATATTATTATTCATTGTCTTCAAGCTTTGTACTTAGTTTTCTTTACTTTCTTTCCTAGATAAATTAGTTTAGTTTATTTATTTCTTATTTTGTTCATTAATTAGTTATTTAATTAGATTAATCATGTGTAGTGAGTAGTTACATAGAGTTTAGGTCGTGTGTTCTCCATTGATGGGCGTCGAGCTCCGAAAATTAGGTTTTGTATAAAATTTCATTCAATGGAAACCTCACATATTGATGTCGGATTATTATGCGTTTAATTTTCTTTGTCATGCAACGTTAGTGTTTATAGCAATAATCTAAATTTAAGACGCGTGTGACCATTTTTTATTGAATGTTTTATCTCGCATTTTTGGGTTAAAATCCCTTCATGTGTGATGTTTATGCTTAACTAAAAATGCTCGATTAAATGTTTTTGAACAAAAATTCTAATTTCACGTGTTTAGCCCATTACGGGGATGCGATCCCGACTCTCGTTTTAATTAGTTGTAATTTAGTTTTAAGTTATTTTATTTTTTCTTTTTCACCATTTCCACCCTATCACCTTTTGCACTTTTATTTTTGAAGTAGAAAAATTATTAAAATCTAAAATTCAATCACTCTCTGTGGATTTTTTACGATACCCGACTTACCGCTATACTTGACTCGTATGTGTAGTAGTAGCTTAGGTTTTTGTATTGAGGAGGTGAAGCGAAAACAACGGTTAGCGTTCCTACGCGATGTTACTTATCACCCTTCATCAAAATGGTGTTGTTGTTGGGGAGCGTGTTTTAGATTGTAAGTGTTTTATTATTTTGTATTATTTTTCCTTTTGTATTTGTATTCTTTGTTTTAACCTTTTTTGCAGGATTGACTATTTGAGCACTAAGAAACTTTTATTCGCGGTTGCTCACTTTCTTGCTCGAATTCTCCATCTACAAACAATTTCGTAATCATGTCCTATTATTATAGTTATTACGGTTATTGTAACGATTCTTACTTTGGGGATAGTTTTCAAGTTTTCCGTTTTGAAGATTTTCTTGAGATTGAAAAACTTTAAAATAATTATCGGAATGAAAATCATTATTGGGAGCTTGAGTTGGATTCATTATTCAAATCCACTGACGATTTTTATTCCGATACTTTTGAAAATGAGTTTCAACCAAATGAGGAATCTAAGGTTCTTGTGCCGAGGAAGATTACTTTGGAAGGAACTTTTTTTCTTTACTCCCAAGGTTTGGAAAGCCTAAATGTTGTTGGAATGAGACTTGGAGCACTTTACGATGAGATGAATTCTTATGCACAAAACAACGAGGAGGTGAAAACTTGTTCTTCACCTCAATTTTTCAAATAATTTCTCATCGAATGTGAATCTCTCTCCCCCAAAATTCAATCTCCTTCCGATGATATGTTGATGGAGATTGAATTTATTTCATTACCATATACGTTTTCCGTCATTGAACTGTTAGAATTATCTGTTGATTCCTATAAGTCGGTTGTCGATGAGGAATCTTTATCGGACTTGTTTTCCTGGATGGATTTTTCATGTTTGTGTGAACCACCTCCCATTCCTATTGAAAATCCTTGGGGAGGTGAATTTACGTTTCTGTGATCACAAGTGTACCTTTACCCCTTACTATCCAAACCCCCCATGACCCCACTAAAATTTTTAATTGGTGATGGTTCATTTCTCACGCCTTACACATGCCTTCCGTTGTTCAAACAAAATTCTTATTTTCAGGGAGGCATGTTCGCTTTGGAGGGTTCACCGTTAATCTTTTAAAGTCAAATCTCTTTTTAGGGGGACCCTTAACTATTTAGACTTCTAGTGTATAGTTAGTGTGAAGCCTAAATAGAAGGTTGTAAATAGTTAACTTTTTCTTATTTCACTCTTTCTATTTTTCTTTCCATTTAATTTAGTCTTGTATAATTAGTTAACTTTTTGTTATTTATTTTTTATATGCTCGATATTAACTTATTTTGTAGATTCGTTTGAACTTGTGCTTATGGAGATCGCTCTAATTTTGGGTAATATTGTTCTTTTTGTATCTTTGTGTTGTGTTCTTAATGCGCATTGAGGACAATGCAACATTTCAGTTAGGGGGTATAGGATATTCGATCCATTTCATGTGTCGTCCATTGATTTTCTTACTTGTTAGTTACTAAGTATGCCTTTTGTGAAAATTTGAAAATTTTCAAAAATATTTTCTTTCTTTTTTCTCCTTTGTTGGGAATTTTTCCCTTGTTTCCGATGATAAATTTTAATAATTGCTCGATTCAATAGACAACTCAATGATGCATGTTCTATATTTTAGAAGTTATTAGACTTTAGTTCTCAAACCATTGATATTAAGAATAAGTTCATGAATTAAACTTTATCCCTTGAGCACATGAACTTTTCTTTCTTTATTGATTTGGTTTAAGACTTTTATAACTCGGTAATCTTTTGTTACATTGTATATACTTACACCGAGTAAGCTTTGTACCTTCCGTCATTTGTGAGTGTATACACTATTCTTTTCTCTTTAAAAATGTTGAATTTATCGGTAATCTATATATTCTTTCATTGACCGTTCATTAATTGAGTTTATATCTTAAAATGTGTTACTTGAGCATGATTTTCAAAATTATTATGACTCGAGAATTGCGTAAACTTTATGAAATGATCATAGGCAATCTTTGTTATATCACCCATATTATCCTTTAACTCACTTGATATGTTCTCCCTAGTCAACCCCTTTGAGTCTAAATATTAGACTTTTATTTCATTACCCAAAATCCCATAACCAACTCCACATTGGAGTTTTAAGCCATACATATAACCTTCCATACATTTGTTTGTAATGTTTCTTGGGATTGAATGATTCTCATGTTTTGGGGTTGCAATTTAAGCATACGAGAGTGAGAAAAGTGAAGAAAAAAATGTGGCGAAAAAGAAAGAAAAGACAAAAGACAAAAGAAAAAGAAAACAAAGGAAAAGGTTAGAAAAAGAAGAAAAGAAAAAAAAAGAAAGAGAAAGTTGGTATATGTTGTATATAGTGTTCAATAAGCTTTGATTACTCTCCCATTGTCATATTTAATGCTTGTTATGGAAATCATATTTCAATTTTGATATCGCCCACTATTTTCCATTATCCCGAGTTTTCATTCCCGAACACTTTGAATTCGTACATACATTCCTTTCATTCCATACCCAGGCCTAGCCTACATTACAACTCTATACAAGTCCTAAGTGATCTTAGGGTGAGTTCAATTTAAAAATGATAATAGTTTTGATAATCTTTGAAAATGCATTTCACCTCTTTTAATGTATGATATCTTTCATTGAGATTACAAGTTTTTCATTTCTTATATAGCATTCTTCATTTGTGACATGTGCGCGGCCTAGTTTCCATTTACATTTACTCTTTATGCCCACATGTTCCGTGTATCTCCGCCATTTTCATAGTGAATTCATTTGTTGAGTGTAATATCCGATTAGGATTGAATATATGCATGCTTTTATGTTTATCCGATTTATTTAAGTTTCTTTCCAAATCATACTATGCATGTGCTCTCCCCCCTCCCACTTTTAAAGTTTCAATTTTATGAGGTGAATTTAACCTATTAATAACAATGGACTTATGTGTGAATTCGTTCACTTTGCTATATAACGCATTTGAAATCTTTTTCGTTCTTGTTGAGTTTGTCGCATGTTAGGTTGGGTAGGTTTTGAAGAAACCGTGATGTTTGTGGGTTTCATCCCTGAAAACCCTCACGAAACTCCATTCGTCCACTGGGGTAACCTAGGGGTTCAACGACTTATTGTATATGCTAAATGCAATCGTTCGCCCGTGAAAGTGGCATTTATCTCTTTTGTACATATCTCCTTTTTTGTGGTTTGCTTGTAATTCTTGTGGTTTCCTATTTCATTGCTAGGGACAAGCAATGTGTAAGTAAGGCGGTGTGATACAACGCAAATATTACGTATTTCGCCCGTTAAGCTATGTGTTATTAGCCCCCTCGAGTATTTTAATCCCTGTAGTTATGCTCATTAACTAGACAACCTCAGATTTCTCTATATATATGCTTTGCAGGGGTTAATTGATCTTTTGTAGGTATTTGAATGCTTAGTTTGAAGTTCACACGCTTTCTGGAAAAGTTTCATTAAATACTGCATCTTTGGGGGCATTTTTGTAATTCCAGCATTCGGATTTTAATCCCGAACTCTTCAAAGAAGTTGAATCCCTTTGATTTCTCTTCACGTGGCCACTGACGGTGCATGATTCCGATGTATGATGAGGTAGTTATGGCATTTTATGATGTTTTTAGTTCAAATTCACACTCAAGGACACATTCAAGGTCATTTTAGTAATTTCTTATTTCAGTTTTTTGGCCTAATGTCTTCTTGGATGTTGTATCCCTTTGAGTTATCTTCGTATAAACTTGGACCGTACCTAATTCCGAGTTATAATGAATAAGTTACAACATTTTCTGTAAAGTTGGGCGAAGCTGCAACAACTAGACCTATAGATGCAAATCGATTTGGCTGAAGTGCTAATTCATTCGGCTGAAAGTCCTCAAATTTCATTTTGTAAGTTATTTTTTGGTTGGGTATATGTATGTAAATATTTTATTAAGTATGGAGAATCATTTTTTACATTAGTTAGGTTAGAAAATCAGATTTTTGGGGATTTTTGTGTAGCTTCCCTCTTCTCCATTTCCATTGGTGTTTTGCCCACTTTGTAAGCTAGTATTACTATTCATTATCTTCAAGCTTTGTACTTAGTTGTTTTAGCTTAATTTTTGTGTTGTTCTTTACTTTCTTGCCTAGGTAAATTAGTGTAGTTTATTTATCTCTTATTTTGTTTATTAATTAGTTGTTTAATTAGATTAATCATGTGTAGTAAGTAGTTACATATGGTTTGGGTAATGTGTTCGCCATTGATGGGCGTCGAGATCCGAAAATTAGTTTTTGTATAAAATTGCAATTAATTAAAACCTCGCGTATTAAAGTCGGATTATTATGCATTTAACTCTCTTTGTCATGCAACGTTAATGTTTATAGCGATAATCCGAATTTAAGACGCATGTGACCATTTTTTAATAAATGTTTTATCTCGCATTTTTGGGTTAAAATACCTTTATGTGTGATGTTTATACTTAATTAAAAATGATCGGTTAAATGTTTTTAACATAAATTGTAATTTCGCATGTTTATCCCGTAGCGGGGATGCGATCCCGACTCTCGTTTTAATTAGTTGTAATTTAGTTTTAACTTCTTTTCTTTTTTCTATTTCACCATTTCCACCCTATCACCTTTTGCCCTTTTATTTTTGAAGTAGCAAAATAATTAAAATCTAAAATTCAATCACTCCCTAAGGATTTCTTACTATACCCAACGTACCGATATACTTGCCTCGCAAGTGTAGTAGTAGCTTATGTTTTTGTATTGAGGAGGTGAAATGAAAACAACGATTAACGTTCCTACGCGACGCTACTTTTCACCCTTCATCAAGTCAACAATGATTGCCTTGAGAATCATAAGAACCGCAGTCCTCCTCCTTCGATAATGAATAGTATCCCCAAGATCAGTAGTGAAGAATGACCTCCACAAGAATAACTTCGATAAAGAAGTTTTTGGGTTCCAAAGGTGATTGACAAAAGTATTTGGGATTTTTTGTGTGAATCAAAAAGATGTTTTATCTAAAAAGGTGACGACTTTTTGTAGTTATTCTTTTGTTTGCGTAAATGAAATGTCTTAACGAAAATCTGCACAAAAGCAGGCCTTTATAGTCAACAAAATATTTGAGGTGGAGGAAAGTCGTTTGGAAAATATCTTGATGTCGTTTGAACGAGATTGATATCTGGTTAGAAGTGACTTCGAACGACCCTATCAAATGACCTCTAAAAAACAAAACAATACTCTTTTGTTTGAGCTATTTGAGTAGCTGGGCATCAAATGAGGTATCGAACGACATGAAAATATGGTTGGAACGACATAGCAAAGTCGTTTGAACGACTTAAACGATATTTTAAAACTCCGCCTACAGGTAACTCAGAAACATTTTTAAGTTAAAAAAACGTGTCGTTTTATAAAAAAAAGTTTAGAAAAAGTATCCCACTACTTAGTAAAAAATCTAAGTAACTCAAAACTAAATCCATACCAAAATATACCTCATGTCGTGTAGATGTTGAAGATGCTTGATATTCGGATCCATCTTCTTGAACATATGAGATTTAATTGCCTTGACGGTTGGAACGGGGTACGCCATACATGATGTAAACTAGGAATTAGGGACACGTTGGAAAATATATCCTTATGGAGCGGGTAGCTAATTTTTCAGCAGAAGTTGAGCTAGAGGCAAAGTATGAACGTTATCTACTTAATAACCAAGTACAATGTCTACCCATTGAAAATTTCAAAATCTATGAGTTTTTAGAAGAGATAGAGGAAGAGCCATAATGTAGGAAAGATCACCTAAATCCTTAAGTGAAATAATTGGAGTAAATTTATTTAGGAAATGGTGATGAAGAACCAATGCCAATTTTTATCTAAAAAGAACCGAGAAAATCCTTTATCCTACAAAGTTGAAACTACATATTACACTCACTTATGTATAACTTCCATAAAGATTCTTTCACATTATATCTTTTTACTTGAGAGTCTACTGATAGTTGGAGGTCATTGCACAACCACGACGAGTTTTTTGGTCAACAAAAAATGTCTTCAAAACCCAAACAAATCAAAATATTATTAAAATTAAAAATGAAACTTTTTTCCAATGAAGATTGAAACCAATATAATACACAAAGTGGAATTATAATATCATAGGATGTGACAGTCAAAAGGGTTTAAATAAGTTTTTAAAAGTGATATTTATTAAAAATAAACTTATAAATATTAAATATTTAAAGTACCTTAAGAACAATATTGTAATAGTATTTGTTAGAGTCTTAAGAAGAATTAATGAAATTTCATATTACTTTATACTCTAAAAGATGTAAGGACATCTCAAATATACAAAGAGTATTTATGAAAAATTTAATTAAATGTTATTTATTTTTACCATTATTTTCAGAACCTCAAGCTCGAAAAGATGTATTTAACATATACAGGAATTAGTTTCATTTAAGTGGGATTAACCTTGTAAGACAATCATTTATAGACCACTGGGTAGTCCATAGACATTATATCAAGTCACTAGCCAATTTATCAGTAACATATGGATGAAAAAGTGGTTTCGAATCAAATCTACATATTTTCCAAAGATATATAACCACTAAAGATATCCAAGAACAAAGTTGAAATCCTTCACTAACCAATTTACGAGTTGTTCACTATAGCAAAAATACGCTTTGATGGAGCAAAAATCCATCGACGCAGATCATGAAGTCTTCTAAAGGTTTTTGGAAAGACCATCCAATGACATCATGGGCGACGATGAAATCCTTTGCTAAAACTAAAGTGTTATTCATTGTGTAAAATCATTAGCGAGGAGATTACGAGATCTAATGGAGATTTTTTTTTCTGATTTGCTAGAAGAGATAAGGAAAAACTAAGAAACACTTGTTCCAACCTATGAATCAAATACACAATCATGCATTTTCTAAAATATTGTTTATTACAAAGGTGTATTGCATCGTGTAGTTTTCAAACCTCAAACCTTGAGGTTAAATTAAAACATTTCCATTTTAAAAAATGTAGAATAATGGGAAATTTCCACGATGAAGATTTGGTGAAGTTTGTTCTTAAAATATTGAACATGAAGATTTTTAATCAACTAAGATGGCGATTCAAAGTGTGTTTTGATCAAACGAAATCAAGAAAACCAAACAACCGGACATAAATGAGTATATATATACTCTTACAGTCTCCACATTTCTCTATTCTATAACAAAACACATAAATAAAAAGATTAGAAATATATAAATAAAATATATATCCTATAACATGACATATCTTAGACAACGGTATAAAGACTAAAATACACACTCATATGAATCAAAACATATTGCCCAACCATTTGTAGCTCTATAAAGATTGAAAGAGACACTCATATGAATAAAAAAGGATTCCTTAACCATTTGAATCTCTAAGACATATACCATGTCAATCATTAGAAAACACATCAAAACACTAGGGAATAATTTAGTGAGAGTGAAACATAATTAATAAGATGATCTAAAAGATATAACATTGTAAATCATTCACAATATTGCGGTCAGGAAACGTTCCATGAGTATGCTAAAATCTAGTTGGAAGTCTATAGCGAAGTGGACAAGTGCACCAATCATGTTATGGTAGATTCCTTAAAAATTAGACTACCAAGCACTTTCATACTTTATTAATCTTTCACTAAAACGGAGGTGATTATTATTGATAACCTCATGGTGAGGATTGAAAATCATGCGAAGGTTTAAGATGTAGTAGTTGGAGTTAGCTAGGAAGGTGATCAGCCAAAGTAGTCCAAAAATGGAGATAAATATGGAACAAGTAAGAAAAGAGGAAAAATGTAGAATAGGAAGCAAAAGGGAACTCAGAAAAAGGATCCAAAAAAAAAATCATAAGAAGGTGTTCAAATCCATTAACATGGTTTTCACTACGATGATATATAAGATCTTTTACAAGATCATAGGTCAACGGTATTTCAAGCGTCCTGCAAAGATGATAAGTAATCCCAAGAAGAGGAAAGTGATATTAAATTGTGCTTACCACAAAGATCATGACCACAAAATTGAGAATTGCAAGTCCTTACAATCCCATCTTGAGGAATTATCCTAGGCCGGGAACCTCAATAAGATCATTAAAAAGAAGGATGGTCAAGCACAACCGTTTTTGTGGTATTACGATAAAGAAGCGTTCGATTAGTTGATCCTACCCATAGACAGTTTTTGAGCCTCATCGGTGGATATCAAGTCGTGTGTGGACTCATGCATTATGGAATATTACATGGGTGGACTCCTACATTGCACTGTAATGGAGAAATCAAAGATTGAAGAGCGCCAAGGCCTATGAGAATTGAGTTATTGAGTAAGTATATTATCAACTTTTGTAATTCCGCATCATAGTGATCTTTTTGGTGATGCCGTCTAATATTTTTCCCTTTATGGTTTTCCTCATATATCGATGTGTTGTGGATGTTTTACTTATTTCATTTATTTATCACCTGGATGCATGTTTTACGAAAAAAAGATAAAATTGGGTAAATTAGTTTTTCACAACAAAATGTTGAAATTGGTTCAAAGTTTTCACTGGGTTAAATATGTTTAAAGTTTTAATATTTAATTATCGAAAAATAAATAATAGTCATTTTTGTTTGTTTGTACAATCCTTGCCTACTCGCATGCATTTAGACTTCTCAAATAAATATCATAATAGATTGCGCTAAGATATTGTGTTTCGATCCCGTGTCTTTAGGCATGAATTTTGGTTGTTTTGATTGTATTAGAGCCCTTATATTTGATGGTTCAAACTATGCATACTGGAAAATGCATATGAAGTCAACAGTTAAGGCTATAGATGATCAGGTTTTGTTAGAATTAGTTAAAGGGTGGTCTCGTCCTGTCACTAGAGAAGGTGAAGCAATTTGTTTAAAACTCGTAGAATCATAGACTGAGGTCGAGCATAGGTTAGTAAATTTTAATTTTTGAGGTTATAATGCTTTGTTTGTTCTGTCACCCCAAAGGAGTTCTGTCGTATTATGATTTGCAAAAAGTCTAAAGAGGCTTGGGACATACTGCGACTCAACCATAAAAGAACTATTTCTTCCAAGGCTTCCAAACTCTAAAACTTCACCACTCAGTTAGAAACCATTAGGATGTTGGAGAGTGAGTCCTTTGATGAATTTTACGCTAGATTGTCGAAGATAATTAACTCATCTTTTAACTTCGGAGAGAATATACCAACATCGACTAATCAAGAAAATCTTAAGATTGTTGCCTGAAAAGTTTAATCCAAAGGTGACTATTTTGAATTCTTCGAGTACTCTTGACTCTATGAAAATTGAAGATCTTATAGGTGACCTACAAACTTATAATCTTGACATGTTTACCTCCAAGACTGAGAAGAATAAAGAAAAAGGCATTGCTTTGAAAGTTCAAAAGGAGCAAAAACATGTTTCAGATAATGAGTCTGGCATTGTGTATGAGGATTTGGCTTTAACGGCTAAGAAATTTCTCAAATTCCAAAAGAAATCAAAATATATAAAAGGTTTGAGAATAATATGCATAACAAGGTCGATGACTTCCATAGGAACCATAATGAGAACATTAAGAGGAATGAGTCCAAAAGATGTTATCGTCGTGAGAGTTATGGCCATAGGGTAGCTGAGTGGTCCACTAAACTAAGGAAGGTGGAAAAGAAATAGATATAATTTAATGACACCCTTAGTGATAGTGATTTATAAGAGGGAAACGATTCTACCTATGAGCACAACTTTACCACGTTCATGGCTATTCATATGAGCTTTAATGAAATCTTTCATGAAGATATTTCTTTTCTTAACACTTTCGTGGCCATAGTTTATGGATCCCAAGTGAGTGATGGTCGAGTAAGAGTGAAGAAGAGGAAGAGGAAAGTGAACTCCATGTTTCCTTCTGTGAGTTGTATGCAAAAACTTTAAAGGTTGGGAAGGTTGACTTAAAGTTAGAAGCTAAGTTGAAAGAACGTGCCATAGTGAATGTGAATAATGTTTTGATTGAGGATACTAGGGAACATGAGATGAGCGAAGCTAGAGTACGTTGACAGTAAGAGAGATAGTCTTCGTGGTTAGATGGGGGATATGAAGAACGAGTTTCTAGAGTTTGAAGACTTTGGGCATTTACTCGAATTGAGGATGGTTGATGTTGAGGAGATATTGAGAGATTCGAGTCGTGTCAAATTTGATTCGGAGTTTAGGTTGGAGAAGTTTGATAAAATGTTAGTCAACGTCAAACTTAAAGATGTCAAGTGTGGAACTAGATTCGATGATCATAATGATTCCATTACCTAAGCCAAGACCTGAAGGTACCTATATAAATCACTCCCAGGGTTTGTTTTTTGAGATGTAGCTATATAAATCTCCAACTGGTTGGACTTAAATTTTGACAAAACTTTTTGTAGTTAGGGTGAGTCTAATTACCTACTCCAAGCCCCCTAAGGAATTCGATACCAACTCAATATTATTATTCTGATCTCCGAATTCAGCCAGTTATGAAAGGTTATCTCTCACACCCTCTATGGCTCATAGGATTTTAATACGCACATAGGACTCGACACTACACTGTATCCTATTATATCATGTCTAATGATTGTGTTTTAGTTGGTTTAGAAATAATTTTTAAAACTGCTCAAGATGAAATTTGAAATTTATTAATATGCGTTTGTTTTAAATAAATTTCAGAATTAAATTAGATGTTTAAATATTTTTTTTAAAAACAAAGAACCAGTTGGACGCTTAATTAATTTTGATGTTTTGTTCAATTTCGTGTGTGTGTGTGTCTCTCTCTCTCTCTCTCTCTATATATATATATATATATATTATATGAGAGGGGGTGTTTTACTGTTCCAAAAAATCTATGTCTGGAATCGAATTTTTGGAGGCGATCTAAGGGTTCCAGATTGTGCCACGTAGGATTATACCCATTGTGACGTGGCAAATGAGAGAAAAATACCCCCTTCTATGCTGCCTTCCCCTCTCTCCTTTTCGTCCAAAAAAAAATCACCCGCTTTCTTCATTCCCCCTACCCCGTTCCCCTTCCCCATGACTGCAAACCCCTCCCTTCACCGTTGCCCCCCTCTCCCCCTCCCTCTTTCCACTGCCATCCCACTCCCCGCTCCCACCCCTGCTTTGTTGCCGCCCCTGCCGCCCATGATCCGGCGTTTCCCTTCCCCACATCCCCACATCTGCTAACCCTTATCCCCTCCTCCTACCTCTCCCTTTCCCGCTGCCCCCCTCTCTCCCCTTCCCTCTTTCCACTGCCGCCCCACGCTCCGGCGCGCACATACAAAAATCACACACACACAATCACACACACACACACATACACAATCGCACACACACAATCGCGCACACACACAACACACACACACATATCCGGCACCACACACACACACAGATCCGTCCTTCCATACCGATTACAGTTCCGAATTTTGGGGCTTTTCTTATTTTAGGGATTTTTTTTATTACATATTCTGAATTTTGGGGCTTTTCTTATTTTAGGGCTTTTCTTATTTAGGCCTTTTTTCGATTACAGTTCTGAATTTTGATTGGTTTCCTTTAAACTCTGAGTATTTTTAATTTAGTTTTGCAGATCTATCAGGTATACACACTCTCCAGATAGATTTAGGGCTTTTTATTATATGATTTTGTACTTTAATATTTGTTTATACTTATGTTTATGTTTATGTTTTTATTTTTTACAGATCAAGATTGCTACACTCTCCAATATTGCTACACTCTTCTATGTACATGATAATCTGATTGGGAGGTAATAATTTATATGTACTACTTTTGTTTAGTTCAGTTACTCATTTTTATTTTTACCGAATGAAGTTGCTGTGTTATTTTCTATTTTTTAACTTTTGAATTTAATATGTTTTTGGCTTCCGATTGATGTTTTTTAGTATACGATTTTTTACTTTAATATGGAAGTGTTATGGTTAAAAAAAATAAGTAGGTTAAGAGTTTGAATTAGTAGGTACAGATCTACGGTACTAAGAGTTTGAATTAGTTTGAATTAGCAGGTTTAAGATTTTAAGAGTTTGAATTAGTAGGTACATATCTAAATGTAAGCATATTTATAATATATACATTGTTACTTCGTTCATCCCCTGTTTTGAAAAGTGGAATTAAATGCCTTTTGATAAACTTGCGCTTGATCAAAACGGGATTTAATTCCTTTTGAAAAACTAGCGCTTGATCCTATGCTAACACATTTCTGTTTTTTAACCCCCATACTGCAGGAACTCTACTGGACTATGGACAACTAATGGGATGATTCTAAATGGTTTTCTGTGATTGTTCCAGAAATACCGACTTCATACACGAAGAGTTCCATCTACTAAGGGCACTGCTGCAAATCAATCGGTTGTTTCACGCTTATTGTGTTTTCTTTTTTTATATGATTTATAACTTTGCAAACCTAACATACCGGTAATTGACAGATCAAGACCGGCTAATATCCGTGTTGATATTTTTTTTGTAGGCCTAAATATGGTTTTAGTTAAAAGAAAACATCACACTATAATTTTGTTAATTGATGATTAGTAAGAGGTAGTGAACATGTGTTTTAGATTGATTTATGTAGTTCTGGTGCTAATTCGGCCAAATCAATTTATGTAGACATGAAATAACCAACCCACATCCTACATTTTCATAATGGATATCAAAATCTCCTCATTTTTACCCAATTGACGAGCCACATAAATCCACTGAAACATTCACAATTTAAGTAGTTTCAACCGTGCAATTGAATTCACTTTATTTTTACCCATTTCACAAGTTTAAGAACCAAGTCATACAATAGAGTATAACTCACAATCACTACTGGGGAGCTACGGAGGTATCCATCTAAATGAGTACTCATACTATTTGAAAGCAGGGCAATGTACTATATTGCTTGAAATTGGGTACACTTCAAGAAGGTACTTTCTCACTTTTATGTTCAGGTTCATTCATGTAAACACTCATTCTCTCACTATCTCTCTCCCGTGTTGAACTCCTTAGCGGCGGTTGGGGGAACTGTGTGATGTGGAAACACTCATTCTCTCACTCATTCTCCCACCCGAATGACAACGACAAAGGTTCTGACAAAATTGGTGCCGGAAATAAGCTCCTCCGAGTTAATTTGGACGAAATCTTTACAGATCAGATCTACGATTTCCCCTCTCTCTTGCTTTTTAGTTTTCCCTCTCCTATTTTCCATTGATCAGTGCCCTAGATCAATTTTTATTGTGGGATTATTTGTGTTTTATATTGGATATACCAAACTTGGAACGTTTTGATTCTTTCAGATGGGTTTATCAGATGTGAATTAGTTTTTTTTAATGTGTAAATCAATTATTGTTTGTTTTGGGGGTATTTTTTTAAGAAAAATAACTAAGAATGTAAATACTAAAAATTTTTGAAAATTTTTAAATTTTTCTAGAAACTTTTTAAATTTTGGCATAATTTATATAATAATTCTAAAAATTTCTAAATTTTGTCAATACCTGTTTTATGGGTGGATTTTGTCTCCATGTATGCAGAATGCACTAAGAATGTGGTTTGATATGAATCTTCAAGGGCATTGTTGTGTGTAAGTAGTTTGATTATGGTATTAGTTTCAAATTAATTTTCTTTGACAGTATGGCTGCTAACATGTCTACTAAATTTCCTATTTATTTACTGATCTGTGTTTTTTTTCTCCAGAGCGCATTTGGATCCGTTGGGTTGCTTTTACAAAATCCAAACAGAAGTTTATATTTCATTGGAGTCTCATTTGCTTTCATGAAAATCTGTCAAATCCGAGGTATTACTTAATTCCCCCCCCCCCCCCCTCCAACTTTTATGTTATTCCCCATTTTTTGAAAATTTGAGATACATTTCTATTTTTCTATTTTACCTTTGCTCACAATCATACACACCTTTATTTTACCTGTGCTCACAATAATATAGACGAGTCTAATCCTTATTTGGATTATGAAATTTAAGGAAGTCCATTATCATGATTACTTATGCACATATCCAAGCTTGATCAACCTTACATATATATCCATATTTAGTACTTCTACATTTTCATTTTAGGTTGTTTTCCCTTTGGTATATCTGCAGTAATATTTGTCTCGGTGTACACTTCGATTTCCATGCTCAACTTGCTTCATCAATTCCACATTTTTCTGGGCCTTTTTTGAATACTAAGTATGGCCTTTTTTAGTGTTTATATTCTTATGGGTTACTATTATTTGAACTAATACGACCTGTTGTAATTATTTTATTTATTGTAGAGGTATCTACTGTTATAATAAACGCCTCTTCTGTTGTAATTATTGTGGAACATTGAAGCTTTTGTTAGGGGATTTTTTTTTTATCTTGTTGGATTTGTCGTTATCCCTTGAGAAGGGTGGATAGTCCAATAAACAAAAGAGACGTTGCCCAATTTTTTTAAAACTTTGACACTTTGTTTTTTTAAAACAAAGAAATGTTCTCGCTAAATAGTATTTGTTTTGTTTTCTTTTCATCTTGTCATATTTTTTATGATAGAGATCAAGTCATATTTCCCTAAGATTGTCAACTCAGTATAAAAAATAATAAGTATATATAAAGTTGGGGCCTAAAGTTAGGAAAATAGGTAGTTGAGGCCTAAAGTTCTAACGGTTACTAAAGTAGACATGACATTAAGTAAAAATAGTCCATAAATTTATTATAAAAAACAAATTATGCTCACAAAGAAACTATTTGGAAATGTATATTGCAAAAAATGTTAACCCATAATGATCCCATACTTATTTGCTCATAATTTCCTCTCTTACGCTACCACAAATTCGAATCTAATTATGAAGATATGCAAGGGATATTTTTTACCCGAATTCTGATTTAATTATTATTTTCTGCTTTTAATTTGGCACTTTAGTTCTTATTTCCATCCATAATGATCCCATGCTTGCATATATCTGCATATATGCAGCCATATATCTGCATATATGCAGCCATATATGCAAGCATATATGCAGCATATATATGCATATATGCAGCCATATATGCAAGCATATATCTGCGCATATATGCTTGCATATGCAACATATATGAAGCATATATGCAAGCATATATCTGCGCATATATGCTTGCATAAATCTGCATATATGCATATATATGCTTGCATATATCTGCATTTTAACTTTAGTACCAAATTAACTGATCACCATGGTATGAAGTCCTTAAAAATCATACCAATTGGTATATAACTGTTATACGAAACCAACTGTTATACCAAACTAATAGTTATATTAAGTGACCAAAGTCCCAACTGAACAGTTAATGAAATTTAATACCAAATGAAATACCAAACCAACTGCTATACCATTTCAAACCAACTCAAATATTTGAATTTCAATTTCAAATCAATATCTGAACAATAACTGCTATGTTCTAATTACAGTCTTTTCTAGACAAGAAAAATGTACCGTTGATTAAATTGATTTATTTTGTTGTGTATGACTATTGAATTATTTAGTGTTGGGAATCCAGTTGATCTTCGTTGTAATTGTCATTTTCAAGTCCATTTTGAATTCCTTTTATATTCCATTGATTCGGATCACAAGTAATATTTCTTTCCCCCCCCAATTAGTTTCACTTCATATTTTAACCTACATGTCTACATATGAGAAATATTTGCTCTGTTATGTTTCATGAAACGATTTTTTGTTACTAAAGTCGTAGTAATTATAGAAACACACTTTAATACGACCAACAATGGAAAACCTTCGTCGTTCCTTTAGTGCCCCCTAATACATGGGATTTGTGTTTTCTTTTGTTTTTGTAAAGATAAATAAAAATGTCCAATTTCATTCTCATTGGTTCTTTGTAATTATCAGGTGCGTATAGAGATCACCGTGATGGTCATGTATAGACATACTTGGGAGAATAAGTGTCACAGAGAAATTTATGACAAAGCTAACGGTATGTAAAAAGAATAAGATGGATTTGTTTACGACAAAAATTGTGATTTTTTTTCTATATTGTTGGATTTGTCGTTATCTCTTGAGAAGGGTGGATAGTCCAATAAACAAAGGAGACTCTGTCCAATTTTTTTATAACTTTGACACTATTTTTTTAAAACAAAGAAAGCGGATTGCGGTTTACATATTGCCTACTTGGATTGGTTTTCCTTTATTTTTCATTTTTACATTTTGTATTCGTGATATGATGTTATCAAATTGTTTTTGATCCATTTCACACTATCAATATTTAAGGTTTCATATAGATGATTTTGGGGTTTCTTGGGAACATTGAAATCCAGTAGTTTCAAGATGACACACACATATCACACTCACTCACAAATGTGTTTTTTAAATTAGGTTTTTAAGTTGGGTGCTTAGTTTTAATTTTCTTAGTAATTCGGATTGATGTGTATCTCCCCCCACCCCACCCCACATCGTATATAGCTAACGTACAATGTTTTTGGGAACAAACTAATTTTTTTCTTTTCATTTCTGGTTTTAATCCAAGACCAATCAAATATGGACTTAATTTTTATGCTACGGGACTTCTATGGGGTTGCTACGGGACTTTTATTGGCCTGCTACGGGACTTCTATGGGGCTGCTACGGAGCTGCTACTGGGCTAATACAGGGCTGCTATGGTAATAGCTACTACAAGGATGCTATGGCGCTGCCACGGAGATGCTATGGGGCTTCCATTGATATATATTTTTCTTTTTTAAGATGTTTGTTTTATTGAAGCTTTTGTTAGGAGAATTTGTTTTTTTTTATTATTGTTATCCCTTGAGAAGGGTGGATAGTCCAATAAACAAACGAGACTCTGCCCAATTTTTTTAAAACTTTGACACTTTGTTTTTTTGAGACACAATGAGAATTTATTTGATGAATATTGTATATTTTATATTATATGTGAATTTGTTTGATGAATTTAAGATTATTTGAATGTTGTTGGACTATTTGTTGTTTGTTAAGTAGGGTGAATAGTTTATAAAAAAGGAGATTATGGCCAATTGTTATAAATTACTATTTTTTTGCCGTTTTGCAATTATGTACTTCGAAAATTTTCACCGTTTTGTAATTACGTGCTTTCGAAATTTTCGCCGTGCCTTCAGGCACGGGCATTCCGCTAGTATATATATACGGTCCTGCTCTTGTGCGGACTACTCCGCATTTTAAGAATGCGGACGGGACATGTGTCACCTGGCGGGGAGCCCAGAAAAGAGAGAGTGTGTGCCTAAAATTTAGGCGATAATTTCTAGGCACACCGTAAGGTGACACATGTCCGGTCTGCATTCTTAAATTGCGGACTAGTCCGCGCAAGAGCATTATTATATATATATATATATGTTTTGATTGTTATATTAATATATTAGTATTTTTATATTTTAAATCGTGTACCAATGTGTCTATTGACTATAACTGTACACTTTCCCGATTGGATCTTTGTATGACTAATGACCTTACTTGTGGGCTAGTCTCCTAGCTATATGATCAGGGGCGGACGGAGCATTGGCCTAACAGGGGCCATCGCCCTGGTTGGAAAATCAGAAAAAGGGTTTTTATGTAAAAACACCCAATATTTTTAACCTATGCCAGCTGCTATCTTCAGGGTAAAAACCCAACTCAAACCCAATGATTTTACTTCCTGCCGCCAACGGTTACGAAACCCAACTCAAACCCATTTCTCCTCTTCTTCTCCTCCCATCCATCCATCCACGCCCAAGTTCCCAACTCAACTCAGCCTGACTGCTGCCGCCGGCCACAAGTCACCCACGCCCCTGCCCCCCCCAACTGCAGTGCTGCCGATTCAACTCAGGTAATATATTTATCCCAACTTAGGCTACTTTTTCCCCTTAAAACAGTTCAGTTAAATGATTTCACCACTAGTTATATCGACCCCATTTAATTTGTGGTGAAAAATATATCACTTCCACTCAGGTAAACAATGTTAATTGGATGCGAGTTATGCCTACATCAAATAAACCAATTAAATTTCTACAACCTTTTATAGTGAGTGAAATAGTAAATGATTTTTATGGAATACCTGTATCAAAAACAAAAGAAGAGAAAAGATTCCTATTAACTACATTTTCCTAAAGTTATTTTGATTACATAACCAACATAACTATCATCTTGCATTAAGGAAATTAATTATCTTTAATCCTATGTTTATTACTAATATGACATGAAAAAAAAAGAACCACTGTCCAACATGTTCAAAAATGAAAGAAAAAAAAAGAATAATTTTTTAACTAAAATGTGATTCTGATAGAACCATGGTTCTTTTTTTTTTATATGTGGTTTTTGTGGGGTTTTTTATACATGGCTTTTATATCTCACAAATTTGTATATATATAATTTTGTGTATATATAAATATGTACTCTAAAATATTTGTTTTTTTTTAAAATAGGAAGTCATGGAGAAATTTTTAAAAGAAAAAGAGCAGACAACCCACAAACTATATCCGAAGTTGAGGTTCAATCATCTCCCAATGCGGAGTCTGATAATCTTATCCATCAAGAAGTTCAATCCCAACTCTCACAACACTCGCCTAATATTGGGGTGAATTTGGATGAACTACCATCGGATCCCAGTTTGAGGAAATCTATTTCGGAATATGGTGACTCTAAAAAAATTGAGTTAGTTCGTCGAGCATATCTTACTAGGGGCCCTTGTCAACCAAAAAATTACAATTTACCATGGATACAATTTGGAATAGGCAAACTCAGATTTATTCCATCATGGTTTGAGGAGTTTGGGAGATGGTTAGAGTATAGTGTGGCGAAGGAGGCTGCCTTTTATTTGTTTTGCTATTTGTTCCGACAAAATACAGGGGGGCAAGGGGGGTGGTGGTGTATTTATTACTGGAGGCTTTTCAAATTGGAAAAAGAAACAAGTCTTTAAAGATCATATTGGCACCCATAATAGTATTCATAACAAATGCATGAATGCTTGTGATGACTTGATGAAACAAGATCAACACATCGAAGTGTCTTTGTCTAACCATTCTGATAAGATAAGAGTTGATTATCGTATTCGTCTGACTGCATCCTTGAATTTCCTCAATACTTACTACGCCAAGGTTTGGCGATGCGAGGGCATGATGAATCTGTGGGGTCATCAAACCGGGGTAATTTTCTTAAACTTTTACAATTCCTTACCGAGCAAAATGAAGATATAAACAACGTTCTCTTGAACAATGCCACCGAAAACCACCAAATGATAGCTCCATCAATTCAGAAAGAGCTCATTAATGCCGCCGCCTCTTTGACCACTAAAGTCATAATTCAAGAAATTGGGGATGAGGTATTCTCCATACTAGTTGACGAGTCCCATGACATCTCTGTGAAGGAGAAAATGGCAGTGACTTTACGTTATGTGAACAAAAAAGGCTATGTGGTTGAACATTTTCTTGGCATTGTACATGTTCTTGACACTACATCTTTAACACTTAAGGCAAGCCTTGAGTCACTTCTCTTGAAACATGGGTTGAGTATGTCAAGTATTCGTGGGCAAGGTTATGATGGAGCGAGCAACATGAAAGGGGAGTTCAATGGGCTGAAGATTTTGATTCTAAGGGAAAACAGTTTAGCTTACTACGTTCATTGTTTTGCTCATCAGCTACAGCTGGCATTGGTAGCGGTCGCAAACAATCATAACGCAATTGGTTCTTTCTTTCTTAAAGTTTTAATTTTTTCGAATGTTGTTGGAGCATCTTGCAAGCGTAGATATGTATTTCGGATGAAGCAGTATGATGATATACTTGAAGGAATATACACCGATGATCGGGAGATGGGTCATGGTTTAAACCAAGAAGAAGCATTCACACGAGCAGGGGACACACGGTGGGGTTCACATTACGGTACACTTTTGAGTTTAGATCATTTGTTCTCTGTTGTAATTGGAGTACTTCAGGTGGTTCACGTTGATGGTGATGTACGTACTCAGAGAATAGAAGCATATGATCTGATTAGCTATTTGCAGTGCTTTGATTTTGTGTTTAAATTGCAGTTAATAAAAGTAATTTTGGGGATTACCAATGACTTGTAGCAATCACTACAACGGAGGGATCAAGATATTGTGAATGCAATGGATCTTCTAAGATGCATTTACAAAAAATGAGGGAGCATGGATGGGATAAATTGTTGATTGTAGTCTCTTCATTTTGTAGTACACACGACATTGTAATGATAAATATAGAATATTGTTTTATGGCCAGTGGAAGATCACGTCGAAACGTCAAAGAGAGGACAAATCTTCATCACTATCGGGTTGAATTGTTCTATTCGGTGATAGATATGCAACTACAAGAGTTGAACCATCAGTTTAATGAGGTGAATACAGAGTTAATTTTATGTATGGCATGTCTTGATCCAAGTATGAACTTCTCCAAATTCGATGTGGAAAGATTAGTTCGATTCGCAAAGTTTTATCCGAATGATTTTGATCCGATTGAACTCACAGTCATTGGGGAACAACTTGAAAATTATATATATAGTGTGCGTGATAAGGATGAATTCAAAGATTTGAAAGGGATTGGTGATATTTCTCAAAAGATGGTTGAAACTCAGAGGGATCGGTTATTTCCATTAGTATACTTGCTTATAAAACTTGCCTTGACATTGCCGGTTGCAACTGCAAGTGTGGAACGAGCATTCTCCGCAATGAAAATCGTGAAGAGTACATTACGTAGCCGAATGGGAGATAATTTTACAAATGATTGCTTGTTGGCGTACATTGAACAGGATATTTTCAAAACTGTGGATACGGAAGATATCATTCAATATTTTCAGAATATGAAGCCGCATAGGGGAATATTGTAAACAAGCTCATTGTATTTATAATTTCTGGTTATATATGGATGAATTGATATGAAATTTTGGCATATTCAGTATTTATGTTTTATCGGTTGTTGGTTTTTATGAGTATATTATTTATTAGTGTGGGTAAAAAAAAATTTGAATCAATTTGGCCCCAGTTGAACTAAATCCTGGATCCTCCGCTGTATATGATAGTTTTCGTGTATCTGTAGTGCTCATGGCTTTTCAAGAGTACCTATACCTTTAGGTGTTGCTTTCACTGTTACCCCTTAATAGTTGGCCGATTAGACCTTAGCCTTTAGTGGTTGCGTTTTGACCATATTTTATTGGCGTGTATATTTGCTAATACTAAGCTGATATTTCTTTTCTAAACGACGTCGTCCAACTGTGTTTTTGTTTCACCGACTATGGTTTACTCAAAATCGTAACTGGTTTTTATTATTTTTCAAAACGTGGTCATTTCATATTAGGGTAACATGTATTATAACGCATCTTTGATACCTAATGTTGGTTACAACTAGCACCCATTTTGTTAAATGTTATCATTTTGTTCTAACAACCTTCGAGTGTTGGTTTGTTGGTTACAGTTGAGCGTGCAATGTTTCTAATTGTTAGACCACCTTTTTGTGTTTCTTTAAAGACCACACGATCAGATTTTATCAAAGGCTAAAATAATTTTTTGGTCAATCCATGTGCTCCTGTTTTAACCAATCAGCACACACCCACTACCTCTATAAATTCATCCCTTTGGGTCTCATTTAAAAAAAACTGAGAAAAATATTTTTGCACCAAAACTCAGCCAAATTTTTGCATAGAGAGAGAGAGAGTTTACAACTTTTTTACACTAATTTTGCCCTTGTATGTATGTTTGAAGAAACAATCTCTTCATGGATTATTTCAAAAACTAACACTTTATTTTTGTGTATGTGTGTAAGTTGTTTTGAAAAACATTTTTGAAATTGAAAAGTAGAGAGCTTTTCAATCAATTCTCTAATACCAATTTGAAAATGCGAGTGGCCCCCAATTTTTAAAATGTTTACCACAAATATTAATTTCCTTTTAAAGAAATGTGCGACTAATTTTAATTTCTTTTAAAAATTAAAATTAAACAAAGTGAAACTAGATTACACCCGATTTTTAATTTCACTTAAACATATTAACTCAACCCAAGTTCTAAAAATTTGCCTAAGTCATATTTTTTAATTTTAACAAATTAGGCCAAACCAATTTTTACAAATTAAATTAATGACTTGAATTAACTACACATTACCCAATATTTATTTAACACCAAATTAAATTAAACCAAATTTTATCTTTCTACCTAAGCATGCGTTCTAGGTGATTTTGCAAAAGATAAAATAAATAATGAATCACTACGCCGCGATGTACGAGGAAAAACCCACAACGGGAAAAAACCTCGAACGACCCTAGTCTTAAGTCCAATATGTAAGGTGTTACACATACAAGACATATGACTTACTTCCTCGACTCGACCCCTTTCAAGCCTTGACGTGTCTTCTTGTAAACACCTCCTCCTAGTAGACAACCCCGGAGCTCCACCGGAATCTTGGACTTCACCAATGAGACAATAGGTACACTGTCAACCACACATGGTGCCTTTCACCATGTGAGAATGCCGCAGAAAAACAATGACTTCTTCTTTAAGGGATGTAGAAGCAAACCCAAACTTCTATTGTTCAAAATGTAGAGATAAACTTGTGCCAAACACTCCAGGCAAGATGTATATATATTGAAACTTGGAATAAACAATATGGGTGTAAACAATAGTGTTAAATGATTTTTTCTTGAAAAATAGACACTCAAAACATGAACTTTTTCTTGGAAGAATTTGTTCTCAAAACTCTCTCTAGGAGATGGAGGATAGTGAAAAGGTTGAAAAGAAAAAGTTTGTTTCTACAGTTAATTATTCAGGTAAAAAGATAGTGGAAAAAGAAGTGGGAAAGTGGTAAAAACTGCTCAAAAACTACCAAATAACTGTTCCCGCCAAAACTGGTTCGAACGAGATTTTTGTTCGAACGAAGTCTCGTTCGAACGAGCCTTTTAACGATGTTCCAGTGTGAACGCGTTAGAAATCTTGTTGGAAATATCATTCGAACATCATTCTCGTTCAAACGACATTCCAGTGGCCAATAGGGGAACTCGTTGGCAAACCTTGTTCTAACGACATTCTCATTCGAACAAAAAACTTATTCGAATGACAATTCGAACAAACTTCCAGAAAGTGTAAATATCTATTTTTAGCCCAGAAACTTTATATACTTCATTTTAAAGTTTTAATGAAACTTTCTGAAAATAAACAGCAGTTTAAAATAAAATTTCACCCAATTTCAAATGTTCCAGGCTCCTATTTATATATTGAAAATGCATTCATACCTTAGGAGCAATGGGACAAATGTTGTTGACATAGAGATGAGGCACACGAAACCGGTAATTGATGAAGATTTAATATATTGGCCGCTACGTCTTCAATAAAAACGTCATAGGATTTAATGGATAAACTTGAAATCTATCCTATGACTCAAATGTTTTTGTCCGGAATTGAGCCAAAACTACAAAGGACTCAATTGGAAATTTGTGTCCTTACAAATCTCCCCCTTTGGCTATTCCGAGACAAAAACTAAATAAAAATCCTAAAGGGCCGTCAAGGTCAACTAGACATAAAAAATGTCCCACCCAAAAATAAAAATACAATGCTTGACTCAAACAACCCA
This sequence comes from Sambucus nigra, assembly GCA_949130495.1. Classification (NCBI taxonomy): domain Eukaryota; kingdom Viridiplantae; phylum Streptophyta; class Magnoliopsida; order Dipsacales; family Adoxaceae; genus Sambucus; species Sambucus nigra. The sequence goes on along the minus strand of OX422217.1, from coordinate 259,701,977 downwards.
AGGATCATTATCTTTGCCGATTGAGGAAAATTGCCATGTAGATAAATTCCTGCACACTTAAGCAAACTATCAAACGCATAATTAATTCTCTCCTTTAACAAACATGATCAGCCTAAGAAGATAGCGACTCCCCCTAAGTTACATCTCCCCCCAACTAAGGTACGATTGTAATAGGATTGGATGCCATTTCTCCTCCTATTATTCTCCCCCTTTTTGTTCAGGAATAGACAAAGGCTAAAGAATCAAAACATTAACTTATCTCCCCCAAATAAAGCATATTACCCTTAAACTAAACAAGGGATAAATATAATGGGATAACAAGATAAACATTCAATTGGTGCATAAAGTGATGAGAACATTAAAGAACATAGGCAATTAAAATTCAACTAATCCAACAAATGAATAAAAGATACCAACTAAGATGTAAGAAAATGATACTAATACGATACATAAAGTATTAAGCATGTCATATCAACAAAGAATGCAACAAGATAGATACCAATTATGAATTATGGCATGGATGGACTAGAAAGCAAGGCAAAGACAAAAGAAATATCATATATATACATACCATAAATATACCAAGAATGCACAAGCACGTATATATAGATATAAACAAAGAAAATGACACAAAATATATAATATGAGTCTTCCACACTCGTATGGCAAAAGTGTGTCATGCGAAAACGGAAGTGTTGAGGTGTGAACTAGTAACAATTAAATTTAGACCCAATCACTTAAAACATGTTCACGGAGTTTTCAATTGATTGCAAACTTCGTCACATTTGAATATAACCTCATGTGATAATATAATATGAACTCAATGAACAAACATACAAGCCTAGCATGTTGATGATTCTACAAACCAATAGAGTCATCACATTGAAAACGCAACTAGGATAAATGGACATTGTGCAAACCGTTGACATACCATCCAATCTCCCTCAATAAGCATATATATTTTGAATGAATATATCAAGTAAACAAATTAGGCTTTGGCAAATTATTTTTCTTCTAATGCCATATTTTCTTTTAGGCCTTTGGACTACATATTTCTTTTAGGTCCAAGTAAACGGTGACTTACTATTCGCAAAGGATAATAAATCCTTCCGGAGACCTTCCCTGTGTACATTTATATATATAATATTTTTATTTCTCACAAATCTCACGTGCAACGGATTTCGACATGCACTAGTCCTCCTAGGTTACAAATATGTAGATGACAAAATTGATAGGAGAACACCTCACAAAGCTCAAATATACATATGAAGTTAAATTGCAAAAGATCTCGTGCATGTGTGAATTGAGGCATATAAAAATAGAATCCATTTAAACAACACAAAATCCAACTAGTCCATGTAAGCATGGTAAAGAACATAATAATGATTGACAATCTAAACCAAAAGTTCTATCCACATGGGAGCAAAAAAAGATGGGATTCTAACACAAGTGTATGCCACATAAAGTGTGTCAAACTAAAATACACACATAAACAAAAATCTTTTTGAGTTTTTAAAATTTTTAAACCAAACGACAAAAATATTTACTCAAAAGACACACAAAAATCATTTGTATTTTTCATTAAGCATGAATTACTAAAAGGGTAAAACACAAATGATAAACAAAAATATTTTTGTATTTTTCATTTAATGCAAATTAAAATGAAAGAATAAAATACAAAAGACAAACAAGTCATGATTTCTAGAATAAGATATGAAATAAAGCAATGACTAGAAAATGACTAAACGTGCATACATCTAGCAATGATATATAATATGAAGCATAAAAAGATAGAGTATGCAAACAACTAACATATTCAACCTTTAAATTTAGCAAGGGAGGTTTCATGTGAAAGCAAATTAGAATCAACAAATCTAATATCTAGCGCATCTAAAAATGATTTCCGAAGCCATATAGATGTATATTTAAAATGACGGGATTTGGAAACTAATGAAATGCTAGACATAGACTTCCTAGGACTTCTTTTAAGATCAAAACAGAATGACCTAAGGTGTGACCTTTTCTAAAGTCCTTGGATAAGGTTGACCCTCTAAAATAAATAATAATTTTATCTTTAGCAACGAAAGTATTTGAACTAGATGAGCTCGAACCATTATCACAACTACTCGAGTCTTGTAAATCATTTTGTATTTATAGAATTTCAGACTGAAGTAATAAATTAGACTCCTCAATTTTACGGGACTCTTTCTTTAAATTTTCCATAACTTCTAGAAGGTTATCACGCTCCCCCTCAATGTGAACAAACTTGTTCCCTAAGAGTCTTTTTCTCGACAATCACTCTCTTTCTTGGAATTTTCTAAAATATTAAAATAGTAATTTATGTCCATGAGCTTTGCATGAAAAATATCTTTTTGAGATAGCGAGGTTTGCAAAAATTCAACTTTAGCTTTAAAATAAGAATTTTCATCTTCAAGAAATTTTATTCTTTTTACAAATCTCAAATTTAATTCTCTTAATTTTTCATTACACTTATTAAGCTCATTAAATTCCTCTCAAATAGCAAAAACTTCATTATCATTCGAAATGGAGAAATTATCATTAAGGCGTCCCTTCGAGAGATATAAAACAAAAATGAGAGTGAGTAAAAAAATGAACCACCTAAAAATACAAGGAGCACAAAAATTATATAAGCCAAAAAATGGATTTTTTACGCGATAAATTAGCACTCCAGCTCTGATACCAATTTGAAAAGTAGAGAGCTTTTCAATCAATGCTTTGATACCAATTTTAAAACGCGAGTGGCCCCCAATTTTTAAAGTGTTTACCACAAAAATTAATTTTCTTTTAAAGAAATGCGTGACTAATTTTAATTTCGTTTACAAATTAAAATTGAACAAAGTGAAACTAGATTACACACGATTTTAATTTCACTTAAACATATTAACTCAACCCAAGTCCTAGAAGTTGGCCTAAGTCATATTTTTCAATTTTAACAAATTAGGCCAAACCAATTTTAACAAATTAAATTAATGACTTGAAATAACTACACATTACCCAATATTTATTCATCACCAAATTAAATTAAACCAAATTTTATCTTTTTACCTAAGCATGCGTTCTAGGTGATTTTGCAAAAGATAAAATAAACAATGAATCACTACGCCGCGATATACAAGAAAAAACCCAAAACGAGAAAAAATCTCGGACGGCCCTAGCCTTAAGTCCACTAAGTATTGTTTTTCAAATACAAGACAAATGACTTACTTCCTCGACTCGAACCCTTTCAAGCCTTGATGCAACTTCTTGTAAACACCTCCGCCTAGTAGACAACCCCAGAGCTCCACCAGAATCTTGGACTTCACCAATGAGACAATAGGTACACCGTCAACCACACATAGTGCCTTTCACAATGTGAGAATGCGACAGCAAAACAATTTCTTCTTTGAGGGATGTAGAAGAAAACCCAAACTTCTTCTTTTTTTAAAATTTAGAGATAAACCGATGCCAAACACTCCAAGCAAGATGTATATATATTGAAACATGGAATAAACAATATGGGTGTAAACAAGAGTGTCAAATTATTTTTTTTTGAAAAATAGACACTCAAAAAATAAACTTTTTCTTGGAAGAATTTTCTCTCAAAACTCTCTCTAGGGGATGGAGGATAGTGAAAAAGTTCAAAGGGAAAATTTGATTTCCATACTTAATTATTCAGGTAAAAATTCAGTGGGAAAGTGGGAAAACTGCCAAATAACATATCCCACCAAAACTCGTTCGAACGAGATTCTCGTTCGAGCAAAGTCTCATTCGAACGAGCCTTCTAACGAAGTTCCAGTGTGAAATCGTTAGAAATCTCATTGGAAATATCGTTCGAACATCATTCTCGTTCGAACGACATTCTGGTGGCCAATAGGGAAACTCGTTGCCAAACCTTGTTTGAACGACATTCTCGTTCGACGAAAAACTCGATCGAACGACAATTAGAATGAACTTCCAGAAAGTGTAAATATCTATTTTTAGCCTAGAAACTTTATATACTTCATTTTTAAGTTTTAATGAAATTTTATGAAAATAAATAACAGTTTAAAATAAAATTTCACCCAATTTAAAATGTTCCAAGATCCTATATATATTCAAAATGCATTTACACATTAGGATCAATGCAACCAATGTTGTTGACGTAGAAATGAGGCACACGAAACTGGCAATTGATGAAGCTTTAATATCTTGGCCGCTATGTCTTCAACAAACACGTCATAGGCTTGAATGTATAAACTTGAACTCTATCCTATGACTTAAATGTTTTTGTTCGGAATTGAGCCAAAACTACAAATGAATCAATTGGAAATTTGTGTCCTTACAGAAATCTCATCAAAATTTGTTTTAAACCCTCTTAGGGTTGATATGTGATCTTGAAATAGTTTATTAAAACTAACCCTATCTATTTTCACTACTGAATTGTGGAAAATTATTGATATAGTGAAATATCTCTTTTCTTGTGTGTTTGGATATGATTTCTAGATCTTGTGTGAATAACTTGATCTTTTGGTCTATATTATTTTATATACTTGTTCCATCTCATATAGTCATGGTATATCAAGAAAATCTTTGAAAGGATTAAATGTATTTGGATACTTTTATGAGAACCACTTCACACACTAATTCATATATTTGTATTAGGTATATCTTTCTAGATCCGTGATAATCCATGCTATATATTTTATATATGTACCTAGTTACACAAATTACACACAACTCTTCACGATTAATGTTTAAATATGTTTTGTTTCTTTAGATCCATCTTAGATCTGTTTAGTGTGTAAGTTTGAACTATATTGCACACACAAATAACGATTGTGTGTATTATGATTTGTCAACCTTGTTTATAAGTTCATGCTTGAGTAAAATGTGTTGTTTTAAATCACATCTAAAGCGGCTTGGTTAAAATAAGGTGAGAACTATAAAAGGTTTAGAAAGTTAAAAGTATTTAGTCTAAGGACTGAAATTGAAAGAAAGAAATATTGACTTTCCTTATTCTTCTAATTAAACCTTACCTGACTTCGAACCAAGGACTCTAGAACATACCTATGAAGAACTTGCATACTAAGTTGATTAGATTAATCTTTCTTTAATCTAAAGGGACTTTTGCAAACAGTTTTGTAATTTTGACTTGTACATAAATTGCTATATACTTTAGTAAAATATTGTGTGTATATATTCTATCTTAGAATATTTGTGTTCTGTAACACCCCGTCACTTTGGGACTGTGAAATTTAAAATTTGGGGAGAATTAAATTTTATTTAAATTGGAGAATTTTAAAATTTGGAAATTGAAGTCCAAAAATTGAGGATGATTTAAAGTATGTCGGATGAGGATTCTGAGTGCACCATTGATTCCGGATGGGTGGAGATAGTCGAAATGACTATCCTAGGGATTTATTTCAGTTTAGAAATATTTTTAAGTATGTTTGACTCGAATTGGAGTAAACGAGTCATTTAAAGTGTGTATTACCATTTAAAACTGGGACTTATGTTTCAAAGGTTTAAGAGGCTTACGGATCAAGCCATTCTCATTTAAGAGAAATAGAGAAATAGAAAGAAAGAAGGAAAGAAGAAGGGAAAGAAGAGAGAGACGAAAAGCATGGAGATTTCCAACCTAAACGCGATCTCGAGGATGACTCAACCTCTACAACTTCGAGGCAAGTGTTTAGTCTTGCTAAATAATTCATTTGTGTAGTTTGTTTCATAATTTGCGGGAAAAATAATTGGATGTTGGGTATGTTTAGCAAAACCTATATTTTATGGTTTAAATCTTGAGATTGATGTTTACAGATGTGTTTAAGGGGTATAAATTGATGAGGTAAAACATAGGATGAGTTTTGATGTTGGAATCATATATGTGTTATAAATTTATGGTTAGAAATTGTTAATTTGGGATTTTAGAGGTTTAGGTTTTGAAGAGAAAAAAGCCATTTCGTAGCGTGCTAAACAAGCCGAATCAATTCGATCCCCTTTCGAATCGATTCGAAATGTTGCAGAGTCCCAGGTCTGTGTGACAGAATCGATTCGGACCCAAGGCAAATCGATTAGGTCTGGGATATTCTCTGAGGTCCTTTGGACCAAATCGATTCGTAGTTGGGGCGAATCGATTCGCCCTTGAGACCGAATCGATTCGGGCCAGGCTGAATCGATTCGAAAACAGGGCTGTTTGATGGAGTTTTTCTAGAATGATTTCTAACCCCTTTTTGGTTGGGTTTATTGATTTGGGGAATGATTATATGATGTAATAATCATGTTTTGGAGATTTATTGGAAGTTTCTCACATGATGAGATCGCGGGTATGTATCAAGTTATTTTGGGGACTTATATACATATGTATTGGAGAGGGTCATATCGATATAGTGTGGAATCTCATTGAGAATGGGAGTTCTATTTAGAGGTCATAAGTGAGCCTAGTTATGATGTAAGCTTAAGGACCCTTTGAAAGAGTTGTGAGAGTATGGCATGGAAGTGTAGGCCGATATATGTGTCGAATCCTTATAGTGATAGGATTCTCTTTAATATATGGTTTGGGACCAAGGAGAGGTAGAGGTCGCGCATCCTTAGTAATGTTTAACTTAAGGATTAAATTGTAATGCAATAAGATTAAGGGTTCATAAGAGAAATTGAATCGTAGGCGAAATTTTGAACGATGGAATCGTACTATCAACTAGAATAGGTTGTGTTGTAATTTCTAGTCGGAGTAGTTTCTATATATAATTGTGTGGGAGTAACAATAGGGATTACTATACGAAGGGATTATAAAATCAAATTTAAGGTTTAGCTGGAGGCTTACAGACTATTAGTTAGGCGTATACCAATAGTTCGAATTATTATTAGATATCGATGTGCATTCAGATATTGATAGGATGAGTAGTGATTATTATACACATTAAACTTTGGGGTGATAAACTTAATGTTTAATATATTGGAAGACTATTCATATCATAAGGGCAATGGATTAATATACTTCAAGTGAGGTATCATATTTATATAAGGAATTAAATTAAATACGTTCGAGACGACGACTAGTAGAAAGAGGATTATATACACGTATAACCGAGTTTATAAATTTCATACATACGCATGAGAGATGGTATGTATTTATGTATATATATATATATAGGTATGAATATGTATATATGTATGTACTCATGGCGTGAATATCTAAATCGTATGTGATGGTTTAATTATATGTTGTGATCATATGGATGCATATATATTGTGTAAGTGAATAATATATATACTTGTGGTATAAAGCATACCAGGCACATGCTATCATGGGAAGTTGTGCGATGAGGGTGAGCATCCTGGCTCAAGGATTAGGGTGCGGTTATTCCCCAGGTCATAGTCGTCCATTTTATTTATTTGTATGATTCAATATTTTGGGGGTGAGAAGTCTTGGGTATGGGTCATTCTCACTTGCCAGTTAGGAACTATGATCACTTCCCATGTGTTTTGATTTGGTTTTGACCACGACGTGGGTGATATTTAGTCCCACCGGTGGTCCCCAGGATGGTATGTGAGTGATGCCCTGGAAGATGATAGAATGGTGCAGTAAATTGGCTTTCTATAGCCGATTATATTATATGTATGGCAATTGTACATTATATGTGTTATTTACATGTGGCTATGAGAATGAATGACTATATATATATATATATATATATATATATATATATATATATATATATATATATATATATATATATATATATATATATATCTTATAGGTGAGAAAGGATATGTAATTTCTATGGGTACATCTTGGGTGATTATGGTGTGCTAGATTGTTGGGGGTTGATGCATCGCACTAAGAGACGATTTAAGTGATATCGACTGAAGGATTTAATGGAGACTTTTAGGTTGATCCTAGATAGTAATATAGATTATAGTAGTATTTGTGTGGATGACATAATGGATCCCTATGATCAAAATTGTCAAGGAGTAGTGTATCGGGGAAGTTCCTTGTTTGGATTTTGCTTTACGAGATGCCCCATGCACGAAATGTAGTGCAATGTTGAGAGTGGAGAGAAATTTTGTCTTATTAAATTGTATGCATGTTATTGAGAGAATAAATTATGATATTGAAACCTAATGTTAATGTGCAACGTATTAAAACTTATATTGGTGTAAGTTATTAATTTTGAACCACTATAGCCTAGTAAGGCATATATGTGTAAATATAATTAAGCGCGACTAGGAGGCGAAGGATTCTCGGGTTATGTTAGAATGGCAGGTCTTGCGGGTATAGGTCGTGCCTATTGTAAGGTAGGTTGTCCTTATGGGTGGGGTAACTTAATTAAGGTTCAAGGATGCGAATAGGTGCACGCTGTTAGATGATAGGTGAGTTAGGTGAGTTGGGGGTTTCACGAGAGTGTGACTCCACTTTAATTTTGAAATAAGTGCATTTATATTTATTATGCACGGTTAACACACTTGCCAAAAATTTTTACACCTCGGGCTCTGACCTGTTTATATTTATCTTTTGCTATATATATGTATGTACATATTACTACAGGTTTCCTACCGCATGGATATCGGATGCTTTTCTATCCAGAGTCTTGGGAGCCGCAGCAGTTGCGGACTGTGGCGGGATTTAGATTGTAGTCACTTCCTACTTCTTTAAAAAAAAACTCTAGGTAGGAATCGTGTTGTATATCGGGTCTATACCCAAGGGATATTTGTAGCATTTTATATTCCTTCTTTATGGATGTTGTACTGTTTGTGACCCGACAGCTTATTCGAGTATATTTCCTTGTGTACTCATTTTATTCTAGCACTTATTTTATTATGGTACTTGTAAAATTTTACCTTTTCTTTATATCCATATTGTTGGTTTGTTGTCCCTAGTATGTTTTATTTATTTTTGGCATCTCGCTTGTATGATTTCGAGTAGTTAGCCTTATCTATTTATATTATAGTCTATTGATGTTGAGATTGAGCCATCCGGGATTCCCGTTTTAATGTGGTATAGGGTCGGCCACCCGTTATTATTTTAAGCGGGTTATTACAGATGGTATAAAAGTATTAGGTTCTAGTGTCTTTAGGATCTGTGAGGGTTTTTTGCGTTCTTCCATTGATGTTCTTGATATAGAGCCCTACTATCAGGATTATTGTGTTCACTATGTTTATCTTCTACTGCGAGGTGTATTCACTTGAATGACATTCTGACACAGTCACTTTCGTCTCAGACGTCGCCCCAAATAAGTCATCCAGGAAGGGGCAAAATGAGAGATTCAACACCCATAATAGATTTTGGGTGAGCTTTGACTGGAGATGTTTTCTTTCCATGATTCAGGCGGAGACAAGGAGGAGATTTGATTTGGGTGGTGAATTTTGTGATCGATAAGGTAAGTGTTAAGGATAAGCGAATACTGAGGCCCTTGGGAAGATGTTTCTCTTATGGATAAATAGTCTATAGGAAGAGAGATTGTCCTGTGAAGAGTAGAGGACTTTGAACAGGGATTCATGGATGAAGTAAAGAAATTAGGTTATGAAAAATAAGGTAGAATTCCTTTCTTTAAGTTTAAGTCACGCTTTATACGGTATTGGGAACGTCGCGCGTACGGTATAGGCGGTTACCCACTACGCCCTAGGGTGTACAGAATTTCCTTCGAGGAACGAGTGAGTAAGTATGGCCTTTGTATGGCATCTTTTTGAGATAATAGACCATATCGTAAGGAGGTAGTAGAGATTTATGCTATTGAGTTTCGGAAGTCTGGACTGTTAACGTTTGTTGGGTAATGGGTATAAGGCTATTGTTGTATAGATAGGCTAGTGCTGGTAATAATAGTGTTCCAATGAGGGAAGGAATTATTTTGTGGCAATGCTTTAATGTGATGTAAAGGATTTTGATAACTGAGAGGTTAAGAGTTTAGCAACTTCATTGTGGAATGGAGAATTTGTCTCATGGTTGTGCTAGTTTGGAGAACTAGGTATTGGTGAGAGTATTGTATTTGCTGTGATCTTATGTCTTTAACATAATGTGTTGTTTGAAGTGTTGAAAAATATGCAATTATTTTATACTATTTATTATATAGGCCTTCGGGCAATACCTATAATTCAAAAATCTTTTATAAAACTTAACCCTTGTTCAACTGATCTTAATCCCCGACATAGCTACACAGTAGTGTATTGGGAGGGTTCCTTGTTTGGATTTCACTTGCGAGACCTCCCCCGCATGAAGGTAGCTAGTGTCAGGAATTGAGAAGAGTTCAATCATTGGGAATTTCAAGATTTTATATACTTAATATGTTGGTATAGATTATGTTTATTGAGAGTTATATTACGATTTTGAGGCTAGTGGAGCCGGGTTATGTTTTTACGAGTGGAGCTCGAGTACAGGGTGTATGGGCGCCCTGGGTAGCTAGTATGATTTTAAAAGTTTGTATGATTCGATATGAGAATTATAAAAAGGTATGTATAGTGGTCTTGAGTGTAGATGTAAGGACTAGATGGGAGTGAAGTCCTAGGCATAATCTAAATTTCGCGGATGAAATTTTTGTAAGGGTGGGAGTATATAACACCCCGTGACTTTGGGACTGAGAAATTTAAAATTTTGGGAGAATTAAATTTTGTTTAAATCGGAGAATTTTAAAATTTGGAAATTGAAGTCCAAAAATTAAGGAAGTTTTAAAGTATGCCGAATGAGGATTCTGAGTGAGCCATTGATTCCGGATGGGTCGAGATAGTCGAAATGACTGTCCTTGGGATTTATTTCGGTGTCAAAATATTTTTAAGTATGTTTGACTCGAATTGGAGTAAACGAGTCATTTAAAGTGTGTATTACGATTTAAAACTGGGAATTATGTTTCAAAGGTTTAAGAGGCTTACGGATCAAGCCATTCTCATTTAAGAGAAAGAGAGAAAGAGAAAGAAAGAAGGAAAGAAGAAGGAAAAGAAGAGAGAGAGGAAAATCTTGGAGATTTCTGGCCCAAACGCGATCTCGGGGATGATTCAACCTCTACAACTTTGAGGCAAGTGTTTAATCTTGCTAAATGATTCATTTGTGTAGTTTGTTTCATAATTTGTGGGCAAAATAATTGGATGTTGGGTATGTTTAGAAAAACCTAGATTTTGTGGTTTAAATCTTGAGATTGATGTTTACACATAGGTTTAAGGGGTATAAATTGATGAGGTAAAACATAGGATGACTTTTGATGTTGGAAACATATTAGGGTTATAAATTTATGGTTAGAAATTGTTAATTTGGGATTTTAGAGGTTTAGGTTTTGAATAGAAAAGAACCATTTGGTAGCCCACTGAACAAATCGAAACGATTCTGTCACCCTACGAATCGATTCGGAATGTTGCAGAATACCAGGTCTGTGTGACCTAATCGATTCGAACCCAAGGAGAATCGATTCGGACTGGGACACTCTCACAGGTCCTTTGGACCGAATCAATTCGTAGTTGGGGCGAATCAATTCTCCCTTGAGACCGAATCGATTCGGGCCAGTCCGAATCGATTCGGAAACAAGGCTGTTTGGTGGAGTTTTTCTAGAATGATTTCTAACCCCTTTTTGGTTGGGTTTATTGATTTGGGGCATGATTATATGATGTAATAATTGTGTTTTGGATATTTATTGGAAGTTTCTCACATGATGAGATCGCGGGTACGTATCGAGTTATTTTGGGGACTTATATACATATGTATTGGAGAGGGTCATATCGATATAGTGGGGACTCTCATTGAGAATGGGAGTTCTATTTAGAGGTCATAAGTGATCCTAGTTATGACGTAAGATTAAGGACCCTTTGAAAGAGTGGTGAGAGTGCGGCAGGGAAGTGTAGGTCGATATGTGTGTCGAATCCTTATAGTGATAGGATTCTCTTTAATATATGGGTTGGGACCAAGGAGAGGTAGAGGTCACGCATCCCAAGTAATGTTTAACATAAGGAATAAATTTTAATGCAATAAGATTAAGGGTTCATAGGGGCAATTGAACCATAGGTGAAATTGTGAACGATGGAATCGTACTATCAACTAGAATAGGTTGTGTTGTAATTTCTACTCGGAGTAGTTTCTCTATATAATTGTGTGGGAGTAACAATAGGGATTCCTATGCGAACAGATTATAAAATCAAATTTAAGGTTTAGCTGGAGGCTTGCAGACTATTAGTTAGGCGTATACCAATAGTTGGAATTATTATTAGATATCGATGTGCATTCGGATATTGATAGGATGAGTAGTGATTGTTATACACATTAAACTTTGGGGTGATAACCTTAATGTTTAATATATTGGAAGACTATTCGTATCATATGGGCAATGGATTAATATACTTCAAGTGAGGTATCGTATTTATATAAGGAATTAAATTAAATACATTCGGGACGACGGCTAGTATAAAGTGGATTATACACGTATAGCCGAGTTTATAAATTTCATACATACGCATGATAGATGGCATGTATATATATATATATATATATATATATATATATATATATATATATGAATATGTATATATGTATATATGAATATGTATATATGTATGTACTCATGGCGTGAATATCAAAACCGTATGTGATGGTTTAATTATATGATGTGATCATATGGATGTATATATATTGTGTATGTGAATGATATATATACTTGTGGTGTAACGCATACCAGGCACATGCTATCATGAGAAGTTGGGCGATGAGGGTTTGCATCCTGGCTCGAGGAGCAGGGTGTGGATATTCCCCAGGTCATAGTCGTCCATTTTATTTATTTGTATGATTCTATATTTTGGGGGTGAGAAGTTTTGGGTATGGGTCATTTTCACCTACCGGTTAGGAACTATGACCGCTTCCCAGGCGTTGTGATTTGGTTTTGACCACAAAGTGGGTGATATTTAGTCCCACCGGTGGTCCCAGGATTGTATGTGGGTGATGCCCTAGAAGATGATAGCATGGTGCAGTATTTTGGCATTCTATAGCCGATTATATTATGTGTATGGCAATTGTACATTATATGTGTTATGTACATGTGGCTATGATAATGAATGACTTATATATATATATATATATATATATATATATATATATATATATATATATATATATATATATATATATATATATATATATATATATATGTTTAGAGTAATTATATATATGCTTATATATCCTATAGGTGAGAAATGATATGAAATTTCTATGGGTACATCTTGGGGGATTATGGTGTGCTAGATTGTTGGGGGTTGATGCATCGAACTTAGAGACAATTTTGGTGATATCGACCCAAGGATTTAATGGAGACTTTCAGGTTGTTCCTAGATAGTAATCTAGATTATAGTAGTATTTGTGTGGATGATATAATGGATTCCTATGATCAACATTGTCAAGGAGTAGTGTATCGAGGGGGTTCCTTGGTTGGATTTCGCTTTGCGAGATGCCCCACGCACGAAACGTTGTGCAATGTTGAGAGTGGAGAGAAGTTTTGTCCTTATTAAATTGTATGCATGTTATTTAGAGAATAAATTATGATATTGAAACCTAATGTTAATGTGCAACGTATTAAAACTTATATTGGTGTAAGTTATTAATTTTGAACCAGTATAGCCTAGTAAGTCATATATGTGTAAATATAATTTAGTGCGACTAGAAGGCGAAGGATTCTCGGGTTATGTTAGAATGGCAGGTCTTGCGGGTATAGGTCGTGCCAATTGTAAGGTAGGTTGTCCTTATGGGTGGGGTAACTTAATTAAGGTTCAAGGACGCGAATAGGTGCACGCTGTTAGATGATAGGTGAGTTAGGTGAGTTGGGGATTTCACGAGAGTGTGACTCCACTTTAATTTTGAAATAAGTGCATTTATATTTATTATGCACGGTTAACACACTTGCCAAACATTTTTACACCTTGGGCTCTGACCCTTTTATATTTCTCTTTTGCTATATATATGTATGTACATATTACTACAGGTATCCTACCGCATGAATACCAGATGCTTTTCTATCAAGAGTCTTGGGAGCTGTAGTAGTTGCGGACTGTGGCGGGATTTAGATTGTAGTCGCTTCCTACTTCTTTAAAAAAAATCTAGGTAGGAATCATTTTGTATATCGGGTTTATACCCAAGGCATATTTGTATCATTTTCTATTCCTTCTATATGGATGTTGTACTGTCTGTGACCCGACAGCTTATTCGGGTATATTTCCTTTTGTGTACTCATTTTATTCTAGCACTTATTTTATTATGGTACTTGTGTAAAATTTCACCTTTGCTATATATCTATATTGTTGGTTTGTTGTCCGTGGTATGTTTTATTTAATTTTGGAATATCACTTGTATGATTTCTGGTAGTTAGCCTTATCTATTTATATTATAGTCTGTTGATGTTGAGACTGAACCATCTGAGATTCCTGTTTTAATGTGGTATAGGGATGGCCACCCGTTATTATTTTAAGTGGGTTGTTACATGTTCTTGATTATGCTTGCCTTATTTGAATATATTTGTGGCATAACATTCTATCACGCACTTAGAACACTATATTCACATATGCACAAACTATTGTAAATATGGTGCCATATCTGATTGTTCTTATTTTTGAAGACTTTTTTTTAGAATTTGTTTAAATCAAGACATCTTGATTTAAAACAAAGAAAGAACATACTATTTGTTCTTGATATATTGGATATCTGAAATGTGTTGTATATCATTTGGGTCGTATCATTAAGTGTGTGTGTGTGTGTGTCATTTAGAATAACACACATGACACAAGTACTTGACTAAAAATGAGGACACAATAGGCACTGAGCCGAACCTCAGCTAAGGGGTGCAAGAAGGAGAAGCTGTGATGTGAACAACACAAAGTTAACAAGGACAGACTAAAGGAAGATCAAAAGACGAAACCAGGGAGAGCTTAGTCTAGGTGAGGTAATAGTTATATCTATCTACTTTACACTATCTTGTTTGATGTTTTTATAATTGTTCCTATTTCATTTTGGTTTTAGTGTAAGCAGACTAGGTTCACTCTTAGGAGAGTTCATTATTTTTCACGGGGAAGGGTTTTTGAGATGTAAAATAAATACTGTGTGCTATATTTTCTGCGACCATCACCTAATAAGAAAAAGGAGGAGTTATGTCTAGAAACCCACTTAGTAAAACTGAATTGATTACTACTCTATGAATCACATAGGTTAATCTTAGACAATAATTTTAACTTTTAATTGACTTTGCAAATTTAAATCTAATTTAGTAAAGTTAACAATTCAAGAAAAGTTTGAATTGGTCCCTCCTATAATAACCTATAAAACTCATAGGTAAATTGCATTTACTCGATAATTGTTTTACTTCCGTACTTGAGTCTCGTATGTTGTAGCCCCCATTCAAGTGATTTAATGTGTTATCAAAGCTAGACTTTAGAAAATATATGTTTTTATAAATTGTTGTTATTTTACTTTATTTTAATGGAAGATTCCAGTCAGTTACTTAAGTTGGGTAATTTTAGTAGACCTCCTATTTTTTATGGCACAAATTTTCCCTATTGGAAAATTAGAATGGTAGCATTTATTTAATGAACATTAGGAGATAGTGTTTGGGATTTAATTGAAAATGGTTATAAGCATCCTACTATTCCTGTAGCAGAAGGTAGCACTATTTTTAGAAAACGTAAAACATCTGAGTTAAGTCCTTATCAGAAAAAGATAAGCAATTTTAATAATAAGGGCAAAAATGCGATTTTCATAAGTGTGAGTGAGACTGAATTGAAACGTATATGTCATTTCACTACTAGAAAAGATGCTTGGGATACTTTAGTAATTACACACGAGGGTGACGATAGGGTAAAGCAATGTAAAACGCAAATGCTTGTCCAATAATACAATATGTTAGTAATGAAAGATAACGAACCATTTGATGATTTTTATATGCATTTGACTGTTATCATTACCCAACTACATGCAAATGGTATTGAACATTCTAATAAAGAAGTGTGAGGAAAAATTTTAAGGTCCCTTGCCCCTAGATTTGACCATAAATGCTATATCATTAAAGAAAATAATCATCCATCTCCCACATCAAAATTGCTAAGTTCAAAATTGAGAACTATGGAAATTGAATCATCATTTAGGAAGACTCTTACTTCTTATGCTAAGAATGAGTTTAATAACTCCTCTGAAGTTTATTTTAAGACTTTATGTCCCAATAAAATTAAGCATAAGGTAGTTAAACAACCATCTGAGTCAGATAATGAATCTGATGTGGAGTTGGATGAAATTGATAAGATTGACAATCAACTTGCTCTTATGTCCTCTCAATTTAAGAAAATTTTGAAGAATAGAAATTCAATTGCTAAGAGACGTATGAAAGCGAATACTCAGTATAGTCAGTCGACTCGACCCAATAACAGAAATTCAAATTAAAGTTATGATTATTATAGTAGAAGTAGTAAGATTGATAAATCCAAATTAGCTTGTCATAATTGTTGGAAAGTTGGTCACTTCATTGCTGAGTGTAGGTCTAAGCCACACTCCAAGCATTCTAAACAACCCAAGGCTCACATAACTAAAACTTAAGATGAATCTTCTAATTCTAAATCAGAAAATGACCAAGCAGATTCTGATTCAAATTGCTTTGCATTTTTAGGAGAAGTTTATGACTATTGCCGAGACGTGTACTTAGCAGGGATGACCAATTCCGAAGATGAATATGATGATGTACTTTATTTGATTGATCCTGCTAAATCTTTATTAGCTAGACAACCTTCTATGCTTGAATTAACTGGTACAATTGATGCGAAAAAGTGTTGTGTATGATACTAAATCTGATGATAACAACATTTCTCACACAACCACTATTGATAATGAAAATTTTGTTGAATATGATGATTATTTGGAATTATATGTCAGAACCTTGAAAGATAGACAAGAATGATATAATATGGTTAAATTTCTTAGTGAGTACCTAGAGAATTAGTACAAGACCGTTCAACAAAATTCTATTAAAATGAGCAATGCCAAAACTGATTTTGAAAAACAATTACTTGATTTTAAACATCAGATTACGACATTAAATGAGAATGTGATTGCTTTAGAAGAAAAATAGAATGCAGTGCTTTTACAAGTTGAATAATCTAAAGAAGTTTGTGAAACAACTTTTAAATGTGTTGTAGTTGTGATATAGAATGTTTTAACCTTGATAAACTTCTTTTGAACAACGTTATAATAGTGATACTAGAGGGGTTAATCTAAATATACCAATATTCTTCGTAAAATCCCAAGAAGAAATGGATCTTCCATTGGATAGTAAGTTGTCTGAAAAAGCTAAACAAAAACAAGTTTTAATTGAAACTGATTATGAACGTGACATTGACAGTTTCATTGATAACTTTTTAGGACAATCTACATCCATATATTGTCCCCTTGCCAATATATTTTATAGTCCTCCTTATCCTATAATTCATAATGATTATGTTAAGTGTGTAGATAGAAAACTTCACCATTCAGACCTACCTTTATCTAGTAAATTATGTACTAAGTGTGATGTTTTTGGACACCAAAACTGTGATGGCCTAAGGTTTCATAAGAAAAATTCTCATTTTTACTTTAACTCAAAAGTTAGGAGATTTGGTAATAAAACCCAAACCGTTCTAGATCATTTCATTCATTTTATAAGTGTAGACCCAAGACTAACGAAAAATCAAAACTAATAGGCAAATCCCCTTCTCGATCTCAAATTAAGGCACGAAATAATTTTAAAACCATGCCTATATGGATAAGGAGTGATGATATAAGACCCTAGATAAATCATTTTCATTTAAAATATTTTGTGGTCTTAACAACCCTACGCTGTAAAATGCAAACTGGTGGCTGGTACTTAGATAGTGGTTGACCATGCCATATGATGGGGGATGTTACCAAACTAATGTATATTATCCATTATAAAGGTGGACATGTTACCTTTGGAGATGGTAAGACCTCCTAAATAATTGGTAAAGACATCCTTAACAAAGATGGTTTACCTAATGTTAATGATGTGTTGTTAGTCCAAGGGATGAGAGAAAATCGGCTTTCTATCAGTGAGTTTTTTTATAATGGTTGCCAAGTCAAATTTACAAAAAAACTCTTGTGATGTGTTGACTGAAATAGGAGAGTATTACATAAAAGTCAATCGTACTGCAAATAACTGTTACAAAGCATCTAGTGCTTTGTCTTGTAATGTGAAACTTTTGGATGATTCTGATCTATGTCATAATCAGTTGGAACACATTAGTTTTGATACGTTAAACTGTTTGTCAACACAAGACCTTATTATAGGCTTACCAAAAATAAATAAGTGCCCCACTGCTGTTTGTGGTCCATGTCAAATTGGTAAAATTACTAAATTACCTCAAAAGAAAGTTAAATATATTAACACCACCGCTCCTCTAGAACTTCTCCACATAGACTTAATTTTTCCAATGAGGACTGTCAGTTTAAATGGAAATTCATACATTTTAGTCATTGTGGATTATTTCTTTGGTTTTACATGGGTCTCTTTCATGAAAAGTAAGTCAGAAACCTTTAACCATTTTTTAAAAATTCTGACTAAATTATAAATTGAGAAAGACACCCAAGTAACACGAATTTGATGTGATATAGGTGATGAGTTGAAAGAAATAGGATTCGTTGAATATTGTTATGCCCAAGGTTACTCTCATCAGTTTAGCGCTCCAAAAACTCCCCAACAAAATGGGGTTGTTGAATGGAAAAAAAAAGTCATACAAGAAATGGCTAGAGTCCTTATTCTTACTAAAAACTTACCAATATATTTTTGGGAAGAAGCACATATTATTCTCGTTCTTATTATTAATCGCGTTTACCTCATAAAGAATACCAAAATGAACCCTTATGAGTTTTGGTTCAACAAAAAGCCTAATGTAAAATATTTCCGAACCTTTGTCTCAGTCTGTTATGTTTGCAATAATCATGAAAATATTTCTAAATTTGAAGCCAAAGGGAGATAAATATTTTTCTTGGCTATTCTCAGAATAGTAGGTCATATAGAGTTTTCAATATAAGAACTAAATCCATTATTATGTCCATTAATGTTGTAGTAATTGACAACACAATAGAACCCGTTAGTAAAGATCCACCTGTTGAAACCGAAATTGACTCAATTATTTTAAATAATCCAAATTCAACGAAAGATGATTCTTTGCCAACACCAACTCATGTCGTGCCTAACTGGGTTTCAAAATATCGTCCCTATACAGAAATTATTGGAGATATCTTTGAGCCTGTGTGAACTACGAACCTATTATGTAAAGTAGCTCATATGACTGCTTTTGTATCCGTCATAGAACAAAAATAGTTGATGTGGCCCTTCGTGATTCTTATTGGGTTAATGAAATGCAAGAGGAGCTACCTCAATTTAAGGATCATGAGTTATGGTATCTAGTTCCGATGCCTAAGGATATCAAAGTAATCGGTATAAAATGGATTTTTAAAAATAAGACCGATGAAAAAGGGATAGTCATTTGAAACAAAGATAGACTTGTTGCACACGGTTACTATCAAATAGAAGAAATAGAATGTGATGAGACGTTTTCCCCAATAATACGTCTTGAATTAGTGATATTACTTATAGTTGTTGCGTGTCACTTACAATTTAAATTGTTTCAAATGGATGTTAAATCTACTTTTCTTAATGGTATTCTATCTGAAGAGGTTTATGTGGAGTAGCCCAAAGGATTTCAAGATCCTAAGCTCCCTAATCATGTTTACAGACTTAAAAAGTCCTTACATGGTTTGAAATAAGCTCTTCGAGCCTGGTATGAATGCTTAACTTCATTTTTTTTTATCTTCACATGGCTTTGTTAGAGGAGGTGATATCAAACTTTGATTTTTAAGAAGTCTAATAAAAATGATATTTTAACTGCCCAAATTTACGTAGATGACATTATTTTTGGGTCAACCTCTCAAAATTATGTTATACACTTTTCAAAAGAAATGAGCAGTGAATTAAAAATGTCACTTATGGGGGAGTTACAATATTTCCTAGGATTCCAAATAAAATAACATAGTGATGGCTTGTTTATATCGCAGTCTAAATATGCTAAGGATTTAATTTTTAAATTTTCACTTCAGCATGCTAAAATATCACCTACACCAATGGCCTTAAAAACCAAGTTATCAAAATAAAAAAATGTCTCAGATGTAGATCCTTCATTATATCATATTATTGGTAGTTTGCTATACTTAACTGTTTCTAGTCCTGATATTCAATATGTTGTCGGTATTTGTGCGTGATTTCAATCCAATCCAAAGGAGTTTCATCTTACTTAATCTAAAAATATTTTAAAATACGTTAAAGGCACAATTGAGTATGGACTTTATTATTCTAATGACTAATTATGTGAGATATTTGGGTACTCGGACGCGGATTGGGGTGGGAGCAAATGATTGTCGTTTTACTTTGGGTGCTTATTACTATTTAGGACAAGACCTTGTAGGATGGTCTAGTAAAAACCAGAATAGTGTTACTTCATCAACTGCCGAATCTGATAATATTGTTGTTGGTCATGTTGTGCTCGGCTAATATGCATTAAATAGATGTTATCTTATTATGGTATAATGGATTTCAAAGTTCATTTATATTGTGATAATGAGAACACTGTTTGCATAGCCAAAAATCATGTCCAATATTGTAGAACTAAACACATTAATATAATACATCATTTTATTAAAGAGTTGGTAGAATCTAAAGAGATTATTATAGAACATATATCCACCGACAAACAGCTTGTTGATCTTTTTACAAAACCGTTAGATAGACCTAGATTTTAAAGATTGAGACATGATAGGAATGAATGTACTCAATAATTAGTTTGTGTTTATTCTGCATCTCTCTTACTAGTTCTTTGAGGTTTTAGGATAAATATATCTACTAATAACAGTATCTCTTAATACCATGTTTAATGTAAGAGATGTTTATTTTGTTGTTTCTAAACATTTATTATTTTCTCTTACTGTTGTCTAATTTAGCCAAAATGGGGGAGAGTTGAGTACATGTTCCTGTCTTGTGTGTTGATATTCTTTCTTACATATTCTTTTGTTTTATTTCTGCACATTTATTTCTGTCATTTTACTACTGTCATTTAATAATTCGATAGAGCAAATTCAACTAACTAGATTTCTCGATAGAAATGTATTTATGTTTTGCCGGTTTTCTTATTGCTCATCGTCACGAGTTGAGTCTTTTCACTTCTATGATGGGTGGGTAGTTAGAGACACTATCGTATAGGACATTTTAGGATTTTTTTTTACCTTAGTATATCATTTGATGTACTCAAGGGTTTGTCAAAATTAATCCAATGGGGGAGTTTGTATAGGACATTTTAGAAACACCCCATGTTTTCTTGAAAAATATTTTTGCACCCAAACTCTGCCAAATTTTTATAGATATATATATAGAGAGAGTTTACATCTTTTATACACTCATTTTTCCCTTATGTGTTTGTTTGAATCAATAATCTCTTCATGGATTATTTCTAAAAATAACAATATATTTTTGTTTTGTGTAAGTTGTTTTGAAATTTTTTTTTGATATATTTTCAAAATTTATTTTAAACGTTCCTAGGGTTCATATGTGTCCCTTAAATAGTTTATCAAAACTAACCCTATCTATTTTCATTAATAATTTGTGCAAGAGTATTGATATAGTGAAATATCTCTCTTCTTATGTGTTTAGATCTGATTTCTAGATCTTGTGTGAATAACTTGATATTTTTGGTGTATATTTTTTATATACTTGTTCCATCTCACATAGCCCTGGTATATCAAGAAAATCCATTAAAGGATTAAATGTATTTGGCTAATTTTGTGAGAACCACTTCACATATTTGTATTAGGTATATTTGTCTAGATCCGTGATAATCCATACTACATGTTTTATATTTGTACCTAGTTACACAAATTACACACAACTCTTCTTGCTTAATGTTTAAATCTATTTTGTTTCTTTAAATCCATCTTAGAGCTGGTTAGTGTGTAATTTTGAACTATATTTCACACAAAAATCACGATTGTGTGTATTATGATTTGTCAACCTTGTTTATAAGTTCATGCTTGAGTAAAATGTGTTGTTTGAAGTCACATCTAAAAATGTTTGGTTAAAATAAGGTTAGAACTATAAAAGGTTTAGAAAGTTAAACCTATTATGTTTAAGTACCGAAATTGAAAGAAAGAAATTGACAGTCGTTATTCTTCTAATTGAACCTTACCAGACTTCGGACCAAGGACTCTAAAACAGAACTGTTAAAAACTTACATATAAGTTGATTAGATTAATTTTTCTTTAATCTAAATGGAATTTTTAAAACAGTTTTATAATTTTTACTTGTTCTTAAATTGCTATGTACTTTAGTCAAATATTGTGTGCATATATTCTATCTTAGAATATTTTTGTTCTTGATTGTGCTTGCCTTATTTGAATATATTTGTGGCACAACATTCTGTCAGGCACTTAGAACACCATATTCACGTAGGCACAAACTATTGTACATATCTTGCCATATCTGATTATTCTTATTTTTTAAGATTTTATTTTCAGAATTAGTTTAAATCAAGACAGCTTGATTTAAAATAAAGAAAGAACATAAAATTTCTTCTTGATATCTAGGATATTTGAAACGTGTTGCATATCATTCGGATTGTACCATAAAGTGTGTGTGTGTGTGTGTGTGTCATTTAGAATAACACACAACATAAGTACTTCACTAAGAACTAGGACACAATAGGAACTGAGTCAAACCTAAGCTAATGAGAGTAAGATGGAAAAGCTATAACATAAAGTCAGCAAGGACAGACTAAAGGGATATCAAAAGAAGCAACCACGGAAAACTTGGTTTAGGTGATGTAATAGCTATACATGTCTACTTTACGTTGTCGTGTTCGATGTTTGTATAAGAATTCCTATTTTATTTTGGTTTTAGTGGAAGTAGACTAGGTTTAATCTTAGGATAATCCGTTGCTTTTCCCGAGGAAGGATTTTTACGACGTAAATAAATACAGTGTGCTATATATTCTGCAACTGTCACCTAATATGAAAAGGTAGGAGTTAAGTCTAGAAACCCACTTTAATAAAAATGAATTGATTATTATTCTGTGAATAACTTAGGTTAATATTAGATAATAATATGGACTTTTAATTGACTTTGGAAACTTAAATTTGGTTTAGTAAAGTTAACAATTCAAGAAAAGTTTGAATTGGTCCCTCCTAGAATAACCTATAAAAGTCGTAGGTAAATTGCGTTTACTCGATAACTATTTTACTTTCGTACTTGAGTCTTGTATGCTAAGCCCCCACTCAAGTGATTTCAATACCATGTGTTTTAGAGAGTTGCCTAGGAACGTTAGGAAATATCAACCTTTAGTTAACACCCCTCGCCTTGTTTTCCCTTGCAGTAATTAAACTAGGAAAGGTCACCTTAGGAGGTTTTGTTTTGATATTGGGAACGGCCCTAGAAAGTCTAAGAATAGAATCAGCGTGTTTTCCAAAGCCATTTACCGTCATGTTGCAACTACTTGCGTTTAGGAAATCTGATTTGGAGGCTTTACATATTAGACTTGTTAATTCTCGTTGCATATGACACTTCACATGCTATATCTAATGGTTGCGTGTGTTAGATTATTTTTCATAATGTAGTTTATGTTTTAAGATATATGTTTGCTAGTGTTATGACATATGTATCTTTTGTATTTTGATTTTTCTTTTATTAAGTCATATTGAAAAATGAAAAAGTATTTTGTGTCTTTTGAGTTAGAGTTTGTTTTTAAAAATTGGTATTTTATTTAGAAAATTTGTAGAAAAACTCAAAAAGATTTTTTTTTTTGTGTATGTTAGATTTACACATTTGGTGTGGAGTATTGGTGTATTTGAATCCAATTCATTCCTTGTTATCCATGTGACTACACATTTGATTATGATTTTTTATACTTAAAATGTTCTTAATCTTGCTTGCCTGGAGTTGTTTCGAACTTGATTTACTTTATGGATTCGACTTCGTAAATGCCTATGCACACACATGCATGAGCTTTTTGAACGTTAACTTCACATGTATATTTGAGCATTGTGAGATGTTCTCACATTAATCTTGTCATCTATAGCTTTTCTGATTATGGGGGATTTATGCATGTAGGAATCGTTACCCGCGATCTTTTTGTTAGGTATTGAAAAATATGAGGGTGCACGGGAGAGGGCTACGAAAGGAGAAAATATCCTTTGAAAAAAAGAGCCTAATGGAAATATTAAATTCAATTAAAACAGAAAAATTGTCAAAGTCTAACATGTTTAGTTTTTTTTTATCTTTCAAACGCAGGAACTTATAAAGAACAGAGAAAAGAAAAAAAAATATGATTTATGTTTATACTTTGAAGATGTTTAGCTGAAGATCAACGAGTTTGCATAATGAATCCTAGTTATGCTTATATTTTCATGACACTATTGATTTATATAATCATCTATATTCTAGGCTTGTGTGCATTGTGCTTGTTTGTTCATAACATTTACGTTATCTTGTCACTGTAACAACCCGCGTAATTTTGGGGTATTTTTGAAATTAAGAGGAAAAATAAATTTTGAGATAAAATTATTTTTATTGCTCAAATATGTTTGCTTTTATTTTTAAAGATGAGAATTTCAAACGGTTTCGAAATCGGAATTAAAATGGAGTTTTAATTGAATTTTTATTATATAGAAGAGTCCTCAAAATATAAAACTCTCTAAGAGTCCTCAAAATATAAAACTCTCTAGTAAAAATAATATTTTTAGAAATCCGACCGTTCGATCAAGCTGAATTTTTGTCCGCAGTCCTGTCTCTCCGTTCTCTACAACATACTAAAATTTCATCCAATTCCAATGGTCCGATCGTCCGGAATAAATTTTTTTAGTGTTTGTATCTGATTAGAACTCTTTTCTTAATCAAACTCTTAATCCTTTATATATCAACTAATTCGTGGCTTGGCTTTTCAAATCTCTTTTTCTCAAAATTTTCAACCAGAATACCTCTCCAAAATTACTCCCTTTCATATACAAACCATAGCCCCAAAATTATTCAAGATTTCAATCTTAGATTAGAACGCTTATTTGGTGTTTTCTCGAGTTTGGGCTAAAACGAGATTTGATTATTTTTGCCAGAAGAACGTGATGGCGTGATTAGATTTTGAGGCTGAAATTTATGTGTTGATTCATGTCATGATTTTGAGGTATGGGGTTTTACACAATATGCTCCTTAATCTCGCGAGTGTTATTCTCGTTGTTTTCTATTGATTATTGACTCATATTTGAATTGCTAAATTCATTTGGAAACATGAAAATATTTATTACAATCTAATTCTGATTCATGTGGTATTATATTTGATGTTGAGCATGTTGTTATGAGATTTTAATATGGTCATTCATGAGGTATTATTCATGTTGTTTTGAGCACGCTGTCATGAGATTTTAATATGGCACTGATGTTGGGCACCCGCCAAGACTCCTTTTCCAGCTACTTGATAAAGTATGGCGCGGTATGGTGAGGCCTGGTGACTCCGGTTAATGTGTTGTTGAGAAATTTATTGTAAAATGCTATTGAGGTTTGCATTATTTGATTTGAGTATTCGTAGTCGTATTGTTGCGCGTTGTTCATCGCTAACATCTTTGTTGAGCATATTCATGTCGTATTGTGTACTTCCCCATCTTTTTCTTAGTTGGCAGGTGAGCACGGATTTGAGTGCTATGGACCAATTGGGATGATTTTAGCGAGGATTATTTGGGAAGATTTTTAATACAAGAGAGAAGACTTGTATTTATTTATTTTGATGTATAGAGCATTGGAGATTCATTTTAGTTGTTGTATTTATTCAAGAGAATTATTGTATTTGTATTTTGAAGAGATTTGGGTTTAGTGGTTTCTTGTTTTATTGTGGGATTTAGATGCTCTATACCTTGTTATTTGTGGATTAGTTTAGTTTTATCGTTGAGTGGCGCTCCGCTCGCTCTCCCCGGGCGGGCGGGGTGTTACAGAAAGATTTAGATGCTCTATACCTTGTTATTTGTGGATTAGTTTAGTTTTATCGATAGTAGCGCTCCGTTCGCTCTCCCCGGGCGGGCGGGGTGTTACAGTCACTTGAAGCTAAATCTTATTTTGATAAAGTTTTGCGTTCAATTAGAATTTCTTGAACATTTTTTAGTGTTTGGATCATAATTCATGTGTATCTAGTTCACTCTTATTCATTCCATCCCACGTGTTTAGACACATAGATACTATGCTAGGGTGTAAAGCTTATGTGATTTGTGGTTGTTTATACCTATATATATGTGTTGGGTTATCAATGATATATTTTTCATATGTTATATACAACATCTTATTTTGAGTCTTTACGATTTGCATTTAGTCCATCTTTTCCATATGCTTTGTCATTTAATTCTGCTTGGCATGCTATATGATGATATTGATGTCTCTCATTAATTTCTTTGAAATTCCATATCTCATTTTAGTAGTTTGAAATTGGTACCTTTATGAAGGGATATTGATATTGCTCATCATAGTTTGGACTATTTGTGCTGGATTTGCCTTGTTGTGTGTTTTTCGCACATTTACACCATCGCATGATTTAGTCCCTTCTCACTATGTTTAAAATTAGTATCTTATGATCACATATTTAGGGGGAGATTTGGTTTTTACGGGGAGAAATTGTTTTATGCTATCTTGCTTTGTCTATTCCTTAACAAAAAGGGAGAAAACAATATCTTTCCTTGGATGGTTGGGATATCTTTATGTTAGAGGGAGGCATCTTACTTAGGTTTAGATTGTTTTAAACATTGTTAGATCTGCATTCATTTTGAGAACTTGTACTTGTTATATTCACTTTGCACTTGGAGGTGTGTTTATGTGTGTAGGTTTATAGATTTACAACAATGCGGCAAAGTTTTCAAGAAAAGCAAAGAGCGTCTGTATTATTGTTCCTTTTTGAGGTTGGGGAATGAGTATTTTTAAAGAACTTAACGCCCCATAGGATTTTTATTTATTTTTGTTCTAGAATAGACAAAGGGGGAGATTTGTAAGGACAAATTTCCAATCGAGTCAATTTTTATGTAATTGCCTTAATTCCTGACGAAACATTTGACTCACATGTTAGGCTTTGTGTTGCTGATCCCGTAAGATTAGGATGTGTTTGATAAAAACGTTGACACCAAGCTTCAAAATTAAATACATCGTGTCGTGTTTAGTGAGAATTTTCTTTGCACATTTACTAAGGATCTCACATGTATAATTGAATATTAAATATGGGTCCCTGTATATTTTTAAGGGTGCTTATTTTTTATGTCAAAATAATTTGGAACTATTTTTAATTTTTAAAGAAAAATATGTTTTGGTTTCAATCTCGTTAGAAGAAAATTTAAATCTCATTCAAACGAAAATAACATTTTTGTTAAAGAAACCTTTGTCTTATTAGAATTTCATTAAGTTCCCGTTAGAATGAGCTTCGAATGCCATCGAATGAGAATCCTCTGTCAAGAAGGATCAAAGTCGTTGGAAGGTCATTAGAAGCATGCTCGAGCACGAATGGGTTATCATTTGAACAAAATTTGAAGTCATTAGAATGAAATTGTGTTTTCATTTGAATGACCTTATGTTTCATTCAAATGAGTTTGCCGCCTTGAAATTCAAATTGTACTATTTAAGGCGTGTTGGACTCAGATTTTTAAGAACTCTTGGAAAAAATGTTTTTCAATCTATTTACCAAAGTTCTAAAACCCTTGTTTCACCCTATGAGTTTAAAGATCCAAGTTCTTCATATTCATATGTTTTGATATCTTTAGTTTGGGCACCAATGATTGATTCTCTACATCTGAAGATAACTTTTTTCGTATGGTAGATTCCTTAATTGATGTTTATACGTAGTGGACTTCGTATTTGTGGTGTTACGATGAAGAAGCGGTGGATTTTGTGTTCCAATCCATATATGGTTGCTGAGCCTTATTAATGGATATCAAGGTGTGTGTGGACTCATGCATTATGGCAGCTTGTGTGGGTAGACTTTTGCGTTTCACTGTGGAGGTGAGGTCGAAGATTGAAGAGCATCAATGCTTCTAGGGATTGAGTCATTGAGTAAGTCTACTCTAAACTTTTACAATTCTTCATCATAGTGATATTTTTATCTGGGCCATCCAAGGTTTTTTTCCTATATGGTTTTCCTCGTACATTGGTGTGTTATGGATGTTTTACTTATCTTATTTTCTTATCACTTAGATGCATGTTTTAAAATAAAAAGATAAAATTGGTCAAATTAGTTTTTCACAACCAAACGTTTAAAAAAAGTGAAATGTTTTCACAAGGTTAAAATTGTTAAAATCTCAATCTTTAAATTTAAAAATACAAAAATATCAGTTTTTGTTTATTCGTACCATCTTTTCATATTAGCATCCATTTAGCATTATCAATGAGGAAACTTATGGAGGCACGTTCCACCAAGGAAGTTTAATTCCCCAAATAGCTATCGAACATTGTGGTCATTAAAAAGAGGAACATAAAGTGGAGAGTCTTTATAAACTTCACTGTCCTGAACAAGGATTTCCCTAAGGATAGTTTTCATTGCCCAAGATAGATCAGTTGGTTGGCGGCAACCACAAACGTATGATCTTCCTTGACGTGTACTCAGGGTACCACTAGATCCCACTATACGGTCCTGACCAAGATAAGACTTATTTCATCACTGCATTAGGAATGTACTACTATAGTGTGATGTCGTTTAGACAAAATAATGAAGGGAAAGTTATCAGGGGCTTATGATAAAGATGTTCAAAAAGTAGTTGGGAGAGATGATGGAGGCTTAGATATACGACATAATTTAAAGACCTGGAAGAAAGAGGATCACTTTGCAAACCGAGTAAGAACTTTTGAAATCTTTTGCTACTACAAAATGAGGCTACATGGAACCAAGTGCTCCTTTGTGGTATAGGTTGGAATGTTCCTTGAATACATGGCCATCTAAAGGGGGATTGAGGAAAACCCTGACCATGTTAAAGTGATAAAAAATGCACAACCTACAAGAACTGTGCATGAGGTGCAAAAGCTTACCGAAATGCTTGCCACAATCAACTCGTTCAAATTTAAGTCTTCAGATAGGTGTCGACTTTTCTCTCAGATATTGAGGAAAAAGAGAAAGGATATGTGGAATGATGAATATACCCAGGCACACGAAGAAGTAAAAAATTATTTCATCTGACAACCACTACTGACAATACCAAACAAAAAAAGACCATTGTACTTATACCTATGAGTGCACAGTCATGCAATTAACTCGACTCTAGTTAGTGAGAAGAACGGGAGTCAAGATCCCATCTATTAAGCAGGAAAAACCTTGATCAATGACAAAAAAGATACATCCCCCTAAAAAAACGTACATATGCACTAGTGATAGACTCTCACAAGTTGATGCATTATTTTGAGGCACAAATGATCGCCGTCCTGACCTCCTCCCCCTAAACATAGTGCTTTGGAAGATCGACCTGTCTGTATGAGTGGTTGGTGGAGTTAGGGAGGTTAGATATCCAATTTAATCCTAGGATGTCAATGAAAGGGGATGTTTTAGTTGATTTTATGACTGAATTCTCTAGTGACTAGAAATTAGTGAAAGTTAGCTCCGAAAGTGAAGAAAATATTCAACAACCAATTGAAGAAGGGGAAATATGTATCCTTTATGTGCATGGATCATCCAATTCCAAGGAGAGGAGTGAGGATATTGCTAGTATCCTAGAGAAAACTATCCTTGAGTAGGGAATATGCTTAGAATTTGAAGCCTCCAATAATAAAGCAGGGTATGGGGACTTTATCAATGGCTTAAAGAAGGCATTCTCCTTGGGTTATCTTCACCTTGATTTCTTATATGACTCAAGGTTTCTATCAAATTAGATATCAAGAGACTATAACGCTAGGATTAATGCATGGATTCAGACTTGAAAGAGTCCCAGAGCTTGGTCGCTCAGTTCAAGCATGTGAAAGTGAAGTAGTTCCCAAGGGGAAATAATAGTCATACTGATGCCTAAACACCACTCACTTCAACAGTAAAAGGCGATCCAAAACGAACAATTCAAGGGGAGTATCTTGATAAACCCAACACCAATAAGGGGAAACGGGACGAGCATGTTATTTCCATTAATATGGCCCCAAGTTACATGTATCTAATTGTTCCCTATCTGAAAGATGATGTTTTGCCTAATGATAAGAAGGATGCACATAAGATCCGGGTAAAGTTTTTTTTTTACTTTTGGATAAATGAAAGGATTTATGTATATTCAGTATGTTCACCCAGATGACATCAACCAAACCCTCTACAAGTTATAAAAGGTATTATGTACAAGCCACACTAGGAGCCAGTCGTTGGCATTCAGTTGTATGAAATAAGGGTATTGGTGGTAATAAATGCAACAAGATGCGGTTTCCAATGCCTAAAAGTGAAAAAACTGTCAAATTTTATCACTTCTAGTGCATTTACTCGCCAGTGAGCTTAAATCTCTCTCAAGTCATTGGACTTTTGCACAATGGGGATTAGACATCATTGGTCCATTTCCCCCATGCATCTTGCAGTAATAAGTTTCTTTTGGTTGGCATATATTATTTATCTAAATGGGTTGAAGGAGAACAACTTGGAAAACATCCAAGACGTTTATATGACCAGATTCATTTGAAGGTTTGGCCATCCCCGATCCTCGCCGTGCGGGCAGGCGTGTGGAGGAAAGGATTCTTCGGGTCCCGCGCATCCCTCTCGAGAGCGCTTCGGCCGACGTCATTTGTGGTGTAAAAATGTAGAGAGATTTAGAGTCGCCAGTCTATTTTACTCAAAACAGACAAAAGAAAAATGGGAATCCACCCCGAAGGATGGTATCCAAAGACATACTGGTGCGTGTGAAACCAAGATGATTCGAGAAGGGTTCGGAGGCTTAGTTACGAAATGGGAAGGTGTTAGGCACCCATTCTACCCTTTCGGTATCTCATGAATATTTGTTATTTTCCTTTTGTTTCCCCCCGTGATATGTGTGCATGTGTATATATATAATGGAGGTAGGAACCCTTGACTTGTATCATGGAAAAGATAAAGCGAGTCATCCGTAGGAAGATATAAGAATAATATTAGAAAACTAAGATTTACGCGATTACTCCTACGTTGATCGTTATAATGGAACGATAACGCATATGGAGTAATGCCTCACTAAGGGCAAGTATATAGAATATATGAAGATTAGATTTAGAGAAAATAGGAAGATAAGAGTAAAAGTGGGAAAAAGGACTCGAGTCTCGGGTTTGACCCCGAGACGCTTACGTAGCCTATAAAGGCATCAAAGTCCACGTAGTTAATGAGGGGTGGGGTTTATCCCATTAATCCAAATGGGGAATCTCTTATTTGTAAGTGTGTGTGTGTGTGTAGAAAAAGTGTTTTGATTGTGAGAAAAGTGTGGAAAAAGTGTGAGAATCCGTACTTGGAATTTATGAGCAAACCTTCTTTTTCTTGTTTTTTGGGTTTTTTGAAAATAAAAGGTGTACAATAATACTAAATAAAAAGTATATTAGGATGTGTGAAATGAGATAATAAAAGTGCTAAATAAGAAAACAAGTTATTGGGAATTTAAGAGAATTTAAGAGAGTGTTTGAGAAAGTTGGACCTTCTTGAAGATCTTAAGCTTGATCTTGAATGTTGGAGAGAAGCCCTTGCACTTGGATGATGATGGAGAGTGTCTAATTCACCAAGTTTGATGAAAAGGATGATGAAAAGTGGAAATAAAAAAGGGATTTGGAAGTTGAAATCACGCTGCCTTTGAGAGAGGTTTCTGGGATTCGTTCAGAGAGATTTTTATCAAATCTGGGCTCCCTTTGAAAATGAGGTGAAGGACTCCTTTTATAGGCCCAAGTGAGTTCCGATCGGCATAGACCTGTTCCTGCCTATCGGCAGGTGCCGATAGGCAGGGTCTGGAACCTGCCATTTGGCAGTGCGCTTCAAGATTTTTTGGAAAATCGTCCGTCGAGGGCAAACCGTTGGTCAAAATTGCGCACGGGGTATACCGTTGGAAAGGTAATTCAGAGACCTTTGAAAGTCCTTTGGACCACTACTGGGTTCGGGAGTTGACTTTTGGGTCAAATATGACTCGGAAGCATTTGTCGGTCCATTGGACGGGGAATTGCTCGGACGCAAACGGATCGTTCGTCTGCATGGTAAGTCTAAATCGTGCACAGGGAGGACCGTTGGAAAGGTTAGGAGATGTACTTCGAATTCCAAAGAGTTTGACCCGATTTGGGGAGTTGACTTTGGTCAACTGAGCCCGAGAAGCATTCGGTGACCTCCTGGAGTCAAACGGATCGTTCATTCTCATGGAAAGTCAGAATCGTGCATGGGACGGACCGTTGGAAATGGTATTCAGTGACCTTCGAAGATTCATTCAACCTCACTTGAGCTGATGAGTTGACTTAGGTCAAATAGAGCTCGGGAGCGCCCGGTGGCCTCTAGGTCAAGTTTCAGACGCAAATGGATCATTTATTCTCATGGTAAGTCAGAATTGCGCATGGGGAGGTCTGTTGGAAAGGGTATTCAGTGCCCTTCAAAGATTCATTCAATCTCGGTCGAGATAAAGAGCTTAATTTTGGGTTAAGCTGAGCCGGGGAGTGCCCGATGGCCTCCAGGTCAGTACTCGGGACATGACCTGGGTTTATGGTGATGAAGGGAGGTACTAGGGACCTAAGGAGAGTTAGGGGGTAACAGAATGGGGTGTCTATAGATCCCCTCAATGGGTGAGTTTGGAACAAATGATGACCGTCAAATAGACACCACATGATGCTTTTGAGGGAGTATAATCGATTCAGAGGGTCGAGGACGATTCTGCGGACCTAAGGAGTGTGCTGGGGATGAATGATGATTGAAGGTTTAGGTTGATTCGGAGGACCTGAAGTGGTGTTGGGGAGGATGTCAAAGCCAAATCTGCGAGCTTGGGGTGAAGATTTAATAATCGAGGTTAATTCTGACCTAAGAGTGGTGACGACCGAGGAACGAGGTCAATTATGACCTAACTCAGGTGACGATCTAAGACCGGGACCAATTCTGACCCAAGAGTGGTGATGACCGAGGACCGAGTTCAATTTTGACCTAACTCAGGTGACGATCCAAGATCGGGACCAATTCTGACCTAAGAGTGGTGACGACCGAGGACCGAGGTCAATTCTGACCTAACTCAGGTGACGATTCAAGACCATGGCCAATTCTAACCCAAGAGTGGTAACGATCGAGGACCGAGGTCAATTCTGACCTAACTCAAAAAATGATCCAAGATGGGGGCAATTCTGACCTAAGAGTGGTGACGACCGAGGACCGAGGTCAATTCTAACCTAACTCAGGTGACTATCCAAGACCGGGGCCAATTCTGACCCAAGAGTGGTGATGACCGAGGACCGAGGTCAATTCTGACCTAACTCAGGTGACGATCCAATATTGAGGCCAATTCTGACCCAAGAGTGGTAACAACCGAGAACCGAGGTCAATTCTGAACTAACTCAGGTGACGATCCAAGACCGGGGCCAATTTTGACCCAAGAGTGGTGACGATCGAGGACCGAGGTCAATTCTAACCTAACCTAGGTAACGATCCAAGACCGTGGCCAATTCTGACCTAAGAGTGGTGACGACCGAGAACCGAGGTCAATTCTAACCTAACTCAGGTGACGATCCAAGATCGTGGCCAATTCTGACCCAAGAGTGGTGACGACCGAGAACCGAGGTCAATTCTAACCTAACTCAGGTGACGATCCAAGATCGGGGCCAATTCTGACCTAAGAGTGGTAACGACCGAGGATCGAGGTAAATTCTGACTTAACTTAGGCGACGATCCAAGATCGGGGCCAATTCTGACCCGAGAGTGGTGAAGACCGAGGACCGAGGTCAATTCTAACCTAACTCATGTGACGATCCAAGACCGGGGCCAATTCAAGCCTAAGAGGGTGACGACCGAGGACCGAGGTTAATTCTAACCTAACTCAGGTGATGATCCAAGACTGGGGCCAATTATGACCAAAGAGTGGTGACGACAGAGGAGCGAGTTTAGTTCTAACCTAACTCAGGTGACAGCCTATGAACGGGGCCAATTCTAACCTAAGAGTGGTGACCACCAAGGACCGAGGTCAATTCTGACCTAACTTAGGTGACGATCCAAGACTGGTGTCAATTCTGACCCAAGAGTGGTGACGACCAAGGATCGAGGTCAATTCTAACCTAACTGAGGTGACGATCCAAGACCGGGGCCAATTTTGACCCAAGAGTGGTGACGACTGAGGAATGAGGTCAATTTTGACCTAACTCAGGTGACGATCCAAGACTGGGTCCAATTCTGACCTAACTCAGGTGACGATCCAAGACCGGGGCCAATTCTGACCTAACTCAGGTGACGACCCAAGACCAGGGCCAATTCTAATCTAAGAGTGGTGACGACCGAGGACTGAGGTCAATTCTGACCTAACTTAGGTGACGATCCAAGATCGGGGCCAATTCTGACCCAAGAGTGGTGACGACCGAGGACCGAGGTCAATTCTGACCTAACTCAAGTGACAATCCAAGACCGGGGTCAATTCTGACCCAAGAGTGGTGACGACTGAGGACCGAGATCAATTGCGACCTAACTCAGGTGGTGATCCAAGACCGGGGCTAATTCTGACCCAAGAGTGGTGATGACCAAGGACCGAGGTCAATTCTGACCCGACTCAGGTGACGATCCAAGATCGAGGCCAATTCTGACCCAAGAGTGGTGACGACCGAGGACCGAGGTCAATTCTGACCTAACTCAGGTTATAATCCAAGACCGGGGCCAATTTTGACCCAAGAGTGGTGACGACCGAGGACTGAGGTCAATTCTAACCTAACTCAGGTGACGATCCACTACCGGGGCCAATTCTGACCCAAGAGTGGATAAAGAATGGATTTTTCTGGAGAAAGAGCTTTCTAATTTTGATCTGAGCTAGGGAGTTGATAGCTGGGGAAACTTTTAGGAGACCTCGCAGGGGGGAATAACCTATTTTGGGTGTTGTAAGAGAATTCCACCTGGGAAGTGATCAGGTGATCCTTAGGGATCCTCCGGAGCTTTATAGGGAGGTTTTTTCACTTGATTTTTGAGGATTCCGCTGGGGAAGAGAGGTTTTGCTCGAGGGAACGAGAAGTTTTCTTGGTAAAAAGGCTTTAAATACTTCCTGGGATTTTTGGGAATTTTCCAGGGATTTTTCGAGGCTTTCTGGTATTTTCTGGGAATTTTTGTACAAAATTTAAGGGGTGTGCCGGTCGGCATAGTATGAAGGGTGCCATTCGGCAGTGGCATGGACTTTTGGGATGCCTCGGGAAGGCAAGGGGTCAGTGCTAATTGATATGGTAGGGGGAGGTGCCGATCGGCATGTCACTTGGCATCCTATATAAAGGGGGTGAATCCCCTCATTTTTGCACAACTTCTTTTGCTTTCTCTCGCTCTGCGATTCTTCTGCTAAT
Source organism: Sambucus nigra (assembly GCA_949130495.1). Taxonomy (NCBI): domain Eukaryota; kingdom Viridiplantae; phylum Streptophyta; class Magnoliopsida; order Dipsacales; family Adoxaceae; genus Sambucus; species Sambucus nigra. The sequence goes on along the minus strand of OX422217.1, from coordinate 259,666,509 downwards.
CATTCTATCGTTCTGATCTTCAAGAAATGGACGCTTTCGTGAGCACTACAGTCCACCGAGAGTGGTTGACCGTTGATGACTGGGCGAATGTGGAGTGGAGGGATAGGGCACCTTTTGCTTTGGGGAGTGAGAACTCCTTTGATGCATTTGAGGCTGTTGTGAATGAGCGGACTTTGCTACGGGAGGCATCGCATCATCGCTCTTCGAGAGTGATCCCCGACGGTTATGTAAGTAACCCGACATTTGGCATTATTCACTTTCTAGTGATTTTTCTTTCTTGACTTTTGATGAGACTTTTCTTTTTCCCAGTCCGATATTTCTTTGAAGAACATGCGTTCCCGTGGGACAACGGGGTTCAAGGATGTCTGGGAGCATCTCCTACCTATGGTGCGCTGGATGATATCATCAGCGGGTTTTGGGCCATTGGCATCGGTACTGGATGAGATGCCTTGTTCGACAGCGGTTTTGTGCGCTTTGGGAGAGAGGTGGTGGGACACTACCCACACCATTTTGGATTCGGGGAGATGACGGTGACTCCCATAGACGTGCAGCAGATGCTGGGGCTAGATTTTGATGGAGAGCAGATAGAGGTGGATCGCTCTTTACGGGGGAGATCTGAGGCAGTACATGCGGCACTTGGTGATGTAGGGAGGATAGTGTCTGGGGATTCAATCCGGCTGTCCCTGCTGAAGGATGTTCTGCTGAGCAAGTGATTGATGTGGAGGATGGGCTGTAAGTGAGTCAGATGGCCCAATTATTCATTCTGCTGGTATTGGGAGATTTCATGGTGGCGTCGAGCAGCGAAGTCGTTCATTTGTGGTTTCTGTCGTACTTGAGGATGTTTCGAACATCCCTTTCTATGATTGGGGGAGTCTGACCTTGGCGACCCTTTATTTTTCTCTTGATGCATTCAGCCGGTGCTGCTGGTAGACCTTTACTGGGGACACGTACCATCTTGAGGTATTCTTTAGTTTGTGCATTTCTTTTCATGCATTCTCATTTTCCTTTCATGCACTCGCATTTTCCTTTCATGCATTCACATTTTCCTTATGCGTCTCTTTTTGCTTCTGAATTCAGATGTGGTTCTATGAGGTGATTGGGTGCAATACCCTGCTGATTGCTTTGAAGGACGACACTATTGGGGACTTCTATCAATTGTATCGATGGCGTAAGGCCAATCGAAAGTCGAAGGGATCTCTTTCCCTAGAGGCGGTGCGTCAGGTCTTGAATGACCTGACCAGTGGTAGGGTAAGACTCTTTCCATTTCAATCTTGATTTTTTCTCCTTATGATCTTGTATTTATTTATGCTCTCTTAGAGATTTTTAAGTGAACTTTTACCCGTGGGGGACATCCATTCAGGATGCAGGGCTGACCGGGGTGAACGCACGAATGAGGCGTTTGCTGGCGCATGAGTTCGGCCATTCCTGGTACCTCGGGGATAGGGTGGTTCATTAGATTGCTGGGGAGGAGGTGGTGGTGCCACCCACGTATCCTCCTACGTCAATGAGGCAGGAGCGACTGATGTTGGAGGATGAGAGGATCGCGGCGATGATCGGTGAGTCCTACTTGCTATACACCGATACGGTTGCACCGTATGACTATATGGATTTTGTGACGAGCTGGTTGATGGTGCCTAGCATATATGATGCACTGCCCTTCCCTCCAGTGGGTTAGAGTCGGGCGATGGGATCTTCTCACAGCGGTGGTGGTCTGTCAGCATTTGCGACGGTGGTGACCTCGGAAGTCCCTTTTGTACAGCTGCATACCCCTTCATACAACATTCGGCGGGATGATGGAGGGATGGTGCCTATGCTGCACCGTCCTTATGTGATGGATCCGGAGGAGTTGGTTTTGACAGAGGAGGTCCTTCGACCTGCGATATACCTTTATATTCCTTTCTTTCTTTCTTTTCTGTTTTGGTCATTCCCGCTTTGATACTGATTTCACCTTTTCTTGCAGCAAGTCCGAGTGTTGACCACTTGACTCAAGGACACTAGAGACTGTATATCTTTGTCGACTGCCCATATTCGGGACACGATTATCGTTCCTTCTTGCTTGGTGCCGTCGGCCTCGTCCGGAGAGGACTCTGGTTCGGGTAGTGGGGGTGAGTCATCTCGCCGTAGGGGGAAGAGAGCATGACGCAGGTGTGGAAGCTCTTGTGAGAGAAAGAGAGAGAGAGGGAGAATGAACGTGAGTTCGAGTTGAGTCCCGTTGTTTTTTCTTTTTCTTTTTATTTCCTGCAAAGATAATGTAACACAGAAAATAGATATATGCAATGCAATGGAGTTTTTTTATTATCTTTATTTCATGATGAATGAATGCATGCACATGCGCTTTTTACTTTGCTGCTGAGACCGTAAAAAAAGGAATATTTTTGGATTTTTTTTGAAGGATAGTTTTTGATTAAACAGAGGAATTAAAGGGATTTTGGAATTCTGTTGAGAATATCAATTTATTTTTATTGAGTTTTCTGATTTGACAAAAGAGGAAAAAAGGGAAATTTCTAAAAAGGGGGGGGGGGGGTTGCCGATCGGTAAGCACCCTGACCTGCCTATCGACAGTTCAGTCTAGTCCCATTAATTGAAAGCTTTGAATGGTACACTCCTCAGTCTTTGGTACCTTGTGGGGTAGGATTCCCTCCTATTTCTGCAGGGATTATGTCCCTTGTGAGGGCTTTCAAGTATAAAAAGGGGGAAGGGTGGAGTGTTTTCATCACATCTTTGCATTTTTACCTTCTTGACCACCATCTCTTATTCTTTCAAGATGGTTCTCCCTGGTAGCACCGAGTTTGCCAACTACCTCGAAGCCTTGGAATCTATATGCTCTTATAATGTCGACTATGATGCTTTCAACATGCGTCGAGTCTTCTTGTGGCGCAATCGGAGAATTGAGTGGAATATGCTGGTGGCGGCGGTAGAATTCTGGTACCCCGAAGACCACGTATTTCGCTTTGGGTTGGAAGAAGTTTGGCCTGCCTACGAAGAATTTTATGCCATACTGGGTGTAAATTCCAGTGTTGCTGCGGCTTTGCCCGAATTTTCCTACTCTCCTAGGGATTTATTGGCCGGGCTTCTTCATATTTTGCCTTCGGTGGCCAGATCATTGGTTGTTGGAGGAGTGATCTCCCTCCCAGCGGTGCTGTAGTCCGTGCATTTGCAGGAAGTAGGTGATGTTGGCTCTTATGGAGCCGTTGTTCTGGGCCTGGTTTCAAAATTGCTATTGGTGACTGGGGATGTGCAAGTGGACCCACAACTTGCAGTCATATCATCGTAATCCTGCGACGGTGATATTGGCGGAGACTCTGAATGGCCTGAATGCCTGGAGAGAAGGTCATTCTGACTTTTTGAGGGGTAGACATGTGATGCTGTTCATGTGGTTGTCTGAAAGATTTCTCTTGTTGACTCCTCCAGAGTATCCCTTATTGGCCGTACCCAACTTCTTTTCGTGCTACTTCATCCGTATTGGTTTGCATGTTGAGAACTGGGATAATTGGCTTGTGGAATATGGGTCTCGTGGGCTGTATTGGCAGTGCCTTGGTGGGGACAGTTGCAGCCTGTTCTGGAGCTAGGAGAGTATTCATATGTGCGGCTACTTGGTCTTAGACATATCTCTTTTTACTTCCCTTGGCGGATTTTGCGCCAATTCGGCTGGGCGCAGGTCGTGCCCCCTCGGACCTCAAACTTCTTTCCGGTAGAAGATTTGGCTGAGCGCCTGCATCTGTTGTTTGGGTCTCTGTGGTAAAATCGGCATCCGTCGACCCGTCCCTCTTAGTCTGTCGGGAAGGTTTGGCATGTCCCCAAAGATTATATGAAGTGGTTGTGGAGGAGAGTAGTCAGCAAGATGTTGGTAGTGGAGACTGGACAAAGATGGTTTATTTTATCTAACACCATGGAAGGGGGTGTTGTGGTCTTTTCGAAGATGGTTAAAGCTCATCAATCCATGGAATGTTTACGTCACTCTATTCAGGAAGGGGAAACTTGGGGACCTCAGGATGTAGATGATGAGGGTGCAGGCTCCTCTTGTAGCTATGAGTGGGATTTCTGGGGAGTTTATATGTGTGATAGGTGTGGGGATTTTATTTGGCTTTTTATGGTAGTGGGGAAGGGAGTTATTCGTTCATTTTTCTTATGTAATTCGTACTGTAATTTCTTATTAATGAAATAAATAAGTTTCTGATCATCCAGTTGTGCCTTTCGATGAATTTTGTATTTTGAATTATCTATACTGATCGCTAAGGCATACATAATCCTTTTGTTCAAATAATTTTAGAATGAATCGTCGTTCTCGAAGGTAAGAAAAGAATAGTATTTGGTGAAAAATAAAGGGATCGCACTCATGTGAGGGGCATGAGTTGCCTACGTACCACTGGGGTTTTTTCGAAAATGTTTTAAAATAGTTTTTGTAGAGGATCAGGCCCACGTAGTTCTGGGTAGAGGGAAATGAAGAGTTTTTTTTTTATAATAGAAGGGGGATGAGAAGAGTTGTAGAGCGCCAAGATTTCAGACTAGGGGTAGAATTTCTTGAGATGGTCCAGGTTGACTGGACGAGCCATCTCCTCCCCTTCTAGGTCAGTGAGCACGGTGGAACCGCCGGATAAGATTTTATTTACAATGTAGGGGCCGCTCCAATTGGGCTTGAATTTCCCTCTGGGGTCCCAGATGGGTTCTATTATCTCTTTGAGGGCTAAATCCCCCTCCTGGACACCGCGATCCTTGACTCTCTTATTGAATGATCGCGCAATTCGGCGATGGTACCGCTGTATGTGGTAAAGAGCCTTTAATCTTCTTTCATCTAAGAGGGATAGCTCATCAAGACGTCTTTGGCACCAGTCTTCTTCACTAACCTTTCTTTCGAGCATGACGCGTAGCGAGGGTATTTCCAGCTCCACAGGTAGGACTGCTTCCATGCCGTAGAGTAGGGAGTAAGGGGTAGCCCCAGTAGAGGTTCGGATTGAGGTTCGATAGCCCCAGAGGGCATATGGGATCCGGTTGGCCCAATCCCTACAACTTTCAGTCATCTTACTGATGATGTCTTTGAGGTTCTTATTGGCGGCTTCAACTGTACCATTGGTCTGAGGTCGGTAGGGAAAGGATTTATGTCTCTGAATCCCGTACTCGTTGACTACTTCAGTGACTTCTGCTTTGAAATGCAACCCGTTATCTGATACCAGCTCGTGCGGGACCCCATATCGGCAGATGATATATTTCTTGAGGAATTTGGCCACTTTCTTGGCATTCAATATTGCGTATGTCTCAACCTCGACCCATTTGGTGAAGTAATTGATGGCAACCAGGATGAACTCATGTCCGTTTAAAGCCTTTAGTGTAACCTTCCATATGATGTCGACACCCCACGTGGATAACGACCAGGGAGAGGTCATGTTGTATAATTCTCGAGGAGGCAAGTGTTAAAGGTTGGAGAATTATTGGAATTTGAGTCACCTTCGGCCATAGGCGTTGCAATCCTGGATCATGGTGGTCCAGTAGTAGCCCTATCGGATGATCTTCTTGGAGTTCATGTGACCATTTATGTGGGGTCCGCATTCCCTACTGTGGATTTTTTGCATTATTTTCTCAATCTCAGCCCCTGCGATGCAGTGTAGATGAGTTCCATTGAAATTCCTCTTGAGTAGAGCTTTATGACAGATGATGTAGTGGGCGGCCAGTCTTCGGAGTGTTGCTCTATCTTTCTTGTTGGAACCCTCGGGATACCTACCATGTTTGAGGAGGCACCAGATATCATAGTACCAGCAATCGGCTAGTTTGGGATCTTCATTGGAGACAAGCTCAATATGGTAGCAATGGGTCGTTTTGTCTTTATTTTGAACTAGGAAGGGGGTCATTGTTATTCCTTCGGGCATGTCAGCCATGTAGGACAAGGTGGTGAGAGCATCGGCTAGGTTATTCTTTTCTCAGGGTAGGTAATGGAAGGTGATATCTTGGAATTGGGAGGCTAACTCTTCTAATTAGGAATGAAAGGGTTGAAGCTTTTCGTCCTTGACTTTCCACTTTCTGAGAACTCGACCGATGATAAGGGCAGAATCCCCGTAGACATCAAGGTATTGAATACCTTTCTTGAGAGCAACCTTGTGGCCCACTGTGCATGCCTCGTATTCCGTCATGTTGTTGGTGCAAGGGAAATCCAATTTAATGGCGATGGGAGTGTGGGAGTCATCTGGGGAGATCAGGAGTATCCCAATGCCATATCCCTTTTTGTTGGCAGCGCCATCAAAGAAAATTTTCCATCGAAGGCGGTCTTGAGTGGTGCAGAGGATATTTTCATCTGGGAATTTGAAAATCCGAACATCTGCTTCGTCTATGGGATAATCGGCGAGGTAGTCAGAGATGGCTCTTCATTTAATAGCTTTATGTGTGACATACACGATATCGAACTCGGTTAGGAGAATCAACCATCGGGCCATTTGACTGGATAAGGTGGGTTTCTCAAGTATGTATTTGATGGGATCCATTCGGGATACAAGTTTGATGGGGAAGGTGAGCATGTATGGTCGAACCTTTTGGGTGACCTAGACAAGTACGACACATGCCACCCGACCAATTTGCGACTGGCATAATAGATGGCTCTTTCTTTACGGGAGTCCTCAAGGTATTGGGCTAGCAAAGCCCCGGTTGCAGTGTCAGTTATGGTTAGGTATAGGAGCAAAGGGAGACCATACTGTGGTTAAAAGCTTCTTAGCAAGCCTCATTCCAAACCTTGGTTGAATCCTTTCGGAGGAGCTTAAATATCGGTTCATAGATAGAGGTTAGCTGGCTGATGAACTGACTGATATATTACAATTTCCCAAGAAAACCTAGAACTTCTTTCTCTGTTCGGGGCGGTGGCATCTCAAGTATGGCCTTCAGCTTTACAGGATCTTCTTCTATCCCATTTTCGCTGACCATGAATCCCAAGAGTTTTCCCTTTATAACGCCGAAGACACACTTCTGTGGATTAAGTCACATCTGATAAATATCATTAATACACACTCACATATACTAGGTATAAACACCACACATGAAACAAAATAAAATAAGCTTTTTACACTCGTATGGAAAAAATGTGTCATATGGAAACGGAAGTGTAGGGGTGTGAACTAGTAACAATTAAATTTAGACCCAATCACTTAAAAACATGTTAACAGAGTTCTCGTTTAATTGCAAACTTTATCACATTTGAATATAACCTAATGTGACAATATAAATTAAACTCAATGAACAAACATACACAATGCATACGTGTCTAGAATTTTTATGATTCTACAAACCAATAGAGTCATGACAATGAAAGGATAACTAGGATAAACGGAAATTGTGCAAACCGTTGATATACCATCCGATCTCCCTCAATAAGCATATATTATTTTTGAATGAATATATCAATAAAAACTAGACCTTGCCAACTATTTTTCTTTTTAATGCCATACTTTATTTTTAGGCCTTTGGAACACAAATTTCCTTTAGGTCCATTCCAAATGGTGGCTTACTCGCAAAGGATGATACTTCCTTTCGGAGCCCTTCCCCGTGCACATTTATATATATATTTTTATGTCTCACACAAATCTCACGTGCAACGGATTTTAACATGCACTAGTCCTCCTAGGTCACATAATATGTAGATGACTAAATTGGTAGGAGAACACCTCACAAAGCTCAAATATACATATGAAGTTAAAATTTCAACTGATCTCGTGCATGTTTGAATTGAGGCATATAAAAATAGAATCCATTATATCAACACAAAATCCAACTACTCCATGTAAGCATAACAATGATTGACAATCTAAACCAAAAGTTCTAGCCACATGGAAGCAAAAAGTAAGGGATTCTAACACAATTGTATGCCACATAGAGTGTGTCAAACTAAATTACACACAAAAAAATCTTTTTGAGCTTTTGACAATTTTTAACCAAAAATAAAAATATGTACTCAAAAGACAAACAAAAATAATTTGTATTTTTCATTAATCTTAAATTACTAAAAAGGTAAAACACAAATGATAAACAAAAATATTTTTATATTTTCATTTAATGCAAACTAAAATGAAAGAACTATAATACAAAAGATAAACAACAATCATAATTTTAGCATGTGATAAAGCATGAAGTATAGACTAGAACAATGATTAAGAAGCATACAATTAGCATGATAGAGTAGCATGAAGTACAAAAGCTAAACTATGCAACCAACTAACACATTCAACCTTTAGATTTAGCAAGGGATGTATCTTGTGAAAGTAAATTAGAATAAAAAATCCTATTTTGTAAAGATACCAAGTCAGATCTCCAAACCCAAACTAATAATGAATGATGATCTCGGGGTGTAGGAATCTTGGCTACCTCGGTTGCCTTAAGTAAGGATTTTCTAGGACCTCGTTTAAGATCAAAACAAAATTTCCCAAGATGACCTTTTCGACCACAATGAGAGCACCTAAAGACTCACCGGAAAGACTTACCTAAGGAATGATCTATAACATTATTCCTAGATGATTTTCCTAAAACATTGGTTTTGGCTTTATTATTTGATTCATTACAAGTACCGAAGCCTAAAACACACATGTCATTTTTAATTTGGACCATTCCTAATATTTTATCTAATTTCTCCGAATGATACTCCAAATCAAATTTGACTTTACTGGAGTGTTTTAATTTATTTTGTAATTCTAAAATGTTAGACTCTAATAAAACATTGCTCTCTTCAAATGCAAGAAGATCCTTTTCCAAGGATTCCATTAAACCTTTAAGGCTATCTCTCTCGCCTTCTACATATTCAAGCTTCTCACAAAGAGATCTCTCACGTGTTTTAAGGTCTTCCACTAACGTACTCTCATCAATGACCTTAACACGCTCTCTTAAACTGGCTTCTAACTTCAAATTTGTTCTTTTTAATTTAATATATTCGTCCAATAATTCTTGAAATGCAATTTGAAGTTCACTCACATCAACCTCTTTTTCACTTTCACTCTTTCTTTCCTCTACAGTCTCACTACCATAAAAAACAAGGGAATCATAAACTATGACCTTGGAAGTGTCATATGTTAAAATTTTATCAATATAAGAGTGCTCACTATCACTCACATGACTATCTATAAAAGCCACAAAGTTGGGCTTAGTGGGGGAATCGGGTCCCTAATCATTATCACTATCACTAAGGGTTGCATTAAAAGAAATTGACTCATCCTTATTTAAATTTTCATCAAAAGTTTAGGTATCTTCTTGGCTTTGTCATGCTTAGATTTTTCAAATTTCTTAAAATCATTTTTAAATTTATCTTTGTTAAATTTAAGAAAATTTCAAAACATACTAGTCACTCTCACTTTCACTTTCTACTTCTTGCTTTTTCTCTTTTTGGGATTTCAAAGCAACACCCTTTTCTATTTTCTTTTCAGTTTTGGAGGGAAGCATGTCTAGTTCATATGGTTGTAAATCACCTCCGAGATCTTCTAATTTCGTAGAGGCTAAAGTGGGTAAAGAATTTAACGCGGTCACCTTAGGAATAAATCTATCGGGTAGGGACCTTAAAATTTTCTTTACTACTCGGTTGTCGGGTATTTTCTCTCCCAAATTAAAAGATGAATTAACTATATCGAAAAGTCTAGCATAAAATTCATCAAAAGTTTCTTTTTCATTCATTTTGATGGTTTCAAATTGAGTGGTGAGGTTTTGGAGTTTCGAAGCCTTAAAGACACTAGTTACTCCATGAGTGAGTTGTAAAATATCCCAAGATTCTTTAGTTGTTTCCCACGTCATAATGCGATGGAATTCATCCGGTGTGACCGCACTAAACAAGGCATTGAAACCACAAGAATTAAAATTTATAAGTTTCCATTCATTCTCACACCATCTATCGGTGGGTTTGGGAACATGTTCATTTTCAACTCAATATATAGGTGGGGACCACCGTTAACGACAAACAACCAAACCCTCTCATCTAGATATCTAAGTGCCGAACGCATACGTGCTTTCCAGTATGCGTAATTAGAACCATCAAAAATAAGAAATTTTGAAAGTGGGAAAAATTCCATTTTAGTCAAAAATATTTAAAAGGGTCTTAAACGCAATAATTTAGCGATCCCGCTTTGATACCACTTGTTGGGAATGATGACCCCCAATTTTTAGATTTTACCAAAAGTAATTTCAAATTCTATAATTTCCTTTTTAAATGCGAAATAGTGACGGTTCAACAAAACAAGTACATAAACCAAAATTTTAATTTCTTTACAAATTAAAACTAAAGTAAACCAAATTTTAATTTTCTCAAAATTAAAAATATACTCAAAATCAAATTTGTGAATTTTTCTCTTTAAGCCCCAAAATTCAATTTAATACAAGTCCTAGAAATTTTCCTAACAATTAACTAATTCAATTTTGCAAATTAGGCCAAATCAAATTTAATCCAATAAAATTAATGACTTTAACTAAATTAATTAAACATTACCCAAATTAATTTTAGTACCAACTTAAGCATGAGTAGTGATTTAAACCAATTTTATCTTTTTACCTAAGCATGCATTTAATGTGAATTCTTTAGAAGATAAAATAAACAAATAACCACTAGGCCGCGATATACGAGGAAAAACCTACAACGGGAAAAAACCTCGGACGACGCTAGCCTCAAATCCACTATGTACGATTTTACAAGTACAAGACAGTAAGACTTACAACACTCGACTTGACTCCGTCCAAGACCCAACGCTCCTTCTTGTACACACCTCTGCCTAGCGAATAACCACGGAGGTCCACCGTGGTCTCGGAATCCACCGATCGGACTTTTAGTAACCCATCAACCACACACGGTGCCTTTCACCGTGTGAGAATGCCGCAGCCAAAAACGACAAACTTCTTGTTTGTGGGATGTAGAAGAAAACCCATACTTCTCTTCTTTGAGGTTTAGAGATAAACCGGTGCCAAAACATCAAGCAAGATATGTATATGGTAACTTGGAATAAACAAACTATGGGTGTAAACTAAAGTGTTTTGGAATAATGTTCTTGAAAAATGCAAACATTTAAAATATGAACTTTTGAACTTGGAAATTTTTCTCTAAAAAAGGTGTTTATAAACTTGGTTCCCGCACATATAACTTTTGTCAAGAGTCAGTGGGTAAAAGTAAGTGGGAACAGGGGAAAAACTTATTAAAACTGCCAAAAAAATTCCCCCTAGAAATCTCGTTCGAATGAGATTTTCGTTCGAACGAAGTCTCATTTGAACGATACTTCAAACGAGGTTCTAGTGGCCAAGTGGGAAAATTCGTTGGAAAACTCGTTCGAACGAAAAACTTGTTCGAAATACAATATCGAACGAACTTCCAGAATGCTTAAAATTCGATTATTATCCCAGAAACTTTGTTTTAAAGTTTTAAAGAAACCTTCAGAAAATAAACCTCAGTTTAAAATAAAATTACACCCAATAAACCATGTTCTGAGCCCCTATATATATATATATATATATATGTAATGCATTCATACCTTAGGAGTAATTGAAACTAATGTTGTTGACGAAGAAACGAGGCACAATAAATTCGGCATAAGATGAAGCTTTATTAACTTGACCGCTACGTCTTCAACTAACACGTCATAGGCTTGAATGGATACACTTGAACACTATCCTATGACACAAATGTTTTTGTCCGAAATTTAGACAACACAACATTAAGACTCAATCGGAGACTTGTGTCCTTACACGACTGGATTTCAAATATACACTCTTTTATCATATTATGTAAAATGTATGTTAATTAAATCGGTTACACATAACATTATCCCAAACTCCCAAGGCTCTCCCACACTAGGCATCATATCACACCTAAATTTCTTAAGAAATTACATAATATACTAACTACCCTACTGAATGGGTCGTACATAATTATAAATTGACAAGTGATTTATGCAGTCACTAAGATTTTATCATTTTCATAATATATCCTTATACTCGGCACTATAATCAAGGTCTTCAAACACTTATACAAAAATCCTATTTACTCATGGGTTCCTAAAAGGATCTTATATTCTAAATTAAATAACTCTAATTAATTAAGAACCATTATCCAAGATTAAAAAAGGTTAATCCAACCAAACCCAAAACGCAACACAATGGATCGAAAAAACCTCACAATATCCTCCTAGTATTTTCCATAAATCCTCTAGAAACACTGCCCCAAGAAAACCTAACCAATCGAATCTCCCGCTAAAACTATGCGCACGGCGCTAATCCTATCCATGCATAAGGATTTCGTTCGCATGGGAAACTTAATTGTGATCACGGATGATATAAATTATAACATTAAAAGCCAAGGGCTTTATCTTCTCCTAACCCCAAGTTATGAACCTAAAAACCCGAGTTCTCCATTCATGAGCTAGTTTAAGGTCCTAAGACCTCGAGAACACTAGATAATAGCACCATTGGATAAACATCCAACCTATAAAAAGAAGTTTTTAGGTGATTAAAACAAGGATTTACACATTAATTTTAGATTACGAATCTAAGAGCCTCGGTTCATAAATTTACCTAATACAACTCATATTTGTATAAAAATTGTAAGTAAACAAGGACATTTATATGATTCATTAATATGATTTAGAGTATAAAAATTTCATCTTGATTTCAAGGTTTAATTCATAGGATTTAACATTAAAATATCCTAATGCAATATCATGAAATTAAGGTTGAATTTATACATTAAAAAATTTCAAAAATTTATTTTGTATGATTAAAATAATATTAGCAACATATTAGTTCAGATTCCATTGAACTACTACCGTAACACAATCCCAATTAGATTCTTAATCGACATAAACTTGCCTTGGACCAATTGGCGAATCATAGTCCCAAAACCTCCCAATTCTTCATACAATCCTTGATGCCTCTTCTCTCAAGATCTATAAGGTTTCTCCAATGTCTAAAGTGTGTTTGAGGTTTTACTAACTAACTTAATAATAGATTTTTCCAAGAAATTAAGTTTAGGCCCAACATAATCATCAACCCAATGAGCCGAAATAACATTCCAAATGGTCCGAAACTCTACCCCATCCATATACTAACCAATAGACATGAATTATACTATTATAAGTCAATAACGCAATTTCTATGCATCCTAGTAGTTATCAAGAAATACAACTAATTCTGGTAAATTAATTATCTCAATAAATTAATATATTAGCTGACACGAGTCTATTATTTCTATATTTGATTATTAATTACTAACATGTGACTTGGCATTATAAGAAACTACTTCAGGATTGGTGGAACCCGATACCAAAGGAATAATCTAAATAAGAAAACTCCCGAAACTTAGTCCCTTACTCGCCCGAACACTAGTCACTTAAAACATTTAATAAATGGATGGTCATGAATTACGCCTATTTTCAAAGAGTGTTAGTTCACATAATACATATGAAATCACATACACTAATCATAAATCAACATATCCTAAATATAATAAGTGTCATCCCCCTGTCACATGCAAATAATAACGTATAACAATTAAATAATCAATTTAATAATTAATTAATTTCAATAAAAATAAAGGTATTACAAAAGGCAAGGTTGGATTGAGTTAAGAACAAAACACTCATAAATGACCAATTTTATGCTAATGATCACATTTAAAATGTTTTTGTAGAGTCACGTGGATCTTTGTTTTATGATCAACATTTTCCAAATATTGACATTTATTCAACTTGTAATAAAAATCTCGAAAGGTGACCGTTCTTATGATAATATGAACCAATAATGTCCTTTTTAGACCTCCTTATTTTAATTTTTTTTTATTAACAAGAATGGGAGGTACAAAATTATTCCCATAAAAATAATTGAAAACATGCATTCCTTTGTTTAGAGACTTTAAGGGAATATATTAATATTGCATCGTCTCATTTGATGTTGAATGCTTGATAAAAATTTGTTATCCCATAGGAGTGTCTACTTATTCTGGTTTTATTCTTAAAATCATGTTTATGACATTTAGTATTTGTTAATAAAGCATTATCTGTTTCGCTAACATGGTTGTTTTATGTGCTTTGATTGTGTGCGAGCATGATAGTTAAGGTTATGGTCTTTGCATCTAGTTGATTATCTATATTTATAATAATCAAGCGATTGTGCATAATTCGATGCTCCAATTAATAAGACTTTTTAGTGAGTAAAAAATAAGTTTGTAAACTAAATTAACTAGAACCAAAGGAAAAAGATGTAAAGTGAAGAAATAAAGATGAAAAGAACGTTCAAAATAATTAAAACAAGAAAGTACAATGGTTTAGATCGATTCTTACGAGGAGGGTACCGAGAGTGTGGCCTAGTGTAGCTATTCCCTAGAAAGGGTATAACGTGATTCGGGAAGAAAGGCAAGGTATGCCGAGATGTGTAGGTATCTCCTTTCGTAGTAGAAAGGTAGGATCCATAGTTCACGAGGAACGATTTGGTGCTATGATAGAGCACGAAGAATGTAGACTGAGATCAAATAGTGATGACCTTAGTCCAAGTCCAAATGGGGACGTCGCGCTACCAAGGGGTTTATTAAGAATGATAGAATGATAGTTTAGTATGGTATACCCTTATATTGTTAAGGTTATACTGTATGCCTGAATTTTGAGGGCAAAATTCCCTTATAAGGGGGGGAGTATGTAACAACCCAGGCTTTTGAGCGGCTATTTTATATTATTTTGCCTGATGGGAAAATTCTATAAAATAGGGGAGGTTGGAGTAAATATTATTTCCCGTGATATTAAGGGATAATATTTACTATGTTTTGTCTATTTATCGTATAAGAAGGTGAATAGCATTATATTGTGATATATTGCGTCGCTATATGTAAAACGACGGTTATGACTCATATATAATTCGGAGTATAATTAATGAAATAAAATAAAGTTAGAACACAAAATTTGTTCACGTTATACCGAATGCTAAAATAAGGGGTGCAGTTATTTTTAGAATAGTCGAGATAGTCGAAATAAGTGCCACGTTGTATTTTTGAGTTTCGGGCACTTTTGGGGTGTTATGAGTCAATTATGGGGTTACGAGTCATTTTAATGGTGTATTAGTACTTAAAAGTGGGAAACTGTGTTTTATAACCCGTTTAAGTCCCCCACCCCTTTTTCTTTCTTCATTTGTGAGAAAAACCAAAGGAGAGAGAGAGAAGAGAGAGTTGGGAGAAATGGAGAAAAGGGGGAAAAATAGAGATCTGGGCTGAAATCCGATGTTATCGGAGGAGGATCAGAGACTACGAACCTCGAGGCAAGTTTCTTACTTTCTAGATATTGATTTAATGTGATAAATTGCATGTTTAGCTATGTTTTGGGAGATTTAAACCATAAATTTGGTTTTGTTGATTTTGATGATTAAACCCTAAATTCTTGGTTTTAATTTGATTTGAGGATAAATTCGTAGTTAGTAATGTTGCAGGAATGATTTGGGTAAAATTTTTGTTGTTGACGTTGGGGAAAATCAAGGGTTTAGGGGTTTTGGGGCTTTAGGGTTCAAACAACCCGTAGCCCAAACTTGGAAATTCTGCAGAACCGAATCGATTCGGCCCTAGCGAATCGATTCGGTAAAAGGGAAAGTGTTAGGTCTGGGTTGACCGAATCGATTCGGACCATCCGAATCGATTCGGGGTTATGCAGAATGCCAGGGTCTTCTTGACTGAATCAATTCGGACCTACCGAATTGATTCGCTATGGGCCCGAATCGATTCGGCCAGGGTGAATCGATTCGAAATTCCTGCATTTTTGGGATGTTTTTCTAGTTTAGTTTTTATCCCTTTTCCTTTAGGTTCGAGGTTTAGGAACCTTCCTTTGGGAAGTAATTAAGAGTCCTAGAGGGTTGTTATGGGTAGATTAATGTCCTAGGCTAAAATAGGATGATTTGGGCTTACCCGAGGACTAGTTTGTATAAGTAAATGCCCTAACGATATAGGAAGTTATCGAAAGATAAAATTGGAGATAAAATGCGAAAGTTGAGACTCTTGGGAGATACTCCTTGAAGGAGGCTTACTTTGAGGGTTTATGAAATTTTATGAACTCTTGGAGACTAGTTTGAGGATTTATGGTACTTCGGGTCTTAACCATTAATAAAATATGACACTAAGAATAAGAAAAACATATGATAATATGTGGTATTAATGAGTAAGTACAAATGATTTTGAGAATGTAAAAGTGGAAGTTTTCAAAAGGAAAAAGTAATGATTTTTCATAAGTGTTAACTTATGGTTACACACCTCCCTAAATCGCTATCATAAGGGAAGTTGCGTGCGTGTGGTGAAGCCCCCTGACTAATGAACGCAGGGTGGATATAGTCCCTAGGCCATATGGGCATTTATTATACTGCGCTGGTTAGGAGATTCTGGGTGTGGTCTTGACTTTCCTGCAGGCAATATGGCCGCTTTCCGACGTTGGTAGGTTACCAGGTTGTCTTGTATAGATAGGCCCCGGAAGATGATAGCCATTTAGGGGCGCGTCCAGTGGGGAAACTCGGAGGGACGGTCTTAGATTATTAAAGCAATTCATGATAATGAATTGGGTCTAATTACATTTCCTCGATAGAAGAAGGGAAATGGGATATATGGTACAAAAGTATTTTTATGCTAATAAAAATGACTTTTGATTTACACTTCCTGGATGGAACAAAGGAAGTGGGATTTTATGAAAAAGGCTAAAGCATTTTTATGTTAATAAAACTTTCTTTAAAAATGTATTCTTCTTGGATGGAAGAAAGGAAAAAAAATTGGTAAAGAAATTGTATAAATGAGATTAATTGGTAAACATTTGATAAAATGTTGTACCATTTATGTATATTCCTAAGAAAGAAATATGAATAACACATATAAAGTTATGAGATGGAAATGGTAAACATTTGATAAAATGTTGTACCATTTATATATATTCCTAAAGAAAGAATTAGGAATTTTGCTTTTAGATGGTGAATGAATTTACTTATATTTCCGTGAGTAGCTGTAGATAATATGCACACACTTACATATATATTGATTATGTGCTTATGGTCTAATGGATCTCAACGATCAACCTTGCCTAAGTAGTAGTGTATCGGGGGGGGGGGGGGGGGGGTCCATGTTTGGATTTGGCTTTGCGAGACACCCCACGCACGAATAGGGCATAGTGTTGAGACTGGGGAGAAGTTAGCCATTAGTACTTTGGGTTAACTAGATCATCATTGATATTTCGCTAGGTTGCTTTTAGACTGAGAGGTGAGAAATATTATTTTTAATTGTGAGGGAATACGCACTTAACTGTCATTCATTTTAGTCACATGGGAATCATATCAAACCGGGCCCTGACCCGTTTATATTTCTTGTTTCTGCATATACTATTTGCCGTATAGGTGCTCTACCGCATGGACACCCGTATTTACATTTCCATTTCGGTTGTCAAGGAGCTACAACACATTGCGGATGTTGTAGGTCATTTGTATTAGAGGCTTCTTTTCATTGTGCTCTAGTTATGTTCAGTTTATTTATTCGGGCGTGTTACCCCAGTGTTGCACTCATTTATTATATTGTAAATATAGAAATGTGATACTCGGTGTAATTATTTGTATTGGTCTGTTCACCGACAACTTCTTCGGTGATTATTTATGATATTTATCGTTATTCATTATCGATTTTTGATATCCACCATTTTTACTAATGGGATTGTCTAAGTGTTTTTCTTTTACATGAAAATTCTTTTATATTTACGATCCGTTTTCTAAAATGATTGGTGGTTATCTCGTACTATTATTTTAATCGACAGTGATGCTGAGAATGGACCATCTATGATTCCTGTGATTATTAGAGTATTGGGCTGGCCACCTATTATTTTAGTAGGCTGAGAACGCGTGTAAGATCGATTTAAAAATAACTCGCAAGTTTCCAAGTAACCCTTATCTAATTAGCGTCTACTTTTAAACCAAATAAAATCAACCATTAAACATGCATCTAAATCAACCCATCAAATATAAAGCATGCGACACAAAGTTAAGGAAAAATCCCCGAAGGGAAAAACCTTTTATTTCTAGAACTTTAAAGAATTTACAAGACCATTGACTTACATACAACCTGATAATCGCCCACAAGTGTAACGCACGGTGTCTTCGGTAAACCTTCAAAGCAACGGCTAGAAACAGTATGACACAGAAATACCCGCAGGTGTCGGTTCCTATGTCGGCGGCTGGAAGTTTTCCTTTCCAGGAGGGCAGCAATGAAGAAGAGAACGGCTTCTCCACAAGGGTTGAACAAACCAAAATTGTGTTCTTGGGTTACCAAAAAGATTCACAAAGGTTTGGCAATTGTGTGAAGCAAAACATGAGTCTTGGGACTCAAAAAATATGAAGACTAGAGGTATTTAGACTCTAAAAAACGTCTTCTAAAGTCTTGCAAAAAAACTCCCCCGAAGTTGGTATTTATAGGAAAAAATATGAAGAGTCCCACGTTCTTAAAACTCTAAAATTCTATCCAGCGTACAAAAAAACCCGCATTCTTTAAGGAATTTTCTCTATCTTCAAAAGGTCATAACTCCTTCACCGTAGCTCGGATTGAGGTGCCGTTTTTTCCAGTATCTTCGTTGCGGCGAGCTCTTCAACTTTCTAGTTGACCAGACATCCGAACTATTGATGTGAGATTACGAAAATGCCCATGAACTCTCCTATCGTGCCTTTTTCACTGTTTTGACTTCCCTTGCGTACCACTTGCATTAAGTCCCTAAAATATTGGACCGTGAAGTCGTTGAGGCAGATGTGGGACATATTAATGGAGATGTTGAATGCTTGATTCCCAGAATTCGGATTGAGGCCGCCATGTGAGATCGTGAGGTGACGTGTCAAATGTAGCGGCGTACGATATACATAAATGTAACATGTTGGACATGAGAAAAATGTCCTTACAAATCCACCCCTATGTCTATGCCGGTACATACATAAAAAATCTGAATTATCAAATATGAAATTGCCTATACAAATCTACCCTCCCATGAACCCAAAACTGGAAAAGGTACAAATGAATAGTTTTCATCGTTTTTTCTTCAAATCTTCAGGAATCTCAAATCTTTTATCATCAGGGTGTGCAATTCAGAGATCATCAATGTAGTATCTACACACATGAGATAAAGAAAAATACCAAGTGACGTATCGAGTTTGAAATGAGATAAACATAGATACCAATATATGATAAGCATAAGTCAAATCTCAAAAACTCCCCCAAAAATTCAAACTCCCCCATAAAATGATAATTCTTTCTCCCCCTTTTTATGATGTCCCCAAATAGACAAATAAGAAGAATGAATCAAACAAGCAAAATCGGGGCATCACGGTATACAAATCAAGGCATCAATCAAATGACAAACGTGCTCTTGCAAGGAGATGCTAAAAAAAATCTTCGCAAACTATTTTTGATTTTTTTCAATTTTTTATACAAAAAATAGATACCATTTTGAAAAAAAATGTAAAACATGATACCAAAATCACACCATGGGTTTAGACTCAAACAACCAAGTCATGGAAATAGAATGAATGGGCGTGAACACATTCGATAGGTAAATCAACTCAATCAATCATATGTGCACGATGCATACGAGTACTCCTAACGAATGAACATCAAAGTCATCCTTAGGTGAAAAAAATTGTTGAATTTAGATGACATCGTCTTATACAAATCAACAAGTCAAATGATTTCCACACCAATAACGTCCAAAACTATATATCGCATTTTCAAGAATTTCAAGGACGTGCAACCCCATTTTAAATTCTCCAACCAAACTCCCTCATATATATATTCTTGTAGAGGTAATCTAAATTCTCAAACTTTGGAGAATTGGTGCAAAAATCTAAATGGCCCATAATTGGCATGAATTTCTTTTTATTGCCTTTCAATTTTTTTGGGCTCCTTTAACCTCTTTGGACCCCGGATAATAAAATTACTCCATTTTGTTGGTCCTTTGGAGCGGTGGATTTTGCGCAAAGAAGTGATAATTACCTTTCGCAGCCCCTCCCCGTTCTTAAACAAAGCACACAAACTCACAAAACGGTTTTTATATGCACAGTTTCCTTATAAAAAATTTATCGCGCTTGGTTCGTTTTGAGGACATGATTGAAGTGAAAACACCCAACCAACATGTGATAAGACAAGCACAATATTCAAAAAAATTCGTGCATGTGTGCAATAAAGGAAATTATGAGTCAAACATGTAGGAAGTAACACTTAAATGCATCTTAATGACTCCAAACATTATAAAGCACATGGATGAATTGACCTATTGTCTCAAAACACTATCAAATAGTCACATGAAAATAATGGAATGAAGTTGGGACTCGATCATCCAAAGTGTTCATCCATAAACGGTGCAAAATATTTCCAAAAATAAAAAATCTATACAAAAAGTACATGTCACAACGCTAGCAAACATATATCAAAAAGCATAACTAGCGTATGACACACATGCGAACACAATCATTTATATGATATGGCAAGAGAAGAAATATGTGCAAGCAAATGAGAATCAACTTGTCTAAAATCTAGTGTATCCAAAAGTGATTTCCTAACCCAAATAGATGTGAAACAACTTGTGGGGGATTTAGGAACCAAGGTAACACTAGACTTCGACATCCTAGGACTTCTTCCAAGATCAAAACAAAATCTCCTAAGGTGACCTTTCCTACCACAATGTGAACATGTGTAAACGGAAGGAATGTTACCTAAAGTGTGATCTTTTCTAATGTCCTTGGGATTGATTAACCCTCTAAAACAAATAATGGTTTTGGCTTTAGCACTAAAAGCATGAGAACAAGATGAGCCATTACCATCACAATCAAACCTACTTGAATCGTTTAAATCATTTTTCATCTTCAAAATATTTGATTCAAGCAACAAATTAGACTCTTCCCAAGACAGGGATTGCTTTTTCAAATTTTCAACAATTTCTAAAAGGGTGTCCCTCTCCCCCTCAATTAAAGCAAACTTTTCCCTAAGAGTCTCTTCACGTGCCACAAACTCATTGATTAAAATATTTCTTTCATCTTTGGCACAAACATAAACCATCGAATTTTTAAGGTCCTCCAATTCCTTTTCTAAAAATAGGACCGTATCATCACTCTCCTTTTTGGCAATTTTCAAAGAATCAAAATCAATACACAAATTACCAAAGTGCTCACGACAAATATTACTTTGAGTTTGGAGCTCTTGCAAATATTCAATCTTAATTTTAAAGTGAGAATTTTCTTTTTCCAAAACTTTAATTCTTTTGCAAAGTTTCAAATTCAAACTTTTTAAATTTTCAGCATGGCCGTGATTTTTTTCAAAAATAGGCTCCTCATTAAATGGGCGTTCCATTGGAAAAATTGCGATTTTTCACAAAACTGATTTTAAAAAATCAATATCACACAAATTTTTGCGAAAAATAGGAATACGCGATAAATTAGCGTAACCTGCTCTGATACCAATTTGACGATGTGAGAAGTCAAATTGTATCACAAAAAAAATAAATCCTTGAAAAATCAGGATCACGCGATAAATTAGCGTAACCCGCTCTGATACCAATTTGAAAAAACGTCGTATGCGACTGTGTGATACCGATTAAAAAATAACTCTCAAGTTTCCAAGTAACCCTTATTTAATTATCGTCTACTTTTAAACCAAATAAAATCAACCCTTAAACATGCATCTAAATCAACCCATCAAATATAAAGCATGCGACACAAAGTTAAGAAAAAATCCCCGAAGGGAAAAACCTTTTATTTTTAGAACTTTAAAGAATTTACAAGACCATTGACTTACATACAACCTGATAATCGCCCACAAGTGTAACGCACGGTGTCTTCGGTAAACCTTCAAAGCAACGGCTAGAAACAGTGTGACACAGAAATACCCGCAGGTGTCGGTTCCTATGTCGGCGGCTGGAAGTTTTCCTTTCCAGGAGGGCAGCAATGAAGAAGAGAACGACTTCTCCACAAGGGTTGAACAAACCAAAGTTGTGTTCTTGGGTTACCAAAAAGATTCACAAAGGTTTGGCAATTGTGTGAATCAAAACATGAGTCTTGGGACTCAAAAAATATGAAGACTAGAGGTATTTGGACTCTCAAAAATGTCTTCTAAAGTCTTGCAAAACAACTCCCCCGAAGTTGGTATTTATAAGAAAAAATATGAAGAGTCCCACGTTCTTAAAACTCTAAAATTCTATCCAGCGTACAAAAAAAACAGCATTCTTTAAGGAATTTTCTCTATCCTCAAAAGGTCATAACTCCTTCACCGTAGCTCGGATTGAGGTGCCGTTTTTTCCAATATCTTCGTTGCAGCGAGCTCTTAAACTTTCTAGTTGACCAGACCTCAGAACTATGGATGTGAAATTACGAAAATGCCCTTGAACTCTCCTATCGTGCCTTTTTTCACTGTTTGGACTTTCTTTGCGTACCACATGCATTAAGTCCCTAAAATCTTGGACCGTGAAGTCGTTGAGGCAGATGTGGGACATATTAATGGAGATGTTGAATGCTTGATTCCTGGAATTCGGATTGAGGCCGCCATGTGAGATCGTGAGGTGACGTGCCAAATGTAGCGGCGTACGACATACATAAATGTAACATGTTGGACATGAGAAAAATGTCCTTACATAGGCGGGTTGTCACACGAAAATAGTCGAAAGTCGGGTATTCTCATTAGAAGTAGTGATAACTTTTATAGAAGCATGTACAGTTTTCCCAGATTTGTAAGGAAAAGTACATGGTAATGATTTTTCTCTTAAAATTAAATGCATGATTTATGTTATGATCTACAAGAACTTAATGTTCAAACTCGAAAATTACAAATCAGGTCTGCAACTCATTACAGAGGTTATAGGTAATCGGATAATTACTTGAAGGAGAGATGTTTATAATTATGGATAAATAGAATAAGGCAACGATATTGGTGGTAGGATATCTTTTTGGATTATGGTGAAGTCATAAAGTTAATGTAAGTAAATCATTTAATGTACTTTGTTTTAGAACAAGTGGTTTCAATTTTTAAATTGGTTTTGAACAGATATTGAATTATTTATATATTTTTTTAATCAAAATGGGGATATCTTATATCTTTTCTGGTACATTGGAAAATAATTTAAATATTATAACATATGTCTAACAATTACTTCTAAATACTGATATGAATAATTCAAAAGGACAAATTCTTAAAAATATTCCTTCTAAGACCAAACACAATTTTGGCAATTACACTTAGGTTATTTTATTATAAAAGGAATTTCTAGTTTAAACGAAAAATTGAGTTCATCGGAAGTGGAGGAAGTTTTAATCTTGAATCACATTTAGGAGGTTAAATGACCAAGGCTCCCTTCACCGTCTAAAGCTAAAGATTTAATGAAGTGTTGGAAATAATTCATTTCAATTAGTGTGGCTCTTTGACTGTACAATCAAGAGGTGGTCTTGAGTTCTTCATTAATTTCATTAATGATTATTCAAGGTGTCACTACACCACAAATCGAGAATGATCACAGCAAGTGGGTCATGGCCCAAGACAATGACAAGGTGGTTATGACCCAAGATCACAACCATATAAAAAGGAACGTGACAAAGGTTGTGACCAAGAAAAAGGGTAACATTAAATGTATGTGGTCACGACCTTGGTCCATGACCCACCCCTGACCAAATGGGCGCCAAATCTATAGCCAAAGTGGGTCACGACCCTAGACCATGACCATAGCATGACAAATGTTTGTCTTTCCATTGATATGGGTCACGATCACGGGTCGTGACCATTTTGAAATTATCATGGGAGTAGGCCATGGTCCTCGATCGTGACCATTTATTTTTTACACATCGCCACCCTAGTCACGGTCCAAGATCATGACTACGTTCGTGACATGTAAGAAAATAAATGGTCACGACCCAAGACTGTGATCACATCCTCTACACATAAATGACCACGATCTATTTTTTTCATATCCCAATCTCTATCTCTCTCTAAACCCTCCCTATTACCTCTATCTCCTCCGGCCATCGCCATTACCACTGCCATCACCTCTCTCTTCTTCAGCCATCGTCTCTCTCTCTCTCTCTCTCTCTCTCTCTCTCTTTCTCTTTAAGCTACTCCCTCTTCCGTATTATGTAAACATGGATTTTTATGTGTGTGTGTGTGTGTGTGTGGTTAAAAAGTATAACTTTTGTACATATGTGTATATGTATGTGCATTTGTGTGTGTGAGACTGAAATGTGTGTGTGTGTGTGTGTCTGAGATTGATGAAATACCACATAGTTTTATATATAATTAATTGGATACTTAAATTATGTGGATGACACATAATTGAATTAAATCTAGAAATAATGAGAAAATAATTAAATATTGATTTAAAGTGAAATGAATTAATATTTATGTGATGAAATATTTACTAGAGTGATAAAGTAAATAAAATTGGATGTCAAATAATATTATGTCATAAGTGAGTAAATGCTATAGGACTTGATGATATCTTTAACCTTAGACGTTATACGAGGTTAAGATGGGAACATTTTTATAGGTGATTCAGATGATAATTTTGAGTACACGATTGATCCGGAATGGGTCAAAATAGTGAAAATTAGGCACCCGAGAGTAGTGTTTGGGTCTCAAGGATATTTTAGACTAGTTTAAATTAAAATATGATTAATTGAGTCATTTTAATGGGAGGTTAATAGTAAAAATTGGGAAAGAGTTTATGAAGGGGTAAGGTTAGATGGATAGTCATTTCATAACTCTAAACGTCTTAGTGAGTCACACCAAAGGTTAGAGAGGAAGTGAAGAGAATTCATAAGAAAAGTCCAAGAGTTCAATAGGAAAGTGAAGAGACAAAAGAAGAAAAACTCAAGAATTCAAGAGGATTGAAAAATTTGGAAAGAATTTTTTTTTCATTAACTTCAATTGTAAGAACAATTATTGTAACATTGTTCATACCATAGGTTTAGTCTAGTTTGCATATACCGTTTCAAATCATCACACAATGTCAAGACGAACCGAACACAAGCATCTCCAAGTTTTAAGACTTCCCCACATTCCGAAAGGTATAAAATGATTTAAAGTTTGAATTAATTCATAGAATTATATTTGGGATGTTTAATTTTTATCAAAAAGACGAACATAATTTTTATTGAGTCAAAATATTTTTTCTAAGTCCTCAGGCGGAGTTTTATAAAAAAAAAATTGATGATGAGGTTGTTAGAGAGGCAAGTCACTTGTAACAACCGTCGCATTTAAGAAACTTATTTTATATTAATTTACTGCATGAAGTAAGTATATAAAATATGGATGATGGAGTAAATATGAACTAAGTGAGTTAATTAAGCATATTTACTAGACTATTGCATATTTACTATTATGAGTATGTAAATATCCCCATGTTATATTTTATAGTGTCGTATGCTTTAAAATGACATTTATGGTATAAATAAAACCGGGACTTAAATTGACGTAAATATCTCCGGATGCTAATTTAGAGGGCGTAGTTAGTCCCGAAATGTGCGAGATAGTCAAAACCAGTGCCATATTGTGTTTTTGGGCTTCGGGCACTTTTGACTGGTTTTAACATAAATGTGTAGTTTCGAGTCATTTTAATGAGGTATTAACAATTTAAGTTGGGAATTGAGACTAAAGTCACGATTTAGTCTTGCTAAGCCTTACATTTCTTATATGTGTGCATCACTAAACCTAGAGAGAAAGAGAGAAGAAGAGAGTTATGGAGAAAAGAGGAGAAAAGAGAGAGATTGGAGATTTGGGATTTGATCTTGCTTTCATCTTCCAAGAATCTGAGATTTCAACCTCAAGGCAAGTTTCCTACTTGCTAATATATGATTTAGGATGAATAAATTGTATGATTGTTGTGTATATGAATCAATAGAACAAATATGGAATTTTATAGATTGTTGTGGTGTTTGAGCCCTAATCATAGTTTACTTGGATGATTATGTGGAGTATACTGGTTAGAATCGTGTAGAGTGGTTTTGGGTATTTTATGTAAAAATGTAGGAGAAATGGGTTTTGAGGAAACTAAGATTCATAACCCGTTGCCCCTTTCTTGGAAAATTAGCCAGGCCGAATCGATTCGGCCCTAGGGCGAATTGATTCGCTAAGAGGTAAGGTTACAGGTCTAGGGACCCGAATCGATTCGGGTTAAGGACGAATCGATTCGACTGAAACAAAAAGTTGGGTTCTTCACCCGAATCGATTCGCTTTTGGGCGAATCGATTCACTGCTAGGGGCAAATCGATTCGGCCCTAAGGCGAATCGATTCAGAATCTTGCTATTTTAAGTTATTTTTCTAACTCAATTTTTACCCTTTTTATTTAAACTTGGGACCTATTAATCTTCTCTTATGAGGTAAACTTAGAGTCCTAGAGTCTTAGATAAGTTAGCTAACTACCCTACATTAGAAATGGATTAAATAAGGCTTGTTCCGGGTGTGTCCAAATTGATGTTAAGGCATTATTTTCCTTTGGTTAATTATTATGAGACTAGGAGTTGTAAGGTCATATTGGGAGACTTTAGATATTCAATTGAGGTATGCTAGACTTGGTGGTATAGTTACACCATAAATTCTGGGAGTAGGAATAAGAGGTTCATTAATCATTCAAGTTATAATGTTGGCATGAATTACGTATGGCTCGGGATAAAATGTGATGTATCTATTAAAATGGAAATAAAATGGTAAATAATAATTTACTTAAACACACCTCTCTAAATGCTATCATAAGGGAAGTACGCGCATGAGGTGAAGTCCCCTGGCTAGTGAATGCAGGGTGAATATAGTCCTCGGCCATATGACCGGTTATTATGTATGTTGTATTTATTGTGCGAGTGGACTAATTCCAGGTGTGGTTATGACTCACTCGCACGTATATGGCCACTTCCGGACGTTGCGTTAGGATGCCCAGGTTGTCTTGTTTGATAAGCCCTGGAAGATGATAGTCATTGAGGGGTGCGTCCAGTGGAGAAACTCGAAAGGACGGTCTTAGAATAGTTATATATAGATGAATATAACTATTCTTATTCAAGTGGGACTTGATTTATTATAAATGCTATAAAGAGAAAATAACTGTGATTATGTTTCATAATAAGATATGGAAAGATGAAATGAAATAGGGTAAAGAATGAAAATTCTTATTTAATGATATTCATTCACATCCTCTTGCATAACTGAATTAAACTTATGATCATTTAATTTCCTTAGTTGATGCATTGAGTTGAGTAGGTAGATTCTTATCAGTATTAATAATGATAAATTGTTCATAACTGTCATACTCTTTATTCATCTGGTGATCATATAAAACCGGGTCCTAACCCGTTCATATTTTTTGTTTTGCATGAATTGTTCATTCTCTCAGGTGCTCCGCCGTAAGGACCCCGTTCTGACTCTCCTATTCCGGTGTTTTGGGAGCCGTAATACCTTGCGGATGTTATGGGATATGCTGTTATAGACGCCTCCATTTTTGTACTCTAGTTATGATCGGGTCACTTAATCGGGCGTGTGGCCTAAAGATTTTGTAATTGTCTAATGAAATGTATTATGTAACTCAATGAACTTGTTGAATATTATTGTAAGAGATTGTTAACCGACAACTTATTCGGTTATTGGGTTATGTATGTATTGTTCTACTGTTAACCGACAACATATTCGGTTATTGGGTTATGTATGCATTATTCAGTTTTATTCTTGTAGATTCTACCCACCTTCTTTTTAAATTGGGTTGTTTAAATGCTTTCTTTAACTTATAAAATAAAATTTTTGGCAACCCATTTTTCTGAAATATTGGGTGGTTATCCTGCATACTTATTATATTATTGTGATGCTGAGAATGGTCCATCTATGATTCCTGTTATTATTGGAGTATTGGGCTGGCCACCCCTTATTTTGATGAGCGGGTTGTCACGGATGGTATCAAAGCATCAAGTTCTATAGTCTTTAGGATCTATGCGGACTTGTCACGTTCTATCGTAGCATTCTTTGATATAGAGGTTAATTTTAGGACTGTTTTGATGCCTGTACTTGCGATCTTCTGCAAAATAGATCATTCTAAATAGTATTCTAATTCTATTATTTCTTTGTCTCAGATGCCGCCTAAGAGAGGTCTCCCCATTAGAAGGAATAGAGTTGTAGAAGAGGAAGTAGGTCCTCGCCCGCTACAGCAGGTAACTATAAATGCTGTGAAAGTAGCAAATATTGTGGCCAAAGTGGTCAACGTAGTGATGACTGTCGTGGTTCAGCAATTGCCACAAGCTCAATAGCAACGAGCTCAGGAGGTACAAGCTCCTGTGGGACCTTCTTCGTGGGAGAGAGTTAGAGAATACTTTTTAAAGGGCCATCCCCTAGAATTTCAAGGAGGTTCCGATGTCATAGTAGCTAATTAGTGGAAAAAGGATATGCAGCGCCATCTACGCATGGTGGAGTGGAGTGAGGAAAGGAAACAAATCCTTGCTACTTTCAAATTCGTTGAATCTGCACTACATTGGTGGGAGTCGATGACTACGCCGGAGCAGAGATATACCATGACTATCAATGATTTTTGAGTTTTGTTTGATTGGAAGTATTTTCCTCCCGCAGTTCAAAAGGAGATGAGAAGAAAACTTCATGATGTGGTGCAAGGTGAATGATCAGTTGTGGAGTATGAAGAGGAATTCACTCGGTTAGCTAGTTTTGTGCAGGACGAGGTGACTCCGGAAGAGAGGAAAATATCAATGTTCATGGGAGGCTTACACTGGAGGATACGGAAACATTTGCTAGGCAATCCAGCCTTGCAGACTTTTGGAGATGTAATGAATGCGGCGTTACTCCATT
Organism: Sambucus nigra; assembly: GCA_949130495.1. NCBI lineage: Eukaryota > Viridiplantae > Streptophyta > Magnoliopsida > Dipsacales > Adoxaceae > Sambucus > Sambucus nigra. The sequence continues at coordinate 259,637,737 of OX422217.1, read as the reverse complement.
GTCAGGAACATCGGTTGTATGTTCAAGGTAGTAAGAAGGTTTCAGCTTTGGGGAAAGCGGGGAAACCCGTAGGTAATGGGATAGGCAGAGGAGAGTTTCCCTCGTCCTAATCTTTGGGAAATAAACAAAAATAAAGGGACACCCCACAAGGGGAATTGTTTAAACGGTAACGTTTTTTGTGGATTCAATGTTGGTTGCAGTAATATTAGGCACGGTCAAGGTGCTCCGCAATAGTAACAAGCAGGTCGGGGTAGTAATGGGGGTAGAGTCCATCCAGGCCAAGGAGTTGGGCAGTTTAGAAATAACCGGGCCAAAATCAGGAGAATATGACGAATCAATGCTTTCCATGCTGAGAGTCGGGTCATTACAAGAGGGTATGTCCTCAGTTGATTGGGGGACAACGTCCTAGGGTACCACAACAGCCACAGGCTCAGTTACTGCCATAAGTACCTAATCCAGTTGTCCCTCCACAAATGGGACAATTACAATATGGTCGTGTTTACCACATACAAGATGCTATGCATCCTCCGACCCAGCCAACGCCGCCAGCTATTGAGGGTATGTTTCTCATTCAGGGGCATATGGGTCGTGTATTGTTTGATACGAGTGCGACACACTCGTTCATCTCTAGAATCTTTGCTCAGTCTACAGAGTTGATTAAATCGACGGAAAGTGCCTTCACTAGTGTTGAGGCTTCTATGGTCGATGGTTCACTCATTTTCTTTGTTTGTAAACAAGTAGGAATAAATCTTGGCAACTTGTGTTTTGAGGCCAATTTACTCGTCCTAGATATGGTTGGGTATAATGTAATCCTGGGTATGGATTGGCTAGTGAAGTATCGTGCGATAGTTAATTGCTATGGGAAGAGTATAATTTTTGCCATTTTGGGGCAAGAAATGTTTTTAGTGGCTATGCCTCGTTCGGAAGGAGGTTCTAGCACTTACTTGTAATTTATAGCGGAGGAGACTTCTCGGGATGTAGTTGTTTCCTTAGATTTGATTCCAGTTGTTAAAGATTTCCAAGATGTTTTTCGAGAAATACAGGGTTTGCCTCCTAGTAGGGAAATTGAGTCCGTAATTAATTTAGCACCGGAACATGACCGATTGCGAGAGTTTTGTATCGTATGGCTCCTATTGAGATGAGGGAGTTAAGAGATCACATGCAGGACCTTTTAGAGAAAGGGTTTATTAGGCGAAACACATCACCGTGGGGCGCTCCGGTGTTGTTTGTGAAGAAAAGGGGCGGTTCTCTCCAGTTGTGTGTTGACTACAGAGAGTTGAATAAAGTCACCATCTGAAAAAAATACCCATTACCTCGAATTGATGATTTGTTTGATCAACTTAGGGGAGCGTCGTACTTCTCTAAAATAAATTTGAGGACGGGGTATCACCAGTTGCGGATACGAGAGCAAAATGTGTCCAAAACTGCTTTTCTAACTAGGTATGGGTCCTACAAATTTTTGGTTATGCCCTTCGGTCTCACCAATGCTCCTGCTGTGTTTATGGACCTTATGAATAGAGTGTTTCGAGACTTCCTGGACCAGTTTGTCATCATGTTCATTGATGATATTCTAGTGTATTCTCAAACATAAGCCGATCATGCTACTCATTTGCAGTTGGTCCTGTAGACGTTGAGGGATCATCAATTGTATGCCAAGTTTGAGAAGTGCGGTTTTTGGTTACAGGAAGTACAGTTCTGGGTCACATTGTGACATCCCAGGGTATTTCAGTAGACCCAAGTAAAGTTATTGCGGTGACGGAGTGGGGTCAGCCCACGACACCTATCGAGATCTATAGTTTTCTGGGTTTGGCTGGTTATTACCACTGGTTTATCAAGGGTTTTTCTAAAACTGCTAGCCCTTTGATAAATTTAAGCCGAAAATGGGTGAGGATTGTTTGGGATAATTCTTGCCAGTCGCCTTTTGACGATCTCAAGGATAGGTTGACTTCTGCTCCAGTCCTTGCGTTACCAAGGTTAGGATTGGAATATTTAGTCTTTATCGACGCATCTCTACAAGGATTGGGAGGTTTACTACAACAAGAGCAGCGGGCTATTCTTATGCTTCTCTCAAGCTAAATCCCCATGAAAAGAATTATCCGGTACATGATTTGGAACTTGCCGTCGTAGTCTTTGCCTTGAAGATTTGGAGGCATTGTCTCTTGGGGGAGAAATTTAGTCTTTTCACGGACCATAAATCGTTGCAATATTTGTTTTCCCAGAGAGATTTAAATATGCGACAATGTCGGTGGCTAGAGTTTGTGAAAGACTATCAATTTGACATCCACTATCACCCGGGTAAGGCGAATGTGGTGGCTGATGCTTTGAGTAGAAAACTCGAGGGGGAGTTAGCCTCAGTATGGAAGGCCAAATGGAAGGAGCTTATCCAGCAGGACGTGGTTGCTAGGGCATTTATGTCGGTGTTGACCGTTACACCTGTTATTGTGGCAAAGATGGTGGAACCATAAGGTAAGGACAAAGGCTGTCAGGACCGTATGCACCAATTGTTGACCGAGGGAGCCGAATCCTACTTTATAAGCTCGGAGGGTGGGTTACGTTTCCAAGGGAGACTCATTGTCCCAGACGAAGGGGATTTCAGACGGGCCGTGATGACAGAATCTCATGGGTCTAAATTTTCAGTGCATCCTGGTGGGGACAAGATGTACCAAGACATGCGCCGTCAATATTGGTGGGTGGGCATGAAGCGGAATATTTTCGAGTTCGTTTCTCAATGTACTACTTGTCAATTGGTGAAAGTAGACCACCAAATACCAACGGGTTTGTTACAACCATTGGACATACCGGCATGGAAGTGGGAAAGCATCTCGATGGACTTTATCACGGGATTACCAACGTCGCAGAGCGGTCATGATTCCATTTGGGTTATTGTTGATTGTTTAACTAAGTCGGCAAATTTCCTACCCGTATGCACATATTATAATATTACTCGTTATGCCCCACTATTTATTGCGAAGGTTGTTAGACTCCATGGGGTGCCAATAAATATAGTCTCCGATAGAGATAAGATTTTTGTATCCCATTTTTGGCGAAGTTTACAAGAAACTATGGGAGCCGAATTGAAATTGTGTACTTCTTATCACCCTCAAACAGATGGGTAGACAGAAAGAGTCAACCAAATGTTGGAGGACATGCTCCGAATGTGTATGCTTGATTTCAAAGGTGGTTGGGAACAATATCTCCCTTTGGTCGAATTTGCTTATAATAATTCGTACCAATTTACTATTGGAATGGGACCCTACGAGGCACTTTATGGTAGGCCGTGTAGATCACCCACTTGTTGGTTGGAGGTGGGCGATAATAAATTTCTTGGACCTAAAATGATCCAGGATACTTCTTACAAGATTGAACTCCTCCGGAATCGCATCCGAATAGCCCAAGATCGCCAAAAGAGCTATGCCGATGCGAATAGAAGGCATGTAGAGTTGGAGGTTGGAGATCAAGTCTTGGTGCGAGTATCGCCAATGAAAGGTATAGAGCGCTTTGGGAAGATAGGAAAGCTTGCGCCGCGCTATGTTGGAACTTTTACTATTATTGCCAAGGTAGGTCCAGTGGCGTATCAACTTTCCTTACCGGAACCCTTACAAAAATCCATGATGTGTTTTATCTTTCCTCTTTGAAAAAGTATAAGAGGTGTGAAGGAGCCCTTTGTCATATTCCTTTGGAGGATATCGAGTTCCAACCCGATATTTCGTATAAAGAATAATCGGTTGTAATCTTAGAGAACGGAGAGCGTAAATTGAGATCGCGAGTGGTACCCTTGGTACGAGTTCAATGGGGTCATCACAACACCAAGGAATCAATATGGGAGCGTGAGGACGATATGCGGGAAAATAATCTGCATCTCTTTTTGCAAGGTACGCTTGAATTTTGAGGGAAAAATTCCCTCATAAGGGGGGGAGTATGTAACAACCCTCGCTTTTGAGAAACTTATTTTATATTAATTTACTGCATAAAGTAATTATATAAAATATGGATGATGGAGTAAATATGAACTAAGTGAGTTAATTAAGCATATTTACTAGACTGTTGCATATTTACTGTTATGAGTATGTAAATATCCCCATGTTATGTTTTATCGTGCCGTATGCTTTAAAATGACTTTTATGGTATAAATGAAACCAGGACTTGAATTGCTGTAAACATCTCTGGATGCTAATTTAGAGGGTGCAGTTAGTCCCGAAATGTAGGAGATAGTCAAAATAAGTGTCATATTGTGTTTTTGGGTTTCGGGCACTTTTGACTGGTTTTAACATAAATGTGTAGTTGGGAGTCATTTTAATAGGGTATTAACGATTTAAGTTGGGAATTCAGACTAAATTCGCGATTTAGTCTTGCTAAGCCTTACATTTCTTATATGTGTGCATTACTAAACCTAGAGAGAAAGAGATAAGAAGAGAGTTGTGGATAAAAGACGAGAAAAGAGAGAGATTCGAGATTTGGGATTTGATCTTGCTTTCATCTTCCAAGAATCTGAGATTTCAATCTCAAGGAAAGTTTCCTACTTGCTAATATGTGATTTCGGATGAATAAATTGTAAGATTGTTGTGTAAATGAATCAATAGAACAAATATAGAATTTTATAGATTTTTGTGGTGTTTGATCCCCAATCATAGTTTACTTGGATGATTATGTGGAGTATAGTGGTTAGAAATCATGTAGGATGGTTTTGGGTAGATTAATGTTGGTAGATGTGTGTAAAAATGGAGGAGAATTGGGTTTTGGGGAAACTAGGGTTCATAACCCTTAGCCCCTTTCTTGGCAAATTCGCTAGGCAGAATTGATTCAGCCCTAGGGCGAATCGATTCGCTAAGGGGTAAGGTTACAGGTCTGGGGACCCGAATCAATTAGGGTTAAGTCCGAATCGATTCGGCTAAAACAGAAAGTTGGGTTCTTCACCTGAATCGATTCTCTTTTGGGCGAATCGATTCGCTGCTTGGGGCGAATCGATTCGGCCCTAGGGCGAATCAATTCGGAATCTTGCTGTTTTGAGTTATTTTTATAACTCAATTTTTACCCTTTTTCTTTAATCTTAGAACCTAGGAACCTTCTCTTATAAAGTAAATTTAGAGTCCTAGAGTCTTAGATGAGTTAGTTAACTACCCTACATTAGAAATGGATTAAATAAGGCATGTTCTAGGGGTGTCCAAATTGATGTTAACGCATTATTTTCCTTTAGTTAATTATTATGAGACTAGGTGTTGTAAGGTTATATTGGGAGACTTTAGAAGCTCAATTTAGGTATGCTAGACATGGTGGTATAGTGACACCATAAATTCTGGGAGTATGAATAAGAGGTTCATTATTTATTGATGTTATAATGATTGAATGGCTTACGTATGGCTCCGGATAAAATGCGATGTATCTATTAAAATGGAAATAAAATGGTAAATAATAATTTACTTAAACACACCTCTCTAAATGCTATCATAAGGGAAGTACGCACATGAGCTGAAGTCCCCTGGTTAGTGAATGCATGGTGAATATAGTCCTTGGCCATATGACCGGTTATTATGTATGTTGTATTTATTGTGTGATGACGCGTAATTTTGGGTGTGGTTATGACTCACTCATAGGTATAAGGACACTTCCCGATGTTGCGTTAGGATGCCCAGGTTGTCTTGTTTGATAGGCCCTGGAAGATGATAGTCATTTAGGGGCGTGTCCAGTGGGGAAACTCGGAAGGACGGTCTTAGAATCGTTATATATAGATGAATATAACTATTCTTATTCAAGTGGGACTTGATTTAAGATAAATGCCATAAATAGCAAATAACTATGATTATGTTTAATAATAAGATATGGAACGATGAAATGAAACAGGGCAAAGGATGGAAATTATTAGTTAATGATATTCATTCACATCCTCTTGCATAACTGAATTAAACTTATGATCATTTAATTGCCTTAGTTTATGCATTGAGTTGAGTAGGAAGATTCTTATCACTATCAATCATGATAAACTGCTCATAACTGTCATACTCTTTATTCATCTGGTGATCATATAAAATCGGGCCCTGACCCGTTCATATTTCTTGTTTCGCATGGATTGATCATTCGCCCAGGTGATCCCCCGTAAGGACGCCCCTTCTAACTCTCCTATTTCAGTGTTTTGGGAGCCGTAATACCTTGCGGATGTTATGGGATATGTTGTTATAGACGCCTCCATTTTTGTACTCTAGTTATGATCGGGTCACTTAATCGGGCGTGTGACCCAAAGCTTTTGTAATTATCTAATGAAATGTATTATGCAACTCAATGAACTTTTTGAATATTGTTATAAGAGGCTGTTAACTGACATGCGTATTCGGTTATTGGGTTATGTATGTATTGTTCAGTTTTATTCTTGTAGATTCTATCCACCTTCTTTTTAAATTGGGTTGTTTAAATGCTTTCTTTAAATTATAAAATAAAATTTTTGGCAACCCATTTTTCTGAAATATTGGGTGGTTATCCTATATACTTATTGTATTATTGTGATGCTATTATTATTGGAGTATCGAGCTGGCCACCCCTTATTTTGATGAGCGGGCTGTCACATCACTGTCGTTCAAGGGACATGGAAATGTCATGCGATGTCCTCATTCGAGCAACATCAATCTCGTTCGAGCGGCATCCAATTTTTGTTTGAGCGACGCACCGGCTCAATTTTGTTATAAAAACCTATTTCCTGGTTCATTACGTTTTAAACATTTTGCAAAGTATGTTTTTGCATATCTGGTGAAAAATTTCTTCAAGTTTTATGTTGAAAAACACTGTTTTACTAAACAGCAAAACATCCTATAATATTGTTCTTGTGAATTAGTTTAGAACCCTAGAAAGTTTTGTATCTCTTGCATACACCTTGGTGGAGAGTCTCTCCATTGCTGACTTGTGATACCTGCGGGGATTCACTGCTGAAAGCAAAGGTTGAGGCTAATTCGGAGTACTGCGTTCATGTGACTATTGTGAGCATCATAATTATTCCTTAGAGATTTTTGAATAATAGTTCATTATGCTTGTGGGGGATCAAGTAGTATGTAAGTCTACTCTCTTGTAAATTTCTATGTGAATAAATGTTTTTACCCAAATTTTTTTTTTTAATGAACCTTGGCATTGTCAAATTTGCGTGGTTTGATTTATTTATTTTATAACAATAGATGCATGCATAGGATAAAAAGATAAAATCAATTTACAAGTCACTTTAACATTTTTAAAAATGGCATTGCAATTTTTCTTAAAATCACTCTTTGCAGGTGTTCTCGCACTAACAAGTGGTATCAGAGCGGGTTACATTAATTTATCGTGCTTGATCTTGTTTACCTGCATTTTGGGTGATTGTGCATGTTTTTACTCTCGATGGATTTTGCAAGTTTTGATGATTAAATCATTTGAATTTTACGTTTGCGAAAAAAATTATGTTTGGTAAAAAGAAAATTTTGGTTTTAAATCTGTTACGGATCTTTTGTAAACGGTTCAAAATCAAAGAGATTTTTATCGTGAGAAATTTGTTGTTTTAAACCATGACTTAAATGTTTAAAAATTGGCCAAAAAGGAGAGTGATGATATATTCCTATTTTTAGGAAATGAATTGGAGGACTTTAAAAATTCTAGGATTTGTGTTTTTCAAAAAGAGGATAAAAATATTTTAATCAATAATTTTGTGGCACGTGAGAAGACACTTAGGGATAAGTTTTCTTTTATTGAGGGGGAGGGTGATAAATATATAGGAATGATTTAACATATGAATAACGATTCCCTAAAATTGGAAGAGTCTAATTCTTTGCTTGAGTAAAAAATTTTGAAGTTTAAAAATGATTTAAAAGACTCGAGTAGTTTGTGCAGTGATGGTAATTGCTCGTCGTGTTCTAATACTTCCGTTGTTAAAGCCAAGACCATTGTTTTTTTTAAAGGGTGAACCAAATCCAAGGATGTAAGAAAAGGTCAACCCATTGGTACCATTCCCCGAGTTTTCACATGTTCACATTATGGTAGGAAAGGTTACCTTAGGCATTTTTGTTTTGATCTTTGAAAAGGTCCTAGGAAGTTGAAGTATAGTGTTCCCTTGGTTCCCAAAAAACCCTACATCGTTGCACACCTATTTGGGTTAGGAAATCATTTTTAGAGGCACTAGATGGTATACTAGTTGATTCTTATTTGCTTGTACGTGATTTCTCTCTATCTACATCAGACAGATGATTGTATTCCATGTTTGTCATATGCTAGTTGTGCTTCATGATAAATTTTTGCTAGCATTATGACATGTATACTTTTGTATTATATTTTTCGTTTATTAATTCATATTTGAAAAACACAAAAAGATTTTTGGTTTTATATATTTTTTTGAAAAATACAAAAAGATTTGTAATACCCCTCACTTTTGAGCTTCCATTTTTTTAGTATTAAATTTCTTTGTGAGTGTGATTTAATTTAATTAAGAATTAAATTAGAAATTTAAGATCACTAGAAATTTTAAGGAAGATTTAATATTTATGTGAATCGTATATTTACTACGATGGTAAAGTAAATAGGATCATGTTTAGAGTTATTCCACCATATGTGAGTATTAACGACGGGTATTGGTTATTTCTCAACTGGGGCATTAGTGTGAGTTATATAGAGTTAGGTCAGGATTTTTTTTATCGAAACTTAGAATGTCAATTTGGAGTGTACAGATGATCTGGGATGGGGCGAGATAGTCAAAATTGTTGCTCGGGGGTTTTATTTGAGTACCGGGGTCTCTTTGGCTAGTTGGACTCGAATTGGGGTATACATGTCATTTTAAGGGTGTATTATTATTTAGAGTTGGGTTAATTTGGACAATGGGGTTATTTAGTCTTGGTAGAGTTAGGATAAACTCATTGTGAGAAAACTCTAAACAGAAAGAGAGAGAGAGAGAGCAGAAGAAGAAGGGAAAGAGAGAGATAGCAAAACAAGAAGAGAAAGAGAGGAGAAAGAGAGGACGCTTTGGGATTTTCGGCCAAATTCATGATTTTGAGGAAGATTCAGACTCTACAACTTGGAGGCAAGTGATTAAACTTGCTAAATGATTGTGTGTGTGAGTCATTTCATAATTTTATTGGTGATTTAGTTGATTTTGAGCTTGAAGGGTTAAACCCTCAAAATTGTTGATAAATTCTTGAATTTGATGATATATATATATATATATATATATATATATATATATATATATATATATATATATATATATATATATATATTGTAGCAACCCTCGATTTTGGAGACTGAGAAATTAAATTTTGGGAAAATAAAATTTAATTGAATTGGAGAATTTCAAGATTTGGGAACTTAGGCCCAAAAATAGAGAATATTTCAAATTATTCCGGATGATATTTTTGCGGGTACCATCGATCCCGAAAGGGTCGAGATAGTCAAAATGACTGTCATTGGGTCTTATTTCGGCTCCGGAATGTTTTTAAGCTATTTTGACTTGAATTGGAGTAAACGAGTCATTTAAAGTGTGTATTAACATTTAAAATGGGGATTTTGTTTTAAAGGCTTATGTGGCTTACGGATTAAGCCATTCTCATTTGAGAAAGGGAGAAAAGCCCTAGAGGGAGAAAGAGAAGGAAAGAAGAAGAAAGGAAGAGAGAGAGGAAGAGGAGCTTGGGGATTTCCGGCCCAACCGCGACATCGAGGACGATCCAACCTCTACAAATCTGAGGCAAGTGTATAATCTTGCTAAATAGCTATTTGTGTATTTTATTTCATAATTTGTGGGGTAAAGAAATGGTTTTTGGGTATAAGCATCAAAACCTAATTTTGGTTTAAATCTTGAAATCTAAGATTATAATTGGGTTTTAAGGGATATAAATGGTTGGGATGACATGTGGATGGGTTTTCTTGTTAATAATATTATTGGGTTAAAGATTTGGGGGCTTGGTGATGATATTTGGGTATTAATTTCGTTGGTTTACTGAAAATGGGAAATCGTCCAGCATATCGGGTATGGCCGGTCGACCGCGGTCTGGGGCCCGGTCGACCGGGCCTTAATGAAAAGCCTACTGCATTTCTTCGTAGGCAAAACTTGGACCTGTGGTTGACCGGGGGTCTGGGACCGGTCGACCGGTCCCCTGTTTTTAGCCCAAAACTTGGATTTCTTCTCCCCCTTTTCTTTTGGAGTTAATTTTTAGGGGCTTCCTTAATGGGCTGTTTTATGGGTTTCCTAAGATGACTTCTAGCCCTTTTTGGCTGGGTTTATTGATTTGGGGTTCTCTCTTATAAAGTAAGAGATATCTTTTGGTGACTTATAGAGGGTCTCTCACTTAGTATCTGATAGTGGGAACTTCTTGGAATAATTGGATAACAAATATCCATGTATGTTGTGAAATTTCTAAGCCGACATTTATGTCAAACCCTAGTGAGGATAGGATATTGTTAAGATACAATTCGGGGCCAAAAGGAAGAGAATGGTTACATACTCTTTAAGAGTGAGGGGTCTCCTATCCTTAGAAATGTTTAGGCTAAGGAACAATTGATAACTCAATAGGAGTCAGGGTTACCGAGATTTATTTCGAACCGTAGGTGACATTGAGAACGTTCTGGGATCTTACTTTCGACTAGAATGAGCGGTAGTATAAATTCTAGTTAGGATAGTTTACACGCAAATATGGGGAAATAATCACTGAGATTCCAATACTTGAAATGAGGTTGGAATAAATTGAGGTTTTAGACTATTAAGTCATGTGTGTGCCTATGGTTAAATAGTACTAAAAGTAATTTGGTACATTTGGATATGGATGAAATGTGTAGTGATGGATTCCTACACATACTCTTGGGTGATAACCCTAATGTTGAATATATATGTATAGATATATACATATGGTTTTGGGAGACTATTCATCACAGGAAAAATGATTGAATATGTTTCAAGTGAGGGATTGTATTCACATATCGAGGTACATTTAATGGAAATTGTGGTGACGGCTTGTATATTGAGGATTATGTATACTTATAGCCGAGTTGATATATCTTATACATATGAACGAGAATTAGTTTGTATATATATTGATATAGAGATGTGTGAATATATGTACATAAATCTATGTATGAATGTGAATATATGGATATATTTATGATGTGGACATACATGTTATGGATATTTAAACCGTATATGATGGTTTACTATATTGGATCATATGATGGGATCATATGGATGTATGTGTATTGCGCATGTGAGCGATATATATACTTACGTGGTTAAGCATACCCCGCTCATGCTATCATTGGGAATTTTCCGCGCAGAGGGTGAGCATCCTGGCATATAGGGCAGGGTGTGGATATTCCCCAGGTCATAGTCGTCCCTTGTGTTATTATACGATATATATACATATTTTTGGGATGAGACGTGGTGGGTATGTTTCGTCTCATTGCCGGTTGGAACTATGACCGCTTCCCGGGACGTCGTGTGTGTGAGTTACCACGTGGTGGGTGTCGTTGATCCCCACCAGGTGGTCCCCAGTTGTTACATGAGCCGGACTCTGGGAAGATGATAGCATTGATGCAGTTTTATCGGCGCTATATATAGCCGAGTATTATATGTGCTTCGCCATTGTACATCATATACGGTATGTACACTTGGTCATGGGTATGGATGATGGTATGTATATATATATATGGTGAGAATAAAATACCTATATATATATATATATATATATATTTATATATCCTAGATGAAAGGATATAGAATTTTGGTAAAGTACATCTTAGATGATTATGGTGTACTAGATTGATGGGGGTTGATGTATCGCATATAAGGAACATTTCGGTTACATCATTTCAAGGATATGATTGGAGATGTTAGTTGTAGTAATAGTATTATATTGTATATATGGCATTATGGATCTCTAGGATCGACATTGTCAAGGAGTAGTGTAATGGGGTGGTTCCTTGTTTGGATTTCGCTTTGCGAGACACCCCACGGATGAAACGCAGTGCAGTGTTGAAATTGGAGAAAAGTTCTGCCAGTTATGGTATGCACGACATTATGGATCTCTATGATCGACATTGTCAAAGAGTAGTGTAATGGGGCGGTTCCTTGTTTGGATTTCGCTTTGCGAAACTCCCCACGCCCAAAATGTAGTACATTGTTGAGAGTAGAGAGAAGTTTTGTCGATATTTATGTGTGACATGATGGATCTCCAGGATCGACGTTGTCATGGAGTAGTGTAATGGGGTGGTTCCTTGTTTGGATTTCGCTTTGCGAGACACCCCACGCACTAAACGCAGCGCAACGTTGAAATTGGAGGGAAGTTGTGTCAATAATGATTTTTCATGCTTATTAATTAGAATTTAAATTCTATGTTTCAACCCAATTGCATATTGGGTAATCTTATTAAATTGTAATTAGTTAAAGTATAAACCGGAATCCACTAAGCCTAATAAGGCACATATGATTGAGATAAATGTTTAATTGTGTTTAGAAGGGGGTGGATTCTTGGGGTATGATAGGAAGGTAGATCTCGTGGGTATAGGCTATACCTATGATACGTTAGGTTGTCCTGATAAAATGGGGGTAATTTAACTAACTTGAGGACGCGAATAGGTGCGCGCCTTTAGATGAGAGGTGAGTTGGGGTTCCACGAGAGAGCGGTCTCACTTTAATTATGAAATAAAGTGCACCGATAGTTATTATGCACGGTTAACCCACTTGCTAAATATTTTTTCACATTCGGGGCTCTGACCCGTTTACTTTTCTCTCCTCCTTGTATATATATATTACCACAGGTATCCTACCGCATGGATGCCGGATGACTTTCTATCCAGAGTCTTGGGAGCCGTGATAGGTGCGGACTGTTGCGGGATGTTTCATGTATCCGCTTCCTACTTTCAAAATTCTAGGTAGGATTCATGTTATACATCGTGTTTGTACCCAAGGGATATTTATATATATGGTTATATTTATTCCATTCCAGTTATTGTATTTGCTGTGACCTGACAGCTTATTCGGGTCTACTTTTTGTAGTACATTCAGTTGTATTTATCTATTTCATTTTATCTCTAGCATTTCCTTTATCTTAGTTTCTTTTATGCATCCTTCTTTTTTTTAGTGGTTTTATTCGGTTATCTGTTGCATTTTATTTAAATTTTTACATCCCGCTTATATGATTTCGGGTAGTTAGTCCTATATTATATAGTACCGGCAGTTGATGTTGAGACTGGACCATCTGAAACTCCTGATTTAATATAGTATAGGGCTGGCCACCCGTTATTATTTTAGGCGGGTTGTGACAGATGGTATCAGAGCATCAGGTTCTAGAGTCCTTAGGATCTGTGCGAGTTTTATGGATTCTTCTGTTAACGTTCTTGACATAAAGCCCTACAAATAGGATTGTTGTGTTCATTGCGTTGTTTTCTTCTGTGAAATATATTCACTTGATTGTCGTTCTGATAACAGTTGCTCTTGTTTCCTTTCAAACGTCGCCTAGACTTTGTAGTCTAGGAAAGGATAGGATTTGAAGTACAATTCCCATAGCATACTTTGGGTACGCTTTGATCGGGGGTAATTATTTTTCCCCGATTCCGGGGGGAGTTATTGAGGAGATTTCTAACAGTGGTTCGAGGTGATTTATCGGCAGTTGAGTAAGAAAGGAAATTGACTCGAATGGAGAATCTTGGTCCTAGTAAGGTAAACCCTAGGAGAGGCATGTAGTGTAGTCCTTGAGAGGTCTAGATTGAGAATCTGTTAACCTTAGTTAGGAAACCTAATGTTGGTGACTCTTACCGAGTTATCCCAATATCAGGAGTATCGCCTTCTAGGATGAGGGGGAATGCCTTTGAAGACTCAGTTTCGTTGTGTAGGACTGAGGGAGTTTTCGGTAGTCACCATCGCGTTTTGTCCTTCAAAATGGTTAAGAAGGATTTATGAGGAAGAAAATTCTTTGAGGAGAATTAGGCCTTGAGAAGGAGGGAGCAAGTGTGGCCTTTGTGCGACATCTTTTGGGAATAGTAAAACGTCTTAGGATGAGCTAGTAGAGAGTGGCTCTATTGATTTTGGGAATGTAAATTGCTAAGGTTATTAGTTCAGAGTTTAGTAGATTCATGTTGAGCGGATAGTTAGCTCATAGTTGTGCTAGTTTTGAGAGCTAGATATTGGTTAGAGTGTTGTAATTGTTAAGACCTTGTGTTTTAAGAATGAGGTGATTGTTTGGCGTGTCGAAAGACGCGGGATTGATTTATATAGTATTGTTGTATAGGCCCTCGGGCAATATCTAAAATATGAAAATCTTTTTTTAAAACCTTAACCCTGGTTTAACTAATATCAATCTCTGACCTAGCTATATAGTAGTGTATTGGGAGGGTTCCTTGTTTGGATTTCGCTTGCGAGACCTCCCCCGCACGAAGGTGGCTAGTGTCAGGAATTGAGGAGAGTTCTACCATTGGGAAATTTTAAACTTCTATATATTTAGTATGTTGTTATTGATCATATTGCTGAGGGTTATATTATGATTTGAGACTAATGGAGCTTGATCATAATTTTACGAGTGGAAACTCGGATACAGGGTGTATGGGCGCCCTGGGTAGCTAGTGATTTTTTTTAAAATCTATATGGTTCGACATGAGAACCATGAAGGATCGGTATAGTGATCCTAAGAGTTGATGTTAAGACTAGATGTTATTGAGGTCCTAGGCATGTCTTTAATTTCGCGGACGAAATTTTTGTAAGGGGGGAAGTATGTAACAATCCTCGATTTTTGGAGACTGAGAAATTAAATTTTGGGAAAATAAAATTTAATTGAATTGGAGAATTTCAAGATTTGGGAACTTAGGCCCAAAAATAAAGAATATTTCAAAGTATTCCGGATGATATTTTTGCGGGTACCATCGATCCCGGAAGGGTCGAGATAGTCAAAATGACTGTCATTGGGTCTTATTTCGGCTCCGGAATGTTTTAAGCTATTTTGACTTGAATTGGAGTAAACGAGTCATTTAAAGTGTGTATTAACATTTAGAATTGGGATTTTGTTTTAAAGGCTTATGTGGCTTACGGATTAAGCCATTCTCATTTGAGAAAGAGAGAAAAGCCATAGAGGGAGAAAGAGAAGGAAAGAAGAAGAAAGGAAGAGAGAGAGAGGAAGAGGAGCTTGGGGATTTCCGGCCCAACCGCGACATCGATGACGATCCAACCTCTAAAAATCTGAGGCAAGTGCTTAATCTTGCTAAATAGCTATTTGTGTATTTTATTTCATAATTTGTGTGGTAAAGAAATGGTTTTTGGGTATAAGCATCAAAACCTAATTTTGGTTTAAATCAAATCTAAGATTATAATTGGGTTTTAAGGGATATAAATGGTTGGGATGACATGTGGATGGGTTTTCTTGTTAATAATATTATTGGGTTAAAGATTTGGGGGCTTGGTGATGATATTTGGGTATTAATTTTGTAGGTTTGCTGAAAATGGGAAATCAGCCAGCATATCTGGTATGGCCGGTCGACCGCGGTCTGGGGACCGGTCCATCGTGCGTTAAGGAAAAGCCTACTGCATTTCTTCGTAGGCAAAATTTGGACCCGCGGTCGACCGGGGTTCTGGGACCGGTCGACCGGTCCCCTGTTTTTAGCCCAAAACTTGGATTTATTCTCCCCCTTTTCTTTTGGAGTTCATTCTTAGGGGCTTCCTTAATGGGCTGTTTTATGGGTTTCCTAAGATGACTTCTAGCCCTTTTTGGTTGGGTTTGTTGATTTGGGGTTCTCTCTTATAAAGTAAGAGATATCTTTTGGTGACTTATAGGGGGTCTCTCACTTAGTATCTGATAGTGGGAACTTCTTGGAATAATTGGATAAGAAATATCCATCTATGCTGTGAAATTTCTAGGCCGACATTTATGTCAAATCCTAGTGAGGATATGATATTGTTAAGATACAATTCGGGGCCAAATGGAAGAGAATGGTTACATACTCTTTAAGAGTGAGGGGTCTCCTATCCTTAGAAATGTTTAGGCTAAGGAACAATGTGACACCCCGACTAATTAAATACCGGTTAGCTACTCCTTTATTAAATTAATTCAAAATGCCAAGTTGGTCCAGTTAATAGCATCACTGTCGAAAACGTTTTAATGATTACTAACCACCTAGTATTCAAAAAGTAAGTGCCATATTTTATTTAAAGTCTTATTAACATGCAACAAATAAATAACACCATTCACCATACAGAAGTAAAACGAATAACCATCACATAGTGTAAATAAAGTCTGGAGGAAAACTCCTCACTACAAATCCCACAACTGAAAAGTAAACTGAATACTGAAACAATACATGTTAAAGTCTGAAAGATGAAATGTAAAAGATGCTCTAAATAGAGATGGGCAACATGCCCTACAACTGATAGATAGTGACTCTAGAATCCAAAAGATAGAAGCGTCTACAAGCAAATCCCTGTAGATTCCACAAACAACTACAGCTCGTCACCTGAATGAGTATCCTATGCTTGGTGTCCTTGTGGCTGGGCACCTAAAATGGTTTTACAAGAAAAAGATTTGAAAAGCAAACGGGTCAGAGCCCGAATGTGGAGTTATTTTAAAAACCTGCAAGTGCTTTAAAAACATTTAAAACATTAAATGCAAAGTACATGTTAGGACGTACACTCACATGATATTCTCACCTCTCGTCTAACTGTGCACTCCTAACGTAAGTACCCATCTACGACGACACAAACCACTAGCTAAGTGACATCATCTCTAGCTAGACTATCATAGGTCCTAACCATATTACTCGGATCTAATTAACATCATAACGCTCGTAATTAAGTAGGGTTTAACGTAAACTCAGATGTTCAATATGCAATATATATATCACTATCAGCTAACTCGAAACAATACCGTAATTATATTCACAACATGAACATGAAGGTTCCCATTAATTAAGTGTATATTATTCGCATCATAAATATACAATATAAGCACCCCGAGAACTAAGCTGTGGTGCACACATACTCTGCTATCCATCCCGGTACATCACGTACATAAGGATTACATATTCCGAATCTCTCAGGAATAGTTCACAGATAACAACATCACAAACAATGGAGGCGAACACAGTCACATCACATAGGTCACGCACATACCTACGCTCCTACGATCAGCGGACTTATTAATATCCCAATAAGTCTTTCTATGACCTATGTTCATCAAGGTAACCAGTCTAAATCCGGGAAACACAAGGATTAGAGGGCCCTCAGCGAACGCAAACCTCCCGTGATAGCAAGTATGGTAGGTATGTCATACACACAATTCATATACCAATACTAAGTTAACACACATCTTAGTAATATCGTAGTTTAATCATAGTACATATCGCATTTTCGTACTAACTTATAATATCTACACTTATATTATTCTGGTTCATCATCATACGCGCCATAATCTATTCTCACGTCGTAGTAGACACTCACTTCTCAACCCAAATGGTTCATTGAATTAAATCTCTCGTATATAAATTTACTCCTCGTAATAACCCAAAAGTACCAAATCTATCCTTACATCATCAAAGGAAGGTTATCTATATCCTCGAACAAGTTTACGGGACTCCAAAAATCAAAACAGTCCAAAAAGGTCCAAACTGTCAACTCGTTAGAAGTCTCGTTCGAACGAGACTGTTCGAACGAGATCCCTCTGCCAACTCGTTAGAAGTCTCGTTCGAACGAGGCTGTTCGAACGAGATTCCAGTTCGTTCGAACGAACTGTACCTTCTAATGATATCTCATTCGAATGAGATATCGAACGAAACCCCTTCTCGTTACCAGCGACTGGTCAACTCGTTAGAAGCTCGTTCGAACGAGTTTTTTTCGAACGACCTGGGCAGGGGCTTCTAACGAGCTGCCAGATTCGTCCCAGATTTTCTAAGTTACGTTTCTCACCATTTTTAACACCTCAATCCTTCTCCAAAAATCGTTCTAACAGAGTTTTAAGTCCTCTAATCATACTATAACATGCTACGGTCATATACTAACATCTCTTAATACATTAAAGCATCCTAAACATCATTAAATCACAAGATTTTATACTTTTCCCCAATTTTATCAAGAACATGAACCCTAGGTTTATATCATCATCAAATCCCAGAATTTAATTCGTTTTAATATCTTCTAATCACAATTATTATGAGAGAAATCATCTACCTATCATTCTACATACAATTCTCTTCAAAATTTCCAAGTTCTAAACCCCAAACTACATGGGTTTTCATTCATATTTCAAGAACAATTAAAATTCCTCAATTTCTAACATGGAAAAGACATTCTCTGAAATTAAATGGAATAAAGTCACTTTCCTTGATTGTCTCTGAGTTTGGTGTAGGTTTGGTAGAACTTTTCTGCAGAATTTCTTCTCTCCAAGCTTCCTCTCCAATGGTGGCTTAAGGTGGCTAGGGTTTTGATTTGGGAACTTAGAAAACTCTTCTAATAACCTACGTAGCCCTTTAGGTTAATATGGTTTGGTTAATGGGCTTAGTGGGTTTAATCCACATCAGATTTACATCTCTAATTTTCGTCACTTTTAATTCCTAAAAATGTAAAATTACCAAAATACCCTTTATGATGCCGGTATGGCCTAAAAATACCCCGGAATCCAAACTATACCCCCGACGAGTGTTTTTTGACTATCTCGACCCTTCCGGACGCGTTGGCGCACTAAAAACGACCATACGGTTTATAGATTTTAAATTCACTTTTATAATCAAAATATTATACCGTGACGCGGCGGTCCCACGCGTCTCAACAAAATTTCTAAAATGCCGTATATAAATCTCACGACAACTTTTATAATATCAAATACATATATCAAAACATGTATGCAAATAATCAAATACCAACTCGCATCTCGTTAGTATTTATAACCCGGATTAATTTCCAATTAATACGCATTTAATTAATTAATCCCAAAAATAAATATAGCCAAAAGTACGGGGTATTACATACTTCCCCCCTAATAACTGAATTTCGTCCCGAAATTCGAAACTAGAAAGTACCTGCTAAAAACAGCTCTGGATAACGTTCGCGCATCTCATCCTCGCGCTCCCATGTGGACTCCTCGACATTGTGATGTTGCCACTGAACACGCACTAACGGAACTATCTTTGACCGCAGTTTCCTCTCGCTTCGGTCCAAAATAGCAATCGACCCCTCCTCGTAGGAGCTATCAGGCTGGAGATCGATGTCCTCTACAACAATGTGAGAATGAGCCAAATTATCTCTAAGGTATTTCCTTAGCGAGGAAATATGAAACACATCGTGAATCCGATGCAAATGCTCCGGTAACCCGAGTCTATACGCAACCGGTCCGATTCGCTCAATAATAGGAAACGGCCCCACATACCTCGGTGCCAACTTCCCTTTCTTCCCGAAACACATAATCCCCTTCATAGGAGATACCCTGAGCAAAACCTGGTCCCCCACTTGGAACTCTCTGAAAAATCTCTTCGCATCAGCATAACTCTTCTGCCTGTCTTGAGCTACCCGAATGCGACTCCGAATCAACTCAATCCTTGGCGAAGTATCCTGAATCACTTCCGGCCCAAGTAGTTTGTTGTCCCCCACCTCTAACCAACATGCTGGGGAACGACAAGGCCTACCGTACAACGCCTCAAATGGAGCCATGCCAATCGTGAACTGATAGGAGTTGTTGTAAGCAAACTCCACCAGTGGAAGGTACTGCTCCCATCCACCCCCAAAGTCAATAATGCACATGCGTAGCATGTCTTCCAACATCTGATTTGTGCGCTCTGTCTGCCCATCGGTCTGCGAATGATAAGCCGTACTCAACCGCAATTCCGTGCCCATGGCCTCCTGGAAACTCTCCCAAAACCTCGAAACAAATATCTTGTCTCTGTCAGACACGATATTTAGGGGCACACCGTGAAGTCTCACAATCTCTGAAATGAAGAGCTGGGCATACTGTCCCGCAGTGTAATCAGTCCTTACGGGTAAAAAGTGAGCGACCTTGGACAACCTGTCCACAATTACCCAAACGGAGTCATGACCTCTCTGCGACGTAGGCAACCCCGTGATAAAGTCCATGGATATGCTCTCCCACATCCACACCGGGACCTCCAATGGCTATAGCAATCCTTCCGGTCTCTGATGATCCACTTTTACAAGCTGACAAGTGGCGCATTTCGAAATAAACTCTGTGATATCTCTCTTCATACCGCTCCACCAATACTGGCGTCTCATGTCTTGGTACATTTTGTCCCCTCCGGGATGTATCGCGAACCGTGAGTCGTGCGACTCTGCCATCACGTCGTGTCGCAATTCCTCTCCTTCCGGAACTACCAATCTCCCATTGAAGCGCAATACCCCGTTTGAGCTAACGGTATAGGACTCGGCTCCCTCTGCTAGTAATCGAACTATCTGCTCTTGACAGAACGAGTCATTGGCCTGTGCCCGTACTACCTTCGTGATAATCTGCGGTGTAATGGTCATCACAGACATGAAGGAGCGGGCCACTACATCTTGGTGTCCAAATTCCTTCCACACCTCTGCCACCTCATCTGCTGGCCTACGGCTCAACGCGTCTGCCACCACGTTAGCCCTACTCGGGTGGTACTGGATGTCGAAATGATAGTCTTTCACAAATTCAAGCCACCTACGCTGCCACATATTCAATTCCTTCTGCGTGAATAGGTACTGTAGGGACTTGTGGTCCGTGAACAGTTGGAACTTCTCCCCCAAAAGATAGTGCCTCCAAATCCATAGGGCAAATACCACGGCTGCCAACTCCAAATCATGCGTGGGGTAATTCTTCTCATGAGGCTTAAGCTTACGGGAAGCATAAGCTATGGCCTGTCTCTCCTGCTGCAATACACCTCCCAGTCCTTGCAAAGACGCATCGGTGTAAACCAAATACTCAACTCCCGGTCTCGGCAATGCTAACACAGGTGCCGAGGTCAATTTGTCCTTCAATTCATCGAATGCCAACTGACAGGCATCACTCCAGATGTATGGCACACCCTTAAGTGTCAGATGTGTCAAAGGACCTTCTATCTCCGAGAAACCCCGAATAAACCTCCTGTAGTATCCTGCTAGACCCAAGAAACTATGAATCTCCGTTGGTGTCGTGGGCTGTCCCCACTCCCTCACCGCTGATACCTTCCCCGGATCAACAGATATTCCCTGGTCGGAAATAATGTGTCCCAAAAACTGGACTTCTTTCAGCCAAAACCCGCACTTCTCATATTTTGCATATAACTCGTTCTGACGAAGTGTCTGCAAAACCTGCCTCAAATGCTCGGCGTGCTCCTCCTCTGTCTGGGAGTAAACCAGAATATCATCAATGAAGACATTGACAAACTGGTCTAGAAAATCCCTGAACACTCTGTTCATCAAGTCCATAAACATAGCTGGAGCGTTGGTCAAGTCGAAAGGCATAACCCGAAACTCGTAAGAACCATATCTTGACAAGAACGCAGTCTTCGAGACATCCTCCTCCCTGATACGCAACTGATGGTATCCCGATCTCAAGTCAATCTTCGAGAAGAAAGAAGCTCCTCTCAACTGGTCGAATAAGTCATCGATTCGAGGCAACGGATACTTATTCCGTATCGTGGCCTTATTTAACTCTCGGTAGTCCACACACAATCTCAGTGAACCGTCCCTCTTCTTCACAAACAAAACTGGAGCGCCCCAAGGTGAGGTATTCCTGCGAATAAAGCCCTGACCTAACAGCTGCTCAATCTGATCCCTTAACTCCCTCATCTCAGCTGGAGCCATACGGTACGGTGCGCGTGCTATAGGTCTCGTACCCGGTAGCAAATCTATAACAAAGTCTATCTCTCGACTGGGTGGTAAGCCTGGTATCTCCTGAAACACATCCGAATACTCCCTGACTACTGGGATAGAATCTAAAGGAATCACTACCTCCTTAGAGGTATCCTCCTCAATGTAATACAGATGCGCGGTCGATCCTCCCTCTGGGCGAGGCATCGCCACTACAAACATCTCCTGCCCCGGAATGGCAAAAACAATGCTCCCGCTGAAGCAATCAATCATGGCCCTATATGCTACGAGCCAATCCATCCCAATAATCACATCATGAACATGCATGTCTAACACTAACATGTCTGCAGGTAATACCAAACCACAAATCTCTACCCCCACTACCCGGCATATAAAGAAAATAAGTGACCCACTCCCCAATGGTGAGTCGACACACGTCACTGTGCTCTCTGCCGTAGCTAACAATCCTAAAGCCTTCGCGAAGTGTGTAGCTATAAAACAGTGTGTAGCACCCGTATCAAATAATACCCGACCCATAGTGCCATGGATAGGAAACGTACCCTCAATCGCGGGCGGTGCCTGTGGAACTGCAGCCTGGTGGACGTTGTAGACACGTCCATACTGTAGCTGCCCCTGCTGAGCTGGGACTGCTGGAATGGGTGGCAATGCTGCCATCTGTGGTGGTGCGGGAAGAGCGGCGGGAAACATAGGCCTCTGTGGCTCCTGGCGAGCACCCTGCTGCTGCTGCTGTGGGGTCCTGCCCCTATCAGGACAATCCTGTCGCTTATGGCCAGTCTTGCCACAAATAAAGCACTTCCCTGGGAAGTTCCCTCCTCTCTTCCCCTGCTATCCCCAGCCCTGGTGACCGTTACCGTTCCTCCCTTGGCCCTGCTGGCCCTGATGAAACTGCTACCCATTCTGCCCCTGTTGGCCCTGACGGAAACCTCCCTGTCCCTGTCTGTAGTTCCCTGATCGGAACCTCTTATTATCCCCCTGCTGGGAGCCCTGCTCATTCTGTCTCTGTCTCTGACCAGATTGTGCCCCGCTAACACCATGTCCTCCAGTCCTGCCCTGATGGCTAGACTCACCCGACCGCTTGCCCTCGGCCATATGAAAACGGTAGTCTTGGCAGTGCAATAATGCAACGTTAACCACATCAGAATAAGTGGCCAACGATAAGTTCCCTAGCAGATGCTGACGGATCCTCCAAGTCAACCCGTCGGTGAACTTCTCAATTTTCTTCTTCTCTGTTGGTATCTCATCTGGAACGATATTCAACAGATTCGTGAACTCGGCCTCATACTCGGCCACAGTCTTGCCCTCCTGCTTCAAACTCATCAATCTCCTCCTCATTTTCGTATGAACAGCTGATGGAAAGTACTTGCGGTCGAACCGCACCGAGAACTCCTGAATTGTGAGAGTATCCCTCTCCTCCATGGTGGTAATCGACTCCCACCACTGTAGCGCAGATCCAACTAGCTTAAAAGTAGCTAGCACCTGCTTCTGGACGTCCGTGCACTCATACATCCTCAAGTGCCTCTGCATTTCCTTCCTCCACTGGCTCGAGACTACTACATCTGAGCTACCTGCAAACTCTGGCGGATGCGCTTTCTGAAAAGCGTCACGTACACGCTCCCAAGCAGACGGGAATGCATTAACCTGCACTGGCGCGGCAACCGGCGCCTGTGGTGGTGCCTGCTGAACAACGGCAATCGCGGCATTTACCGCTTGAGCTACTATAGCTGCAACCTCAGCGGCGTTCATCATGCCCTGAACTGGAGTGGGCTGGGGTTCGGGCGTTGCATCCCTGGGAACTCGTCGTGCACGTCGTGGAGGCATCTGAAATAAGACTGAAGTTTATAAGTTCGCAGTTATAAACTTAAAATAGCTGAAGAACGAAGCATACACAAAAAGAGTACAACAGTCCTAAAATATAGGGCTCTATATCAAAGAAACGTAGTGGAAACATAATAGCCGTACAGATCCTAAAGGACACTAGAACCTGATGCTCTGATACCACCTGTGACACCCCGACTAATTAAATACTGGTTAGCTACTCCTTTATTAAATTAATTCAAAATGCCAAGTTGGTCCAGTTAATAGCATCACTGTCGAAAACGTTTTAATGATTACTAACCACCTAGTATTCAAAAAGTAAGTGCGAAATTTTATTTAAAGTCTGATTAACATGCAACAAATAAATAACACCATTCACCATACAGAAGTAAAACGAATAACCATCACATAGTGTAAATAAAGTCTGGAGGAAAACTCCTCACTACAAATCCCACAACTGAAAAGTAAACTGAATACTGAAACAATACATGTTAAAGTCTGAAAACTGAAATGTAAAAGATGCTCTAAATAGAGATGGGCAACATGCCCTACAACTGATAGATAGTGACTCTAGAATCCAAAAGATAGAAGCGTCTACAAGCAAATCCCTGTAGCTTCCACAAACAACTACAGCTCGTCACCTGAATGAGTATCCTATGCTTGGTGTCCTTGTGGCTGGGCACCTAAAATGGTTTTACAAGAAAAAGATTTGAAAAGCAAACGGGTCAGAGCCCGAATGTGGAGTTATTTTAAAAACCTGCAAGTGCTTTAAAAACATTTAAAACATTAAATGCAAAGTACATGTTAGGATGTACACTCACATGATATTCTCACCTCTCGTCTAACAGTGCACTCCTAACGTAAGTACCCATCTATAACGACACAAACCACTAGCTAAGTGACATCATCTCTAGCTAGACTATCATAGGTCCTAACCATATTACTCGACTCTAATTAACATCATAACGCTCGTAATTAAGTAGGGTTTAACGTAAACTCAGATGTTCAATATGCAATATATATATCATTATCAGCTAACTCGAAACAATACCGTAATTATATTCACAACATTAACATGAAGGTTCCCATTAATTAAGTGTATATTATTCGCATCATAAATATACAATATAAGCACCCCGAGAACTAAGCTGTGGTGCACACATACTCTGCTATCCATCCCGGTACATCACGTACATAAGGATTACATATTCCGAATCTCTCAGGAATAGTTCACAGATAACAACACCACAAACAATGGAGGCGAACACAGTCACATCACATAGGTCACGCACATACCTACGCTCCTACGATCAGCGGACTTATTAATATCCCAATAATTCTTTCTATGACCTATGTTCATCAAGGTAACCAGTCTAAATCCGGGCAACACAAGGATTAGAGGGCCCTAAGCGAACGCAAACCTCCCGTGATAGCAAGTATGGTAGGTATGTCATACACACAATTCATATACCAATACTAAGTTAACACACGTCTTAGTAATATCGTAGTTTAATCGTAGTACATATCGCATTCTCGTACTAACTTATAATATCTACACTTATATTGTTCCGGTTCATCATCATACGCGCCATAATCTATTCTCACGTCGTAGTAGAGACTCACTTCTCAACCCAAATGGTTCATTGAATTAAATATCTCGTATATAAATTTACTCCTCGTAATAACCCAAAAGTCCCAAATCTATCCTTACATCATCAAAGGAAGGTTATCTATATCCTCGAACAAGTTTACGGGACTCCAAAAATCAAAACAGTCCAAAAAGGACGAAACTGTTAACTCGTTAGAAGTCTCGTTCGAACGAGACTGTTCGAACGAGATCCCTCTGCCAACTCGTTAGAAGTCTCGTTCGAACGAACTGTACCTTCTAACGATATCTCGTTCGAACGAGATATCAAACGAAATCCCTTCTCGTTATCAGCGACTGGTCAACTCGTTAGAAGCTCGTTCGAACGAGTTCGTTCGAACGACCTGGGTAGGGGCTTCTAACGAGCTGCCAGATTCGTCCCAAATTTTCTAAGATACGTTTCTCACCATTTTTAACACCTCAATCCTTCTCCAAAAATCGTTCTAACAGAGTTTTAAGTCCTCTAATCATACTATAACATGCTAAGGTCATTAAAAAATAACATCTCTTAATACATTAAAGCATCCTAAACATCATTAAATCATAAGATTTTATACTTTTACCCAATTTTATCAAGAACATGAACCCTAGGTTTATATCATCATCAAATCCCAGAATTTAATTCGTTTTAATCTCTTCTAATCACAATTGTTATGAGAGAAATCATCTACCTATCATTCTACATACAATTCTCTTCAAAATTTCCAAGTTCTAAACCCCAAACTACATGGGTTTTCATTCATATTTCAAGAACAATTAAAATTCCTCAATTTCTAACATGGAAAAGACATTCTCTGAAATTAAATGGAATAAAGTCACTTGCCTTGATTGTCTCTGAGTTTGGTGTAGGTTTGGTAGAACTTTTCTGCAGAATTTCTTCTCTCCAAGCTTCCTCTCCAATGGTGGCTTAAGGTGGCTAGGGTTTTGATTTGGGAACTTAGAAAACTCTTCTAATAACCTACGTAGCCCTTTAGGTTAATATGGTTTGGTTAATGGGCTTAGTGGGTTTAATCCACATCAGATTTACATCTCTAATTTTCGTCACTTTTAATTCCTAAAAATGTAAAATTACCAAAATACCCTTTATGATGCCGGTATGGCCTAAAAATACCCCGGAATCCAAACTATACCCCCGGCGAGTGTTTTTTGACTATCTCGACCCTTACGGACGCGTTGGCGCACTAAAAACGACCATAAAATTTATAGATTTTAAATTCACTTTTATAATCAAAATATTATACCGTGACGCGGCGGTCCCACGCGTCTCAACAAAATTTCTAAAATGCCGTATATAAATCTCATGACAACTTTTATAATATCAAATACATATATCAAAACATGTATGCACATAATCAAATACCAAATCGCATCTCGTTAGTATTTATAACCTGGATTAATTTCCAATTAATACGCATTTAATTAATTAATCCCAAAAATAAATATAGCCAAAAGTACGGGGTATTACAAACAATTGATAACTCAATAGGAGTAAGGGTTACCGAGATTTATTTCGAACCATAGATGACATTGAGAACGTTCTGGGATCTTACTTTCGACTAGAATGAGTGGTAGTATAAATTCTAGTTAGGATAGTTTACACGCAAATATGGGGAAATAATCACTGAGATTCCAATACTTGAAATGAGGTTGGAATAAATTGAGGTTTTAGACTATTAAGTCATGTGTGTGCCTATGGTTAAATAGTACAAAAAATAATTAGGTACTTTTGGATATGGATGAAATGTGTAGTGATGGATTCCTACACATACTCTTGGGTGATAACCCTAATGTTGAATATATATGTATAGATATATACATATGGTTTTGGGAGACTATTCATCATAGGAAAAATGATTGAATATGTTTCAAGTGAGGGATTGTATTCACATATCGAGGTACATTTAATGGAAATTGTGGTGACGGCTTATATATTGAGGATTATGTATACTTATAGCCGAGTTGATATATCTTATACATATGAACGAGAATTAGTTTGTATATATATTGATATAGCGATGTGTGAATATATGTACATATATCTATGTATGAATGTGAATATATGGATATATTTATGTTGTGGACATACATGGTATGGATATTTAAACCGTATATGATGGTTTACTATATTGGATCATATGATGGGATCATATGGATGTATGTGTATTGAGCATGTGAGCGATATATATACTTATGTGGTTAAGCATACCCTGCTCATGCTATCATTGGGAAGTTTCCGCGCAGAGGGTGAGCATCCTGGCATATAGAGCAGGGTGTGGATATTCCCCAGGTCATAGTCGTCCCTTGTGTTATTATACGATATATATATATATATATATATATATATATTTATGGGATGAGACGTGGTGGGTATGTTTCTTCTCATTGACGGTTGGAACTATGACCGCTTCCCGGGACGTCGCGTGTGTGAGTTACCACTAGGTGGGTGTCATTGATCCCCACCAGGTGGTCCCCAGTTGTTACGTGAGCCGGACTCTGGGAAGATGATAGCATTGATGCAGTTTTATCGGCGCTATATATAGCCGGGTATTATATGTGCATGGCCATTGTACATCATATACGGTATGTACACTTGGTCATGTGTATGGATGATGGTATGCATATATATATATGGTGAGAATAAAATACCTATATATATATTTATATATCCTAGATGAAAGGATATAGAATTTTGGTAAAGTACATCTTCGATGATTATGGTGTACTAGATTGATGGGGGTTGATGTATCGCATATAAGGAACATTTCGGTTACATCATCCCAAGGATATGATTGGAGATGTTAGTTGTAGTAATAGTATTATATTGTATATATGGCATTATGGATCTCTAGGATCGAAATTGTCAAGGAGTAGTGTAATGGGGTGGTTCCTGGTTTGGATTTCGCTTTGCGAGACACCCCACGCATGAAACGCAATGCAGTGTTGAAATTGGAGAAAAGTTCTGCCAGTTATGGTATGCACGGCATTATGGATCTCTATGATCGACATTGTCAAAGAGTAGTGTAACGGGGCGGTTCCTTGTTTGGATTTCGCTTTGCGAGACTCCCCACGCACAAAATGTAGTACATTATTGAGAGTAGAGAGAAGTTCTGTCGATATTTATGTGTGACATGAGGGATCTCCAGGATCGACGTTGACATGGAGTAGT
Source organism: Sambucus nigra (assembly GCA_949130495.1). NCBI lineage: Eukaryota > Viridiplantae > Streptophyta > Magnoliopsida > Dipsacales > Adoxaceae > Sambucus > Sambucus nigra. The sequence goes on along the minus strand of OX422217.1, from coordinate 259,609,369 downwards.
TAAACGGGGTGGTTCCTTGTTTGGATTTCGCTTTGCGAGACACCCCACGCACGAAACGCAGCGCAGCGTTGAAATTGGAGGGAAGTTGTGTCAATAATGATTTTTCATGCTTATTAATTAGAATTTAAATTCTATGTTTCAACCCAATTGCATATTGGGTAATATAATTAAATTGTAATTAGTTATAGTATAAACCGGAATCCACTAAGCCTAATAAGGCACATATGATTGAGATAAATGTTTAATTGTGTTTAGAAGGGGGTGGATTCTTGGGGTATGATAGGAAGGTAGATCTCGTGGGTATAGGCTAGACCAATGATACGTTAGGTTGTCCTGATAAAATGGGGGTAATTTAACTAACTTGAGGACGCGAATAGGTGCGCGCCTTTAGATGAGAGGTGAGTTGGGGTTCCACGAGAGAGCGGTCTCACTTTAATTATGAAATAAAGTGCACCGATAATTATTATGCACTGTTAACACACTTGCTAAATATTTTTTCACATTCGGGGCTGTGACCCATTTACTTTTCTCTCCTCCTTGTATATATATATTACCACAGGTATCCTACCGCATGGATACCGGATGACTTTCTATCCAGAGTCTTGGGAGCCGTGACAGGTGCGGACTGTTGCGGGATGTTTCATGTATCCGCTTCCTACTTTTAAAATTCTAGGTAGGATTCATGTTGTACATCGTGTTTGTACCCAAGGGATATCTATATAGATGGTTACATTTATTCCATTCCAGTTATTGTATTTGCTGTGACCCGATAGATTATTCGGGTCTACTTTTTGTAGTACATTCAGTTGTATTTATCTATTTCATTTTATCTTTAGCATTTCCTTTATCTTAGTTTCTTTTATGCATCCTTATTTTTTTAGTGGTGTTATTCGGTTATCTATTGCATTTTATTTAAATTTTTACAGCCCGCTTATATGATTTCGGGTAGTTAGTCCTATATTATATAGTACCGGCAGTTGATGTTGAGACTGGACCATCTGAAACTCCTGATTTAATATAGTATAGGGCTGGCCACCCGTTATTATTTTAGGCGGGTTGTGACAGATGGTATCAGAGCATCAGGTTCTAGAGTCCTTAGGATCTGTGCGAGTTTTATGGATTCTTCCGTTAACGTTCTTGACATAAAGCCCTACAAATAGGACTATTGTGTTCACTACGTTGTTTTCTTCTGTGAACTATATTCACTTGATTGCCGTTCTGATAAAATTTGCTCTTGTTTCGTTTCAAACGTCGCCTAGACTTTGTAGTCTAGGAAAGGATAGGATTAGAAGTACAATACCCATAGCATACTTTGGGTACGCTTTGATGGGGGGTAATTGTTTTTCCCCGATTCCGAGGGGAGTTATTGAGGAGATTTCTAACAGTGGTTCGAGGTGATTTATCGGCAGTTGAGTAAGAAAGGAAATTTACTCGAATGGTGAATCTTGGTCCTAGTAAGGTAAACCCGAGGAGAGGCATGTAGTGTAGTCCTTGAGAGGTTTAGATTGAGAATCTGCTAACCTTAGTTAGGAAACCTAATGTTGGTGACTCTTACCGAGGTGAGGTTGGTGTAGTTATCCCAATATCAGGAGTATCGCCTTCTAGGATGAGGGGGAATGCCTTTGAAGACTCAGTTTCGTTGTGTAGGACTGAGGGAGTTTTCGGTAGTCACCATCGCGTTTTGTCCTTCAAAATGGTTAAGAAGGATTTATGAGGAAGAAAATTCTTTGAGGAGAATTAGGCCTTGAGAAGGAGGGAGCAAGTGTGGCCTTTGTGCGACATCTTTTGGGAATAGTAAAACGTCTTAGGATGAGCTAGTAGAGAGTGGCTCTATTGATTTTGGGAATGTAAATTGCTAAGGTTATTAGTTCAGAGTTTAGTAGATTCATGTTGAGCGGATAGTTAGCTCAGAGTTGTGCTAGTTTTGAGAGCTAGATATTGGTTAGAGTGTTGTAATTGTTAAGACCTTGTGTTTTAAGAATGAGGTGATAGTTTGGCGTGTCAAAAGACGCGGGATTGATTTATATAGTATTGTTGTATAGGCCCTCGGGCAATATCTAAAATATCAAAATCTTTTTTTAAAACCTTAACCCTGGTTTAACTAATCTCAATCTCCTACCTAGCTATATAGTAGTGTATTGGGAGGGTTCCTTGTTTGGATTTCGCTTGCGAGACCTCCCCCGCACGAAGGTGGCTAGTGTCAGGAATTGAGGAGAGTTCTACCATTGGGAAATTTTAAACTTCCATATATTTAGTATGTTTCTATTGATCATATTGCTGAGGGTTATATTATGATTTGAGACTAATGGAGCTTGATCATAATTTTACGAGTGGAAACTCGGATACAGGGTGTATGGGCGCCCTGGGTAGCTAGTGATTTTTTTTAAATCTATATGGTTCGACATGAGAACCAGGAAGGATCGGTATAGTGATCCTAAGAGTTGATGTTAGGACTAGATGTTATTGAGGTCCTAGGCATGTCTTAAATTTCGTGGACGAAATTTTTGTAAGGGGGGAAGTATGTAACAACCCTTGATTTTTGGAGACTGAGAAATTAAATTTTGGGAAAATAAAATTTAATTGAATTGGAGAATTTCAAGATTTGGGAAGTTAGGCCCAAAAATAGAGAACATTTCAAAGTATTCCTGATGATATTTTTGCGGGTACCATCGATCCCGGAAGGGTCGAGATAGTAAAAATGACTGTCATTGGGTCTTATTTCGGCTTCGGAATGTTTTTAAGCTATTTTGACTTGAATTGGAGTAAACGAGTCATTTAAAGTGTGTATTAACATTTAAAATTGGGATTTTGTTTTAAAGGCTTATGTGTCTTACGGATTAAGCCATTCTCATTTGAGAAAGATAGAAAAGCCCTAGAGGGAGAAAGAGAAGGAAAGAAGAAGAAAGGAAGAGAGAGAGGAAGAGGAGCTTGGGGATTTCCGGCCCAACCGCGACATCGAGGACGATCCAACCTCTACAAATCTGAGGAAAGTGTTTAATCTTGCTAAATAGCTATTTGGGTATTTTATTTCATATTTTGTGGGGTAAAGAAATGGTTTTTGGGTATAAGCATCAAAACCTAATTTTGGTTTAAATCTTGAAATCTAAGATTATAATTGGGTTTTAAGGGATATAAATGGTTGGGATGACATGTGGATGGGTTTTCTTGTTAATAATATTATTGGGTTAAAGATTTGGGTGCTTGGTGATGATATTTGGGTATTAATTTCGTAGGTTTGCTGAAAATGGGAAATTGTCCAGCATATCTGGTATGGCCGGTCTACCGCGGTCTGGGGACCGGTCGACCGTGCCTTAAGGAAAAGCCTACTGCATTTCTTCGTCGGCAAAATTTGGGCCCGCGGTTGACCGGGGGTCTGGGACCGGTCGACCGGTCCCCTATTTTTAGCCCAAAACTTGGATTTCTTCTCACCCTTTTCTTTTGGAGTTCATTTTTAGGGGCTTCATTAATGGATTGTTTTATGGGTTTCCTAAGATGACTTCTAGCCCTTTTTGGTTGGGTTTGTTGATTTGGGGTTCTCTCTTATAAAGTAAGAGATATCTTTTGGTGACTTATAGGGGGTCTCTCACTTAGTATCTGATAGTGGGAACTTCTTGGAATAATTGGATAAGAAATATCCATGTATGTTGTGAAATTTCTAGGCCGACATTTATGTCAAATCCTAGTGAGGATAGGATATTGTTAAGATACAATTCAGGGCCAAATGGAAGAGAATGGTTACATACTCTTTAAGAGTGAGGGGTCTCCTATCCTTAGAAATGTTTAGGCTAAGGAACAATTGATAAATCAATAGGAGTAAGGGTTACCGAGATTTATTTCGAACCATAGGTGACATTGAGAACGTTCTGGGATCTTACTTTCGACTAGAATGAGCGGTAGTATAAATTCTAGTTAGGATAGTTTACACGCAAATATGGGGAAATAATCACTGAGATTCCAATACTTGAAATGAGGTTGGAATAAATTGAGGTTTTAGACTATTAAGTCATGTGTGTGCCTATGGTTAAATAGTACTAAAAGTAATTAGGTACTTTTGGATATGGATGAAATGTGTAGTGATGGATTCCTACACATACTCTTGGGTGATAACCCTAATGTTGAATATATATGTATAGATATATACATATGGTTTTGGGAGACTATACATCATAGGAAAAATGATTGAATATGTTTCAAGTGAGGAATTTTATTCACATATCGAGGTACACTTAATGGAAATTGTGGTGACGGCTTGTATATTGCGGATTATGTATACTTATAGCCGAGTTGATATATCTTATACATATGAATGAGAATTAGTTTGTATATCTATTGATATAGCGATGTGTGAATATATGTACATATATCTATGTATGAATGTGAATATATGGATATATTTATGTTGTGGACATACATGGTATGGATATTTAAACCGTATATGATGGTTTACTATATTGGATCATATGATGGGATCATATGGATGTATGTGTATTGCGCATGTGAGCGATATATATACTTATGTGGTTAAGCATACCCCGCTCATGCTATCATTGGGAAGTTTCCGCGCAGAGGGTGAGCATCCTGGCATATAGAGCAGGGTGTGGATATTCCCCAGGTCATAGTCGTCCCTTGTGTTATTATACGATATATATATATATATATATTTGGGATGAGACGTGGTGGGTATGTTTCGTCTCATTGCCGGTTGGAACTATGACCGCTTCCCGGGACGTCGTGTGTGTGAGTTACCATGAGGTGGGTGTCGTTGATTCCCACCAGGTGGTCCCCAGTTGTTACGTGAGCCGGACTCTGGGAGGATGATAGCATTGATGCAGTTTTATCGGCGCTATATATAGCCGGGTATTATATGTGCATGGCCATTGTACATCATATATGGTATGTACACTTAGTCATGGGTATGGATGATGGTATATATATATATATATATATATATATATATATATATGGTGAGAATAAAATACCTATATATCCTAGATGAAAGGATATAGAATTTTGGTAAAGTACATCTTGGATGATTATGGTGTACTAGATTGATGGGGGTTGATGTATCGCATATAAGGAACATTTCGGTTACATCATCCCAAGGATATGATTGGAGATGTTAGTTGTAGTAATAGTATTATATTGTATATATGGCATTATGGATCTCTAGGATCGACATTGTCAAGGAGTAGTGTAACAGGGTGGTTCCTTGTTTGGATTTCGCTTTGCGAGACACCCCACGCATGAAACGCAGTGCAGTGTTGAAATTGGAGAAAAGTTCTGCCAGTTATGGTATGCACGGCATTATGGATATCTATGATCGACATTGTCAAAGAGTAGTGTAATGGGGCGGTTCCTTGTTTGGATTTCGCTTTGCGAGACTCCCCACGCACGAAATGTAGTACATTGTTGAGAGTAGAGAGAAGTTCTGTCGATATTTGTGTGTGACATGATGGATCTCCAGGATTAACGTTGATATGGAGTAGTGTAACGGGGTGGTTCCTTGTTTGGATTTCGCTTTGCGAGATACCCCACGCACGAAATGCAGCGCAGCGTTGAAATTGGAGGGAAGTTGTGTCAATAATGATTTTTCATGGTTATTAATTAGAATTTAAATTCTATGTTTCAACCCAATTACATATTGGGTAATCTTATCAAATTGTAATTAGTTAAAGTATAAACCGGAATCCACTAAGCCTAATAAGGCACATATGATTGAGATAAATGTTTAATTGTGTTTAGAAGGGGGTGGATTCTTGGGGTATGATAGGAAGGTAGATCTCGTGGGTATAGGCTAGACCTATGATACGTTAGGTTGTCCTGATAAAATGGGGGTAATTTAACTAACTTGAGGACGCGAATAGGTGCGAGCCTTTAGATGAGAGGTGAGTTGGGGTTCCACGAGAGAGCGGTCTCACTTTAATTATGAAATAAAGTGCACCGATAATTATTATGCACGGTTAACACACTTGCTAAATATTTTTTCACATTCGGGGCTCTGACCCGTTTACTTTTCTCTCCTCCTTGTATATATATATTACCACAGGTATCCTACCGCATGGATGCCGGATGACTTTCTATCCAGAGTCTTGGGAGCCGTGACAGGTGCAGACTGTTGCGGGATGTTTCATGTAGCCGCTTACTACTTTCAAAATTCTAGGTAGGATTCATGTTGTACATTGGGTTTGTACCCAAGGGATATTTATATAGATGGTTATATTTATTCCATTCCAGTTATTGTATTTGCTGTGACCCGACAGCTTATTCGGGTCTACTTTTTGTAGTACATTCAGTTGAATTTATCTATTTCATTTTACCTCTAGCATTTCCTTTCTCTTAGTTTCTTTTATGCATCCTTCTTTTTTTAGTGGTGTTATTCGGTTGTCTGTTGCATTTTATTTAAATTTTTACATCCCGCTTATATGATTTCGGGTAGTTAGTCCTATATTATATAGTACCGACAGTTGATGTTGAGACTGGACCATCTGAAACTCCTGATTTATTATAGTATAGGGCTGGCCACCCGTTATTATTTTAGGCGGGTTGTGACATATATATATACTAGGGTATACCCGTGCCTGAAGTGACGACGAAAATTTTCAAAGTAATCGTGAAACGACGAAAATTTCAAAAGTATATAATCACAATACGACAAAAATATTGTTCCCCCACAAAACATCTATATATGGTGTCACGTTTTTTTGGGTCCTATTAGAGATATGTAAAAAAATATTAATTCATATCGCGTGGTGTGGTGTTAGTTTTACTTCGACTGTTTTTGTATTTTTTTTAATAAAAATTATGTTGTGTCAGAATGTGTTGCATTTATTTGAGTTATTATCATGCGTCGTAACTCGTAAAAAATAAAATTATGTGTCATGTTTCGTAAAAATTATTACCACGGGGAGCTAAATCAAAAGAGTGGAATCATAGTAAAATTATACTAAGGACAAAAAAAATATTCTCATTATTATATTTAGATTTAAATTGTGTTAAAAATTTAAATTCGCTACACAAACATTGCATTCACATATATACATACATCATGTGTTTGTACATATATACATACACCGTGGTACAAACCTTTTATGTTAAAATAATAACAACAAAATAACGATCGACCAGCTTTAATTTCAATACAAATAAGACAAAAAAAATTAAAAAACTGGGCAAAGTCTCCTTTATTTATAAGACTATCCACCTGCTTGAGGTATAAAAAAACACTTCAACCACCAAAACATTGACTCATACATCACTGTGCCAACAAAAGACAATGTAATTTTAAAAAAACATAAGTCGTAATATCTTCTGTTCCTTGACAGTTTTCTTCCATTTTTGCGATAAAACAAATCTTCTATATCTCGAACGCGGGAAATCTTTGATGTGTTTCAAGTCATCTCACATTCCAAACCATTGACCACGCGAGCATCTTCCATAGTCACACACATCGCATCACATTCATCGACTACAAAACAGAGTTGAAAAAATGATAAGTAATATCAAATTATAAATCAAGTAACACCAAATATTCAAACTTTAAATGCAAGTTTACTAATCAATAAAGATTTAATGACATGCATAATAGTAATTACTGATGAGTTTCCTATAAGATTTGCATAAATTCCCATATTTGTGCAAAATTAGAAAATTATTCTTACTTTTATTAGTATCTATACCAGAATATCTAAAAACAAATGAGAAGAAACACATGAGATGTATCTACACATGTAGAAGAGGATTCCATGTAAAGCGCATGAATGTATTTACTATGAAAGATTCCACGTAAAGGGCATTACATAAAAGCATTAGTTAATTTCCATGTATAAAAAGTTGAAAGAGATGTATACCTTCGCAATCCTCGAAAGTCCCATCCTTGCAAACAATTATCGATACTGATTAAAAAAAAAGGAAATAAATCAGACCCGAAATTAGAGATAAATACCAAATCATGGAAATGGACTTGAACTCCAAACTGAGAGATAAATACCAAAGCATGTGAAAAAGTAAAATAAGAACTAAAAGTGGTGGTGGTAAGGCAATAGAAGCAATTAATACCTCATTATTACGTGAAAAAACAAAAAAAACTAACAAACGATCCCTAAAAAAATGGGCATCGTGGTTGTAAAGCAGTAGAAGCGATCCCTTACAATTATTCATCCAAGTAGGTTAACTTATTTACCTGTATTATCAAAATAAAAAAAAATAGTAATCAATAAGTTAATTCATACCATAAATAATTAAGAACATTGTTTGGAGATGAAAACTCACCTAAAATCATAACCTCACCACAAACCTCAATAGCTATGTAAACAGATCATAACCTCACCACAAACCTAAACCAAACACAAATCAACAACAAAAAAATTAATAAATAAATCGAATAATAAATTGAATTTTCATTTCACATGAAGAAAAGGGTTAATAAAGAATTAAAACCACCACCAAAATTTCCTCTTCAACTTTCTGAAATACCAATCAGAGTTTCAATGTACATATTTTGAAGAGAGTAAAAAACTATAGCTCAAACTACCTATATGTTAATACATCTCATGTGTAGATTCAATAATCCTGCTTGATCAGATTGGTAATTCAGATCCCACGTTCTCAACTACCTATACTTCTTGAAACACTGCCAAAGATTTTGACTGACCCAACAGCGTTTGTTGGCAGTTGCTCTTTGTTGGTCAGGGACATCCATAGATCGGCGACCAAGGTATGAAGCATACCACGCCTCAACATCCTTGCCGGACCACTCCTCTGCCTTCATCGACTCACGGAGACCTGAGGGTTTTTTTGGTGGTTTTTTTTTGGTGGTTTGATATGTGAGACCTGAGGGGAGGTTGCCACAACTGTGTCGGCACTAAAAAGCATCGATCGGCACTAAAAAACAGACTCACGGAGACCTGAGGGGAGGGTGGTGACGTTGGCGAAGGGGCGGTGAGTATAGGGGTGAGGGGATTTGTGTCGGGTGAAAAGGGAATCAGGGTGTTTGAGTTGGGGAGTTATGTTGGGTGAAAAGGGAATCAGGGTGTTTAAGATTCACGGAGGGGGGAGGGGGGAGGTTGCCACAACTGTGGAGAAGTGGCGGAGGGAGATCGGGGGGCTTGTGGGAGCGGCGAGCCAGGGTTGAGTTTGGGAGTCGTTGATCCAGAGAGAGTAGCAGATGGAGGGTAGAAGAAGTGGCATGTGGACACATAAATAGAGGGACACAGCTGTTGTAGACCCTTTTAAAAAGACCTTTTTGTTTAAAATTTGAAATTTGAATTTTGAAAAAAGTGTTGTATTGTGGAGAAGTGACAACACAGGCATGTATTTTCTTCCCCTATTTGCCATGTCATAATGTTGAAGTTATGACGTGGCATAGTATGGCACCCTTAGATTGTAGGAGTAAAATTAATCTCAACCATTAAAAAGTTGACACTATTCAAACACCCCTCTCCCATATTATATATATATATATATATATATATATATATATATATATATATATATATATATATATATATATATATATATATATATATGTGTGTGTGTGTGTGTGTGTGTGTGTGTGTGTGTTTGGGTTAGTTGATGAAAATAGTTGGGACAATATATGGGATGGGTTTTGATGTTAGGATATTGTTAGAGTGAAGTAGAATTAGGTTTTAGAGATGTAGGGTAAATCTTGTAAAGTTTAGAAGTAAGGTTTTTGGTATAAATCTCGTAGGAATAAAAGTTGTACAACACCGAACTAGTTCGGGTTGGAGATCATTGGATCGATTTGTTTTAGCAACGTACCGGTTTATTTTTGTGAGGCATCATATTGGTCTGATCATAATTTTTTTTTTCATTTTTAAGGAACTGGATCGGTTCATTTTCGGGGACCCTCACTCTGGTCCGGTTATTGCAGTTTGTTAATTCTTGTTTTACTCTTTTCTAATTGGGTTTAGGGCTTGGAAATGCTCTAATATGATACAATAAATATTTTTTATGAGATAAAAGATGGGTCTATAACATGAGACGATGGTGGGGTTACATCGAGGCTACTATGGAGGTATATTTGAGAATTTAGCATACTGAATCCTTCCGTAAATTCTCTGTTTAGTAGGAATTTACTTGACGATGGATATGGACTGGGTGAGAGATGGATAACGTGTGTCCTTAGTGTTGTTAAATTGTGTGACCATTCATATCCTAGGTGTAATAGATTAGAAATGTTCAAGTGAGGGATTGAATAATAAAATGAATTGGGAATATATGCGAAAATGTATTGGTTAGTGTAATGAGAGTTATATACATATAGCCGAATTTATTAATTATATATATATATATATACTAGGGTATGCCCGTGCCTGAAGGCACGCTGATAATTTTGAAAAGCATAAAGTCGTGCCTTGGTGTGATGGTGACTTCCCTCGGCAAAGCTACGGTTTGTCTCGGGTTCAAAATACGGGAGAAGTTTCTTCATATATGGGGATAAGCAAGCCAACATCCGTATATTCAAGATCATGAATTTAAGATTATTGCCTTTTGACTAAAGGCGTGAAGAATTTTTTTCAAAATATCAAGTCATGTATAATATAAGTCTAATGTTTTTATATAAAATAAATAACACTTAACAATTTAACATAGTAACAACAAAATAACGGTCAACCCGATCTAATTATATAACTATCCACTTGTCTAAGGTATAAAAAAAAATACTTCAACAACCAAATAAATAGTCACTTATGGACCTTGTATAAACTAAATAAAATATTCACTCGAGTTGAAGTTCCTCGGAATCGAGTCTACCAAGTAACTTGCTAAGTCAAGAACCGTCGTGTAATGAACTCCTATGGCCAAGATCAATAATGGCCCCCACTTTAAAAAAAATCATTTCACCCCCATGATATTACCCCACTTTATTTTGTTTAAAAAACTTAACAGGACTATATTTAAAGAAAATGATAATGTTTCCAAAGAGTTTTATTCGGAAAAGAGTTATTTTTAAAATTTAAAAAGAGTATTTTACTTTTATAAAATAGTTTTTATTTTTTAAAAGATGAATTTTTATTCCTTGAAAAAAAAGTAAAAAACGATATTTTTTAGAATTTTTTGCAAAAAAAAAATATTTTCAAGGTTTTTCCGGTGGTAAGGAGCGGGTCATTTAGGCTAAAGGTATCGAGTTTGAAACTCTCCACAAATACCATACTTCAAACGGGACACATATTAACGTGGCTCTACCACATTATCCCCTGTTTAAATCGCATGGGGGGTTAAAAGATCCAGTTCGTGTGGAGTTTCATAGTTATAAATAAAATATATAAAACCTTTTCAACTTTAAAAAACTATTTTAACTATTTTTATGATTGAAATGACCGCGGAAAATTATACTCCATACCTTCTATTAGACTATCGACTTGGAAACCAAGTTTCTTATAGAGATTAATGGAGAAAGTTATACTCCATACCTTATGAATTAAACAAAACAAACATTGCATCCATATCATTTTCATCAAACATATTATCGCGTAAAGTTATACTCCATACAATTTTTTTTAAATGAAGAAAATATTAGAAAAAACTTAATGAAATTTATATTCAAAACATGTAAATACATAATTCTAGAAGGAGATGGGTTAAACAAAATGTGGATACATCACTTTGTGTAACCAAAAATGATTGTAGCATAAGAAAATAAAGGATTTAAATTGCAATTTCACAGGTCTAGGAGAATAATGGAATTATTTTGTATCTACTGAATTGTGTACTCTTATTTACCAGGGCACACTTCAAATATCCATACACCAAATATTCAACAAAATGCCAACACATGCCCTATGGTCTGCATCCTCAAGGGAGCAATCACCTAGCGGGAGCAATCACCAACAACAACGTAACTCTTAAGAAGAGCAATGGTGGTCTGCATCACAGTTATCTGGGCAAGTAAGATCAGGATCATGGGTCTGCATGAAAGTTACCATCATAGTTCTTACCATCTCCATGGTCTGCATCCTCACAGTGATGGTTCTCACCAAAATTTTGGCCCCCAACAGCAGAGAGTAGATCACAGGGGCTTTATCATAAGCTCACATCATACTTCTACTCCATTGGCAGCCCATCTCCAGATATGTTGGGAAGTCTAGTCATGTTATATTAGCAGCCCATCCCCAGAGTGTTACTTTGGAAGAAATTACTGTCAAGCACAGTCATGTTGAGATAATCCTTAGTAGATCGTCATCTGGGGAATTCAGTAGCCTTTTGCAATAATCTGTAAAGGAGGGGAATTCAGTATACATAAACTTAGTATCAACATCAAATTGAATACTAAAATACTTAGTACCAACATCAAATTAAATCCTAAACAAAACAACACAGTTCTTACCTAAATATATTATAATGAGGAGCCACGCCCCTCGTTTCGATATAAAGGAAATTGATACAAAACCATATAAAAATTGAAGTCATATATCCTTTATAATAATTAAATTTTATAGCAAACCCAAAACAGTATGAAAAATACCGTAATCAACATGAGATCTTTCATCAAATCCAGAATAAAATTGCAAGATTTATAACATCAGTGTCACCCTCAACCCACCTAGAATTGTGGCACTCGTTATCATTCCCACTCCTTAGAATAATCCCATTAAATCTACACAGGTTTATAATATATCATTTCCCATGCGCTCCCTGCTAGGTTCGCATTCTGCCACAGTGTTAACGACACGTGTTAGAAAATCTTGGTCTGTTCGTGATGGCATGTTATAGATAATAGTTGGTCCCATTGTAAGGACACTAAGGAATTTTTGCCATAGTAAGGACATATATGAAAAGCGGCATGCATTCCAACATCAAATCCCTGCTCGGTGGCGTGGATTACTTCTGGTGTTACCGATTACCTTGAAATATCATCCACAAAATTGACTGTGTGGACAATTAACATGATGTGTTCAACCCAAATCATCAGTTGGTCTTGTCCAGTGGTGCCGCCAACAATCACCACTTTCTTTACCACAAAAAAAATCACATTCCAACATTCTTGTCTAGCTGCACCAACTGTAAAAATGAAGACAAACATATTAATTTTTTAAAAATTAACATAAGTACCCCTTAATATTATTCTTTCTTCAATGCCTTCAAGGCTTTACAACCTTTAGGAAATATGAATTAAAAATAGTTTAAAAACTGATAATGCAGGACAATGTTTATAAAAGGTTGTTATTATACAAAAAAAAATCCCCAAATCAAAGCCCATATATGTTGAAACCCCCACACAATGCTAATCATAAACAAATTTTGAAATGAATCCAAAATTATTCTCAAAGACACTAACACCCAACAATATTGCCAAAATATTAGTCAATCAATGCTTTTACAAACATGAACTAAAGCTATAAAATATGACATGCCAAAAAATTTAAATTTGAGAAGAGCACTTCCACTGCTAGTACGTAAACAATGTTACAGACCTTTACAACAGTATTCAAATTTATGAAAACCATGAGTCGGTGTAGGATTCTAATGTGATAGATTAGTAGTACCATATATTTTGGATTCACTACCGAATGTAAGATATAGTTACAATATTAATTATACAATTATAGAGACCCGTACATTAGTTTTACCCTTTTAAAATCCACTAAAGTAAATTCTTTAAACAAAAATAGGATTAAGATTGAGTTATTAAAAGATAATGTATACGAAAAATCGAGTATGAATGTAAGTTGATCTTGTTCACATTAATCCTGTACAAACTGACAACATTGATAAAGAGACATAAAACAAAATTTAAAAGATACAACTAACAAAAAGAGAAATAAATCCATTGATTTGGATAGGAAGTTTTGTGTTCTCTATGAAAGTGACAGTACCATTGGATTGATAAGAAGACACTTAATAAATTAAGATCAACCCTGAAAATTGGACACCAAAGCAAAATAATGTTTTTCCCATCATTACTCATTATCTATCCCAATGTCTATTATTTGATGCCAAGATGTGATCTTACTTCTCTTATATTTCTTCATTTTTATATACTATTGTAGAAGGATATAGACCACTTGGGGGAGAACTCATGTACCTATGGATTGGCCTTTTATCGGCATATTGTTGAGGATTCTTCAAAATAACCAAAGCCATGCTAAACAGGGCATATGAACTTATTAAATAGGGCACAGGGCATAGGAACTTCTCACTTACTACATATGGCATAACAACTTACAAAACATGAACCAAATAAAACTAAAGGGAAATTGAAGAATACTTTGAAAACTTACAACAAACCAAAAATACCTTAAGGATGTGGTTAGCTACTTCAACATGTAGGTGTACCTAAAAATAGAATAGAGACATAAGATAAATAACTCGCGTATAAAGAAACTTGTGGGGATCCTCCGTAGACTTTAAAGCTATCAAAATTAAACTAAGTAAGGTAGAAAAAATGCAATGCTTTAGAGTATATACTTCCAACTGGCAATGGATGTGTACGTAATAGTAAAAATCATGTGCATACATGTAAATGGATGTGTACGTAATAGTAAAAATGTGGCTGAGATTAGGATAAATCCATTATAAAAGGCTTTGATACCAAATATTATTGGGTTGGTAAATCACCATTAAATATTAGTCTTTTGCGCCAGAACATCTTCTATGGCAACTTCCGTTGATAATTGAAATTGAGGATTTTATATAGGCTGACAATTGGATTAACTTGCTTGACTGCAGTTTGATTTGGGTCTATTATGCATTTTCCCAAGAAAAGGCTAGTTTCAGACGGTTCTGGATCTTCATAAACCACAGGAGCCGCATCACTTTTGCTGAAAACACATTCAGATCAGATATGTCAAATTATATGCCACATGTAGTTTGTTGCCACATTATTCACATAAGTAGAGGTGGTAATGCTTAAAAATCATTGATACCATCCTTTAGAAATGAAAAGAAAAAAAAATAAGGAAGATATATAAATGGCTGCAATTGCTTTAGATAAAAAATGAATTACAGGGCCAAAGGTACAGTGTCAAACTATATAGTAATACATGTCAAAATAGGTAAGTCACACTCTTGGAAACTAAGCTAGCACACTCTTGGAAACAAATATCACACTCTTGGAAATAGGTATCCCCCTCCTGATCATTTTCACACTGTTGAAACAGATGGCACACTGATGGCACACTCTTGAAATAGATAGCACACTCTTGGAAATTATTTGAATAGGTATCCCCCTCCTGATCATTTTCATTCTCGCCCTCAACCTCAGCTACCCCCCCACCTCCTGTGCTTCCACCATAGCCTCGCTAGCAGTAGTCTGAGCCTCTGTCTCAGCATGAAGTTGGTTTAAAGAAGCTATGCTCTTAGGTTTAATTCAGCATGGCCAGATAAGCATAATTCTTCCATTAGAACATGGTATAAAAAATGGAAATATCAAATAGGACAATATCAGATAGGATAAATTCATCCATCATATTGGATAAAAATGATCCTTTCTACCTGTGAATATAGGATAAATTCATCCAAATATCAGATAGTGCAGAAGTAAATTATGTACTCACACTTTGACACAATCAAACATCCATGGACTCGCATCAATTTCATTTGAGCCTCGAATAAAAATAGTGAAACTCAACACGACAGAGAACCTCAAAATAACCAATATCAACACATCATACAACACAAATACTACATATGGTAGACTTGAATATAGGTCACAATATATATTTATCCAATGAATTTTAGCTCTACATCTAGTACACTTGGAAATTGAGGTGAGTTCTTGTTTAAATATGACCATCCATTAGAGAATAATAAGACCACGGTGAGTTTAATTAAAAACGAAGTTACTAAAAAGACCACGGTGATTGGTTCCTACCCTGAGTTAATAAAAAAGCTTTAATCGTCGTGATACATAATACAGATAAAGCGCAATATTTTTGGTAACTCATATATTTGCTATATTAAAAATTCATACAATACATAGTTTCACTATATAGTGAAAATTGAATAAGGTAGTGGGAGTACACTTAAATCTAGAGCCTTGAAACTAATCATTCGAGAATGCAAACATACTTCATAATTAAACATCATATACGAAAGAAAATATTAAAGCCTCGGAGATATATTTGGCCATTACCATAGTCAACCCAAGCATTAAAAAAAGCGGAGTGGAATCCCCACGCCTGAAATACCGCGCAATAATAAAGTTCATGAACCATCATATCAAAAGATGTTGAAAAATTTAAACTCCAATAATGAGATGAATAAAAACTAACATTCTAACTAATAATCATAACAGTGAAGCTTGCAATCACATGGAATCTTGCAATCACATGAACTCAATCCATAATATTTCATACATTAGTTTATGGAACAAACACAGACAAACATCACATCTGATGTTGTGATTTTGTGTGTGTGTGTAAGAGAGATAGAGATTACCTCTAGGGATACGGTGTAAGAGAATGGCCCCATACCTGATCAGGCTTGAATCTAAAAAAATAAACATCAAAACACAAACAAAAAATTATATCTACAAAAAATTAGGTTGAACCAAAAATAAAAAAATAAAGTTCCAATTAGAGGGAGATACTGTATAGCTGATTATGTTTCAATCTGATAGAAAAAACGTAAACATCAAAACTCACACAAAAATTATATCAATAAAAAATACCTAAACTGCTACAGACAAACATCACATCTGATGTTGTGATTTTGTGTGTGTGTGTAAGAGAGATAGAGATTACCTCTAGGGATACGGTGTAAGAGAATGGCCCCATACCTGATCAGGCTTGAATCTGAAAAAATAAACATCAAAACACAAACAAAAAATTAGATCTACAAAAAAATTAGTTTGAACCAAAAATAAAAAAATAAAGTTCCAATTAGAGGGAGATACTGTATAGCTGATTATGTTTCAATCTGATAGAAAAAACATAAACATCAAAACTCACACAAAAATTATATCAATAAAAAATACCTAAACTGCTACAAAATATGTCTTACTCATACAACATCACATCCGTGGAAGCTTCTTCTCCTTCTTATGGAGGTCTTTTATAAGAAACCTGCACAATAAAAGAAAATATAAGAAAAAATACATGGGGAACCCCAAGTTCAGATCTAGAAAAGTAAATGAAATTTTCAGAGGTACATGTGAGAAAAAATACATTCATGTACAAAAGCCCTCGAAATAATAGAGGAAAAAAAGGTGAGGATCTTAAAAATATTTTTTAAGATCCAGTCTCAGCCAAATGCGAGGATCTTAAAAATGAATAGCAGAGAGAGTGAGGATCTTAAAAATAAGCATACCTAAAAACCTCATCCATTATGGAGCTCGAAGAGATGGAGAGTTGCATTTGGAGGTAGAGAGGCGGAGAGTTGTGGAGCTCGAAGAGGTGGAGAAGCGTGTGAAAGAGAGAGAAAGAGAGTGAGGGTCTCAGAGATAGAGATTGAGAACTGGGGGAGGGGGAAGCATTAGGTGAATGAGAGAGGGGTGGGCGGATGAGTGAGAGAGGGACAAAATGAAAGGGTTTGTCTTTGGAAGGCAACGAATGAGTGAGAGGTAAAAAATGATAGTGTCGCAGGGTTGAGGGAGTATGATTGAGGAGAGTTTACAAAAATAGCCTTGTTTTTAAATTGTGTGTGAAAAAAAAGGAGGGGGAACTCAAATGCTTAGAGGGCAAAATAGATAGTGCATAGAAAGTCATAAAGATGACATCATCTTTTAAGCTTATGACATATATAAATTTCCTACTTTATTATATATATATATATATATGGTGTGAATGTATATACCTTATGTGTATGATATATTACGTGGTATATACCCTGGCTTGATAAGAATGTAAAGTATAGTCCTCAGGTCATAGAGTCCAGTATTTTACTGTACGTGAGGTAGGGGTAAGACGTCGTGGTTATGATTCGTCTTGCTTATAGGTGGGGAACTATGGCCGCTTCCCATATGCTTGTGATTTGGTTTATACCTAGTCATTGTGAGAGTCCGACCTCTTGTAACCCAGGATGTTATGTGAGAGGTTCCTTGGAAGATGATAGCACTTTAGAGATTATTACTATACATAGATTATGTGTGTTATGTATGTGTGCTCGCTAGAGAATGATGAATCATGCATAATACGTGCGAGTAATATTATACAAGCCTTATAGATAATGTATGGTATCTCAATATTATAACTAGAGAAAGTTCTAAAGTTGTGTATTAGTACCTTATATCATGTGTATTATGTTTTGTCTTTTGTAGCATGAGAGTGAATGAGTATACTCATATGCTGATAGACGGGAAGTAAAGGGTAGGTATTATTGATTAAGGTCCTAACGAATTCCCATGATCGACAATGTTAGGTGGTAGTGTATCGGAGGGGTTGCTTTTTTGGATTTCGCTTTGCGAGATGTACCACGCATGAAACTTGGCGTAACATTGGAAGTGGGGAAATTTTTGGTCATTCGTCCATGGGGTCACGTACAACATTGAGGAAAATATTCTTCAAGCATTAAAGATGACGTGTCATATATCATCTTATAACTAGAGAAAGATAATATAAATGAATTTGTATAATCATGATGCCATCCAACGATGACATTAAGACATAGATACACTTATGGGAGTTATGCTTAGGCTTGAGGGGGTTTTATCAGTAGATTGAATTGGGTATCTTAACTTAAGATAAAATGTATACGTTTAGGTGCGGGCTATAGTTGAGGGGTGAGGTTGAGTCTCAAGAGAGTGCGGCACCAATTTTAATTATGGAATTTTGCATTTATAATTTTTATTCATTTTAATGCACTTGATAAAAATATTTTTAAAAATTGGGCTCTGACCCGTTTATATCTTTTCGCTTTCTCTATACATTGTTATATATTTTAGGTGTTCCCCCACAAGGACTCCAATGATGTGCATTCATTCCAGGGTCATCATGTTATGGGATGTTGTGGGATTTTGTTATTATCGCACCTCTTATTTTTTTGTAGTTCTAGTTAAGGATCAACAGTTGTATATCGGGTGTGTATTTCTCAAGTTGTGTATCGATGTATATACCTTGTGTTTAAGTCTCATGACGTATTGCATGGTCTATTGCCCGACAGTTTATTCAGGTTTATCTTTTTGTTGTACTATTAATGTCTTCCTATTCATACGTAATAGTTGTTGTTATGGTTGTAAACGCGATATATACATTAATACTTCTTAGTAGATGTTGATGGTTTTGATTGTTATAGATGGTTATGTATTTATTTATGATAATTTGGCATCCACTTTATTCAAATCGTGGGTAGTTAGCTATATTCTTAGTTCGAGCGGCAGTGATGCTGAGGATGATCCATTTGAGATTCCCATTTTATTTTAGTAGAGGGCTAGCCATCCGTTATTTTAATAAGCGGGGTGTCATAAGATTTTTGGTTTTATATATTTTTTGAAATACAAAAAGATTTTTGTTTTTGAAAAATATTTTTGAAATCCAAAAAGATTTTCAGTTCTTTGTGTATTTTAGTTTTACACATTTACTATGGCATATTGATGTGTTTGAATCCAATTCACTACGCAATTTTCATGTGGCTAGGACATCTATTTATGACTTTAGATACTTGAATTGAACCTAACCATGTTTATGGAGTTGTTTTGAAATTAACTTGCTTTATGGATTCGACTTTGTACATGCCTCCACACACACATGCACGAGCTTATTGGATTTTGACTTCATGATGTACATTTGAGCTTGGTGAGATGTTCTCTTATCAACCTTGTCATCTACACGTTTATTTGATTATGGAGGATTTGTTCTTATAAGAACTGTTGTCCGTGAGGAATTTGTTCTATATTGAAAAATGATGAGTTAACACGAGAAAGGGTTGCGAGATAATAATAATCACGTCACGAAAGCCATCATTTGAAAAGAGCCCGAGAAAAAAATAAGGCAATGAATAGAATAATATGCCAAAAGGGGGAAATTAGTTTAGTTTAAAATGTTCATTCAAAATAAGGAAAATAAATATTTTTAGGGAGTTTGGATGGAAATATCAACGAGTTTTCACAATGACAATGTATCTTAGTTATGCATATTATCATGATGCTATTGATTTGTAGAATCATTAATATTCTAGGCTTGTGTGCATTGTGCTTGTTTTGTTCATTAAGTTAAAATTTATTTGTCACTTGAGGTTAAAGATTAGTGTGATTAAGTTTTACAGTCAATTGAACTTCTTGAACATATTTGAGTGTTTGGGTTATAATTCTTTTGTTTCTAGTTCACACCCATGCATTCTATTCCACACATTTGGACATATCGATACTATGCTAATGTGTATGAATTATGTATTTTGTGTCGTGGTTTGCTGTCGTTTATACATATATATGTGTGCCTAATTTTCGTTGATATACTTTGCATATATTATATATGGTATTGTGTGTTGTATTTGTGAAATTTGTTTTGTTTTGAAAAATTGAAAATTTTCAAATATAAAGGCAAACAACATCCGGGTTTCTTAGTTTGCTTTGATATTATCATTACATGTTCCTGATTTACATCTTTATGATGATATATTTCCTTTAACATGATGCTTCATATTTCATGTTTATTGTTTCTATTTCTCTGTATATTTCTATAATTCGATAAAAACAAAGGGGTAGAGAAAATCAAAATGGAGTTTTGTTTTTGATGAGTTTGAATTATGGGGGAGAATTTATTTATGGTTTACTTTATTTCAAACTCGATGCGTCACGAAGGTATATATTTATTGTCTCATGTCTGTAGGAAACTATTTACAGATTTGAAGACACACGGATGAGGGAAAAGTTTGGTAAAGGGAAGAAGATGAAGTTTGAAGACAGAGACTTATGCCATTCTAGGGTTATGAAGGGGTTTAGTACTTTTGTAATTTTAAATAAGAGATTTTTCTTTTAATTTGGTGTTTAGTAATTGTGTTTTTTATACCGGAATAGCCAAGGGGGATATTTATAAGAATAATTTTTCTAACATTTTGCATAGCATAGGTTTAGGCTAGTTTGTCGTATCCTGTTAAAAATTATCACGCAATGTCAAGACGAATCAAACTCAAGCATCTCCAAGTTTGAAGACTTCCCCACATTCCGAAAGGTATAAAGCGATTTGGAGTTTGAATTAATTCATAGAATTATATTTAGGATGTTTAATTTTTATTAAAAAGATGAAGATAATTTTTTATTGAGTCAAAATATTTTCTTTAAGTCCTGTAGCGGAGTTTTATAAAAACGTTTTCTGACATTCAGGTCATTGGAGAGACAAGTCAATGTCATTCAAGAGACATGGAAATGTCGCGCGATGTCCTCATTCAAGCGACATCAGATCTCGTTCGAGAGACAATCAGTTTTCATTCGAGCGATGTGCCGACACAATTTTGTTATAAATACACATTTCCTGGTTCATTACATTTTAAGAATTTTGCAAAGTACATTTATACATATCTAGGGAAAAATTTCTTCATGTTTTATGTTAAAAACACTATTTTAATTCTCAACAAAGCAACCTGTAATATTGTTATTGTGAATTAGTTTAGAACCCTAGAAGGTTTTGTATCTCTTGCATACACCTTGGTGGAGAGGCTCTCCATACAGATTAGTGATACCTACGGGCATTCACTACTGAAGACGAAGGCTAAGGCTAATTCGGAGGACTGCGGTCATGTGACTCTTATGAGTGTCGTAGTTGTTCCTTAGAGATCTTTGAAGAATAGCGCATTATGCTTATAGGGTATCAAGTAGTCTGTAGGTCGACTCTCTTGTAAATTTCTAAGTGAATAAATGTTTTTACCCGAAAGTGATTTTTTCTTGAATCTTGGCCTTATCGTATTTGCATGATTTTATTTATCTGTTTTATCACCATAGATGCATGCATAGTATAAAAAGATAAAATCAATTTACATGTCGCTTTCACATATTTAAAATTGTTATTGAAATTTTTGTTAAAATCACCCTTTGCGAGTGTTCTCTCACTAACATGAATCAAATTCAGACAGGACAAGCCTAAAGGCAAGCAAGTGATTATCCTGTTATTTATTTATATGTTAAATTATAATTCATATCATGATTGGAAATTGATTTTTGGGTGGGATTCACATACAATTAACATTTTTGACAAATAATTTTAGAAAAATATATGTGTCATTATTTTGGATCGAAATTTGGAATTTGAGTGTCATTTTGATAGATGGATTATAAATTGGAAAATTGAAATTGATAAATTGTTATGAGATAGGGTGACTTTTAACATATGTAAAGATTTGTACCCAAATCCATGAAATGATCATATGGAGGGAGATTTATGTTCAAAATAAGTATAATCCGTGTTTACAATTTTTGGACATCGAATTCCTTTGAAGAAATATATATTAGGACTTATGATTTTGGGGTTGGAACTTGGTTAAAAAAATTCAAAGAGGCAAAAATGAGAGGAATGAGAAGAGTCATTTTAAAGAGTTTTAGGTCTTCTTTTTGAGTGCTTTTGGGAGATATTTAACATAAACCCAAAACACATACTCGACTTAATTTTTCATGTAGAATCCAAACATGGAGTCAAATTGGTGATTTGGATAATGTTTAGAACTAATTTTCTGCATTTTTAAAATAGGCCTAAAATGGAATTTTATTTTGGGTGAAATTTAGAGTATTTGAGGTGAATTATACTGGGGGATTTATTAATGAATTTGTGAAGGAAAATTCGAGGAAATAGTTATACGGGTTGATAGCTACATGTCTGGAATAGTAGTTTGAATATAAATTAACTAATTAAGTAAATAATTAATTAATTAATTGAGTATATAATGGAGCATTTGGTGATAATGCACTTTGTTCCATTTGTGATAGGCATAATTAAATAAATTATTGTTGAATATATACATGTGTGAAAATTTTGTGTGTGTGTGTGTATATATATATATATATATATATATATATATATATATATATTATTGTGAAAGATATAATTATATGGATATAATGATGTACCCTCTAAGGGCTATCGTCGGAGGTTTTGTGAGTGAGTGATGTTCCCTTTCTATCGAATACAAGGTAAGTATTAGTCAAAGGTCATAGTCATCATGCACATGCCTGTTAATGTTAAGTTTGAAGTGAGGTAATTATGGGTATGGTTATTGCTCACTATCAAGGAACCTATAATCGCTTCCAATGTCGTTGTTTATTTTCTATTGTAGTTCGATGTGAGATCCTGACACGATAGCCAAGATGATGTGAGTATTCCCTAGATTATGCTAGCATTAGAGACCCGCATCTGGTAAATCATTGTTCTCCTTAGGTATGGAGGTTATAGATATATAGTGAGTGATATATATGTATATGCATGATGTAATAATAAAATACATACATATATGTGTGTGTGTGTGTGTGCAGAAAAATATATAAGGGCATGATGAATTGAAATGTGAATATTAATAACTAGTAAAAGTTATTAGAAATAAGACAATAAATTTTAATTGAAAATTATAATGGTTAGTGGATGTGAAAGCTAGTTATATAAATACGCAAGATGGGATAACATGTGGAATTAAGGATACTTGGGGACTAGTTAGGCAGGCAGCATAACTATTTGATTAAAATGCATATATTAGGTGCGCACTTTAGATAAGGGGTGAGTATTGTCTCATGAGAGTACGGTACCAATTTAAATATGGAATAATGGACACATAATTAATTATGCATTTTATTTACTTGCATAATATTTTCAAAAGGATTTGGGGTCTGACCTGTATCAAATTTATTTTCAAAACCATTTAGGTGTCCCGCCATAGGGATGCCAATCATGATTATTCTTCCAGGTTTCGAAACTACGACAACTGTGAAACGTTGCAGTATTTGATGTAGTCACTTTTATTCTCACATTTTAGACATTATTATTTTTCATATTTCGGCAAGTTTCTCATGTCAGGAAGATTTATTTTATTTTATTTTATTATAGGAATTTATTGTATGAATGTTATACCGATGGTTTATCGGGTTACGTTTTCATGCAATGGATTTATTTTTACGACTTAATGTGTTATTGTGGATTTTTATTATTGTCAGAATAAATTATGGATTGACTATAAGTTGTTGTGTCACGTTGATAAAGATTAAAATTGATAGACAACTTAATTTAATAAAGGTGGTTAGTAATTAATTGGTTTCGACGGTGATGCTAAGAATGAGCCAATGAGATTCCTATTTTATTTTAGTAGAGGGTTGGCCACCAGTTAATTTAATAAGCGGGGTGCCACATATGGTATCAGAGAATCAAGTTCTAGAGTCCTTAGGATCTGTGCGGAGTAATTACGTTTTATACTACAACCTTCTTTGATATAGAGCCCTACGTTTAGGACTATTGATTCATATTACGATGTATGTTCTCTCGCTATTATTTGTAATGGAAGTGGATCTTATAAGAGTTTGGTTGAGTTTCAGAACTCGAAAAGGAGATGGACATCCAATGAGTACTATGTATAAGGACCTTTTAAACATCTAGAAACATTGTCAATTACAAGTATAAATTTTATCCATGGGCATATGGGATATGTTTGACATAATATGAGTGCATCACAGTATTTGGGTTAGCACTACGTTGCACATGAGACAGACTTAGTATATGTATCGTTAGTATCACTTTTGAGTGTGTATATTTACCGTTGGGTTGCAGACTCTCATCTACAGGGAAGCGGGTGTGAATACTGGGTGGATATGTTTTTGGAGATTTTATAATTTTAGATAAATATTATGAGAGCACAATGTTATCCTAGGTATGGATTGGTTAGTGATGGTGAGTGATGGTGGACTGTTATTATAGGTTTATCGTGTTAGCTGTTCCAGAGCAAAATGTGTTGTTTTTGCAACAGTTCACCTGAGAGAGGTTCGAGAAGTATATATTGTTTATTTTGAAATGGAGACTCAGAAGAATATAGTTTCCTTATTATATTTGATCCCGGTGCGTAAGGACTATACTCTTGTGATTTAGAGGATATCGTGTTTAAGATCAAACAGAGATATTTATCTATTTACTAATTTAGCGTTGGAGACTTAATGATAATGCGAGCATAGTGTTATATGGGTCTTTTAGAGACGGGGGAGTGGAGGATTAGACTTATACGTATGGGGATAGGATTTGGGTGTCCCGTTGATGTGTTTGGGGTCAAAGGATCTCGATGACCGATATTTCCAAGTTATAGGGAATTTGGAAATTCCTTGCCTGAATTTCAATTGCGTAACGTTCCATTCATGAACTATAATAAATGTTGGGAGTCAGGAGACGTTGTTAGATGCAAAGGCATAGAGATTGAATGTTAATTATGTTACGTGTAAAGAAAACACTTGGAGTTGAGAGCTATTATTAGAAGGTTAACACCACTAATGGATATGTGGGAAATATTGAAGATATTTAATTTGTGATTAGTTGGGTGATCGAGAATAGCCTTATTGTATGGTCACGCTGAGCCTGCGAATCCAAATATTAAATAAAAATGTTATGTCTGTAATGTTTTTTATAGATGTTCACGAGATAGAGGGTGTATGGGAGCCTAACTTAGTTTGATTGTCATAATCATCCGGGATAAGGGGGCATGTTAATAAATGTTTTGAATCATATGCATGTGGAGCAATAGAAGAAAAATTAAAAAAGTAAGATGAACTAAACTACGGTTGAGGAAAGATATAGTCCTGATATATATATGCATGTGGGATAAGGGGTTAATAAATGTGTTGAATAATATGCATGTGGAGCAATATAAGCAAAATTAAAAAAGTAAGATGGACTAAACTACGGTTGAGGAATGATATAGCCCTGATATATATATATATATATATATACACACACACACACACACATACACAGAGGATGGAGAACTAGCACACTTGAGGTGGATTGAAGGACTAGGGATACAAGCGAGAAATCTTTCTAGCTAAGGGAAGACCTAAAAAGTTTAATAGAATTGAGCAAAAACTTTTTTAATCGAGTGTCGAGGGTGGCTTGCGCATAGTTGGACATTTATTTTACTAGTTGAGGATGACCTACAAAGTTTTCAGTTTGGAGTAAACACATGGGTCACGATTTTGACGTACCTCGTGAAAGGGAGTAAGATGTACCACGTTACATGGGTTATTGAGCTTGTGTATTGGTGTGGAGTGAGGCATAGAAAAGTTGTCTCCATGTGCACTACTCGTTGGTGGGAAAAGATTGGTCCAAGGCGATACAATAGAATTTTTTTCAATACTTGGTGATTCCAATGAAGAAATGGGTAGACAGACTGATGAAATTCATTGTTGGGTTACTAATATCATGAATAGTCTAGGATTCCCTTTGGGTTAGTAAGATTGGTTGACTGAGGTGGAATAGTTATCGCTAATTTGGATGAGTTACATTATCGAGTAGCGTACCCAACATTTCATTTTAGAGAGGAAATTCAACGGAATAAGATATTGCTCAACAATTATTGTGAATTAAGATAAGATCTTAAGTTCCACCTCCAATTGGGAGTATCAGGAGGTGGTGGGGACAAAGTGTGTTTTGAATAAGATATATTACCCGTAGACCGAGGACTAAACGGGAAAAGTGACTAGGATGCTGAAGGATGAGATATATGTGTATGTAAGACTTTAAGGTAATTGGGAGGAGTAATTATCACTGGTAGAGTTGCATGTAATGACTTGTACAAGCTATTATTAGAAATATGCCTTTTGAGGCTTGGGGTCTTGTCGTTCGCCCCATGGTTGGTTAAGGGTGGAAAAATAATAAGTTTCATGGGTCGAACATGATTTAGAGTCGACCGATAGGGATTGAGATAATCAAAGTTATTGCATGTAGTTTAGGAACGTCGTAAGAGTGAAGTCAGCATGAACCGAAAAATTAAAGGCTGTCGTAAGTAGTAAGAAATTTTTGTGGGTGCCTCCCAGGAAGGGAGTTATAGGATTTGCGTAATAAGGGAAGCTGGTACCTAGGGAAGTGGGTCCTTTTCCAATATTTAGATAATAGAGACAATGCAGCATAGGCTCGATTTATTGGAGCATTGTTAGAGGATTTACGATAGTTTTTCATATAATTGAATGGGTAATACCTTACAAATGATAGAGTATAATAGTATGAAGTGATTTGAATAGACTTTGTCACTAATCTTGGGTTATAGCGAGTATGACTTTAGACAAGATGATACCGCAAGCAGGTTAGTAGTAGAGACACCAAAGTATTATCACGAGTTGATTAAGAATATGTTCAGATGCCATATGGGAAAGAATCTGAAGTTTTAGTACTAGGCTTACTTGAAACTCGGGGACTAAATTCCTTTTCAAGGGTGAAATATATAATATCCTATAGTTTTATACATATTTAACTGGACATTTAAATTATGCAGGTGATACATAATTCAATTAAATCAAGACATAATGAAAAATAAATAAATATTATTTTAAAGTGAAATGAATTAATATTTATGTGATGATATATTTATTTGTGTTATACAATAAATAAAATTTGATGTCAAATAATATTATGTCGTAAGTAACTAAACGTGACAGAACTTGATAGCATCTTAACCGAGACGCGTTTCGATACATTATATGAGGTTAAGATGCGAATTTATAAGTGATTTGGATGATAATTTCGAGTGAATGGTTGATCTGGAATGGGTCAAAATAGTTAAAATTAGATACATGAGGGTAGTGTTTGGGCCTGGTTTTTTTTAGACAAGATTGATTTAAAATAAGATTAATTGAGTCATTTTAATAGGAGGTGAATAGTTAAAAATGGAATTGAGGTTATAAAATGAAGTTTTAAGGTTAAATGGATAATCATTTATCAATTCTAAAAGTCTTAGTGAGTCACATGAAAGGTTAGAGAGGAAGTGAAGAGAATTTAGAATTAAAGACCAAGAGTTCAAGAGAAAAGTGGAGACAATAGAAGAAAAACTCAAGAACTCAAGAGGATTGAAGAATTTGGAAAGGATTTTGGAGATTTTTCATTAACTTCAATCGAATTTAGACTCTACGAACCTAAAGGCTAGTGATTGTCTTGGTATTTATTTATGTGTTCAATTTCAATTAATATAATGATCGGGATTTGATTTTTGGGTGGGATTCATATACAATTAGCATTTTTGACAAATAATTTTAGAAAAAGGTATGCGTAATTATTTATGATTGAAATTTGGAATTTGAGTGTCATATTGATAGATGTATTAGTAATTGGAAAATTAAAAATGATATATTATTATGAGATAGGGTGACGTTTGACATATGTAAAGATTTCTACCCAAATTCATAAAGTGATCACATGTAGGGTACATGTTTAGAATTGATGGACAATGAATTCGTTTGAAGAATTATATGTTAGGACTTATGAATTTGGGATTAGAACTTGGTGAAAAACAAAATTCAAAGAGGAAAAAATGAGAGGAATGAGAACAGTCATTTTGGAGAGTTCTAGATCTTCTTTTTGAGTGTTTTCGAGAGATATTTGAGAAAAACCCAAAACACATACCCGAAACAATTTTCGTGTAAATTTCAAATCTGGAGTCAAATTGGTGATTTAGATAATATCAAGGTTCTAAAAAATGCGGGGCGTGATCGAGGCGTGGAGGCTAAGCCTTAAGCCTTAAAACCTAGGCGGGCCTTAGGCATAAAAAGGCGTGAAAATGAATTTAGGCCTTCTTAATATATTTTAATATGTTTTAACCATAACAAGGCTATTAAAATATTAAATTGTACATATCATAAAAATATGTCTGAATATTTGCAAATTAAAATACTATTTGATTATTTCGGATGAGATAATGGTCCGGTTTGTAAAAAAATCTTTAAAAGGAGATATCGTTTCACTAAAGCATTATTGTTTTTAGAAAAAAAAAAGTGTGCCTTAAGGATTTTACCAAGAATAAGGTGTAAAAAGCATAAGGCGAGGCGTTTCTCCCAAGCCTCAAGCCTAGGCGGGTGTGACAACCCGCTTATTAAAATAAGAGGTGGCTATCCCGATACTCCAATAATTACTGGAATCATAGATGATCCATTCTTAGCATCACTATCGTCAAAAAAAAATAATACGAGATAACCACCAATTATTTTAGAAAACGAATGTCAATTTTAATGTATAAGTTAATGAAAATCATTTTTGACAATCCAATTTGATATGAAGGTGGATAAAAAAAATGAGTAACTGAATAACAATAATGCACAAAGTAATAATCGAATAAGCTGTCGGTAAACAGACCATTACAAGCAGGTTACACCGAGTATTAAAATTAAATATCACATTATATTAAACAGATACAAAACTTGGGAAACACACCCGAATATGTAGACTGATCATAGCTAGACGACAAAAAGATTGAAGCGCCTATAATGAATATCCTACAACATCCGCAAAATGTTATAGCTCCAGGACACAAGGTTGGAGAGGTCAGTACGGGCGTAATTGTGGTGCAGCACCTGGGAGAATATAGAATTCATGCTAAAAATGGAAATAAAGACATGTCAGGGCCCGGTTTGATATGATCCATGTGAATAAAATGCATGACCGTTTTGAATATTTTATCATCAATCATAAACTTAAACTGCTCTCATAATTAATGATAATATTTCTCACCTCTCAATCTAAAAGCACATGCTAGCGCAATACCAATAACAATAAACTATGTTCGTTTTAGCATGATGAAAATATCTAAGTTTCACTTAATGAGGTTTTATTTCAGTTTTACACAACTTAACTGCACAGTTCTTTTTCTCTTTTAGGAAACATATTAAAATCATTTTTTTTCACAAAATGGTTCACCATCTCAGTTTTACACCATTTAACTTCCCAGTTCCCTTTTCTCTTTAGGAAACATATTCAAAGAAGTTTATCTCACAAAATTCTTTACCATCATTAAAATTCCACTTTAATAAGAATATTTATAATCACATCATATAACGATTCTAAGACCATCCTTCTGGGTTTCCCCATTGGATGCGCCCCTAAATAGCTATCATCCTCCAAGGCCTATCATCAAGACAACTTGGGCATCCTACTGTGACAACCTGCTCAAGATAATAACGGGTGGCTAGCCCTATACTACATTCAATCAGGTATCCCAGATGGCACAGTCTCAACATCAACAGACAAAACTAATAATATAAGGCTAACTACCCGAAATCATTAAAAGTGAATTGTCAAAAATTTAAAACTTTTTATTTAACAACAACAACAAAACCAATAATGCACATAACCAACAATATACATCTAAGTATGATGAGTGAAAAGTGCAAACTCCATTAATATACAAGAGTGCAATACAAAGAACAAATAAAATACCCGAATATGCTGTCGGGTAACAGACAGTACAATAATCTGAGAAATGAAATATGAAAGTGTTAATCTACAACACTTGAATACTAACTCAATACACAACTGAATCCTAATCTAGATATACAACGATAGGAATCGACTAAAACAAAGTGCTGAGACAGTCCGCAATGCCACAGCTCCACGAATCCTGAATGGATGAACATCAAAGGCGTCCTTGCGAAGGAACACCTGAAGTAATACTTTATATACATGGAGGAGAAAATATAAATGGGTCAGAGCCCGAGTTGAAAAACATTTTATAGCAAGTGTATTAAAATGCATAATAATTATAAATGCATTATTACATGATTAAGGTGGAATGGAACTCTCCATAATAATTCAACTCACCTCTCATCTAAAGCACACACTAAGCCTATGCACGTGATCTCCAAATGGATGCCCGATTCTATTTAGGTAAGTGGATTCTAACTGAAACCCAATTGAAGTATTTAAGTGAAACCTTCTAACCTATCTCCCAATCTACCTTATTTTTCTATGATCTATAAATTATATACATTAACTTTAATGTAATAGTTATAGTTATCTTTATAATGTTCAGTTGTTGAACATATAAAATTACATGATCCATCTCATAACCACATCATCATAATACATCAACGTTCTCATTTACTAGAATTTTATTCATTCTAGTTATGCCCACATATGGCATGTAAACAGTATATATAGGTAATTATATATGAGTTATTAGAATCAAGAGTTAAGGACTAAAATCCTCTCGATTCTCAACACAGCACTGCATTTCGTGCGTGGGACGTCTCGCTGAGGCGAAATCCAAACAAGGAACCCCCCTCGTTACACTACTCCTGACCGTATCGATCCTCGAGGTTCATTATGCCCTCAATGCAAGATGCATGTAACACAATTTATTATCCAAATTTTAATTAATTAATATTCCCAATTCTCAACAGTACATGACATTTCATGCGTGGGACGTCTCGCCGAAGCGAAATCAAAACAAGGAACCCCCCCGTTACACTACTCCTGGCACTGTCGATTGTCGGGATAGGTGATATATATATATATATATATATATATATATATATATATTAGTATGAACATTAAGGACTAACTTACCCCCAAGTTCCAACATTACACTATGGTTCGTGCGTGGGACGTCTCGCCGAGGCGAAATCAAAACAAGCAACCCCCCGATACACTAATCCTGGCAATGTAGGTCGTTGAGTTCCATTATGCCCTTGATACCCAAGTACAAGCACAAGCAATAATAACAAACCAACCGAGCTATAACTCGAAGGACACATGCTCACATGCTATCATCTTCCGGCAGCCCATATACATAGCAAACTGGGGCCACCTGGTGGGGTTCAACGACACCCACCTCGTGATCAACTCACGCACACAACGTCCGAGAAGCGGTCATAGATCCTAACCGTCAAGTGAGAGCGACACATACCCACGACCTCTCACCCCCAAAATAAATAAATGTATATATATCTCATTTGCTTACCACCATGGACGACTATGACCTGGGGAATATCCACATCATGATCTTTGAGCCAGGATGCTCACCCTCTACGCATGAAACTTCCCAATGATAGTAAGGAGAGGGTATGCCTAATATGTATATACACCATCATATAAGGTATACATACATCCCACATAATAAAGATATACCATCATATAAGGTATACCTGCAACATCATTTTCATATTTATTATACACCCAATGGCGCAATTCAATTTATCTCATTGTTAAGTACATTTCCCTCTTTTTATACTCTAACCGCCAAATCTCACACATCTTCCCCACTTAGTATACACTATACTATTTCTAGCTTGAAGCTCACATGTAGCTTCTAATTGTGAATCGTCTCCCGATTCTATTTAAGTTAAGGATATTCTTTTATCCTAATGCTCTTCATTTAGCATTTCTCATTGTGTGAGACATTTTTCCAAATCAAACATCAATAAGGATATTTCTATATCCGTATACACCTCAAATAGTATTTATAAATCTCCATTCATAATAGGGTTCAATTCATTTTATGAACCTTTGAAATTTATCCCATTTGGGATTGGATCCTAAGATCCGATATCTCTAAGTTATTCTCATTCTCTCATATGAAATGTAATTATTATCTCCAAGTAGAATCTCCAAATTGAATCTCGAATCAAGGTGGGCTTCCCCACTTAGAAAAATACCAAAATCTCTAATCGGTATTCCTCAAATTTAGTCAATATGACTCCAATAATTTCTTTTATGGGAAACTCTCTAAAAGTCTCCAAAAAATACTCCAAATATCTCCTACAAAGATCCCCAATCGATAACCTTGAAACAAAACTGGATGAAATTCCTCTTAGAAAAATAATCCCCCAAAAGTTTTGTTTTCGAATCGATTCGGGCCAATTCCGAATCGATTCAGCCCAGCGAATCGATTCGGCCAGGAAGGAGAATCGATTCGGGTCATCAGACCTCGGACTCTGTCTCAGGCCGAATCGATTCGGATTCCATCCGAATCGATTCGGTCACTCAGACCTGGGCACCTACATATTTCCGAATCGATTCGGCTAGGGGACCGAATCGATTCGGCCTATCTGGAGGCTCGAAAATGGCTACTTTTTAGTAAGCCAAAAATTCCAAAATTCATATTTATCATTTTCTCTCCATTTCTTTTCAACCCAATCACATATATATCATCAATATTCATTCTAGAATACATTTAAACAAATTTCTATCCTCAAATCAAAGATCTACATATCAAATCTAAGATTATACCCAAAAGTTAGGTTTGTTAAACTAAACCTAAAACCCATAAATTTCATCCACAAATCATGCAATAAATGGTACACAACAATTATTTAGCAAGTTTAATCACTTGCTCGGGTTCGTAGAGTCTGAATCCGTCTTGAGATCGCGTATTGGCTGGAAATCTCCACTTTCTCTCTCTTTTCTCCTTCCTTTTCTTCTTCTTTATTTTTCTCTCTTTCTTTTTTTTTCTCTTTATCTCTTTGGAGAAATATCTCCCGTAGGCTTTTAAGCCCTAAATCCCAAGATACACATCTTTAAATGATAATACACACTTTAAATGACTCAGTGACTTTAATTCGAGTCAAACGGTCCTAATTTATTTCGGAACATAAATAGACCCCAAGTACAGTCATTTCAACTTTCTCGACCCTTTCGGACACTATGGTACCCTCAGAATCGACATTCGACACTCTTTCTAACAACTTCAAATTTTGACCTCAATTGTCAATTTAATTACTTCTCCAATAAAATATTATTTATTTCTCCCAAAATAAATAAATCCTCGTCTCCAAGACCTTGGGTTGTTACAAACTTCCCCACTTATAAAAATTTCATCCTCGAAATTTTACTTAAGCCTAATTATCCAAATCTCAACTAATTCTACTATACCCATACTCACTAATCCTATCTCCAACTTCTAACTTCCCACGATGATTTTATTTTAATTTATTTTATTTTAAGTTGATTACGATTTATATAAAACCAATTTCCGCAACAAGGGCGCCCATACACCCTTTATATTTTAGCTTTGTGCTCACAGCAATCATAATGAGGCTTTATTTGCCTCCAAAGTTCTACATTTCCATAAATATAATACTAACATTTTAATGGTGTAAAAATTTTGAATGGTCCAAAGAAATAACTTCTCTCAATTCCTGACATTCGCCACTTTCGTGCGAGGGACATCTCACAAAAGCGAAATCCAAACAAGGAACCCTCCCAATACACTTCTATAAGGCGACGTCGGGGATTGATAGTTTGTTAAATCCAGACTAGAGTTTGAAAATATTTTAGAGAAAAAAGAAATCATTTTGAAATGGCCCAACGGCCGATAAAAAGTTTTATTTTGAAAACAGTTTATTTGAAAAACGATTTATACAATATAATATAATACAAAATGCCTTATGTCCAACATAAGGTCTTTTAAATCATCATACATATAACAATATGTAGCTCACAAAAATTATCATAATTATGAGCTATACTTTTCCTGCGTCTCAACATTCAAACATAAACAACATCTTACATCATTTTAATATTTTGCCATTTTATGAGGCTCAACCATATCTTGAATGCAACAATTATATAAGTCTAACATGACTATATAAAAAGAAGTAGCTTTATCATTACTACTTATCACCATTACCATTCTTACATTTACCACAAGGTTTATAGCTCTTTTTGAGCACCTTGCAAAATCATCTATCCTTTTACAAAATAATAGCATAAGAGCCTATCTTGCTCAAAATTCCACTTAGGGTCATTACATACCATACATAATAGGGCTATAGCACTACCCATTCACAAACATCTCACATACGATATTACCGAAACTTCATATAGTAATAATCCTATTAATAAAGGAAAATTAACTTACATTACCCATCTCTAGTCCGATTGCCCCTCCTCGTCAATGGGCTCCCAAACAAAGTCCCCCGATCTAAAACGACCTCGAACTTGTTGTAGGGGTTGCACTTCTAAGACTTCATCAAACTGTGGTCCTTTACCTCTTTGAGGACAATCTCTCTTTTTATGACCTATTTCTTTACAAAAGAAACATTTTCTCATAAATCCTTTTTGCCCACTCGCATTACTGGTACTCTCCTTGCCAAACTTACTTGATGAACTTGAATCTCCAAAGTTCTTACCCTCTTGCGAACGAAGACGATATTCATGACACTTTAATAGTGCCACATTCACTACCTCATCGAAAGTCACTAACTTAGGACTCCCTAACAAGTGTTGTCGGATTCTCCAATTTAAACCTCGAATAAAATTTGATATACGTTTCTCTTTCGTATTTACCTCATTAGGTACTAGTTTTACCCATCTAGAAAAATCTTCCTCATATTCCGCCACCATTCAATTTCCTTGAAAAATATTTATATCTCGAGAAGAGGGAGGAAAATAACTTCGATCAAAAAGTTCCCAAAACTCTATTATAGGCAAAGTATCTCTCTATTCAGATGTGGTGACAGACTCCCACCAGTGAAGAGTTGCACCCGACAACTTAAAGGTGGCTACAAATTATTTATGCGCCTCACTACACTCAACCATACGAAGGTGCCTCTGTATACTATTCTTCCATTAACTTGCAGCCATTGCATCAACTCCCCCTACAAACTCGGGAGGATGCCCCTTACTAAAATCTTCCTTCACTCTCTCCAATAAAGACAATCCTAAATGGGGTCGGGCTGCTTGAATGGTAGATTGCTACGCCATCGTAGAGATGGAAGCAGTTACTGCTTGTGCCACAATATTGGCAACATCATTGGTAGTCACGTTCCTTTAAGGCGTTTGGGGTCGCACATCATCTTTATTTGCATTGACTGACTGACCTCCCTTCGGTGGCATCTGAAACAAGAACAGTTGTATCATAATGCCTTTCAAAAGTTTTCAAATCACAGAAGGAATATGGACATATGAATGCAATCGTCCTAATAATAAGGCTCTACATCAAGAATGCTTACGGAAGATCGTAGTAACGCACACAGATCCTAAAGACACTAGAACCTGATGCTATGATACCATCTGTGACAACTCGCTCAAAATAATAATGGGTGGCCATCCCTATACTACATTCAATCAGGTATCCCAGATGGCACAGTCTCAACATCAACATACAAAACTAATAATATAAGGCTAACTACCCGAAATCATTAAAAGGGAATTGTCAAAAATTTAAAACTTTTTATTTAACAACAACAACAAAACCAATAATGCACATAACCAACAATATACATCTAACTATGATGAGTGAAAAGTGCAAACTCCATTAATATACAAGAGTGAAATACAAAGAACAAATAAAATACCCGAATATGCTATCGGGTAACAAACAGTACAATAATCTGAGAAATGAAATATGAAAGTGTTAATCTACAACACTTGAATACTAACTCAATACACAACTGAATTCCAATCTAGATATACAAAGATAGGAATCGACTAAAACAAAGTGCTGAGACAGTCCGTAATACCACAGCTCCACGAATCCTGAATGGATGAACATCAAAGGCGTCCTTGTGGAGAAACACCTGAAGTAATACAATATATACATGGAGGAGAAAATATAAACAGGTCAGAGCCCGAGTTGAAAAACATTTTATAGCAAGTGTATTAAAATGAATAATAATTATAAATGCATTATTACATGATTAAGGTGGAATCAAACTCTCCATAATAGTTCAACTCACCTCTCATCTAAATAGCGCACTAAGAATATGCACGTGATCTCCAAATGGATGCCCGATTCTATTTAGGTAAGATGATTCTAACTTAAACCCAATGGAAGTATTTAAGTGAAACCGTCTAACCTATCTCCCAATCTACCTTTTTTTTCTATGATCTATAAATTATATACATTAACTTTAATGTAATAGTTATAGTTATCTTTATAATATTCATTTGTTGAACATATAAAATTACATGATCCATCTAATAACCACATCATCACAATACATCAACGTTCTCATTTACTAGAATTTTTTGCATTCTAGTTATGACCTCATATGGGATGTAAACAATATATATAGGTAATTATATATGAGTTATTAGAATCAAGAGTTAAGGACTAAAATCCTCCCGATTCTCAACATGGAACTGCGTTTCCTGAGTGGGACGTCTCGCCGAGGCGAAATCCAAACAAGGAACCCCCCGTTACACTACTCCTGACCGTATCGATCCTCGAGGTTCATTATTCCCTCAATGCAAGATGCATGTAACCCAATTTATTATCCAAATTTTAATTAATTAATATTCCCAATTCTCAACAGTACACGGCGTTTCATGAGTGAGACGTCTCACCGAAGCGAAATCCAAACAAGGAACCCCCCCCCCCCCCCCCCCGTTACACTGCGGTTCGTGCGTGGGACGTCTCGCCGAGGCGGAATCAAAACAAGGAACGCCCCGATGCAGTCATCCTGGCAATGTAGGTCGTTGAGGTCCATTATGCCCTTGATACCCAAGTACAAGCACAAGCAATAATAACCATCCAACCGAGCTATAACTCGAAGGACGCAGGCTCACATGCTATCATCTTCCAGCAGCCCATATACGTAGCAAACTGGGGCCACCTAGTGGGGTTCAACGACACCCCCCTCGTGATCAACTCACGCACACAACGTCCGGGAAGCGGTCATAGCTCCTAACCGGCAAGTGAGAGCGACACATACCCACTACCTCTCACCCCCAAAATAAATAAATGTATATATATGTCATTTGCTGACCACCATGGATGATTATGACCTGGGGAATATCCACATCCTGCTCTTTGAGCCAGGATGCTCACCCTCTACGCACGAAACTTCCCAATGATATCAAGGAAAGGGTATGCCTAACATGTATATACCCCATCATATAAGGTATACATACATCCCACATAATAAAGATATACCATCATATAAGGTATACCTGCAACATCATTTTCATATTTATTATACACCCATTGGCGCAATTCAATTTATTTCATTGTTTAGTTCATGTCTCTCTTTTTATACTCTAACCGCCAAATCTCACACATCTTCCCCACTTAGTATACACTATACTATTTCTCGCTTGAAGCTCACATGTCGCTTCTAATTGTGAATCGTCCCCCGATTCTATTTACGTTAAGGATATTCTTTTATCCTAATGCTCTTCATTTATCATTTCTCATTGTGTGAGACATTTTCCCAAATCAAACATCAATAAGGATATTTCTATATCCGTATGCACCTCAAATAGTATTTATATATCTCCATTCATAATAGGGTTCAATTCATTTTATGAACCTTTAGAATTCATCCCATTTGGGATTGGATCCTAAGATCCAATATCTCTAAGTTATTCTCATTCTATCATATGAAATGTAATTATTATCTCCAAGTAGAATCTACAAAGCGAATCTCCAATCAAGGTGGGCTTCCCCACTTAGAAAAATACTAACATCTCTAATCGGTATTCCTCAAATTTAGTCAATATGACTCCAATAATTTCTTTTATGGGAAACTCTCTAAAAGTCTCCAAAGCATACTCCAAATATCTCCTATAAAGGTCCCAAATCGATAACCTCGAACAAAAAGGGATGAAATTCCTCTTAGAAAAACAATCCCCCAAAAACCCTGTTTCCGAATCGATTCGGGCCAATTCCGAATCGATTCGGCCCAGCGAATCGATTCGGCCAGGAAGGCGAATCGATTCGGGTCATCAGACCTGGGACTCTGTCTCAGGCCGAATGGATTCCGCTGGAATTCGAATCGATTCGGTCACTCAGACCTAGGCACCTGCATATTTCTGAATCGATTCGGCTAGGGGAACGAATCGATTCGGCCTACCTGAAGGCTCGAAAATGGCTACTTTTTGGTAAGCCAAAAATTCCAAAATTTATATTAATCATTTTCTCTCCATTTCTTTTCAACCGAATCACATATAAATCATCAATATTCATTCTAGAATACATTTAAACCAATTTCTATCCTCAAATCAATGATCTACATATCAAATCTAAGATTATACCCGAAAGTTAGGTTTGTTAAACTAAACCTAAAACCCATAAATTTCATCCACAAATCATGCAATAAATGGTACACAACAATTATTTAGCAAGTTTAATCACTTGCTTCGGGTTCGTAGGGTCTGAATCCGTCTTGAGATCGCATATTGGCCAAAAATCTCCACTTTCTCTCTCTTTTCTCCTTCCTTTTCTTCTTCTTTATTTTTCTCTCTTTCTTTTTTTCTTTTTTTCTCTTTCTCTCTTTGGAGAAATATCTCCCGTAGGCTTTTAAGCCCTAAATCCCAAGATACACATCTTTAAATGATAATACACACTTTAAATGACTCGGTGACTTTAATTCGAGTCAAACGGTCCTAATTTATTTCAAAACCTAAGTAGACCCCAAGTACAGTCATTTCGACTTTCTCGACCCTTCCGAACACTATGTTACCCTCAGAATCGACATTCGACACTCTTTCTAACAACTTTAAATTTTGACCTCAATTGCCAATTTAATTATTTCTCCAATAAAATATTATTTATTTCTCCCAAAATAAATAAATCCTCATCTCCAAGACCTCGAGTTGTTACACCTACATCGTGTGGCATTGGGAAGAGGCCATATACCTTCGACATTGAGTCATAACCACACCTAGAATTACCTCACTTCGAACAATAATCACACAATATATAATAACCAGTCCTTTGGCTGAGGACTATATTCACCCTGCATTCACTAGCCAGGGGACTTCACCTCATGCGCGTAACTTCCACTACAATTGCATTTAAAGAGGTGTGTATATGCACATTATCATTCACAAGTTATTCCAATTTTAATTATATGCATTTCATTTTATCCGGAGCCATAAGCGTTTAATGTCGTCATTATAAACCTTAATGTTTAATTATCTCAAATAATTAATCTCCCTTAATTAACATTCGTTCTATAACCCATTAGGTATGATATTCTTCAATCTAATTCTAGGAGTCCACAGTTCTCACTATAATTCTCCCTAGACCTAGATTAGTTCATTATGTAAAGAGAATCATTTATCTTTTTCTAATTTAACTAACTAAATTGATTCCTGAACTAAGCCCCAACTCTCGTTTCTAACTTAGGTTCCTAAATAACCTTAACACTAGACTCTAATACTCTATTTTTACTTCATTCAAGAAGTTTCCTAAGTCCCTATCTTAAAAGAAAGAAACTAGATGAAACTAAGCATTTTAGGGTGAAAAATAGGGGACCGGTTGACCGATCATGGAACCGCGGTCGACCGCACCTAAGTGATTTTGTTTGGAAAGGAATACAGTAGGCTCATTTTGGAAGGCCCGATCGACCGGTCATGGTACCGGGTCGATCGCGCTTTGAAATTTATACTTGTCGAGGAAAGCAGTATGCCTCCCCCTTAAGGCCCGATCGACCGGTCATGGGACTGCGGTTGACCGCGCCTATCAGACCCACGATTATCTCTTCTTCTACAATGTCAAATCCAAAACCCTAACTCCATATTCTTATACTTCCTTCACTCTCATCAACCAACAACATAACCACAATAATTATACACTACAATAAACCCATATAACCAACTTAAATCACACAACCTACAAGATCTAAGGATTAAACAACAAAAATTCCCAAAACCTACTATTTGTTCCAATTCTCCAATTACAAATCCATCACAACAAAATATTCGCATTAAATCGCATACTAGGAAGTTAGAAACTTGACTTAAGGCTGAAATATTGGATTATCTTCCGATAGCAACAAATCCCAAGCTTAAACTTCAATTCTCCTCTTTCTCTTCTTTTTCCCCAAATTCTCTTTCTCTCTAGGTTTAGGAACACACAAATGAGAAATAAAAAGGGGTTGGAAGACTTAAACATTCACTTAGCACCAAATCCCATCTTTAGATGGTATTACACCATTAAAATGACTTGTAACTACATAATTAAGTCATAATCGGTCAAAAATTCTCGAAACTCCAAAATACAACATGGCACTTATTTTGACTGTCTCAAACATTTCAAGACTAACCGGACCCTCTAAATTGGCATCCAAAGTAACATAAATTATTTCATGTTGCAACATCATATTAATTCATTAATAATGATCCAATTGAAATATATGCCATAGCCATCGCTTAAAGCACAATACGCAATAAAACATAACATGATGCTATGTACCTCCTCTTCACGATAAATATGCAAAACTCTTCAAATATTATCTCTTAAATCACTTAAAATAATATTTACTATAACTTCCATTATTTTACATAATTACCTCACACGGATAAAATTATATAAAATTAATTACTCAAAAATAAGGGTTATGACATACTCCCCCCTTATAAGGGAATATTGCCCTCAAAATTCATGTGAAACTCTTAAAAGACTAGGGGTACATTTCTTAAATATCATTCTCTTGTTACCAAGTAAATTCCTTTGCATTGTGGTGTCTTCACGGGGCTTAGACCAAGGGTACCACTTTCGACCTTAGTTTATACCTTCCATGATTTATAATAATAACCGGTTGCTTCTCATATTAACTATAGAACCTACCATAACAATGGGAAAAACCTACCTAATGCGGCGCAAGTTTGCCTTTCATCCTGAATTGCATTATACCTTTCATTGAAAATACCCTAATTTAATTTGATTCCCTACCTCAAATTTTAGAAGACTTCTATTCGCGTCTGTATTGCCCTTCTGACAATCTTCGGCCATTCGTAAGTGGCTTCTAATGAACTCAGTCTTTAAAAAATATGTCTTGAATCATTTAGGTCCAAGAATCTTATTGTCTTCTACTTTCAACCAACAAGCAGGTGATCTACACGACCTGATATACAATGCCACCTACGGTGCCATACCCATTATGGATTGTTACAAATTTTTATACAAATTTGACCAGAAGAATGTTATGATCACATACACCAAAAATTAAATAGGCACATAGAAAGAATATCCTTCTACATTTTACTGATTTTCCTTGTTTTGCCCATTAGCTTTCGGGTGGTAGAAGGTACTCAACCTTAAATGGTCCCCATTATTTCCTGGAAACTTCTTCAGTCTCGGTCCAACACTATATTCATAAGTACCCCATAAGGTTTCATAAACTCCATATTATCATCCTTCCGTATTCATGACCGCTTTTCAACATCGGTAATCCAGTGATAGAATCCATGGATATACTCTCCCATTCTCGCACCGGTATTTCTAACGGTTGCAACAACCCAATCGGTTTCCGGTGGTCAACATTCACAAATTGAAAAGTGGTGTATAGGGAGACAAGCTCATAAATTTCCCTTCTTTGATCTTCCATGACTCTTATCTTAATAGCAGGCATAACGGTCAATCACTGATATAAGTTCCATATTAGCTGTATCTTTCTAGTTAAGCTCCTTCCACTCGGGTTTCCAAGCCTTCACTAGTTTCCCCCATGGATTTTCTACTCAGTATCCACTATCACATTTAGTTTTCCTGGGTGATAATGAATGTTTAATTGATAATCTTTTACGAAATCCAACAATTGATTTTGTCACATAATTTGATCTTTCTGTGAGAACAAACATCGTATCGACTTGTGGTCCGAGAAAATACTTAATTCCCCTCCCATTAAGTAG
Organism: Sambucus nigra; assembly: GCA_949130495.1. NCBI lineage: Eukaryota > Viridiplantae > Streptophyta > Magnoliopsida > Dipsacales > Adoxaceae > Sambucus > Sambucus nigra. Next base: position 259,566,968 of record OX422217.1, on the reverse strand, counting down.
TGCCTCCACATCTTTAAGGCTAACACATTTATGGCGTACTCTTTATTTTGTATGGGATAGTTCTCCTCACGGGGTTCAAGCCACAAGATACACACGCAATGGTCCCGTGTTCCTATAGTAACACACCGCCCCATTCTTGTGGATACGTATCTGTAATAACCAAATAGTCCACTCCCGGACTTGGAAATACTAATTTGGGAGTAGGAGTCAACTTCTCCTTCAGGTCATCAAAAGCTAGGTCATAGACATAAAAATTTCTCTAGAGATGGGTCTCACATTTCTTCTCGGGCTGGTGTCCCAAGTTACTCAAGATTCCATATTTCTTATTTCTGGAAACCCATTCCTATTAAAATTAACCCACCAATCTTCTCGCGTTTAACTCACTACAACATTTCTAAAATAACACCACATGCCCTATTGGCCTTACCTCCTAAAACTCTTAAGGTTGATGCGTTTTCCTAACCACGTGAAATAAGTACTATACTAACTATGTCCCTAGTGCCCAAGACCTTTCTCAATTTTTGACATTCGCTTGGTTTCATGTCTGAGTCGTCTCGCAAAGAAAAATCCAAATAAGGAACCCTCCCGTTACACTACTACCTTGCCTCATCATTCATCAAGATATAACGGAATAAGGCACCTAATCAGGACTGATAAAAATCCTAACTCGTAACCCTACTAACATGCTTTTACCTCTATTTCCTGCCGCTTTGGCGAAATGAAAAATCTATCTAATCGGGCCTCCTTCTTTCTGTAAAGTGTTACGAATCTTTTCCCAAACATATATCCTTTTTAAATTTGACTTCTCATCAAGGCCTGGCTATAAGCCTCAATCTGACTTCCTTATCTTTGTCTCGCCAATATATATTAGGTGAGAGAAATATTTATAGTGCTTCTACATCGCACATTAACTTTTTATTAGCCCTTTAATCAATCACGTGACTCTCGGCTAATTCCACCAAAAACCAACATCCTAACCTAAAGAAACATCTCTCCACTTCCAATGTCATTAAGGTTCATGCGTGGAGTGTCTCGCAAGTGAAATCCAAACAAGGAACCCCTCCGATACACTATTACTTAACTTTGTTGATCGTGGGGACATGTTAGCATAAAACAAGTAAAATAACAATCCTTACATACCTTGGATCATATCTATAAATCTCAACCCGTATCCAATAGAGATATTATAGAATAACTAGTTCCACCCTAGAACCGAAGATATAATAGTCTCACAATCATAAGCCTGCTATAGCTCAAATCAAAATAATTTTATACTCTCATAACACAGACATAACGAGTAGCATAAACCAAAAAAAAAAAAATTAAATATCAACACCCAATTATAATGAATGCAAGAAAATAGAACCTCACCACCACGAAAAATATATAGATATATCCTGTATATTAATAACAATACTACCACAAAGCTCAAATTACACACCCAAATCTAGGGTTAATAAAATACCGAGGCTAAATCTTGCCACACAGAGCACACTCCCCTTACCCAAGGCGAAACTCACAACAACAATTTTGCCAATTACCCTGGACGCTCCTTCAAATATGGGGACTACCGTTCCTACCAATTCAACCTTTCTCCAATGAACGGAAAAATTTTCCTTAAATTTTCACATCTGGGTATTCCTATACCCCTATGTGAACAAAAGCTCCTGAGCCCAATACTTCCACTGAACAAAGCTACACTGCCTCCGCATGACTTAGCTTCAACATATGGTCCTTATCAAGGATGTTTTAAACATTTTCCTGGTTTAACTTCACTGAGTAATCCAACTTTAGTATCGCTCTCTTCTTGTAGCGGTACTTGGGAAATTATAGCTAATGTATCCTTGTAGCCATTGTAGCAATCTAAGAAAATGCCACAGAGGGATTAACCTCCCATTGTGTCCTTATGCCCGACTTTGATTTACAATCTTAACTAAGCCCCGTCTCCTGATTCCCTCATAACGGGCTTCTATGGTCACCCTTCTCCAATCAGCACACGAATCTATAATGATTGCGTAAAAGGTTTACTGACATCTTACATTACGGCAGGAGTACAAAATCTCACAAGAGGAATTAACAATCTTAATCCTAAGGCGCTACATCAAATCAAAAGCAGCGTTGAAGGTGTAGTATGTCCTCACATATTCCTAAGGACACTAGAACCTGATGCTTTGATACAATCTGTGACAACCCGCTTATTAAATAAGAGGTGGCCAACCCGATACTCAAATAATTACAAAATCATAGATGGTCCATTCTGAGCATCACTATCGTAAAAAAATAGTAATACGAGATAACCACCAATTATTTTAGAAAACGGATGTCAATTTTAATTTATAAGTTAAAGAAAATCATTTTTGACAATCCAATTTGATATGAAGGTGGATTAAAAAAACTAGTAACTGAATAACAATAATGCACAAAGTAATAACCAAATAAGATGTCGATTAACAGAACATTACAAGCAGGTTACACCGAGTATTCAAATTAAATATCACATTATATTAAACAAATACAAAACTTAGGCAACACACCCGAATATGTAGACTGATCATATTTAGAGTACAAAACGATGGAAGTGTCTACAACGAATATCCTGTAACATCCGCAAAATGTTATAGCTCCAGGACATAGGGCTAGAGAGGTTATTATGGGTGTCGTTACGGTGGAGCACCTAGGCGAATATAGAATACATGCAAAACAAGGAAATAAAGATGGGACATGGCCTGGTTTTATATGATCACCATGTGAATAAAATTCATGACAGTTATGAATATTTTATCATCAATCATAAACTCAACCTTCCCTCACAATTAATTATAAGATTTCTCACCTCTCAGTCTAAAAGAACATGCTAGCGCAATACCAATAACAATGAAGTATGTTCGTTTTCGGATGAGGAAAATATCTAAGTTTCACTTAATGAGGTTTTATTTAAGTTTTACACAACTTAACTACACAGTTTCTTTTCTCTTTTAGGAAACATATTAAAATCAATTTTTTTCACAAAATGCTTCACCATCTCAGTTTTACACCATTTAACTTCACAATTCCCTTTTCTCTTTAGGAAACATATTCAAAGCAGTTTATCTCACAAAATTATTTACCATCATTAAAATTCCACTTTAATAAGAATAGTTATAATCACATCATATAACGAGTCTAAGACCATCCTTTTGGGTTTCCCCACTGGATGCTCCCCTAAATAGCTATCATCTTCCAAGGCCCATCACCAAGATAACCTGGGCATCCTACATCGCGTGATGTTGGGAAGAGACCATATACCTTCGGCAGTGAGTCATATCCACACCTGGAATTACCTCACTTCAAACAATAATCACACAATATATAATAGCTGGTCCTATGGCCAAGGACTATATTCACCCTGCATTCACTAGCTAGGTGACTTCACCTCATGCGCGTAACTTCCCCTATGATAGCATTAAGAGAGGTGTGTCTATGCAAATTATCAATCACAAGTTATTCCCATTTTAATATATGCATTTCGTTTTATCCGGAGCCATAAGAGTTTAATGTCATCATTATAAACCTCGATGTTTAATTATCTCAAACAATAAATCTCCCTTAATTAACGTTCATTCTATAACCCATAAGGTATGATATGAAAAACGTTGCTAATGCCGTTTAATACAAGATTAAACTGTATAAGCAACTCCGAGATGTTTATTGAAGTAACCCTTTTCTTTTGAAAATAAAACTTATAAACAACAAGTTGTGTTTACAAAAACTTATGTACGAGAGTAATCAAGACTTTGTAATCAGTTTTTAAAACTAAGACAGTTTCAAAAATTCAGCACACTATAGAATGAGATGAGTAGATGAATAAAATCAGAACACACAGTTTTTAACGTGGTAAAACCTCTCCCAATAGAGGAAACATCCACGGTGACTTCTAAGTCACAAAAGTAAAAATCCACTAACAACAAATAGCAGTTACAAACAATACAACATACATGCACACAAATCAATCTATTCTAAGTTTAGGAATATACCCCACTTGGTGTCCTTCTAACTTCTCATAGATCTGATTGTTGATGATGTTCTTCCAGTTTGATAACTTCCTTTTGCTTTAGCTTCCTTGCATCGACTCAATAATCTTTGATCTTATTCACAACACTTCCAGTGTAGTAGTGTGTTAAGTGTTTGTGATGTGATTCCTATCAACATGCATGAACTCACACACACTTAGTTTTTACAGACAGTCCTAGAAAATTACATATAAAGAATATATGCTGTGATTTTCTTTTCTTTCTTTCTTACAGAACTAGAAACCTATTTGACCGATAATTTATCCCAGATTCCACGGAAATCTTGCTTCAAAATCGGTCAAGACCTTAATCAATCTCTGTTTTAAAAATATTTTTGAGATTGAAAATCTCCAATTGTGAATCCAACTAGGTCAAGGTTAAGTTTTGTAAGAATAGAAACCATAAAATATTTACAGATCTAAATCAGTAAAGATTTTCTTAAATCGAGAAAGAAACATACAGATCTAGTGAAATATAACATGCAAAGTGTAGATCTACAATTTCTATGAAAAACAAATACAGATCTTCACACGAATGTTTAAGTTGGTAATAAGATCACAGATCAAGAGGTCACAACTTCAATATGAACAAACCAGTAACACCACTCTCTCTCAAACACTCAAGGTTGTGTTTGGGGTTTTGTATATACGAAGGTTTGAATCAGATTTGAAGTGTTTAGGGTTAGGGTTAGGGTTTGGCTAACACAGTTTCCCTTTCTCTCTCTTCTCTCTTTTCTTTTCTCTCTTATCTCTCACTTCTCTCTTCTCTCTATTTTTTTCTCTCAGAAATGACGACTGCCAAAAGTCTTGAAAGGTTGAGAATTAGAGGGCTTTTATAGGAGTGGAGGAAGGTTTTAGATAGTCGAAGGCAATCAAGGGCTGAGATTAAGTCTTCCTAATATTGACTTGATCCAAGGGTTATAAAACAACGGTGGTTAAGTTGAATGTGATTGGTTCACAGTGATAGCACATGGATAGGTTTAAAACACATGCAGGCCATCGATAAGGATTGATCTAACGATCAGCAAACCACCAGGCAACCCTCTCACATAACAAACACAAATTGACACATCAGGAACGTGACAAGTGTTGGCATATAATTGGCTTGCAAACGCGCGTCAAAAATAATTACAGGCAGCACCCTGAAGTCTCTAGCGCATTTACATTCTACCCAATCAAACATTCCAATGAAAAATGAAATTTTCAAAATAGCATATTAACCCCACAAAGTTTATAATCACACTTTTATTAATGAAAACATTATTTTAAAAAATGTTTAAAAATGTTTAAAAATTCCCAAAAAATTATTAAAACAACATTTTAAGGGGAATTTAACACACAATCAATTTTAAGCAATATATACACATGTATTCACTTCTAATGTGTGTAGTGTGATTCGATTTATACCTTCTTGGATCATTGAAGAGGATTAGGGAGAATAATTCTGAGGTTCTTTGGATTCTAGGTTAGACAACCAATTTTGTCACTATTTCCAAATTAGTTGAGCACTTATACAATATAGACCTAAGTAAGTCAAAGGTATAAGGTGCTTCAATCTCCTCCTTTGGAAATATGAGACAAAATCTCCTTTGAGTTAGCTTAAACTCTTAGGGAAACAAAAAATAAAATAAAACCTAGTCCTATACAAAAGATACTATCTACCCATTTCCTAGAAAGTCAAAAATTACATAACTCAACTATTTACAAATTTGTACAATAGAAATGGTAGACAATCAGTAGAAGAGATTCCTGCAAATATGCACACTAAGATCAAGAAGTTTAGATGAAATGTGAACATAACATTGAACCCGTAAGACTCAAAATTTCTCCCCCATTTTGTCTTAAATGGACAAAGGGTAAAAAATTATGGTCTTAAGAGATTAATCAGCACATACCATACCTATAGAATTATGCAAATACAGAAATCTGTTATAGTCTAAAGGTTTAGTGAACATGTCTGCAAGTTGCAGATCAGTAGGCAGGTAGTGGATTTCTAACTCCTTAGTTTCAACAAGTTCGCTTATAGAATGATGTCTTATTTTAATATGTTTAGTTCGCGAGTGTTGAACCGGGTTTTTAGATATATTAATAGCGCTTTGATTGTCACAATACAATTGTAACTGATCTTCTTTAATCCCATAGTCGCTTAACATCTGTTTTATCCATAACAATTGAGCACAACAACTTCCTGCTGCTATATATTCGGACTCAGCCGTAGATAAAGATGTGTAATTCTGTTTTTTGCTACTCCAACCTACTAAATTATTGCCGACATAATAACAGGCACCTGATGTACTTTTACTATCATCAGTACAACAGCCCAATCAGCATCAGTATACCCTATGATGGTGCTAGAGGAATCATTAGTGTACCTAAGTCCAAGATTAAGAGTGCCCTTTATGTACTTTATTATACATTTTACACACGATAAATGGCTCTCTTTAGGGTTATTCTGGTAACGAGCACACAGACATACAGCATACATTATATCTGGTCGCGAGGCAGTTAGATAGAGTAGGCTACCAATCATACTACGATAAAGTGTGGAATCAACTGACTTTCCATTTTCATCTTTACATAATTTAACAGTAGTACTCATAGGTGTTTTGGCAACTTTTGCATTATCTAAACCAAATTTCTTAACGAGATCTAAGGCATACTTAGTTTGAGAGACAAATAGTCCATCAGAATTCTGTTTCACTTAAAATCCTAAGAAAAGTTGTAGCTCCCCCATAAGGGACATGTGAAACTCCTTATGCATAATAGCAGAAAAAGATTTGACTTCAGATGTTGAAGTAGACCCAAAGATGATGTCGTCTACATAGACTTGGGCTATAATAATGTTTTTTGTCAAAATGTTTGACAAAGAGGGTCTGGTCATTACCTCCTCTCTTAAAACCCTTATCCAACACAAAGTTGGAAAGGCGTTCATACCAAGCTCTAGGAGCTTGTTTTAAGCATACAAAGCCTTTTTTAGACGAAAGACATGGTCTGGGTATTTTGGGTCAATGAACCCTTTGGGTTGTTCTACATACGTTTCTTCGGACAGAATTCCATTGAGGAAGGCAGACTTGACATCCATTTGATAAAGTGTAAATTTTAAGTGACACGCTATGGCGAAAAGAAGTCGAACAGATTCAAGACGAGTGATAGGGGCAAATTTCTAGCTAAAATCCATCCCTTCGTTTTGTGAGTAACCTTGAGCAACTAGTCTAGCTTTGTTTCTAAGGATTACCCCATGTTCATCAGATTTGTTCTTAAAGATCCAACGTGTGCCAATAATATTTTTGTTTTGAGGTCACGGTACAAGATACTAGACATCGTGAATGACAAATTGTAAAAGTTATTCCTGCATCACAGAAATCCAGTGTGTGTCATTCAATGCTTCATTAACATTTTACGGTTCCACAAGGGAGACGAAACGTGCACAATTAGCATAATTTCTTAACTGGGATCTAGTACGGACTGGCTCATTAGGATTACCGACCACGTTGTCAATGGGATGATCTTTAGAGACCCAGCCAGGTACTTCTGGACTCTCAATAGGTAATGAGTCATCTATTTCTTGTGAATCAGTTTTGAAATCATTTTCAGATTCAACCACAATAGGTGATTCAGATATCTTATTTTCGACAATAGTGTCGCTTACAATTACATTTATCGATTCCATAAGGGTCTTAGTACGCACATTGTATATACGATAAGCACGACTATTTGGAGAGTATCCTAAGAAGATGGCTTTATCACCACGCGTCTCGAATTTTGACAAATGTTCTCTGTCTTTACAGACATAACACTGACTTCCGAAAGTTCTAAGATATTTCAGATTAGGCTTCTTACCGTACCACAACTCATAAGGGGTTTGTTTAGTGTTTTTCCTAAGGTAAACCCTATTAATAATATGACATGCAGTTCTAATGGATTCTACCCAGAAATACTTAGGTAGGGATTTGGCATGCAACATGACACGTGCCATCTCTTGAAGAGTTTGGTTTTTCCTTTCGGTAACACCGTTCTGCTGAGGAGTCTTAGGGGCACTGAATTTGTGTTTGTAAACGTTGTAGTCATAATATTCAACTATTCCTGTGTCTATGAACTCTCCCCCTCTATCGCTACGAATGCGATTGACTTGTGTGTCCTTCTCATTTTCAATTCTTAGTAAAATTTTCAAAAAATTCTGAAACGTGTCAGATTTTTGTTTCAAGAAGGCAACCCAAGTGAATCGTGTGAAATCATCAGGCATGACAAGGATATAACTGGGTCCACAAAGACTAACAGTTCTAGAGGGACCAATAAGGTCCATATGGATGAGATCTAAAGGTCTAGAGGTGAGAATGTCTTTAACTTTTTTATGCGAAGTCTTAACTATTTTTCCTTCCTGGCAATGACCACAGACAACACTGGAAATAGGTTTAATTTTAGGAATTCCTATAACAATCTCTTGATTAGACAATCTACCAAGGATATCATAACTTAGGTGACCCATACGATTATGCCAGATTTCATTGTCATCCATTCTGACAATGTTACAGGTTTCAGAACCAGTCTTGACAGTATAACAATTGTCAGGTGTTCTAAATCCGATAATAATGTATTTACCTTTATCATTTAGAATTTTACAATTGTTCTTTAAAAAGGTAACTGTATGGTCAGAGTCACAAAATTGTGATATACTTAGGAGGTTGGCTTTAAGGCCTTTAACTAATAGTACATTTTCCAGAACAGGAATTCCCTCTTCTTTTAGGGTTCCTTTACCTATGATCTGGGATGAAACTCCATCACCAAAAACTACTTTGCCTCCAGCAAATCTGGTTTTGTTTAAGAGTTTGGTTTCATCTCCTGTCATATGTTTGGATCATCCTGAATCTAAGTACCAACCAGATGAAGTGTGTTCAGCTTTTAAGGCAGTGATAACAATATTACTCTTCATTTGGGGTAAAATATCATCTTTTCTAACCCAAATAGCTCTAGTTTTAATTTTTGGCAAGTTTTCCCTCATTTGATAAAATTTTCGAGAAACATCTTTTTGTCGAAAAACATTTGGAGCAACAAACTAATTATTGTGGAAAATTTGAGCTTTTGGTTTAGGAAAGTTTCTGGGAGCCTTTCTCTTAAATGAACTCTTAGTTTTGGTCTTTCTATTTCTGTAGTTAGAGTTCTTGTCAGGTTGTCTTGGAAGGACATAATGGTTACGATTTTGCCTAGAATAGTTAAAGTTCTTGTAGACAGAAGTGTTGTACACAGGGGTGTTTAGACGCCTAGCATAACAACCTTCAAAGGAATGACCATAAATGTCACAGTAGGAGCAATATTGATTGCTTGAGGGATGAACTTCCTTAGGAAAACTTCTAAATATGGGTTTAACAGCATTCTGTTCAGAATTCCTATTCCTAGGAGGGATGGTTTTAAAGGTAGATTCAGCCTTTCTGATCAAAGGACAGATGTATTTAGTCTTAAGTGTAGTGTCAGCCTTAGAATTACTAGACTCTCCAATGTCTTTCTGTTGTTGCTTTTGATCAAATTCCTTTTTAATAAAATGAAAATCTGGACATGTTTCAATTGGTCTTTTGTCCCCAGACACAAACTTAACAGGTTCAAGATTTATAGTTTGTGGTTTATTCTTAGGGAAAAATCCAATACCGGTTCTATCATCAGAATTGGTCTTGGAGTCAACAACAAAGTCAGTAAAACAATTTGAATTGTTTTCAAACTTAGAATTTTTTTTGAAAGCAGTAGCTATCTTTGTTTTTGCTTCCTCCAGTTCTAATAATGTTCCCATGTATTTCATTTCCAGGGTTTCATTAGTTTTAGTCAACTCTTTTAATTTTTGATCAAAAGCTTCAATTTCATATTGATGAGACAGACACTGGTTAGTGTACTCTTCGGCATTCAGCTTCACAATAAGACTTAGATCATCTAATTTCTTAGTCAGGTCTCTAATAGTCTTCTCCAGTCTAGTGCCTTTTTTGAGAGTTTTAGCATACAAAGTATGAATATCTGGGAGGTCATTTGTGTCTGAGTCGCTAAGTGAAGTGTGTGTAGTGACCCCTAACGATTCAGTTTTAGTACTCACACACCCATTTACATCGTCGTTATCGAGATCACTTTGACTCACACACACGGAACTAGAGCTAGCAACATTTTCAGATAATAAAGCATCTAGGCCAGTCAAAGCAGTATTCACACAAGAAGGAGTAAGAGCATTATTATCACACATAGGCATATCATCATTGTAAATGATCTTAGCATAAAAAGACATGCAAGGGTCAAGTACATTTGATGACTCAAGTTCCTCTTCATCAGAGTCACTTGAATCATCCCAAGTTTTACACACATTGGCTCTATTGTGTGTGTTGGCTTTATTCAGATTAACTCTGCAATCGTGAGCAATGTGACCTAGTTTCCCACATCTAAAACATTCAATCTTTTTAAGGTCTCTGCTGGGTCTGGAGTTGTTGTCCTTAGGATGTTTGTCAAGACCTCTCTCATGAGGTTTGGGATTAGACACAGTTGGATAATTAGGCTTGCCTTGTTTAGATGCCTGTTTGTTTCTAAATTTAACAATTTTCTTAAATTGTTTAGACATTAAGGCAATCTGATTATCTAGTTCGTCTATATCACACTCCTCATCAGAGTCAGAGTTTATCAAATTAGTCTCAAGTTTAGATATCTTAGAGGCAAAACTCAAGTTGGAGTTGGGTTGTTTTCTTTGTGAATGATTTAATTATTTCTTAAAGTCTAATTCCATTTCCACAGTCCTAAGTTTGCTACTTAGTAACTCAGGGGTAAGGTTTTGATCACTCATTTCCTCAATAGCATATCTCTTGCTGTCAAACTTTTGTGGTAATGATCTTAGAATTTTAGAAACAATCTCATTCCTATCATATGTTATACCATTAGCATGAAACTTAGTAACTATATCAGTTATGTTCATGTAAAAGTCATCAAAAGACTCAGAGTCAGACATAATCAAAGAGTTTTACTGCTGGGTAAGCATTTAAGTTTTAGCAGCTTTAACTCTTGAGTCTCCTTCATGGGCAGTGATTAATGTGTCCCAAGCTTCCTTAGAAGTGGCACAAGATGAGATTCTCTTGAACTCATACTCATTAATAGACACAAAGATGGCATTCTTGCCTTTATTGTTATTGCGAGAAATATTTTTCTCTTCTTGGGTAAACTCACTTAAGATTTTCTTTACCCTCTCATCACTTCCTTCAGTGGCTAGTTTAGTAGGATAAGTGTATCCGTTTTCAATAATGTCCCAGACATCATCTCCTAAAGTCCCTTGGATGAAGGCAACCATTCTTACTTTCCAGTAAGCAAAGTTGTTTCCATCAAAGAGTGGAGGTCTGGACAGATTACCAAACCTTTCATTCTTCTCGTCCATAGTTAGGTTTTTCAGAAAATGATTTCAGAAACACAAGATCTTTTTGAAATAAAAGTTTACAGGGCTTTGATACCAATTGAAAAACGTTGCTAATGCCGTTTAATACAAGATTAAACTGTATAAGCAACTCCGAGATGTTTGTTGAAGAAACCCTTTTCTTTTGAAAATAAAACTTATAAATAACAAGTTGTGTTTACAAAGACTTATGTATGAGAGTAATCAAGACTTTGTAATCAGTTTTTAAATCTAAGACAGTTTCAAAAATTCAGCACACTATAGAATGAGATGAGTAGATGAAGATAACCAGAACACACAGTTTTTAACGTGGTAAAACCTCTCCCAATAGAGGAAACATCCACGGTGACTTCTAAGTCACAAAAGTAAAAATCCACTAACAACAAATAGCAGTTACAAATAATACAACATACATGCACACAAATCAAACTATTCTAAGTTTAGGAATATACCCCACTTGGTGTCCTTCTAACTTCTCATAGATCTGATTGTTGATGATGTTCTTCCAGTTTGATAACTTCCTTTTGCTTTAGCTTCCTTGCGTCGACTCAATAATCTTTAATCTCATTCACAACACTTCCAGTGTAGTAGTGTGTTATGTGTTTGTGATGTGATTCCTATCAACATGCATGAACTCACACACACTTAGTTTTTACAGAGAGTCCTAGAAAATTACATATAAAGACTATATGTTGTGATTTTCTTTTCTTTCTTTCTTACAGAACTAGAAACCTTTTTGACCTTTAATTTATCCCAGATTCCACGAAAATCTTGCTTCAAAATCGGTTAAGACCTTAATCAATCTCTGTTTTAAAAATATTTTTGAGATTGAAAATCTCCAAGTGTGAATCCAACTAGGTCAAGGTTAAGTTTCGTAAGAATAGAAACCATAAAATATTTACAGATCTAAATCAGTAAAGATTTTCTTAAATCGAGAAAGAAACATGCAGATCTAGTGAAATATAACATGCAAAGTGTAGATCTACAATTTCTATGAAAAATAAAAAGAGATCTTCACACGAATGTTTAAGTTGGTAATAAGATCACAGATCAAGAGGTTACAACTTCAATATGAACAAACCAGTAACACCACTCTCTCTCAAACACTCAAGGTTGTGTTTGGGGTTTTGTATATACGAAGGTTTGAATCAGATTTGAAGTGTTTAGGGTTAGGGTTAGGGTTTGGCTAACACAGTTTCCCTTTCTCTCTCTTCTCTCTTTTCTTTTCTCTCTTCTCTCTCGATTCTCTCTTCTCTCTATTTTTTTTCTCTCAGAAATGACGACTGACAAAAGTCTTGAAAGGTTGAGAATTAGAGGGCTTTTATAGGAGTGGAGGAAGGTTCTGGATAGTCGAAGGCAATCAAGGGCTGAGATTAAGTCTTCCTAATATTGACTTGATCCAAGGGTTATAAAATAACAGTGGTTAAGTTGAATGTGATTGGTTCACAGTGATAGCACATGGATAGGTTTAAAACACATGCAGGCCATCGATAAGGATTGATCTAATGATTAGCAAACCACCAGGAAACCCTCTCACATAACAAACACAAATTGATACATCAGGAACGTGACAAGTGTTGGCATATAATTGGCTTGCAAATGCGCGTAAAAAATAATTACAGGCAGCAGCCTGAAGTCTCTAGCGCATTTACATTCTACCCAATCAAACATTCCAATGAAAAATGAAATTTTCAAAATAGCATATTAACCCCACAAAGTTTATGATCACACTTTTATTAATGAAAACATTATTTTAAAAAATGTTTAAAAATTCCCAAAAAATTATTATAACAACATTTAAGGGGAATTTAACACACAATCAATTTTAAGCAATATATACACATGTATGCACTTCTAATGTGTGTAGTGTGATTCAATTTATACTTCTTGGATCATTGAAGTGGATTAGGGAGAATAATTCTGAGGTTCTTTGGATTCTAGGTTAGACAACCAATTTTGTCACTATTTCCAAATTAGTTGAGCACTTATACAATATAGACTTAAGTAAGTCAAAGGTATAAGGTGCTTCATGATATTCTTCAATATAATTCTAGGAGTCCACACTAACTCACTATAATTCTCCCTAGACCTATATTAGTTCATTATATAAAGAGAATAATTTATCTTTCTCTAATTTAACTGACTAAATTATTTCCCGAACTAAGCCCCAACTCTCATTTCTAACTTATGTTCCTAAATAACCTTAAAACTAGACTCTAATACTATAGTTTTACTTCATTCAAAAAGGTTCCTAAGTCCCTATCTTAAGAGAAAGAAACTAGAGGAAACTAAGCATTTTAGGGTGAAAAATAGGGGACCGGTCGACCGGTCATGGAGCCGCGGTCGACCGCGCCTAAGTGATTTCGTTTGGAAATGAATGCAGTAGGCTCATTTTTAAAAGCCCGGCCGACCGGTCAGTGTACCGCGGTCGACCGCGCTTTGAAATTTATACTTGTCTAGGAAAGCAGTATGCCTCCCCTTAAGGCCCGGTCGACCGGTCATGGGATAATAGTCTACAGCGCCTATCAGACCCACGATTATCTCTCTTCTTCTACAATGTCAAATCCAAAACCCTAACCCTATATTGTTCTACTCCCTTCACTCTCATCAACAACAACATAACCATAATAATTATACACTACAATAAACCCATATAACCAACATAAATCTCACAACCTATAAGATCTAAGGATTAAACAATAAAATTTCCGAAAACCTACTATTTATTCCAATTCTCCAATTACACAACTATCACAACAAATTATTCACATTAAATCGTATTCTAGCAAGTTAGAAACTTGCCTTAAGGCTGAAATCTCGAATTATCTTTCGGTTGCAACAAATCCCAAGCTCAAATCTTCAATTCTCCTCTTTCTCTTCTTTTCCCCCAAATTATCTTTCTCTCTAGGTTTAGGAACACACAAATAAGAAATAAAAAGGGGTTGGAAGACTTAAACGTTCACTTAACACCAAATCCCATCTTTAAATGTTATTACACCATTAAAATGACTCGTAACTATATAATTAAGACATAACCGGTCAAAAATTCTCGAATCACAAAAATACAACACGGAACTTATTTTGATCTTCTCAAACATTTCAGGACTAACCGTGCCCTCTAAATTGGCATCCGGAGTAACATAAATTATTTCATGTTCCAACATCAAATTAATTCATTAATAATGATCCAATTGAAATATATGCCATAACTGTCGCTTATAGCACAATGACGCAATAAAACATAACGTGATGCTATTTACCTCCTTTTCATGATAAATATGCAAAACTATGTAAATATTATCTCTTAAATCACTTAAAATAATATTTACTACAACTTCCATTATTTTACATAATTACCTCACATGGCAAAAATTATATTAAATTAATTACTCAAAAATAAGGGTTAGTACAACGGGTTTTTTTGGATAGTGGATAATATTTAGATCTAATTTTCTACATTTTTAAGATAGGCCTAAAGTTGGGATTTTATTCGGTGTGAAATCTAGAGTTTTTGAGGTGAATTATACTCAGGAATTTATTAATTAATTTGTGAATGAAAATTCGAGAAAATATTTATAGAGTCTGATAGTTGCATGTACGAAATTATAGTTTGAATATCAATTAATAAATTAAGTGAACAATTCATTAATTGAGTATATGATGGAGCATTGAGTGATAATGTGTTTTGTGCCATTTGTGATAGGCATAATTAAATAAATTATTGTTGAATGTAAACACGTGTGAAAATTATATATATATATATATATATATATATATATATATATATATGCAATGTGTGTGTGTGTGTGTGTGTTGTTGATTTTTTATAATTATGGAATCCCAAATTGAATGATTTTTCATTGATTTTCATTAATTCATATCTCTAATATTTAGAGTATCGGGATTCAGGAGATTAATTTAGAAATTTTTGGAGTTTGTACCGTGCACAAGATTCTTTGTTCTTGTTACATTATATTTGGTTTTGGCAAATATCTGTTGTGTTGGTACACTATTCCTGGATATATTAATATTCATATTTGTATTGTACACTATTCCATACTATTCCTGGATATATTTATTTAGTTGTTTTAGGAAGATACATGTTGTGTTGGTACACTATTCTTGGATATAATTTGATATATTAATTTCATACTTCATATTATCTTTAATTAATTTACTTCTCTAAAGACTTATTCATTATGTTTTATATGACGTTAATTATTGATTATATTGTTCATGGTTTCCATTCTATGACAAAAGGGGGAGACTGATTCTCCTTCATGTGAAAGGAATGTTGACAATATGTTTTCTTCCTATGATGAATATTTCCCTGGAAATAATTTTCTTTGGGAGAAAGGCTTATTTGAGGGGGAGAAGATTCCTTATGCGAGAGATAGGTTGATTAATACTTAGTATATATATATATAATTTTCACACATGTTTATATTCAACAATAATTTATTTAATTATGCCTATCACAAATGGCAGAAAATGCATTATCACTCAATGCTCCATTATATACTCAATTAATTAATTATTCACTTAATTTATTAATTGATATTCAAACTACAATTTCGTATAATTATTTCTCACACAATCGAGAAACCTATGTCATTGTGGGTTTTTTAGGTGAATTATACTCGGTCATAGGTTGAGTTCAAGGTGAGGTAATTATGGGTATAATTATTTCCCACTATCGACAAAACTATGACCGCCTCTAGTGTCATTGTTTGTTTATATCATAGTTCAATGAGAGATCCCGACACGGTAGCCAAGATGATGTGAGTATTTCGTGGATTACGATAGCATTAGAGACCTGCATCTAGTAAATCATTATTGTTATTAGGGGTGGTGGTTATATATATATATATATATATATGGTCATAATGAATTAAAATGTGAATATTAATAACTACTAAAAGTTATTAGAAATGAGACAATAAATTATAATGGTTAGCCGATGTGAAAGCTAATTATATAAAATACGAAAGATGGGATAGCGTATAGAATTAAGGATACTTAGGGACTAGTTAGGAGGGAAAAATAACTGGTGATTAAAATGCATAGGTTGGGTGCGCACTTTAGATGAGGGGTGAATATTTTCTCCTTAGAGTGCGGTACCAATTTAAATATGGAAGAATGGATACGTAATTAATTATGCATTTTAATTACTTGCAATATATCTTCAAAGGGATTTGGGCTCTGACCCATATTAAAATTATTTTAAAACCTTTTAGGTGTCCACCCACAGGGATGCCAACCATGATTATTATTGTAGGCATAGGAGCTACGACAATTGTGGGACGTTGTAGGATTTGATGTAGTCGTTTCTATTCTCACATTCTATAAAGAATTCTTTTCATAATCGGGCATGTTCCCCATTTCAGTCAGATTTATTTCATTTTATTTCATTATAGAAATTTATTATATGAATGTTATACCGATGGCTTATTCGGTTACGTTTGTATGTAATGGATTTCTATTTCAGACTTAATGTATAATTGTGGATTTCCATTATTGTTAGATTGAATAATGGTTTGATTATAATGTTGTTGTGTCACGTTGATAAAGATAAAAATTGACATATGACTTAATTTAATAATTGGTAGTTAGTAATTAATTGGTTTCGACAGTGATGCTAAGAATGAGCTAATGGGATTTCTGTTTTATTTAAGTAGAGGGTTGGCCACCCATTATTTTAATAAGAGAGGTGTCACAATTGAAATATCGATTTCTTAATCTTGGTCATTAAAGGAGAAGAATGTTGGGTAATAACCCGCACTTTTATGGGAAATTAAACCCAATAATTAAGTGTAATTTGGGAATTTAAGAAATTATTGTGAATAATAATTTTTGGAGTTTTCAAGGATTAAATGATTTTCGATCTTGGGATACAGTAAATAAGTCGGAGTATTTTAATTTTACGTTGCAGCTGGGAGAAGTGACAAAGGTTAATATTTAAATTGGAAAACCCACATTAAGTGGTGTTGGGTTGAAATAGTGAACTGCGATCAAGTACCACGGATGGAAATATCGATTTGCGGTTGGTCATGGAATGGCCGAGATAGTCAAAATAGAGAATCCGGGTGTCAAAATTGAGTTTCGGGAATTTTTGGATTAATAGGGACTCGCAATTGAGTAAACGAGTCATTTTTGGGCATTAAAAGGGCCCCTTATTCCTCCCTTATAAAGACATGGGAGAGAAAGAAAAGAAAGAAAGAAAAGAGAGAAAGAAGAGAAAGAGAAGAAAGGAAGGAAAAAGGGAGATTCTAGTCAAAACTCCACCGGATTCGAATCGGGGTCGTCGAATTTCATCCTACAGGCAAGTGTATACTTGCTTTATTTCATTTTGTGCATTTATTTCATATTATAGTTGGTAAACTATATGATTTTGGGTTAGAACCCTTAAA
The DNA here is from genome assembly GCA_949130495.1 of Sambucus nigra. Classification (NCBI taxonomy): domain Eukaryota; kingdom Viridiplantae; phylum Streptophyta; class Magnoliopsida; order Dipsacales; family Adoxaceae; genus Sambucus; species Sambucus nigra. The sequence goes on along the minus strand of OX422217.1, from coordinate 259,549,108 downwards.
ATAAAAATGGTAAAATTTGTATATGAGTTTACATATTGATGTAATGTAAACTCTTAATGATTTCTAGTGTTAAATCCATGTAAATGGAGTGAAGAAATGGATTGAAATGGGTTAAAATCATAAGTTTTTTTTTTTTTTATAGTTTTAGGGTTTAAATCTAATGGAAATGGTTTAATACCCCAAATTAATTGATGTGTTAGTTCTAAAACATAGATTATATGTTTATAGAGTTGTTAGATGAGATTAGAAAAAACAAAAATGAAGAATAATGAAGGTTGGGATTTTTGGAGAAGAAGGTGAATAGTGACCCGCGTCCTTCCCGAATCGATTCGGCCATGAGGTGAATCGATTTGGCTCTTGGTTAAAAAATAAAATCTGTAGATCTTTTCGCCGCATGGGGGCCAACCGCATATTTTTCAGTTTTTTTTTTGGGTTTATAGTGATTTTTCTACGGAAAGCTCTCCGAGATCGAAATAGTTAGTCCGAAGTTAAGGCTAGAATTATTTGGAGATAAATATTAGGGGTTATCAAATAGAGTGTTAGGACCTCTAAAGGACTTGTGAAAACTTTGGGTTCGTTGAAATAAATCCGAGTTATAATTTAAATGAGATTGGATTGAATTTTGGGTTTTTGGGATATAGATAAAAACTAAGAAGATTTGGAGATTTCGGACCAGCCGAATCGATTCGGTATGAGACAGTAAGAAATTAGAACCATTTCGAATTGATTCGTATAGGATGAATCGATTCGGTGGCCAGCGAATCGATTCGGACAGGCCGAATCGATTCGGTTCTAGGAGATTTTTGAGGTTTTCTCCTTTAAGTTTAGGGATATTTAAACTATGGTTTTGTAGATTATTATCGGGGATTATAGATATGATATTAGGACTCCTAGATAATGGTATTGAGGGTGAGTAAACCCCGGGATGAAAGAAGGAAGCTCGGATTAATTTAGTGTACGATCTGCGGTATGGATTTAATGAATGCTTGGGTATACTTTTGGGTTTAGTATCATGAGTGTGTGAATACTCGAATATTATTAATTATGAAAATCTTTGGGATTGTTGGTCATCGCTATGTGTGATTGGCAATTATGGCCATTTATATTTGTTTAAGGAACTATGTGGATTATATATATACTATGTGAGTAAAGTATATATATTATATGATACGGTTATGTATATATATATATATATATACTAGGATATGCCCGTGCCTGAAGGCACGACCAACATTTTTAAAAATTACATACTCGCAAAACAACAAAAAATTTCAAAGTACGTAATTATGAAATGAAAATAATTTAGTAGGGTCATCTAAGACACTTGGATACCACTTTTGTTAATTGTGAAGGGCAATTGGACAAAATCATAAACTTGAAGGCCCTAGGATGCCATTGTTAATTTTGAAAAAACATCTACGCTTCAATGGACGACTATAATCTTCGAAAATTATTTTTATGCTCATTACATGTAATTATTTCCCAATCCACTAATGTAGCTTGCTTTTAAAATACATTTCAAACATTAATGGCTTCTTATAACATAGATGGGTTTAGAATAATGAAGCAATTTCTTTGCAGTAAAATAAATGGTTGAGAGAGAAGAGTCTAAAAGTTACAGGGTTATGAAATATGCAAAACCAAACATAAAAACCATATTAGATTTAAAAAAAACACCCTGGAAAACCAATATCAAAAGCTTTGTAAACCGATCCAAATAATGCATATTGTTATCCACGTAAACAAAACTCCAACAATTATAATTGTAGAAAGATATTATATTTAGTACTAACATCAATTCGTGACATAATAACAAACCGTGTTCAGATGTGGTAAACAATATTTTAATCAATATATCAAACCCTTAAAATACTTCACTAAAAAATAAGCCATAAAATATTTTATACGAAACACTACCCCTCAAAATATTTTACTTAAAACTAACTCTTAAAATAAAAGGATTTAAGGGAACACCCTAGTCCTTTTATAATAGTTGTTTAGTCCTTTTATAATAGTTGTTTATGTTGTTATATTTACGTGTACATATAACTGTTATCATATATAAGTTTTACATGTTTTTTTATATATATAATTTCTTATTGTCTATACATCTTATAATTTCAAACCTATATATCTTATAATTTGAAACTTATATTTCCACGACGATATATCGCCAATTTAAATCTCGAGCCCCGTATCTGCCTCGAGCAGTGCAATCATCCCCCTTGTGTTTTATGGGAAGTTGAGATGTTTTGTCCGGTTCTATCATTTTTGGCAGTTGAGTTTAAAAACCCAAATAACTTTTTTCCTTCCTTTTAATTACCTACGGCCACAACTCATCTTTTTGGAGGTTATCGTATCAAACTCGCGATTTGACTGCCTTGGGGAGATCGTAGGGCTCAGCGCCTGTCCTTTCCCCTTCAATATTTAATAGCCGTTAAAATCTTTGTTTATATTGATACATTATTTTTATTGTCCTGTTCTATATATGTTATTCTGTTCATTATTTTCATACATACATTTTTTTATATACGTTATCTTAGATAAATATATGTACTTATAATAGATTTATTTTCCATCTCATGTTCGTAGCACGAAATATGTTGTTGGTCAGTAAATCTTGTTCTTTTTTATGGAAACTATCTGGGCAGTTAAATGACTTCTGAGCAAATCCGCTCATTGGGCCCCACATACATTATAAAGCTCCTTGGGCAGTTCAAATTAAAGCTTGTGTGAACCATCAATTTTGATGTTGCAATTAAAGCTTTTGTAAATAAAATTCAAAATTTTAAACCAAATCATTTTCAGTAACGAAAAGAAGATACTGGAGATTTTAAACCTAAAGAATAACTACATAAAGCACTAAATTTCTTGGTTTAATTAAACAGAAAAAAAACACCGTGTAAAACAAAAGAAGATGCTGGAGATAGAAATCAAAAGCTAAAATGTACATTAAGGTGTTATGATAAGTGTTCTAAGAAATAGTACAATGGAACGCTGAATAAAATTTTACATCTACTTCTCAATAAAAAAAATAAAAAAATGGCAAACCCACACCTGATATACACAGTCAAAAAGTGAATCCAAATCGAAACACAGCCGAACCTAACAACAAAAATACCATCGAAAGTGATAACTGATAGAAAAAAAATATACAACCAATATTTTCAAACTCACAGGGGTTTCGTCGGCATCTCTGTCATCGCTGCTAAGCCAATGGAGACTTTCTTAACGTGTCAGTCATTGGGGACTTTGTTAACGTGTCACAGTTGGGTATGGGGAATAGGAATAAACAAAACATTCATCAAAAAAAAAAAAAAAACAAATTAACTATAACAAAAAATATGTCTTGAAAATTTATGGGTTTAGAGTTGCTTCAGCTGGGGGTCGTGTTATGCTGAGTTTTTTTTGGAAAGGTTTGACCGGGTTCAGGGCAGATGGGCTGGGCAGAGGGTTAGGCTAGCTGGTGGTCGGAGGAGAGAATACTGGATGAGTATGTACTAAACACCTGAAAAGACAAATCAAAATTGAAAAAAAAAATTAAACACCTAACAGGAAAACCTAACATAAATCAAATCTTTAATTTGAGACCCGTAATGATGAAGACCCCAAAATTACATTTTCTTACCTTTGAGGCCCGTAATGATGGAAACTTCGCCTCACCTCTATCAAACCCACATCAGTAGCATCCTTGAAATAGGGATTGAGAGAGAGAGAGAGGGGAGTACTTTGAAATGATATTTGTTCACCCTTTCCGTTTGCTAAAAATAGTGAAGACAAAACATTAGCTAAAAATACTCAAATAAAATATGGCTTGAAATTCTCAAATATCAGCCCCCAAATCGAAACCTCTTCACCATCGAAACCAACTTGCTCAGGACGGATCGAAAAAGCTCCACCATATCTCGGAAAACCTCCACCATTATTGATCTCACCTAAACAATATAAGCAACAAAACATGACTCCGAATCGAAATAAGGCAAAAAAAACATATATAAAAACTAAAAACAAACCAAGAACACCAAATATGCCAGAAACCCCATATGAACCTCCAAAAAAAAACATTGAGACGTGGAACCTACCAGTTCTGGGTCTGACGGAGAAGGATACAGAGACCGTCGCTCATTTTTTTTCTATAGAAAGTGGTTGTATACGATAAAGAGAGGTGGAGTCTGTAAATGAGTAGAAAATCAAAATAAATGAGAGATATTATTTGTACACGATACAAATAATCGCTCACTTTTTATTGAGCCTTGTGCTTTGAAAAACAGAACTGCCGTAAGAGGTGTGTGTTTGGGTAGATGATGAAAAATTCAATTATACTCTTGGTTTTGAATTTTGAAGAGAAGGGGGAAACAAATTAGAGTGTGAGAAAAGAGGGGGAATTCAAAATATTCAAGGGTAAAATAGGAAGTGTAAAAAAAATAATCTCATGACATCATCAACCAAGCTTGTGACATACATAAATTTTATACTTTATTATATATATATATATATATGTGGATGGTATACATATATGTGTGAAGCTTTCCCCCTCTAATGCTATCATTGGGAAGTTGCGCGATGAATGTGAGCACCCTAGCTCGAGGAGCAGGGTGTGGATATTCCCCGGGTAATAGCGTCCATTGTGATATTGTGTGATTTTTATTAGGGATGAGACGTGGTGGGTATGTTTCATCTCATTGCCGGGGAGGAACTATGACTGCTTCCCAGACGTTGTGTACGTGTGTTGGCTGTGATGTCGATGATATTGAGTCCGGCCACTGGTCCCTAGGATGGTATGTGAGTAATGCCCTGGAAGATGATGGCATTGAGAGACTGCATCCTTGAGTTATAGCTCATTGGGATGGTTGTTGTACTTGTATGATAGTACATTACTTGTGTATGAGAACAATATATTATATCTCTATGAGAGTAAATAGACAAAATGAATATGAAATGAAAAAGAATGAATTCTCATTCCGGGAGATATATCCAGAAGTGTAACATGATACCCATATAAAAGTGAGTATGAAAGTTAAAGATGAGCGTGATAATGAATATAATTCTATGTGTGTGTGTGTGTATATATATATATTTATATATCTTTCATGTACTGAGGGTCTAATGGATCTCGACGATCGACCTTGTCAAGTAGTAGTGTATCGGGGGGGTTTCTTGTTTGCATTTCGCTTTGCGAGACACCGCACGCATGAGTATGGCATAATGTTGAGACTAGGGAGAAGTTGAGCCCTTAGTACTTGTGTTGTTTAGAATTTCTATAGTTTTGGGGTGATGGATTAGCTAGGCAGTGTAGCTTGACTAGGATGTTTAGAGGGATGCGCTAAGTGTGCACTATTAGAAGAAAGGTGAGGGGTATCTCATGGGAATGCGATGCTAATTTAAGTATGAGATAAAACATAATTTTATAAATAAAGCATTTATGCACTTGAAAAATATTTTCACAACTCAGGATCTGACCCGTTTCTATATTTTCCCTCTCTAGCTATATATTGTATATATATAGGTGTCCACACACAGGAACGCTTGGATGATAATTCCTTTGAGTCAGACGTCAGCTGCAGCAGCTGTGGATGCATGTAAGTTTTATTTAGACGCTTATATTCTTGCGATCTAAATAGGAAGCATTGTAGTTACTCTCGGGCCGAAAGCCCAATTGTATTTATTTATTCTTTCACCTCCTTTTAGTGCGGCATTCGATTTGGTTGTATCATATTTTAACCGAGTGTTCGGTTATTTTATCTCTTTCCAGTTTCATTTATATAAAATGTGTGGATGTTTATATTATTTAGTTGTTTAAGAAGATTAGTTAAGTAAAATTTTGACGCCAGCCTAATAGGTTATTAGTAATTAAATTAGTTTTCAACAGTGATGCTGAGAATGATCCATATACGATTCATGTTTTAATTTGGTACAGGAGTGATCGCCCGGTATTTTATTAGGCGGGGCGTCACAGATGGTATCAGAGCATCAGGTTCTAGTGTCATTAGGAATCTGTGTGAGCGTACTACGCTTTCAGCGTTGCTCTTTCTTTCTTATAGTGACTTATGATTAGGATTGTTGATTCCTCTTGTGAGATTTCGTCCTCCTGCCATATTATAAGATTATAGTAATCTTTTGTGCTCTCGGTCGAGATTTGTGTGCTGATCGAGGAAGGCGACTGGAGGTGGGGCTTAGTTGGAGCTATGAGTTGAAGTTGGAGACTAGGACTACAATAGAGGTCATTCTCCTTGTGGAATTTGTTAAGAATCATTGCGACGACTACTAAAGGATAATAGTTATCAGTATCTAAGAACCGCAATGGTAGAGAGTGGTACTGAAGTGGGAATACCCAGATGTGAAAATTTGAGGAATTTTTTTTGTAGGAGAAATATTGAAATGGTGGGAGCACCATATTCGAGGGAGCAGGATGTTTTTCCCCTAAAGGGATCTTATGTATAGTTTTTAACCGTGAGTCCCCATGATTTAGCAGGAATGAGAAGAATGCAGTTCTAATTTTTCACGTAAGGTTCGGTTAGAGGCCGACAATGAATAAAGAGAGTTTTGGATAAGTGAACTTTCTACTGAGACGAGGTAAGTACAATAAAGAGAGATCCCTTCCGAGGAATGACAGGCTCACTAGAGAAGTGTTGCTAACACTTATGGATAATATATGTATTCGAGGACCCCATTGATGGGCATCCATCTGGGGAATTTGTTGAATCAGGGTTGTTGAGGCCGGTGGTGGAGTTTCCTTTTTATGAATAAGTTAAGGGGAACTAGTAAAGTAATTGTCAGGATCGTGACTATGGAGTCCAAGATACTGATAACCTTAAAAGGGTAAGGGTGACCCGAGATGTGGAATATTGTAATGTTGAGTGTAGAACCGTACGGTTAGTCATTGCCCAGTGGGAGTTAAGGGGCAAGAGTAGGGTGCCCAAATGGGGCATTGATCAAAGTAATTATTGGTCCAGTTGCGATAAGTGTATTAAGTTCGGGAACCTTTTGAAATAGCTAGGGTGATAGGCGAAGTTGTTGTTATGAGTTTCACCACAGTTAAAGGAGTGTTATTCTGTGTGATGAGATTGAGTCATAGTGTTTTATTATCACTAGATTCGTGTGTGATGCGAGTTTATAAATAGTATCGATAACGTTATGCAGTCTATGTTTATGTTCTTTTCGGCGATAGCGGGAATCTATTTTTTTTCATTCGCTGAGAAGAGCGGGTGTTAGTATTTTAAGTTTACAGCAGATTGGTAGTACTCGTTTTGTGTGCGTTATACGAGTATTGTGTTATTTTGATTAGAATATGATATTTGTTGTTCGGAGCGATAGCAGGCTAATGATGGCAACACTATCGTGTCCGCAGTTCCAGGTTAGAACGGGTTATTATTGCGATATCTCACTTTAATAGAGGCTGAGTTCACCTTTATTATATGTATGGATGGAACTTCGATGAGCGGATGTTTCATTATTATGATTTGAGTGAGTGGCGACCTTATAGGGGTGATTTAAGGTATGCAAGGTTAATTGTTGAGCTGTGGGTTTAAGCTCATTGTTGATTGCACAAGGACTGAGTGTTAGTGCGAGCTCTTTGTGGTATGGCTCCTGAATAAAGATAGGAGTTCAGACCACATTTAGTTGAAAGAGGAGATAGGGTTATCCCGGTTACATGTCTGAAGTTAACAGACCTCCACGACCGACAAAGTTAAGTAGTAGTATATTAGAGGGGTTCCTTGTTTGGATTTCGCTTGCGAGACGCTCCATGCATGAACCTTAACGACGTCGGGAGTGGAGAGATGTTATAGGATGCAAGGATGTTGGTTTTGTGGATAGGTCATATAGTGTGGTTGAAACTCTATAGACTATGAGACGTATGATAATGGAAATATTATGCTATGGAAAGTCCCTAAAGTGGTCCTCTCACCACAAGTGGGTGGGTGAAGTGAGACTTAGAGAAATTAATTTCAGGAGTATAGCCAGACCTTAATGAAAGGCAAATTGGAAGTATCTTTTTGGTATGATGTTCGTAACGCTTTTGCAGAGAGTTGGAGCCTCGGTTAGTTACATTTCCTTTTCGTATAGGTGGAAGGATAAAATAGTAGAAATGCGTTAATAGGTTAGTGTGACAACCCGCAATCCAAAATAAGGGGTGGCCAGCCCAATACTCCAATCACAACGAAATCATGGATGGAAATCATTCTCAGCATCACAACAATAAAATAAGTATACGGGAAAACCACCCAATAATTCCAAAAACGGGTTACCAAAAATTTTAATTTAGTTTGATTGCAAGTAAAAGAAAATAATTTAAACAACCCGAATCTGAAGAGAAAGTGGAATTTCAAAAAGGCTATATATATTACATCATCAACAAATATACAATAAAGGACCGAATATGTTGTCGGTCGACAGGTACATACAACGTGTTACAACAGTTTCATAATTTACACAATACATCCATTAAACAGTTACAAAGTTTGGGCCAGATGCCCGAGTGAAAGACCCGATCATATATTGAATACAAAAGAAGAAAACGTCTAACAACACATCCTGTAATATGCGCAAAATCTTACATCTCCTCAAAATCATAGGAGTAGGAATATCATAATGGGCGCCCTTGCGGTGGAGCACCTGAGCAGATAAAATTTCATGCACAAGAAAAAAGAAATGAACGGGTCAGGGCCTGGTTTTTATATGATTACCAGATGAATAAGAAGCATAATAGTTATGAAATATTAATCAGGAATGATAAGGATAATGGTCTAACAACATAATCCCAAAGCATAATAAAGCAGTTTAAATGATTATTGTCTTATATTAAATTATGCAAGAGAATATAATTAGACATCATAAATTTAAAAGCCTCCATCATTATTTACCATTTCATTCCAATTTCCACTCCTTAACAGGAATATAATACCATCATATGTTCTTATGGCATTTTACATATCTCAAGTCCCACTAAATTTAGAATGGTAATATTCTTATACATATAACGATTCTAAGACCATCCCTCCGAGTTTCCCCACTGGGCGCGCCCCTAAGTGACTATCATCTTCCAGGGCCCATCAAACAAGACAACCTAGGTACCTAACGCACGTCGGGAAGTGGCCATATGCCTACGAGTGAGTCATAACCACACCTGAAATTACCTCACTAGAGCAGAATAAAACATATAACAACCTCGCATATGGCCGAGGACTATAGTCTCCCTGCATTCACTAGTCAGGGGACATCACCTCATGCGCGAGCTTACCTTATGATAGAAATTAGAGAAGTGTGTTTAAGTAAATTAGCATTTACCATTAAATCTTAATTTCATTTCCATTATTCATATTTGTTTCATTTTATCCGAAACCACAATCATTGAATATTCTCATTAATATTCATCATAATTTTAAGTCCCGAATTAATCTCCAAGTGCGCACAATCATGATACAAGTCCCAAGGTCTTATATACCTCAATACGTCCCCTAGAGTCCCCAAGTATGGGCCTACAACTCCAAGATATTTAATGGATTTCTAAAGAAAAGAAAAACCCAAACCTCAATTTGTACACATCTGGAATAGGCCCCATTTAACCCAATCCTAATGTAGGGTAATGACTCAACTCAACTAAAACTCTAGGACTCTGTGTTTACTTCGTTTAAGAAGGTTACTAAGTCCCTTTCAGAATAACAGATATAGAAAGCAAATAAGGTTTGAGGGTGAAAAAATAGGGTACCGGTCGACCGGTCCTGAGACCGCGATCGACCGCGTCTCAAAATTTTACCTAAGAAGAAAAGCAGAAGGCTCAGTTCGGAAGGGTCGGTCGACCGGTCAGAGGACCGCAGTCAATCGCACCCCAAAAAATATGCCTTTGTGGGAAAGCAGTGTGCCCTCCCCCGAAGGCCCGATCGACTGGTAAGTGGACCGCGGTCGACCGGTCATAGCATACCTAGACCATTTTTATCTTCTACCAAGCTAAATCCAAGGCCAAATTTCAACCTTTTGCCTTTCTCCGCACAACCCCCAAGTACAATATAAATAACAACATTTCAAAACCTCAACAAACACACTAAAATTGTTAGAAATCCTACCAAAAATAGATCTAATAATTTAAATACCGAAAATAGGTATCCAAACCTAATATTTACCCCAAATCTCCCAAGCACACAACTATCACACTAATTATTCATCTTCAATCACATAATAGCAAGTAGAAAACTTGCCTTAAGCTTGCAAATTCAGATTTGAGGAAGATGAATGCAAGATCAATCTCCAAATCTTCAATCTCTCTCTTTCTCCACAAGTTCTCTTCTTCTCTCTCTCACTCTAGGTTAACAAATGATCTTAAGGGAAATAAAAGGGCTTAGCAAGACTAAATCGTGGCCTTAGTCTAAAATCTCCACATAAATGATTAATACTGCGATAAAATCACTCGCAATTAGACATTTAAGCTATAACTAGTCAAAAGTGCCCGAAACATCAAAATGCAGTATGGCACTTATTTCGCCTATCTCGTACCCATCGGGACTAACTACACCCTCCAAATTATCATTTGGAAATTTTATAACTCATTTCAAGTTCCGATTTCATTTTTAAACCACAACGTCATTTTAATTCTTATGACACAATAAACTGCAACATGGTGATATTTGCCCACATATAAGGTAAACATACAACATTGTAGTAAATATTAACTTATCTCATTAAATTAATACTTACTCCACATTCCAACATTTTATATATAATTACTTCACATAGTAAATAAATAAAAAAATAGGTTTTCAAAAGTGAGGGTTGTTACATACTCCCCCCTTATGAGGGAATTTTGGCCCCAAAATTCAGGCGTAGCTTGAATAAAGAGATGCAGATACTTTTCTCGCATATCATCCTCGTGTTCACATGTTGATTCCTTAGCGTTGTGATGACTCCATTGGACTCGCACCAAGGGCACCACTCGAGACCTCAACCTACGCTCCCCATGCTCTAAAATAGCAACCGGTTGTTCTTCATACGAAATGTCGGGTTGCAAGTCGATGTCCTCAAAAGGGATATGCTAAAGGGCACCATCACACCTCTTATACCTCTTCAAAGAGGAGACATGGAACACATCATGAATTTGTTGTAAAGGTTTCGGTAAGGCAAGTTGATACGCCACTAGACCCACCTTAGCAATAACGGGAAAAGGTCCAACAAAATGGAGATATTGTTCCCAACCACCCTTGAAATCAAGAATACACATACGGAGCATATCCTCCAACATTTGGTTTACTCGTTCGGTCTGGCCATCTATTTGAGGATGATAAGAAGTGCTTAACTTGAATTCGGTTCCCATAGCCTATTGGAAACTTTGCCAAAAGTGGGAAAGAAAAATATTATCTCGATAGAAAACGATATTTAAAGGCACCCCATGGAGTCTGACAATCTCCGCGATGAATAATCGGTCATAGTGAGTAATGTCATAATCGGTACGCATGGGTAGGAAGTGTGCCGACTTAGTCAAGCGGTCGATAATCACCCAAATAGAATAATAGCCACTCTGTGACCTTGGCAAGCCTGTAATAAAGTCCATCAATATGCTCTCCCACTTCCATACTGGAATCTCCAACGGTTCCAATAAACCTGTCGATCGCTGGTGATCTAACTTGACCAATTAACAAGTAGTGCATTGAGATACGAACTCAGAAATATCTCGCTTCATGCCTGGCCACCAATACTGACGGCGCATATCTTGATACATCTTGTCCCCACTAGGATGTACTGTAAATTTAGACTCGTGAGATTCTGCCATCACTGGCCGTCTCAAATCCCCCTCCTCCGGGACAATGAGCCTTCCATGGAAGCGTAGTCCACCATCTGAGCTTATCGAGTAGGATTTCGCTCCCTCAGACAACAATCGACGTATATGATCTTGACAACCCTTATCCCTTCCTTGGGCTTCTATAACCCTTGCTACAATTGTAGGCGTGACGATCATCACTGACATGAACGCCCTAGCAACCGCATCCTCGTGATTGAGCTCTTTCCACTTAGCTTTCGATACATCAGTTAACTCTCCTTCGGGCCTTCTACTCAATGCATCCTCTACCACATTCTCCTTGCCTGGATGATAGTGGATGTCAAATTGATAGTCTTTCACAAACTCCAACCATGGGCGTTGTCGCATATTTAAATCTTTCTGTGAAAATAAATATTGCAGCGACTTATGGTCCGTGAAAAGACTAAATTTTTCCCCAATGAGATAATGCCTCCAAATCTTCAAGGCGAAGGCAACTGCGGCCAGTTCTAAGTCATGCACCGGATAATTTCTTTCATGGGTCTTTAGCTTACTAGAAGCATAAGAAATAGCTCGTCGCTCCTGTTGAAGTAGACCTCGTACTCCTTGTAGAGATGCATCGGTGAAGACTAGGTAATCCAACCCCGACTTTAGCAACGCAAGGACTGGAGCTGAAGTTAATCTATCTTTGAATTTGTCAAAAGCAACCTGACAAGAGTTATCCCAAATGAATCTCACCCCTTTCCGGGTCAAATTTATCAAAGGTCTAGTGATCTTAGAGAAACCCTTGATAAACCAACGGTAATAACCCGCCAAACCCAGAAAACTATGAATTTCGGTATGTGTAATGGGCTGACCCCACTCCCTCACCGCAACCACTTTGTTCGGATCCACAAAAATGCCATGCGAAGTCACAATATGACCCAAAAATTGCACTTCCCGTAACCAAAAACCACATTTCTCGAACATAGCATACAATTTGTGATCCCTCAACCTTTGCAGGACCAACCTCAAATGAGTAGCATGGTCTGATTCCGTTCGAGAATACAAAAGGATGTCATCGATGAATACAATAACAAATTGGTCCAGGAAGTCACGGAACAACCTATTCATAAGATCCATAAATACAGCGGGGGGATTGGTTAGTCCAAAGGGCATAACCAAAAATTCATAGGACCCATACCTCGTCAGAAAAGCGGTCTTGGATACATCCTGCTCCCGTATCCTCAACTGGTGATACCCCGTCCTCAAGTCTATCTTAGAGAAGTATAACGCTCCCCTAAGTTGATCAAACAAATCATTAATACGAGGTAAAGGGTATTTATTCCGGATGGTGACCTTATTCAATTCTTTATAGTCAACACATAACCGAGGAGAACCATCCATTTTCTTCACAAATAACACGGGAGCACCCCATGGAGATGTACTACGCCTAATGAATCCCTGCTCTAACAACTGTTGTATTTGATCTATTAAATCCCTCATCTCGGTGGGAGCCATACGATACGGAGCTCTCGCAATCGGTCTCGTCCCGGGCGCTAAATCAATCACAAATTCAATCTCCCGACAGGGAGGCAAACCCTGTATTTCCCAGAAAACATCCTCAAAATCTCTAACAATCGGAATAGAATCCAAGGGAACAACTACATCTCGAGAAGTCTCTTCCGCAATAAAATACAAATAAGTACTAGTATCTCCTTCTATACGGGGCATAACCACTAAGAACATTTCTTGTCCCGGAACGGCAAAGACTATACTCTTCCCGTAACAATTAACTATTGCATGATACTTGACAAGCCAATCCATGCCCAAAATCACATCATATCCGACCATGTCTAGGATGAGTAAATCGGCCTCAAAGCAAAAATTACCAAGAGTAATTCCTACATGTTTAAAAATAAGGAAAATGAGCGAACCATCACCCATAGAGGACTCAACGCTAGTGAAAGTGCTCTCTGCATATTTTATCAACCCTGTAGACTGAGCAAAACTTCTAGAAATGAATGAATGTGTTGCACCCGTATCAAACAAAACGCGATCCATATGCCCCTGAATAGGGAACTTACCCTCAATCGATGGCGGCGCTGGCGGAGCAGGAGGATGCATAGCATACTGGATATGATAAACTATCCCATACTGTAGCTGACCCTGCTACAGAGGAACAACCGGATTTGGTACATGTGGCGGAAACTGAACATATGGCTGCTGAGGAACTCTAGGAGGCTGACCCCAAACCAACTGAGGACACTCCTTCTTGTAATGACCCGCCTCCCCACAATGGAAGCACTTCCCCAACATATTATTTGGAACACGGACCCCATTGTTTCTAAACTGGTTAACACCTTGGCCCGGATGGCCCCTACCCCCTTGACCACCCCGACCTGTTTGTTGTTGTTGCGAGGCACCCTGATTGTGCCTAATATTATTGCCACCCGAATGAAACCCACCAAAGCGTTGTATTTTCAAAGAGTCCCTTGCTGGGGATCCCTTTCTTTCTTCTTATTACCCAAAGACTGGGATGAGGAAAAATCTCCTCCTCCATTCCCACTGCCTCCCGGCTTTCACGCTTGCCCCACTACGGTAGTTTTCTTGCTACTCTGCATGTACAACAGATTTTCTTGGCAATGGAGCAATGCTGCATTCATTACCTCACAAAAAGTTTGCAAGGATGGATTACCCCGCAAATGTTGCCGGATTATCCAGTTCAAACCGCCCATAAACCTTGAAACCTTCCTCTCTTACGGAGTAACCTCATCCGGTACAAAACTTGCCAACCAAGTGAACTCCTCTTCGTATTCAGAAACGGATTGCTCCCCCTGTACCACATCCTGAATCTCCCTTTGAACTGCGGGAGGAAAATACTTTTGTTTAAACAAGACCCAGAAATCAGTGATCGTCGTAGTATCCATTTGTTCTGGTGTAGTCATCGACTCCCACCAGTGTAACGTGGCCCCAACTAGTTTGAAAGTAGCAAGGACTTGTTTCTTCTCCTCACTGCATTCCACCATTAGTAGATGGAGTTGCATGTACTTCTTCCATTGGTTTTCTCGAATAACGTCAGAACCTCTGTCAAATTCCGGGGGATGGCCCTTTAAAAAGGACTCTCTAACTCTCTCCCACGGAGAAGGTTCCGTAGGAGCCTGTGCATCCTGTGATCGTTGTTGAGCTTGTGGCATTTGTTGAGCCACTACGGTCATAGACGCATTAACCACTTGGGCCACTATATTTGCTACATCAGCAGCATTAATTTTTCCTTGTGGCAACGGGAGATCAACATCATTTTCTACAACTTAATGATGTCTCGCAGGGCGACCTCTCTTAGGCAGAATCTGAGATAAAGGAACAATAGATTTAGAATAATATTCAAAACAATCTATATTGCAGAAGATTGCAAATATAAGCAACAAAGCAGTCCCAACATTAGGATCTATTTCAAATGACGCTACGGTAGAACGTGACAAGTCCGCAAAGATCCTAAAGACTCTAGAACCTGATGCTCTAATACCATCTGTGACAACCCGCAATTCAAAATAAGGGGTGGCCAGCCCGATACTCAAATCATAACGGAATCATGGATGGAAATCATTCTCAGCATCCCAATAATAAAATAAGTATACGGGAAAACCACCCAATAATTCAGAAAATGGGTTGCCAAAAATTTTAATTTAGTTTGATTGCAAGTGAAAGAAAACAATTTAAACAACCTGAATTTGAAGAGAACGTGGAATTTCAAAAGGGCTATATATATTACATCAATAACAAATATACAATAAAGGACCGAATATGATGTCGGTCAACAGGTACATACAATGTGTTACAATAGTTTAATAATTTACATAATACATCCATTAAACAATTACAAAGTTTGGGCCAGACGCCCGAGTGAAAGACCCGATCATATCTAGAATACAAAAGAAGAAAACTTCTAACAACACATCCTGTAATATCCACAAAATCTCACAGCTCCTCAAAATCATAGGAGTAGGAATATCATAACGGGTGCCCTTGCGGTGGAGCACCTGAGCAGATAAAATTTGATGCACAAGACAAAAGAAATAAACGGGTCAGGGCTCGATTTTTATATGATTACCAGATGAATAAGAAGCATAACAGTTATGAAATATTAATCAGGAATGATAAGGATAATAGTCTAACAACATAATCCCAAAGCATAATAAAGCAGTTTAAATGATTATTGTCTTATATTAAATTATGCAAGAGAATATAATTAGACATCATAAATTTAAAAGCCTCCATCATTATTTACAATTTCATTCCAATTTCCATTCCTTAATAGGAATATAATACCATCATATGTTCTTGTGGCATTTTACATATCTCAAGTCCCGCTTGATTAAGAATGGTCATATTTTTATACATATAACAATTCTAAGACCGCCCCTCCGAGTTTCCCCACTGGGCGCGCCCCTAAATGACTTTCATCTTTCAGGTCCAATCAAACAAGACAACCTGGGTACCTAACGCACGTCGGGAAGTGGCCATATGCCTGCGAGTGAGTCATAACCACACCCGAAATTACCTCACTAGCGCAGATTAAAACATATAACAACCCCTCATATGGCCAAGGACTATAGTCTCCCTGCATTCACTAGTGAGGGGACATCACCTCATGCGCGAGCCTCCCTTATGATAGAATTTAGAGAGGTGTGTTTAAGTAAATTAGCATTTACCATTAAATCTTAATTTCATTTCCATTATTCATATTTGTTTCATTTTATCCGAAACCACAATCATTAAATATTCTCATTAATATTCCTCATAATTTTAAGTCCCGAATTAATCTCCAAGTGAGCACAATCATGCTACAAGTCCCAATGTCTTATATACCTCATTAGGGCCCCTAGAGTCCCCAAGTATGGGACAACAACTCCAAGATATTTAACGGATTTCTAAAGAAAAAAAAATCCAAACCTCAATTTGTACACATCCGGAATAGGCCCCACTTAACCCAATCCTAATGTAGGGTAATGATTCAACTCCACTAAAACTCTAGGACTCTATGTTTACTTCATTTAAGAAGGTTCCTAAGTCCCTATCAGAAGAAGAGATATAGATAGCAAGTAAGGTTTGAGGGTGAAAAAATAGGGGACCGATCGACCAGTCCTAAGATCGCGGTCGATCGTGTCTTAAAATTTTACCTAAGAAGAAAAGCAAAAAGCTCAGTTCGGAAGGGCTGGTTGACCGGTCAGGGGACCGCGGTCAACCGCACCCCAAAAATTATGCCTTTGTGGGAAAGCAGTGTGCCCTCCCCCGAAGGCCCGATCGACTGCTCAGAGGACCGCGGTCGACCGATCATAGCAAACCTAGACCATTTTTATCTTCTACCAAGCTAAATCCAAGGCCAAATTTCAACCTTTTTCCTTTCTCCCCATAACCCCTAAGTACAATATTACCAACAACATTTCCAAACCTCAACAAACACATTAAAATTCTTAGAAATCCTACCAAACTTAGATCTAATAATTTAAATACCCAAAATAGGTATCCAAACCTAATATTTACCCCAAATCTCCCAAGCACACAACTATCACACTAATTATTCATCTTCAATCACATAATAGCAAGTAGAGAACTTTCCTTAAGCTTGCAAATTTATATTTGAGGAAGATGAATGCAAGATCAATCTCCAAATCTTCAATCTCTCTCTTTCTCCACAAGTTCTCTTCTTCTCTCTCTCACTCTAGGTTAACAAATGCTCTGAAGAGAAATAAAAGGGCTTAGCAAGACTAAATCGTGGCGTTAGTCTAAAATATCCACTTAAATGATTATTAATACCTCGATAAAATGACTCGTAATTACACATTTAAGCTATAACCAGTCAAAAGTGCCCGAAACATCAAAATGAAATATGGCACTTATTTGGACTATATCGTACCCATCGGGACTAATTACACCCTCCAAATTATCATTTGGACATTTTATAAATCATTTCAAGTTCCGGTTTCATTTTTAAACCACAACGTCATTTTAATTCTTATGACACAATAAACTGCAACATGGTTATATTTACCCACATATAAGGTAAACTTATAATATTTTAGTAAATATTAACTTATCTCATTAAATTAATACTTACTCCACATTCCAACATTTTGTATATAATTACTTCACATAGTAATTAAATATAAAAATAGGTTTTCAAAAGCGAGGGTTGTTACAGTTAGCAAGCTAGGATTTAGAACGTCTCGTTGGTGTGCCTAAGGCCGTTATATCTCGATGACCGATAATGCGAGGGATTAGTGTAACGGGAGGGTTCCGTGTTTGAATTTCGCTCTGTGAGACGTCCCACACATGAAACTAAGTATATGTCGGGAGTTAAGAAAGGTCTTAGGCACCAGGGACACAATTTAGTGTAACAACCCTCACTTTTGATAGCCTATTTTATATTTATTTACTAGGTGTAGTAATTAATTATAAAATGATGGATGTTGAGTAAATATTAATTTATTATGAAAAAGGTTAATATTTACTGAAATGTTGTATGATTACCTGATGAGTAGGTAAAAATATCCATGTTGTGATTTATTGTGTCATAAGAATTAAATGACATTTTGGTTTAATGAGAAACCGGAACTTAAAATGAGTTATAAAAATTTCCAAATGATAATTTGGAGGGTGTAGTTAGTCCCGGTAGGTGCGAGACAGTCAAAATAAGTGCCATATTGTATTTTGGCATTTCGGGCATTTTTGACTGGTTATAGCTTAAATGTGTAGTGCGTACCATTTTATCGCGTATAAGCCACTTAAGTGGGCTTTTCAGATTTAAGCCACGTTTAAGTCCCCAACCCCAATTCTTTTCTTCCATTTCTTTTTCTAATTGAGCCGTAGAGAGAGAGAGAGAGAGAAAGGAGAAAGAAGAGAACTTTGGAGAAAAGGGAGATTGGAGCTTTGATTGTTGCCTCCACCAAATCAAATCTGAATTTGCAAGATCAAGGCAAGTAACTTACTTGCTATAATGTGATTTAAGTGGATTTATTAGCATGATTTGTTGTTGATTGTTATGATTTAGTTTAGTTAGGGTTTTGTTAAATTATTTGGGTATTAACCCTTAGAGATTGATTTGGATGATAAATGTTGTTGATGATGGTACTTAGACATATTGTGGTGTTTTAGTTCCATTAAATGTTATGGATTTGGTTGTTGGAAGAAGAAATAGGGAGGCTAGGTATGTTATGGCCGGTCGACCGCGGTTACCAGACCGGTCGACCGGGCCTTCGGAGGAGGGCACACTGCTTTCTTTCAAAGGCATGAAATTGAGGGTGCGGTCGACCGCGGGTCCCCTACCGGTCGACCGGCTCATCCGAAGTGAACTTTCTGCTTTTCTGCTAAGACAAAAATTTGAGACGCGGTCGACCGCGGTCTTGGGACCAATTGACCGGTCCCCTATTTTCTCACCCAACTTCCTACTTTTGTTTTTAAACTCTTTTCTTCCCATAGTGACTTAGGATCCTTCTTGAATGAAGTAAACCTTGACTTTTAGAGTCCTAGTGGAGTTGGTTGGTGCCCTAGTGTTGAATGGGTTTCACTTGGGGTTAAGTTCGGGGGAAAGGGTTGTCTTAAGTGATGTTGAGGCAACACTTCTCTTTGTGCATCCTAATAAGTGGATGGGGGTTAAATGCCCTAACTTGGAGACTTAGGGGCTTATCAAAGTTATATGAACTTTGGGGATTTATAGGATCATAATGATCATTTGGAGAGTTGTTGGGACTGGTATATTGAGGAATATTAATGATGATATCCGATGGGAATTTAGGTTTGCATAAAATGAACCCAATTGGTTTAAGGATGATAGAATTCACTATAATAGACCCGAACTATATTAATTATGATGGGTTCAAATAAAACGAACCCGGTTGTTTAATTATGCTAGGTTCGAATAAAAAGAACCAAACATATGATATTGAAAATGGAAAATTGGAAATGAAAATGAGATAAAATATGGTAAATGTTAATTTACTTAAACACAACTCTCTAAATGACATCATAAGGGAAGTTCGCACGCTTGGTGATGCCCCCTGGCTAGTGAATGTAGGGTGGATATAGTCCTAGGCCATATGCGGGGTTTTGTATATTTTCTGCGCTGGTTAGGGGATTCGGGGTGTGGTCCTGACTTTCCCGCAGGCATCTGACCGCTTCCCGACGTTGCGTTATGATCCCAGGTTGTCTTGTATATATAGGCCCTGGAAGATGATGGTCATTTAGGGGCGCGTCCTGTGGGGAAACTCGGAGGGGCGGTCTTAGAATTGTTATGTGTAGATGAATATAACTTTTCTGCATCAAGTGGGACTTGATGGATATTTGCCATAAAGAGCATGATACGTGCCATAAAGAGCACGGGAAATGAGATTAATAAGATATGTTCCATAAAGAGCACTTGATATTAATGATATTCCTATTAAGGAATGGAAAGATGTTATGGTAAGATAATTAACTTTGGAAGTTAATAAATAAAAGGAAATTATACCTTCTTATTGTAAACCAAACAAATGGCTTTTAATTCCTATTAAGGAATGTAAGAAGGATATGGTAATTGGATTAATGAGTAAAGGTTTTAAATTTATATTACTTGCTTTTCTTTCTTTTATGTAGGCATTTCATTTCCATTTCATTTCATAATTAGTTAAAATGTCATTGTCATATTATCATCCTTATTTATGCATAACTGTTCATTTCTATCATGCTTTTATTTCTTCTGGTAATCATATAGAACCTGGCCCTGACCGGTTTACTTTCCTTGTTGCATATATGATTGTATCTGCTCAGGTGCTCCACCGCAAGGACGCCCGTTTTGGTGTTCCCCCTCCCTTTGCCTTTGACGAGCTGTAAGATTTTGCAGGTTATTACAGGACGTTGTATTAGAAGCTTTCATTCTTGTTATTCTAGATAAGTTCGGGTCATAACTCGGGCGAGTGGCCCAACTTTGATATTTGATTAATGAACGTCTTACATAAGATATTATAGTGTTGTTCGGTGTTCTTTGTAGCTGTGGACCGACAGCTTATTCGGTCCATTTGTTTACAATCGTTTTAGTGGTAATATATATATATTCTTGTGGAATCACACTTGTTTATAAGATCGGGTTGTTTAAATTTAGTTTTCTTAACTATTTTTTTTTTTTTTACACAGTTTGGCAACCCGTTTTCTGATATATTGGGTGGTTTTCCCGTATATTCAATTTATTTTGTTGATGCTGAGGATGATATCAATCCATGATCCTTGTTACGGTTGAGTATCGGGCTGGCCACCCCTTATCTCGGATCTCGGGTTGTCACAGATGGTATCAGAGCATCAGGTTTTAGAGTCTTTGGGATCTATGTGGATTCGCCATGTTCTACGGTAGCGTTCTTTGATATAGAGCCTAAGGTTAGGACTGTGTAGTTGTTTATGTTTGCGATCTTTTGCAGGTTAGATAATATTGTAACTCTATTGTTTCTTCATCTCGAACGCCACCTTGAGAGGTCGCTCTGAGAGACGTAATAGGGTTGTAGAAGGGGGGGTGGACTCTCCATCGCCTCCACAAGGGATCGTTAACGCTACGGATCTAGCAAACGCTGTAGCTCAAATGGTTTTCACCGCCTAGACCGCAGTGGTCCATGTAACTCCCAGGGAATCATGATGTTCAAGCTCCTATAGGACCTTTTTATGGGAAAAGTATTTAGGAGTCCTTTCAAGAGGGAAATTTCCCCGGAATTCGAGGGAGGTATGGATGTTATTAAAGCCAAAATGGAAACGGGACGTGCAACGCCACCTTCAAATGATAGAATGTAGCGAGGAAAGGAACAAGTCCTTGCCACATTTAAATTAGTCAGATTTGCATTATACTGGTGGGAAATAATAACCACATCAGAGCAGAGAGACATAATGACGATCACTGAGTCCTGAGCTTCGCTTGATCGTGAGTACGTTCCTCCCGCAGTTCTTAGGGAGATGAGAAAGAAGCTCCAGGGTGTTGTACATGGAGAGAGACCTGTGGTGGAATATGTAGAGGAGTTTACACGGTTGGTGAGTTTTATCCCGGATGAGGCGACTCCAGAAGATAGGAAGATCTCAAAGATTATGGGAGGTCTAAACTAGAGAATCCGGAAATAATTGCTGGGTTATCCAGCCTCACAAACTTTTGGTGAGGGTATGAATGTAGCCTCATCCCATTGCCATGAGCATTGGTTATATACACCGGGTAGCAAGAAAGCTACTATCGTGGGCAAGCAGGAAAGCTTGGAGAAGATGGGATTTGAGGAGGAGCATTTCCCTCATCCCAATCTGCGGGTAGTAAGCAGAAAGAGAGGGGACCACGATAAGGGGCTTCATCTAAAAGACAACGATTCGAGAGTTTATTACGGGTGGCAATGACGTTAGGCACGGTAAGGATGCTTCACAACTTAGGGGTCGGGATGGTCATGGAGGTAAGGACCATCTGGGCCAAAGTGTTTCCCAGTTTAGAAAAGAGGTCGAGAGGACATGAAGGGACGGTGCTTCCTAGATGGGGAGACGGGTCACTACTATGGAGTGTCCTCGGTTGTTTGGGGGTCAGTTTCTAGGTCTCCGCAATAGCCGCGTGTTCAGTTCCTACCTCAGGTACTTGATCTGGTTGTTCCCATACAGCATGGACAACTACTGTATGGAAGAGTTTGTTAAATTCGGGAGGTTATACTCCCTCTAGCTTTGTTAGCATTACCTACTATTATGGGTAAGTTTTATTTCGAAGGTACTTGAGTTACGTGTTATTCGATGCGGGTGTTACGCGCTCATTTGTTTTATAAGCTCTTCTCAGGCTACAGATTTAATAAAATCTGCTGAGAGTATTTTTACTAGTGTTGAGTTTTTTTACGAGTGATGGTTCGCTCAATTTCTTGTTTGTATATACATAGGGATTTATTATGATACTTTCTTCTTTGCGGCCGATTTACTCGTCCTTGACATGGTCGGGGATGATGTGATTGATATACTTTCTCTCCCCGACCGACAAAGTCGAGTAGTAGCGTATAGGAGGTGTTCCTTGTTTGGATTCCGCTTTTGCGGGACGCTCCATGCGTGAACCTCGACGACGTTGGAAGGGGAGAGATGTTGTTATTACTTCTTTTAGTTAATTTTATTTTATTTTGTTTTACTTTATTTTTACTTTTATTTTTGTTGGTTGTAAGGTTTAGCTGAGAATCACGTAGAAAAGTGATTAATGGCTACTAAAGTGCAATTAGAAGCACTGTATACAGTTCTCTCCTCTAAACGATGTGAGGGAGACTGGGATGCGAAGTTGGATTTAGACTTCGGGTTATGCCTTGATAAGAAGGCTATCTAAAATTATATATATATATAAGGCTTTATGAAAAGTGAATACTTGATTTGTAAATCTTTAGTTATTTGATTGGTAATGTAAATAGGTAGAATGTTTTTGGTCCCGAACATGTGCCTTTGACCTGTATATCTTGATGACCGATAACGTGAGGTAGTAGTGTAATGGGAGGGTTACTTGTTTGGATTTCGCTTCGGCGAGACGTCCCACGCACGAAACCGAGAAAATGTCGGGACTTGAGAAAAGGCTTGGGCACTAGGGATATACTTAGTATTAAACGTATACGACTTAGATAGGATACAGTATAGGTAGGTAGACTTTAGGATTGTTTAGATGTAAGGCCTTTGGTATGTGACTTTAGTTTAAGAGGGATGTCGGGAGTTGACCACGAACAAATTGTGTGTTAGATCCATAAGGGATTGATTCCATAGTAACGAGAAGTAGGAGATTTCGAGAAGTTTTTCTTGGTTGGGACAAAGGAGATGAGGCCACTTGTAGTTAGAATATTAAGATGGTTCCTAGCTTTCGGAAAGAGATAGGCGAATTGACTTTCACTTCTGAGCCCATGTAGTTAAGCTCGAGGGTGGATTCAATAGGCAAGCCTCTGCCAGGATGGGGAGCGATAATGCTGGAGCATAGATATATTGTTTATGCACCTCATAAGTCTAAACTTGTTGGAAGTATTATCCGATGCTTGAATTAAAATTCATAGTGTGGTGATCGCCGTATAGGAAGGGAGATGCTACTTCTTGGGCAGAATTTAGTCTTTCATGCGAGCGACACTTTGTTGCAAGATGTCGTAGGAGAGACAGGGGTGGTTAAGACCACATATACAAGTTGTTAATTTGGGAAACAGAACTCTGCTCTTAGGACCTTGAGCATGGGGTGCATTTCCATAAGAGAATTTGTGTCCCAGATGAGAAGGACTTGAGAAAGGCAATTATGGTGGACTCTCGTGGTTCTAAGTTTACGGTTCAGCCGGGTAACGATGAAATGTTTCAAGATATGCGCCACTAATAGTAGTGGCCGGGCATGGAAAGGTTGTTGGACCGCATGGGGTGCCCTTGATTTTAGTTTCCGACTGAAATAGAATGTTCATTTCCCATTTGTGGAAAGTTTCCAAGCCATGGGAATCGAATTATGGTTAAGTACTTCTTATCAGTTTTCCACAGATGGCCAGTCAGAAAGGGTAAACCATGTGTTGGGGCATATACTCCTTATGTGTGTGCTTGACTTCAAGTATAGTCTGGAACGGTGTCTTCCACTGGTCGAATTCGATTATTATAATTTATATCGATTCACTATTGGGATGGCGACTTATAAAGCCTCGTATCGTGGGCCTTGTGGATCTCCCACTTGTTGGTTAGAGGTGTGAGATGATAAGTCTCTCGGACCTGGACTAATCCGAGGTACTTCTTCGAAAATTAAGCTCATTCGAAATTGCATTTGTATAACCAAGATCGACGAAAGAGTTATGTCAATGCGGGGAGGAGACATGTGGAGATTGAGGTCGATAGACCAAGTGTTGCTGCGAGTATCGCCTATGAATGGCATTAAGCATTTGGAGTTGAAGGAAAACTTGCACCGCGTTACGTTAGACCTTTCCTATATATGTTAAGGTGGGTCCGGTAGCTTATCCACTTTCTCTACTAAAATATTTGCAGCAAGTTCATGACGTGATCCATATCTCTTCTGTAAGGTAGTACGAGGGATGTGATGGTGCCTTTAGGCACATTTCTTTCGAAGTTTTTGGGATGCAACTTGCCATTCCTTATGAGGAGTAGTCGGTTGCTATTTCAGAGGTAGTCACCATAGTGTCGAGGAATCGACATGGGATCGCGAGGATGACATGCGTGAAAAGTATCCGCATTTCTTCTTGTGAGGTATGCCTGAATTTTGGGGGCAAAATTCCCTCCTAAGGGGGGGGGGGGGGGGGGAGTGTGTAACAACCCTCACTTTTGATAGCCTATTTTATATTTATTTACTAGGTGTAGTAATTAATTATAAAATGATGGATGTTGAGTAAATATTAATTTATTATGAAAAAGGTTAATATTTACTGAAATGTTGTATGTTTACCGATGAGTAGGTAAAAATATCCATGTTGTGATTTATTGTGTCATAAGAATTAAATGACATTTTGGTGTAATGAGAAACCGAAACTTAAAATGAGTTATAAAAATTTCCAAATGATAATTTGGAGGGTGTAGTTAGTCCCAGTAGGTGCGAGACAGTCAAAATAAGTGCCATATTGTATTTTGGCATTTTGGGCATTTTTGACTGGTTATAGCTTAAATGTGTAGTGCATACCATTTTATCGCGTATTAGCCACTTAAGTGGGCTTTTCAGATTTAAGCCACGTTTAAGTCCCCAACCTCAATTCTTTTCTTCCATTTCTTTTTCTAATTGAGCCCTAGAGATAGAGAAAGAGAAAGGAGAAAGAAGAGAACTTTGGAGAAAGGGAGATTGGAGCTTGGATTGTTGCCTCCAATAAATCAAATCTGAATTTGCAAGATCAAGGCAAGTAACTTACTTGCTATAATGTGATTTAACTGGATTTATTAGTATGATTTGTTGTGGATTGTTATGATTTAGTTTAGTTAGGGTTTTGTTAAATTATTGGGGTATTAACCCTTAGAGATTGATTTGGATGATAAATGTTGTTGATGATGGTACTTAGACATATTGTGGTGTTTTAGTTCCATTAAATATTATGGATTTGGTTGTTGGAAGAAGAAATAGGGAGGCTAGGTCTGTTATGGCCGGTCGACCGCGGTTACCAGACCGGTCGACCGGGCCTTCGGAGGAGGGCACACTGCTTTCTTTCAAAGGCATGAAATTGAGGGCGCGGTCGACCGCGGGTCCCCTACCGGTCGACCGGCTCGTCCAAAATGAACTGTCTGCTTTTCTGCTAAGGAAAAAATTTGAGACGCGGTCGACCGCGGTCTTGGGACCGGTCGACCGGTCCACTGTTTTCTCACCCAACTTCCTACTTTTGTTTTTAAACTCTTTTCTTCCCATAGGGACTTAGGATCCTTCTTGAATGAAGTAAACCTTGACTTTTAGAGTCCTAGTGGAGTTGGTTGGTTCCCTAGTGTTGAATGGGTTTCACTTGGGGTTAAGTTCGGGGTAAAGGGTTGTCTTAAGTGATGTTGAGGCATCACTTCTCTTTGTGCATCCTAATAAGTGGATGGGGGTTAAATGCCCTAACTTGGAGACTTAGGGGCTTATCAAAGTTATATGAACTTTGGGGATTTATAGGATCATAATGATCATTTGGAGAGTTGTTGGGACTGGTATATTGAGGAATATTAATGATGATATGCGATGGGAATTTAGGTTCGCATAAAATGAACCCAATTGGTTTAAGGATGATAGAATTCACTATAATAGACCCGAACTATATTAATTATGATGGGTTCAAATAAAACGAACCCGGTTGTTTAATTATGCTAGGTTCGAATAAAAAGAACCAAACATATGATATTGAAAATGGAAATTTGGAAATGAAAATGAGATAAAATATGGTAAATGTTAATTTACTTAAACACACCTCTCTAAATGACATCATAAGGGAAGTTCGTGCGCTTGGTGATGCCCCCTGGCTAGTGAATGCAGGGTGGATATAGTCCTAGGCCATATGCGGGGTTTTGTATATTTTCTGCGCTGGTTAGGGGATTCCGGGTGTGGTCCTGACTTTCCCGCAGGCATATGGACGCTTCCCGACGTTGCGTTATGATCCAAGGTTGTCTTGTATATATAGGCCCTGGAAGATGATGGTCATTTAGGGGCGCGCCCAGTGGGGAAACTCGGAGGGGCGGTCTTAGAATTGTTATATGTATATGAATATAACTTTTCTGCATCAAGTGGGACTTGATGGATATTTGCCATAAAGAGCACATGAAATGAGATTAATAAGATATGTGCCATAAAGAGCACTTGATATTAATGATATTCCTATTAAGGAATTGAAAGATGTTATTGTAAGATAATTAACTTTGGAAGGTAATAAATGAAAGGAAATTATACCTTCTTATTGTAAACCAAACAAATGGCTTTTAATTCCTATTAAGGAATGTAAGAAGGATATGGTAATTGGATTAATGAGTAAAGGTTTTAAATTTATATTACTTGCTTTTCTTTCTTTTATGTAGGCATTTCATTTCCATTTCATTTCATAATTAGTTGAAATGTTATTGTCATATTATCATCCTTATTTATGCATAACTGTTCATTTCTATCATGCTTTTATTTCTTCTGGTAATCATATAGAACCTGGCCCTGACCGGTTTACTTTCCTTGTTGCATATATGATTGTATCTGCTCAGGTGCTCCACCGGAAGGATGCCCGTTTTGGTGTTCCCCCTCCCTTTGCCTTTGACGAGCTGTAAGATTTTGCAGGTTATTACAAGACGTTGTATTAGACGCTTTCATTCTTGTTATTCTAGATAAGTTCGGGTCATAACTCGGGCGAGTGGCCCAACTTTGATATTTGATTAATGAACGTCTTACATAAGATATTATAGTGTTGTTCGGTGTTCTTTGTAGCTGTGGACCGACAGCTTATTCGGTCCATTTGTTTACAATCGTTTTAGTGGTAATATATATATATTCTTGTGGAATCACACTTGTTTATCCGATCGGGTGGTTTAAATTTAGTTTTCTTAACTATTTTTTTTTTTTAAATTTTACACAGTTTGGCAACCCGTTTTCTGATATATTGGGTGGTTTTCCCGTATATTCAATTTATTTTGTTGATGCTGAGGATGATAACTGTCCATGATCCCTGTTACGTTTGAGTATCGGGTTGGCCACCCCTTATCTCGGATCTCGGGTTGTCACATTTAGGATAGTATTATTTCACGTAGTTAGGAACGCTTCGATCTTAGAATTTTGGCCAGTGAGGCCAGTGGAGTTCGTGGCGCCGATATAGAAATATTTGTTGGTTAACCTTGAGTAAAATGGGATTTTGCGGGTTGGCATGACCCATGTATGAGTATTACGCCGAGGAAATAGGGTCCATTGTTATGAAAGTGTGTACGTGTCGGATGTTAGTGATAGTTGTGTGGAGAGGCACGGGTTAAAAAGGGTGTTTGGGAAACTTAGTAAGTTAGTTTTATATACTTCCTAAGATGGAAGGAACGTAGTATATAGAGTTGAAGAGTATGCCGAGATGGTAGTATAGTATAGTATAAACCTTGTTAGAGGTGAGTGCTTATTGAGTACGGTTAAAGAGCTATTGGGTAGTACCATTCCACTTTGATGTATTAGGATCAGGAGTGATTCACGATCCTAGGTTAGTGTTAGTAGTATCGGTTATATCTGAATATCAAGGATGAAATTCTGTTGTAAGGGGGGGAGTATGTAATACCCCACACTTTTATGGGAAATTAAATCCAATAATTAAGTGTAATTTGGAAATTTAAGAAATTATCATACATAGTAATTTTTGGAGTTTTCAAAGATTAAATGATTTTTGAAGTGTATTATAATTACTCTTGGGATAAAGTAAACAAGTCGGAGTATTTTAATTTTAAGTCGCAGCTGGGAGAAGCGACAAAGGATAATATTTTAATAGAAAAACCCGCATTAAACGGTGTTGGGTTGAAATAGTGAATTGCGGTCAAGTACCTCGGATGGAAATTTTGATTGCGCATTTGGTCTTGGAATGGCCGAGATAGTTAGAATAGACTATCCGGGTGTCGAAATTGTGTTTCAGGAATTTTTTGATTAATAGGGACTGTCAATTGAGTAAACGAGTCATTTTTGGGTTTTAAAAGGGCAAACCCTTTTTTCTCACTTATAAAGATACGAGAGAGAAAGAAAAGAAAGAAAGAAAGAAAATAGAGAAAGAAGAGAAAGAGAAGAAAGGAAGGAAAAAGGGAGAGAAAAGGGAGATTCCATCCAAAACTCCACCGGATTCGACTCGGGGTCGTCGGATTTCATCCTCCAGGCAAGTGTATACTTGCTTTATTTCATTTTGTGCATTTATTTCATATTATAATTGGTAAACTGTATGATTTTGGGTTAGAACCCTTAAAATAAATTTGGTAAAATTTGAATATGAGTTTACATATTGATGTAATGTAAACTCTTAATGATTTTTAGTGTTAAATCCATGTAAATGTAGTGAAGAAATGGATTGAAATGGGTTAAAATCATAAGTTGGGTTTTTATAGTTTTAGGGTTTAAATCTAAGGGAAATAGTTTAATACCCCAAATTAATTGATGTGTTAGTTATAAAACATAGATTAGATGTTTATAGAGTTGTTAGATGAGATTAGAAACAACAAAAATGGAGAATAATGGAGGTTGGGATTTTTGGAGAAGAATGTAAATAGTTGTAACACCTCGCCCGCCCGGGGAGAGCGGAGCGGAGCGCTAATCGATAAAACTAAACTAAATACATCAATCAGCAAGGTATAGAGCGTCTAAATAAAACCCACAATATATAAATAAGAGAAATCCACTAATCTCAATCTCTTAAAATAAATACAACCAAAAGTCTCTCGAAATAAAACAACTATCTATCTCGAATTAAAATGCTCTATACAACCAAAATAAATACAATTCTTCTCATGTACACTCGAATATTCTTCCCAAAATAATCCAAGCTAAAATCCAACTCCGATAAATCCCAAGCGCCCAAAATCCGAGATAACCCGCCACTAAAATAAAATATGGGGAAGTACACAATACAACAAGAAAGATGCTTAAAAAGTATTAGCGGTGAATAAAGCGTAAAAATACGAGTATGAATATTCAAATCAACGTGAATCTCATAAGCAATTATATCAATATAATTTCTCAATAACACATTAACCGGGTCACCAGGCCTCACCACCATACCGCGCGTATGCATTTTTTTAGCATATCCGGAAAAAGGAATATTGATAGGTGCCCAACCTCAGTGCCATATTAAAATCTCATGACAACATGCTCAACACCAAATATAATACCACATGAATCGAAATTAGATTCCCATAAATATTTCCAGATTTCCAAATGAATTTATCAATTCAAATATGAGTCAATAATCACAAAAAAACAACGAGAATAATACTCGCGAGATTTAGGAGCATATTGTGTAAAACACCATACCTCAAAATCAACACAAAATTCAGCCTCAAAATCTAATCACACCATCACGTTCCTCTCGTGAAAATAATCAAATCTTGTTCTAGCCCAAACTCGAGAAAACACCAAACAAGCCTTCTAATCTAAGGTTGAAATCTTCAATAAGTTTGGGGCTATGGTTGGTATATGAAAGGGAGTTATTTTGGAGAGGTCTTCTGGTTGAAAAGTTAGAGAAAAAGTGATTTGAAAAGTTCCCCTATGAATTTGAGTCATTATATAGTCATTAAGAAACCTAATCCTAAAAGAATTCTAATAAGATACAAACACTAGAAATTTTAATTCGGAGGATTAGAGAGTTGGAATTGGATGAAATTTTACAGAGAATTAGGTGAAGACGAAATCAAGCTACAAAAAAAAATTAAGCTCGATTGGACCGTTCAATATTTTTAAATATTTTTTTTCTATAGAGTTTTATGTTTTGAGGACTCTTCTATATAATAAAAATTCAATTAAATCTCCATTTTAATTCCGATTTCGAAACCGTTTGAAATTCTCGCCTTTAAAAATAATAACATATTTGAGAAATAAAAATAATTTTATCTCAAAATTTCTTTTTCCTCTTAATTTCGAAAATACCCCAAAAATTACGCGGGTTGTTGCACTTCCCCACTAACAATGAAATTTCGCCCTCGAAATTCTCCGAATGCCTAACTCTAAAAAATCAGGCCAACAATCTCCAAAAATAAACTCGTCACCAAAAGTAAATTCCTCACAACTAATCTAGATGTCTAACATGAAACGATAATCTAAAGATTCTATCTCTAAAAATACACGCAACAAAAACACAACAGACCCAAAACCCAAGACCCGAGGGTTGTTGTATACCTAGGCTCTGATACAATTCTGTAACACCCCACCTGTCCGGGGAGAGCAGAGTGGAGCGGAGCGGAGCGCTACTCGATAAAACTAAACTAAATCCATCAATCAAAAAGGTATAGAGCATCTAAAAACAACCCACAATATATAAATAAGATAAATACACTAATCTCAATCTCTTAAAATAAATACAATTCTTCTCATGTACTCTCGACTATTCTTCCAAAAATAATCCAAGCTACAATCCATCTCCGATAAATCCTAAGCAGCCAAACTCCGCGCTAACCTTTGTAACAACCCTCGCTTTTGGGAGCCCATTTTGTGTTTATTTATTATGTTGAGTAGTTGCATATATACAATGCTGCACGTGGGTAAGTATTAATTTGATGAAATAAGTTAATATTTACAATTAAGTTGCATGTTACCATGTGTGTAAGTAGTTGTTACCATGTGGTGTTCTATTTTGTCATGAAAAATTAATATGGCAATTTGAATTAAAATGGAACCGGAACTCAAATTGTTTATGAGATTTCCAAATGATAATTTGGAGGGTGTAGTTAGTTTCGGGAGGTGCGAGACAGTCAAAATGTGTGCCATATTGTATTTTGGGATTTTGGGCACTTTTGACTGGTTTTGGCATACCGCGTATTAGAAATTAACTATTGCGGTATTATCACTTAAAGGTTGGAAACTTTTTAATCTTAAGCCACGTTTAGACTTTCCCCAAGTCTTTCATTTCCTCTTATTTGCCCTAAGTGTTCTAGCCCTAGAGTGAGAGAGAGTGAGAGTGGAAGATTGGAGAAAGAGAGAAATCTTGAGGATTGGTGGTTTGATCTTGCTTTCTTCTTCAACCAAGCCTGAAATTGAAGCCCCAAGGCAAGTTTTCTACTTGCTATTGTATGGTTTAAGATGAATAATTAGTATGGGTAGATATGTATAGTTTTGATGTTGTTTAATTGTGGTTTTTGGTTGGATTTATGGGTATCAACATCTTTGGTAGAGATAGATGGTTGATTGAGGTAGAAAAATATTGTTGGGAGCATTTATGATCTTTTGGTATCATTAAATGTAGTTGGATGATTTTGGTTAGTTAATGATTTTGGGGTTTAGAAGATATTAGGAGAAAGGAGGTCTAGGTCTGCAATGGCCGGTCGACCGCGTATCTCAGACCAGTCGACCGGGCCTTCGGAGGAGGGCACACTGCTTTCTTTCAAAAGCATGAAATAAGGTCGCGGTCGACCGCGGTTCTACCACAGGTCGACCGGTCCATCCGAAATGAACTTTCTGCTTTCTTTAAAAAGCTAAACTTTGAGACGCGGTCGACCGCGGTCTTGGGATCGGTCGACCGGTCCCCTGTTTTCTCAACCCATTTCCTATTTTTGTTTTGAATCTTTTCTTTCCCCTAGGAACTTAGGACTCTTCTTGAATGAAGTAAACCTTGGCTTTTAGAGTCCTAGTTGAGTTGGTTGTCACCCTAGTGTTGAAAGGGTTCACTTGGGGTTAAGTTGGGGGGGGGGGGGGGGGAGGGTTGTCCTAAGTGATGTTAAGGCATCACTTTTCTTTCTGCATCCTAATAAATAATGGATGGGAATTGTAGGCCCATACTTGGAGACTTTAGGGGCTTAAATTGAGTTATATAAAACCTCATGATAGGGAAGTGAATATGATCCCTTGGATATTTATTCGAGGCATAACCTAGGATGAGTAATGAACTATCCTAAGATTACGGTTTCAAACAAATGAAACATGTAAATGTAATGAAAATGAAAAATATGGTTTTCATAGTAAATTCTAATTTACTTAAACACACCTCTCTAAATGCTATCATAAGGGAATCTCGCGCATGAGGTGATGTTCCTTGACTAGTGAATGCAGGGAGACTATAGTCCTCGGCCATATGCGGGTTTATTATATGTATTTTTTCTGCGCTAGTGAAGTAATTCCGGGTGTGGTTATGACTCACTCGCAGGCATATGGCCACTTCCCGACGTGCGTTAGGTACCCAGGCTGCCTTGTTTGATGGGCCCCTGGAAGATGATAGTCATTTAGGGGCGCGCCCAGTGGGGAAACTCGCAGGGGCGGTCTTAGAATTGTTATATGCATAAGAATATAGCTTTTCTAAATCTCAAGTGGGACTTGAGGGTTGTATAATTCCACTAAATGATATTATGACAATTACCTTCTTGCTAAGGAATGGGAATTGGAACGAAATAAGAAGATGATGTTAGTATATTCCTGTTAGGAACTGAAACTGGATTAAAGTGGAATTTGGGGAATACAAGCTCTTAATTTAGTTTTTAATTTAATCTTGCATAATTTCATCGTCTTGCATAGTCTCATTTAATTATGTCATTTTCACTTGTTTCTTATGATCCATGCTTAGGTTGTTAGAGTGTTGATTTCTATACCCATGTGTTGCTATTCATATCTAGAATGCTTTTTGTTCATTTGGGAACTATATATAAACCGGGTCCTGACCCGTTCTTTTTCCTCTATGTCGTACTTGTTATTGTATCCGCCTAGGTGCTCCTCCGCAAGGACGCCCGTGTTGATATTCCTACTCTTTTGCTTTTAAGGAGCTGTATGAAATTGCGGATATTACAGGATGTTTTGTTAGACGCCGTCATTCTTTTGATATCTAGTTATGATCGGGTCTGTCACTCGGGCGAGTGGCCCAAATCTTGTAATTGTATAATGAATGTAAAGCATAACATCTAAATGTTGTGATTTCTTTTGTGTAGCTATGAACAGACAGCATATTCGGTTCTTATCTTTGTATATTGTGGTTTTAGATGTATATTAATTATGTTTCTTTGAATTCCACTATTGTTCTGAAATGGGTTGTCTAAATTGTTTTTCTTAACTTAACTTTTAATTGCATAAATTGTTTTGGCAACCCATTCTCTGAATTATTGGGTGGTTTTCTCGGTTACTCTTACTATATTTGTGGTGCTGAGAATGATTTCCGTCCATGATTACCGTATATGTCGGAGTATCAGGATGGCCACCCCTTATTTCGGAGTGCGGGTTGTCACAACCTTCCACTAAAAGAAAATATGGGGAAGTACATAATACGACAGGAAAAATGCTTAACAAATATTAGCGGTGAATAAAGCGTAACAACACGAGTACGAATATTCAAATAAACTTGAATCTCATATGCAATTATATCAATATAATTTCTCTATAACACATTAACCGGGTCACCAGGCCTGACCACCATACCGCGCCTATGAATTTTTTTAGCATATTCGGAAAAAGGAATATTGGCAGGTGCCCATCCTCAGTTCCATATTAAAATCTCATGACAACATGCTCAACACCAAATATAATACCACATGAATCGAAATTAAATTCCCATAAATATTTCTAGATTTCCAAATGAATTTATCAATTCAAATATGAGTCAATAATCACAAGAAAATAACTAGAATAATACTCGCGAGATTTAGGAGCATATTGTGTAAAACCCCATACCTCAAAATCATCACATAATTCAGCCTCAAAATCTAATCACAGCATCACGTTCCTTTCGCGAAAATAATCAAATCTCGTTATAGCCCAAACTCGATAAAACACCATACAAGCCTTCTAATCTAAGGTTGAAATCTTG
Source organism: Sambucus nigra (assembly GCA_949130495.1). Lineage (NCBI taxonomy): Eukaryota > Viridiplantae > Streptophyta > Magnoliopsida > Dipsacales > Adoxaceae > Sambucus > Sambucus nigra. Next base: position 259,514,488 of record OX422217.1, on the reverse strand, counting down.
AATAAGTTTGGGGCTATGGTTTGTATATGAAGTGGAGTAATTTTGGAGAGGTCTTCAGGCTGAAAAGTTTGAGAAAAAGTGATTTGAAAAGTTCCCCCATGAATTAGAGTCATTATATAGTCATTAAGAAACCTAATCCTAATAGAACTTTAATAAGATACAAACACTAGAAATTTTAATTCGGATGATAGGACCGTTGGAATTGGATGAAATTTTATAGAGAATTAGTTGAAGATGAGGGAAAGATACAAAAAAAAATTGAGCTCAATCGGCCTGTTCAATATTTTTAAATATTTTTTTCTATAGAGTTTTATGTTTTGAGGACTCTTCTATATAATAAAAATTCAATTAAATCTCCATTTTAATTCCGATTTCAAAACCATTTGAAATTCTAGCCTTTAAAAATAATAACTAACATATTTAACCAATACAAATAATTTTATCTCAAATTTATTTTTCCTCCTAATTTCGAAAATACTCCCAAAATTACGCGGGTTGTTACACTTCCCCGCTAACAATGGAATTTCGCCCTCGAAATTCGTCTAATGCCTAACTCTCAAAAATCAGGCCAACAATCTCCAAAAATAAACTCGTCACCAAAAGTAAATTCCTCACATCTAATCTAAATGTCTAACACGAAATGATCATCTAAAGATTCTATCTCCAAAAATGCGCGCCACAAAAATACAACAGACCCAAAACCCAAGACCCGAGGGTTGTCGCATACCTAGGCTCTGATACCATTCTATAACACCCCGCCCGCCCTGGGAGAACGGAGCGCAGCGCTACTCGATAAAACTAAACTAAATCCATCAATAAACAAGGTATAGAGCATCTAAATAAAACCCACAATATATAAATAAAAGAAATCCACTAATCTCAATCTCTTAAAATAAATACAACCAAAAGTCTCTCGAAATAAAACAACTATCTATCTCGAATTAAAATGCTCTATACAACCAAAATAAATACAATTCTTCTCATGTACTCTCGAATATTATTCAAAAAATAATCCAAGATAAAATCCATCTCCGATAAATCCTAAGCGCCCAAAATCCGCACTAACCTGTCACTAAAAGAAAATATGGGGAAGTACACAGTACGACAAGAAAGATGCTTAACAAATATTAGCGGTGAATAAAGCGTAACAATATGAGTACGAATATTCAAATCAACCTGAATCTCATATGCAATTATATCAATATAATTTCTCAATAACACATTAACCGGGTCACCAGGCCTCACCACCATACTGCGCCTATGCATTTTTTTAGCGTATCCGGAAAAAGGAATATTGGCCGGTGCCCAACCTCAGTGCCGTATTAAAATCTCATGACAACATGCTCAACACCAAATATAATAGCACATGAATTGAAATTAGATTCCAATAAATATTTCCAGATTTCCAAATGAATTTATCAATTCAAATATGAGTCAATAATCACAAAAAAACAACCAGAATAATACTCGCAAGATTTAGGAGCATATTGTGTAAAATCCCATACCTCAAAGCCATCACATAATTCAGCCTCAAAATCTAATCACACCGTCACGTTTCTCTCGCGAAAATAATCAAATCTCGTTCTATCCCAAACTCGAGAAAATACCAAACAAGCCTTCTAATCTAAGGTTTAAATCTTGAATACGTTTGGGGCTATGGTTTGTATATGAAAGGGAGTAATTTTGGAGAGGTCTTCTGATTGAAAAGTTTGAGAAAAAGTGATTAGAAAAGTTCCCCCACGAATTAGAGTCATTATATAGTCATTAAGAAACCTAATCCTAATAGAACTCCAATAAGATACAAACAGTAGAAATTTTATTTCGGACGATCGATCCGTTGGAATTGGATGAAATTTTAAAGAGAATTAGCGGAAGACGAGAGCAAACTTGAAAAAAAAATTTGAGCTCGCTCGGACAGTTCAATATTTTTAATTTTTTTTTTCTATATAGTTTTATGTTTTGAGGACTCTTCTATATAATTAAAATTCAATTAAATCTCCATTTTAATTTCGATTTCGAAACCGTTTGAAATTGTCGCCTTTAAAAATAATAACTAACATATTTGAGCAATAAAAATAATTTTATCTCAAAATTTATTTTTCCTCTTAATTTCGAAAATACCCCAAAAATTACGCGGGTTGTTACACTTCCCCACTAACAATGGAATTTCGCCCTCGAAATTCGCCGAATGCCTAACTCTAAAAAATCAGGCCAACAATCTTCAAAAATAAACTCGTCACCAAAATTAAATTCCTCACATCTATGTAACAACCCTTGACTTTGGAGACTGAGAAATTAAATTTTTGGGAAAATAAAATTTAGTTGAATTGGAAAATTTTAAAATTTGGGAATTGAGGTCCAAAAATAGAGGGCATTTTGAAATATTCCGGATGATGATTTCGAGTGTACCATTGATCCCAGAAGGGTCGAGATAGTCAAAATGACTGTCATTGGGTTTTATTTCGGCTCCAAAATATTTTAAAGTCAGTTTGACTCGAATTGGAGTAAATGAGTCATTTAAAGTGTGTATTAACAATTAAAATTGGGACTTGTGTTTTAGGGATTTAAGAGGCTTACGGGACAAGCCTTCTCATTTAGAGAAAGAGAGGAATATAAAGAAAAGAGAAAGAAGAGGAAAAGAAGAGAGAAAGAAGAAGAAAGGAAGAGAGAGAGGAGAAAAATCTTGGGATCTCCGGCTCAAACGCGACATCGAAGACGATACAACCTCTACAAATTTGAAGCAAGTGTTTAATCTTGCTAAATAAGTCATTTGTGTATTTGATTTCATAAATGTGGGCAAAAGAAATGGATTTTTGCGTATTAATATCAAAACCTAGATTTTTGGGTTTAATCTTGAAATCAATGTTTAAATATGGGTTTAATGGTGTAGAAATGGTTGGGATCAACTTTGGGTTGATTTGTTGGATTAGAATCATGATTTGATGAAGGTTTGGGGGTTAGAATAGAAATTTTTGGGTTTAAAATTCGTGAGTTCATTGGAGAAGAAGAACCCTTGAAAATCTGCAGACCCGAATCGATTCGCCCCCTAAGCGAATCGATTCGGCTTGGGAAAATTGGCAGGTCTGCATTGACGAACCCAAGTCAAATCGATTAGGCCTAAGATAGAAGCCCATGTATTTGGACCCGATCGATTTGCCTTGAAGGCCGAATCGATTCGCTAGGCCGAATCGATTCGGAAATAGGACATTTTGAGGAATCCTTCTCTCGAAGGATTTATAACCCTTTTTGGTTGGGTTTATTGATTTAGGGCTTTATATTTTGATGTAAGAGATATGTTTTGGAGATTTATAGGGGGTTTCTCACTTATTATGATTTTGGGGACTTCTGTAAATGGTTTAAGGAAGGTATATGTTTACATGTATACATTGGAGTTGTGTATGTTTATGGAGACAGTGGGAAACCTCATTGGGGTTGAAAATCCTAACTATAAACCAAAGGTGAGTATAGATATGATGGGAGGTTAAGAACTCTTGGAGAGAGAGTTGCGAGGGTACGTTGGAAATTTCTAAGCCGATATTCATGTTGAGTCCTTATAGCGATAGGATTCTATTAAGTTACAATTGGGGACTAACGAGAGAGAAGGGTCACATATCCTTTGAAATGTTTGAATTAAGGAACAATTGGTAAACCGAATAGGAGTAAGGGTTCAAAAGATCAATTGAACCATAGGTGAAATTGGGAACGATTTGGATCGTACTATCAAATAGAATACGCGGTAGTATAATTCTAGTCAGGATAGTATACACATCATTGTGTGGAAATAATCATTGGAATTCCAACAGTTGAAATGAATTTGGGATAAGTTGAGGTTTGTAGACTTTTGGTTAGGTGTATACCTTAGTCAAAATTTGTATTGGAAGTATTGATATGCTTTCGGATATAGATGGTATGTGTACTGATGGTTTCCTACACAAAATTTTGGGTGATAACCCTAATGTTGAATATATGTATATATATACATATGATTTTGGGAGACTATTCATCATAGAAAAAAAATGGGTGAATATGCTTCAAGTGAGGGATTGTATTTGCATATCGGGGTAAATTAAATGAGTTGTGGTCACGGCTTGTATATTGACGATTATGTATACTTATAGCCGAGTGTATATATATATCTTATACATATGAACGAGAATTAGTTTGTATATATAGATATAATGAATATGTGAATATATATATATATATGTATATATGAATATATGGATATATTTATGTTGTGGACATACATGGTATGGATATTTAAACCGTATATGATGGTTTAATGTTTGATCATATGATGGGATCATTTGGATGTGTATATATTGTGCATGTGAACGATATATATACTTATGTGGTTAAGCATACCCCGCTCATGCTATCATTGGGAAGTTTTCGCACAGAGGGTGAGCATCATGGCTCGAGGAGCAAGGTGTGGATATTCCCCAGGTCATAGTCGTCCCGTGTGTTATTATGTGATTTATAGTTTTGGGGTGAGACGTGGTGGGTATGTTTTGTATCATTGCTGGTTAGGAGCTATGACTGCTTCCCGGGACGTCGTGTGTGTGAGTTTACCACGAGATGGGTGTCGTTGAGCCCCACCATGGTTGTCCCCAGTATTGATACGTGATCCGGGCATTGGGAAGATGATAGCGTGATGCAGTTTATCGGCGGTATATATAGCTGGGTATATTATTGTGCATGGCCATTGTACATCAGATGTGATATGTACACTTGGTCATGGGTATGTATGATGGTGTATATATATATGGTTGGAATAAAATTCCTATATATATATTTATATATCCTATAGATGAAAGGATATGAAATCTTTGTGGAGTACATCTTGGATGATTATGATGTACTAGATTGATGGGGGCTGATGTATCGCAATTAAGAAATATTTCGGTTTCATCATCCCAAGGATATTATTGGAGATCTTAAGTTGTTTTCATATTGTAGTCTAAAAAATTTATTAGTTGTAGTAGTATAATATTGTATGTATGGCATAATGGATCTCTAGGATCGACATTATCAAAGAGTAGTGTAACGGGGTGGTTCCTTGTTTGGATTTCGCATTGCGAGACACCCCACGCACGAAATGTAGTACAATGTTGAGATTGGAGAGAAGTTTTGTCAATAATAATTTGTATGCATGTTAATTAGAAATTAAATCATATAACTCAACCCAAATATATACGGGTAACGTGTTAAGAATCATAATTGAATAAATTATAAACCGGAATCCATTAAGCCTAATATGGCATAATTATGTGTAAAAATAATTAAGTGTGTTGAGAAAGAGTGGATTCTTGGGTTATGATAGGAAGGAAATTCTCGTGGGTATAGGCTAGGCCTATGTTAAGTTAGGATGTCCTTACAAATGGGCGTAATTTAACTAAAATCTCAGGACGCGAATAGGTGCGCGCCGTTAGATGAGAGGTGAGTTGGGGTTTCGAGAGTGCGATTCCACTTTAATTATGAAATAAGTGCACCTATATTTATTATGCACGGTTAACACACTTGCTAAATATTTTTCACAACTCGGGATCTGACCCGTTTACTTTTCTCTTCTGCCTGTATAGATATATATATTACTACATGTGTCCTACCGCATGGATGCCGGATGACCTTCTATTCAGAGTCCTGGGAGCCGTGAAAGGTGCGGACTTTTGCGGGATGTATCTTATAGTCGCTTCCTACTTCTTTAAAAATCTAGGTAGGATTCATTTGTACATCGAGTTTATACCCAAGGGATATTTATAGTTGTGTATAATTATTCCATTTCAGTTATTGTATTGGCTATGACCCGACAGCTTATTCGGGTTTATTTCTTTGAGGTATATTTAGTTGTAGTTATTTATTTCATTTTATTCTAGCATTTCGTTTATCGTAGTTCTTTCATGCATCTTTCTTTCCTTTATTAGTGGTGTTATAATGTTGATTTGTTGTCTGTTGCATAGTTTATTGAATTTTAACATCTCACTTATATGATATCGGGTAGTTAGTCCTATATTATATAGTACCGATAGTTGGTGTTGAGACTGAGCCATCTGAAACTCCTGATTTAATGTAGTATAGGGCCGGCCACCCGTTATTATTTTAAGCGGGGTGTTACAGATGGTATCAGAGCATCAGGTTCTAGAGTCTTTAGGATCTGTGCGGGTTTTCTGCATTCTTTCGTTAACGTTCTTGATATAAAGCCCTACTATTAGGATTGTTGTATTTACAGCGTTTATCTTTTTCTGTGAAGTGTATTCACTTGCTCAACATTCTGATAACAGTTTCTCTCATTTCATTTCAGACGTTACCTAGATTATGTCGTCTAGGAAAGGACAGGATTAGAGAAACAATACCCATAGCATATTTTGGGTACTCTTTAATCGGGGGTATTTGTTTTTCCCCAATTTCGGCGAAGATATTGAGCAGAACTCTAACAGTGGTTCAGGGTGACCTATCGGTGGTTGAGTAAGAAAGGGAAATTTACTCGAATGGCGAATCTTGGACTTAGGGAGGTAAGTATGAGGAGAGGTATATAATGTAGTCCTTGGGAGGTTTAGATTGAGAAACCCATCAATCTTTGTTAGGAAACCTGGTGTTAGTGACTTTTACCGATGTAAAGTGGGTAGAGTTGTCCCAATATCAGGAGCATTGCCTTCTAGGACGAGGGAGAAAGAAATTAGAGATTCAGGTTTGTCGAGTAGGACAGAGGGAGTTTTCGGTAGTCGCAATTGAGTTTTATCCTTCAATATGGTTAGGAAGGATTTTGAGGAAGATGTTTCTCTTATGGAGAAAGAGGTTTAGGATTAATGATTATCCTGGAAGAAGTAGAGTACCCTTAGTTGAGATTCAAGGACTTGCCTTGAAATGATGTTTTGGGGTGATGAAAAGAATTAATATGGTTGAGAGGTTTAGAGCTTAGTGGATTTATTTTGAGCGAAGAATTTAGCTCATAGTTGTGCTAAGTTTTGAGAACTAGGTATTAGATATAATGTTGTATTGGTTGAGGCCTTGTGTCCTGAACATAAGGTATTGGCTTGGTATGTCGAAGGACATGGATTTGTTTTATATTATATTGTTACATAGGCCTTCGGGTATTATCTAAAATATGAAAACCTTTTATAAAACCTTAACCCTGGTTCAACTAATCTCAATCCCCGACCTAGCTACACAGTAGTGTATTGGGAGGGTTCCTTGTTTGGATTTCGCTTGCGAGACCTCCCCCGCACGAAGGTAGCTAGTGTCAAGATTTCAGGAGAGTTCAACTATGGGAAATTTCAAACTTTTATATAGTTAATATGTTGTTATAGATTTTATTGGTGATAGTATATTACGAATTGAGGCTAATGGAGCCTGGTTATGATCCTATGAGTGGAAGCTCGGGTATGGGGTATATGGGCACCCTGGGTAGTAGTTTGTTTTAAAAGTTTATATGGTTCGACGTGAGAACTAGAAAGTATCGGTATAATAATCCTGAGGATTGATGTAAGGACTAGATGAGATTGAGCTCCTAGGCATATCTTAAAATTTCACGGGCGAAATTTTTGTAAGGGGGGAAGTATGTAACAACCCTTGACTTTGGAGACTGAGAAATTAAATTTTTGGGAAAATAAAATTTAATTGAATTGGAAAATTTGGGAATTTGGGAATTGAGGTCCAAAACTATAGGACATTTCGAAAGATTCCGGATGATGATTTCGAGGGTACCATCGATCCTGGAAGGGTCGAGATAGTCAAAATGACTGTCATTGGGTTTTATTTCGGCTCCAAAATATTTTAAAGTCAGTTTGACTCGAATTGGAGTAAATGAGTCATTTAAAGTGTGTATTAACAATTAAAATTGGGACTTATGTTTTAGGGATTTAAGAGGCTTACGGGACAAGCCTTCTCATTTAGAGAAAGAGAGAAATATAAAGAAAAGAGAAAGAAGAATAAAAAAAGAGAGAAAGAAGAAGAAAGGAAGAGAGAGAGCAGAAAAAGCTTGGGATCTCCGGCTCAAACGCGACATCGAGGACGATCCAACCTCTACAAATTTGAGGCAAGTGTTTAATCTTGCTAAATAAGTCATTTGTGTATTTGATTTCATAAATGTGGGCAAAAGAAATGGATTTTTGCGTATTAATATCAAAACCTAGATTTTTGGGTTTAATCTTGAAATCAATGTTTAAATATGGGTTTAATGGTGTAGAAATGGTTGGGATCAACTTTGGGTTGATTTGTTGGATTAGAATCATGATTTGATGAAGGTTTGGGGGTTAGAATAGAAATTTTAGGGTTTAAAATTCGTGGGTTCATTAGAGAAGAAGAACCCTTCAAAATCTGCAGACCCGAATCGATTCGCCCCCCTAAGCGAATCAATTCGGCTAGGGCAAAATTGGCAGGTCTGCATTGACCGAATCGATTCGGACCCAAGTCGAATCGATTCGACCTCAGACAGAAGCCCAGGTCTTTGGACCCGAATCGATTCGCCTTGGAGTCCAAATCGACTAAAAAACAGGGCATTTTGAGGAATCTTTCTCTAAAAGGATTTGTAACCCTTTTTGGTTGGATTTATTGATTTGGGGCTTTCGTTTTTAATATAAGAGATAGGTTTTGGAGATTTACATGGGGTTTCTCACTTATTATGGTTTTGAGGACTTCTTTAAATGGTTTAAGGAAGGTATATGTTTACATGTATACATTGGAGTTGTGTATGTTTATGGAGACAGTGGGAAACCTCATTGGGGTTGAAAATCCTAACTATAAATCAAAGGTGAGTATAGATATGATGGGAGGTTAAGAACTCTTGGGGAGAGAGTTGCGAGGGTACGTTGGAAATTTCTAGGCCAATATTCATGTTGAGTCCTTATAGGGATAGGATTCTATTAAGTTACAATTGGGGACTAATGAGAGAGAGGGGTCACATATCCTTAGAAATGTTTGAATTAAGGAGCAATTGGTAAACCCAATAGGAGTAAGGTTTAAAAAGATCAATTGAACCGTAGATGAAATTGGGAACGATTTGGATCGTACTATCAACTATAATAGGCGGTTGTATAATTCTAGTCAGGATAGTATACACATCATTGTGTGGAAATAATCATTGGAATTCCAACACTTGAAATGAAGTTGGGATAAGTTGAGGTTTGTAGACTTTTGGTTAGGTGTATACCTTTAGTCAAAATTTGTATTGGAAGTATTGATATTATTTCGGATATAGATGGTATGTGTAGTGATGGTTTCCTACACGAAATTTTGGGTGATAACCCTAATGTTGAATATATGTATATATATATATATATATATATATATATGATTTTGGGAGACTATTCATCATAGAAAAAAATGGGTGAATATGCTTCAAGTGAGGGATTGTATTCGCATATCGGGGTAAATTAAATAAGTTGTGGTGACGGCTTTTATATTGAGGATTATGTATACTTATAGCCGACTGTATATATATATCTTATACATATGAATGAGAATTAGTTTGTATATATAGATATAATGGATATGTGAATATATGTATATATATATATATATATATCTATATATCTATATAGATATGATTATATGGATATATTTATGTTGTGGACATACATGGTATGGATATTTAAACCGTATATGATGGTTTAATGTTTGATCATATAATGGGATCATATGGATGTGTATATATTGTGCATGTGAACGATATATATACTTATGTGGTTAAGCATACCCCGCTCATGCTATCATTGGGAAGTTTCCGCGTAGAGGGTGAGCATCCTAGATCAAGGTGCAGGGTGTGGATATTCCCCAGGTCATAGTCGTCTCGTGTGTTATTATGTGATTTATATTTTTGGGGTGAGACGTGGTGGGTATGTTTCGTATCATTTCCGGTTAGGAGCTATGAACGCTTCCCGGGACGTCGTGTGTGTGAGTTTACCACGAGATGGGTGTCGTTGAGCCCCACCATGGTGGTCCCCAGTATTGATACGTGAGCCGGGCACTGGTAAGATGATAGCATGATGCAGTTTATCAGCGCTATATATAGCCGAGTATATTATTGTGCATGGTCATTGTACATCAGATGTGATATGTACACTTGGTCATGGGCACGGATGATGGTGTATATATATATATATATATATATATATATATATATATATATATATATATATATATATATATATATATATATATATGGTTGGAATAAAATGCCTATATATATATATTTATATATCCTATAGATGAAAGGATATGAAATCTTTGTGGAGTACATCTTGGATGATTATGATGTACTAGATTGATGGGGGTTGATGTATCGCATTTAAGGAATATTTCGGTTACATCATCCCAAGGATATTATTGGAGATCTTAAGTTGTTTTCATATTGCAGTCTAAAAATTTAGTAGTTGTAGTAGTATAATATTGTATGTATGGCATAATGGATCTCTAGGATAGACATTGTCAAGGACTAGTGTAACGGGGTGGTTCCTTGTTTGGATTTCGCATTGCGAGACACCCCACGCATGAAACGTAGTAAAATGTTGAGATTGGAGAGAAGTTTTGTCAATACTAATTTTTATGCATGTTAGTTAGAATTTAAATCATATAACTCAACCCAAATATATATGGGTAACGTGTTAAGAATCATAATTGAATAAATTATAAACCGGAATCCATTAAGCATAATATGGCATAATTATGTGTAAAAACAATTAAGTGTGCTGAGAGAGAGTGGATTATTGGGTTATGATAGGAAGGCAATTCTCGTGGGTATAGGCTAGGCCTATGTTAAGTTAGGTTCTCCATATAAATGGGGGTAATTCAACTAAAATCTCACGACGTGAATAGGTGCGCGAATAGGTGCGCGCCGTTAGATGAGAGGTGAGTTGGGGTTTCGAGAGTGAGATTCCACTTTATTTATGAAATAAGTGCACCGATATTTATTATTCATGGTTAACACACTTGCTAAATACTTTTCTCTCCTTCCTGTATATATATATATATATATATATATGCGTGTGGGTACCCAAAACTAAGGTCATGGGCCTGGACAAGTAGACCAATTATGGCGGCCCAAATTCCAGGCCCCCACCTCTTATTTTTATTGTGATCCGGTCTCTTCCCACGTTTCCATTAAGTGAGGTTATAGGGAGAGATGGAAGACGTGGGGGAATCCAACACCCCCACTCACCTAAACGTACGTGTATATATTGAACCCTAGGTCTGGGGCAAAAGGACAAGTTGTATTCTCTGTAATGACTCCCTGGAGTATATAGAAATAACACCGAATGCACCGCCGTGGACGTAGGCACGTCTTTGTTGAACCATGTACATCCATTGTTGTGTGATTGTCATCTTACATTCCATATTCTTGCTTGGTGATTGATTTTTTCTTATCTATTTGGGTTTCATAATAATTGTCACCACAATTGGCGCCGTCTGTAGGAAACATTCATATTTCCCTGAGAAGAGCCCACACCAAGAAAGGAGTTTAAAATGTCTGGTCACAGCAGCAATGCCCCCAAGGTAGGGGATATTTAAAAACCACCTGCTCCTCGCAGGATTAGGTCTGAAGTTCGACGTTCAAATCAGAGGGCTCGCTTGGAAAGTTCAGCCTCAGAAGAAAGCCAAGGACTAGAGAGGTCCACACAAATATCCAGACTGATTGATGCATACGAGGCAAGGCTCCACGAATAGAGGGAGTCTTCTCGTAGATACGAGGCGGAGAATGATCGCTTGAAAAGAAGACTGGAGAGGGAGCTTCATCCTGATAATAGTAGACGTCCATACCACACTCCTAGCCCTCAGGCGAGCAAGTCTCGCAGCCGAGGAAGGAGCCCTAGGCGGGGATCTCAAAAGGTTGAAGAAGGCGAATCAGACGACGACCTCCGCGAGCAGCTACGAAGAGCTCACCGTTACCAGAGCCCTAATCGCATCGACGAAAACATACGAAATCTGTTCCACAGGGAGATAGACCAACATCCTGACCACCACGGTACCAGATTGACCCGAGAACTCGCTAGACGATCTCTCAAAACCCAGAGGAAGTCACCTTTCACGAGGGAAATAGAAGAAGAATAAGCCCCCAAGAAATTTGCCATTCCAAGGTTCAAGATTTATGATGGTAAGACTGATCCCATTGATCACGTCAGGCAGTACCGACAGCCCATGACCCTCTGGAACCATCGGGATGCGCTAATGTGACGAATTTTGCCCTCGAGCTTGCATGACATTGCGTATAAATGGTTTGAAAGGTTCCCCCACTGATCCATCAGAAGATTAAAATACCTGGCCAAACTCTTTACGGCCCGCTTCATTACTAGTAGCTCCCATCCCACAAGGATGGATGCTTTACTAACAATGAAGAAAACGCCTCAAGAAACACTCTGAGACTATGGGAAAAGGTACTGGGAGTTATTCAATGAAATCGAGGATTGCTCGGAGGGGGTGGCAGTGGCCTCTTTAAAAATTGGGCTACCCAGTTATTCCCTTCTCTACCAGTCTCTGATGACGAAGGAGGCTATGACTATTGATGACCTGATGGCTCGCATCGAGAAGTACGCTAAGGTGGAAGATATCACTCTCTACGTACAGGAGAAAACGGTCGAGCCAAACTCATTACCAAGGGCAGTGACAAAGCTGAGAACCAGAAAAAAGGAGGAAAGAACGGGGGCAAAAATGGCTCCAAGAACGGAGGGAACAATGATGCGTTGAAAGCATTCCACGCGTTCAACACCGTCGTCAAAGAACCAATTTACAAAATTCTCGCGGAGATCAAAGATGAGCCATTCATTAAGTGGCCCAGGAAGATGGGAGGAGATCCCTCGAAAAGGAACAATGCGCTAAGATGCGCTTTTCACAAAGAGCGAGGACATAAGACTGAGCATTGCAAAGCTCTTAAGTCTCACCTCGAGGAACTAGCCCAGTCTGGGCATTTGAACGAGTTTGTGGAGAAAAGGGCAGAGAAAGTGGCTGCCAATAGAGAATCAAGACCTGACAACGCGCTCGAAGATGACGCTGGACATGAGTTCATGGTAATTCATGAGGCATCTGATGCCAAGAAAATCCAAGGAAATTCATCTCGAATGGAGATGAAGAAACTTACTGCGGTAATGCAGGCTTTTCAGATCGATCCAGCAAAGTCACAGTCAGGAAAGCGTCGACGAGCGGATGACGTCGACTATAACAAACATATTGTTTTCACAGATGAAGATCTGGTGGGGGTGAGAACCCCACATCACGACGCTCTGATCATTACCCTCAGGATAGCTAACTTTGACGTCGACAAGTTGCTCGTCGACCAAGGACGCTCATCCGAGGTAATGTATCTCGGCCTATTCAGAAAATTGAAGTTAAGCGTCGCCGATCTAAAGGAATCTACTGTCCCTTTAGTTGGCTTCACTGGAAAAATAATTATGCCCTCGGGAAAGATTGTATTACCGGTGCGCGCTGGAAACGTCTCCAAGATGATCGAGTTTTTGGTAGTTGACATCGACTCGCCATACCAGGCCATCCTCGGCAGGGGATGGCTTCATGCAATGAAGGAAGGCTCCTCGACCTACCATCATAAACTAAAATATGTAATCGAGCGAGGAGTAATAGAGATCCACAGCGACCAAGCAATGGCAAGAAGGTGCTTCATAGTAGCCATCCGACCAAGGCCAGAAAGGAAGGACGATCAGCCCAGCAAGAAAGTAAAAGAAGTTCTGACACCTTCTAAATAGCAATTAAAGTACGGAAGACCTAGAGTGGAGGAAACCAGGCTCCTCCCCTCCGAGCAGGTCATCAAGGACCTGGTAGAAATTTAGGCTGGAGATGGCGATAGTAGTAGAGTCTTCTTGATTGGAGCATCTCTCACCGACTAGGAACAAAAGGAATTGATAACTCTACTGAGATGCAACATAGATGTTTTCTCATGGGAGCCATACGAGCTACCTGGAATCAATCCTAATTTGATTTGCCATCAGCTGCACGTCGATCCTGCCTTCAAACCCATCACACAGAAGGCACATCGAACTGCACCCGAGAAGGCTAAAGCAGTAGAGAAAGAGGTCGAAAAACTGCTGGATGCAGGATCCATACAGGAAGTACAATTCCCCAAGTGGTTATCCAACCCAGTAGTAGTTCCAAAAAGAAACGGGAAGTGGAGAGTCTGCATCGACTTCACTGACCTCAACAAAGAGAGCCCTAAAGATAATTTCCCCCTTCCAAAAATAGACCAACTATTGGACGCCACTGCAGTTCACGAACGAATGAGTTTTCTGGATGCCTACTCAGGGTATCATCAGATCCCCTTATATGCCCCTGACCAGGACAAAACAACGTTCATCACGACAGTTGGATTATACTGCTACAAGGTAATGCCCTTTGGGCTAAAAAATGCAGGGGCAACCTATCAGTAGCTGGTAACCAAGATGTTCAAGGACCAGATGTGAAGCACCATGGAGGTCCACATCGATGACATGATCGTTAAAATTAAGACGAAATAAAATCACCTCTCAGACCTGTCAAAAATCTTTGAAATACTCAGGAAGTACCGAATGAAACTTAATGCAAGCAAGTGTTCTTTCGATGTCTAGTCAGGAAAATTTCTTAGGTACTTGGTCAGTAAGAGAGGCATAGAGGCTAACCCAGACCAAATCGATGTAATTAACAGGGTTCAACCACCTCGAACAATCCGGGACGTACAGAAGCTCACTGGTATGCTCGCTGCCCTAAATCGCTTCATCTATAAATCCTCTGAGAAATACAAGCCTTTCTTACAGCTTCTGAAGGGGAATAAAATGGTAGAATGGAGCCCAGATTCCTCACAAGCACTGGTCGAGCTCAAAGCATACTTAAGCTCTCCACCACTGCTCGTCATACCACAGCAAACAGATCTTTGTACATGTAACTCTCTGTTTCCAACCACACTGTCAGATCTGCATTAATATGCGAGGTTGCAGGAATCTAGCACCCTGTTTATTACGCGAGCAAGACCCTACTCGATGCCGAGCAAAGGTACCTACCGCTGGAGAAGCTCGCCTATGCAGTAGTAGTGGCCTCGAGGAAGCTGAAGCTCTATTTCGAAGCCCACACAATCATTGTCCTTACATCGTACCCCTTAAGGCAGTCCTGAGGAAAGTGGATTTATCGGGTAGGCTATCTAAATGGTCAGTCGAGCTCGGGCGATTGGACATCCAATTTCAACCAAGGACCGCCATCAAGGGACAGATCTTTGCTGATTTCATAGCCGAATTCGTGGGCGAGGTACCTTCCAACCAACCTCAACTACCAAGGCCAAAGGAGGACCAAGCGACAGTGGGAACTCTGAAACTATTTATTGACGGAGCCTCTAATTTAAAGGGGGCAGGAGTAGGCATTGTCCTCGTTACCCCAGAAAATACAATCCTTGAACAAGGAATCTGGCTTGGATTTGTAGCCTCCAACAACGAAGCAGAATACGAAGCCATAATAGTCGGCCTCCAGAAGGCACACACTTTGGGAGCAAAGCATTTATAGGTGTTCGGCGATTCCCAATTAGTATCCAATCAGATAAATGGATATCACAATGCAAAAGATGAAAGAATGGCAGCTTACCTCGCCTTAGTTAAAAAATTAATGGAGACCTTCGAAGAGATCAATGTCCAGTAGGTTCCCAGAGGGAAAAATAGCCATGCTGATGCCCTAGCTACCCTGAGTTCGGCAGTCGACTCTGACCTAAAAAGAACCATCCCCATCGATTTCCTCACTCACCCGAGCATCCACGAGAGCAGGCTACCAGGTAGGAAACAGGTACTCCAGGTGGGATCAGCTCCTAGTTGGATGGAACCCTTAAGGGACTATTTGAACGATGGCACGCACCAGATAAGAGTCAAAGCTGCTCCCTTTCACTTATCCCTAAAGGGAAACCTGTATAAGAGATCCTTCTCCGGTCCCTACCTCCAATGCGTTCACCCAGGGAATGTCGAGCAAGTGCTACATGAGCTTCACGAAGGAGTCTGTGGAAGCCATAACGGAGGAATGTCTCTAGCTTTTCGAGCAATGAAGGAGGGCTATTAGTGGCCATACATGCAAATGGACTCTGCGATGTATGTCCGTAAGTGCCTTAAATGCCAACATCACGCTCCTATAGTCCACCAGCCTGATAGCGACCTAAAATCACTGTCCAACCCATGGCCATTTGTCCAATAAGGAATGGACATCGTAGGACCACTGCCTACCGCCACCAGAAATCGCAAATATCTGTTGGTTGTGACTGACTACTTCACCAAATGGATCGAGGTGGAGCCCCTGACGAACATCTGAGACGCTGATATGATAAGGTTCATATGGAGGAATATAATCACTTGCTTTGGCATCCCCATAACCATCATCACCGACAATGGAACATAGTTCAAAAGAGGCTCCTTTCAGAACTTCTGTAACAAACACGGTATCAGACACCACTTCAGTTCGGTGGCCTACCCTCAGAGCAATGGCCAAGTTGAGGCTTCCAATAAAACTGTGATCAATGGATTAAAGAAGCGATTGGAGCGAGCCAAAGGCGCATGGGTAAATGAACTACCCCATATCCTATGGCTATACTGAACCACTCCTCGGCGAGAAACAGGAGAAACCCCATTTTCGCTGACATATGGTATGGAAGCAGTCATCCCACTAGAAGAAGGTTTGCCAACAATGAGGTCCAACCTTGTCGACCAGGGCCATAATGATGTAGCATTACTCGCTGAGCTCGACCTAGTCGACGAGCGCTGAGATCTAGCCCTAGTAAAACTAGCGAGCTATCAGCAACAACTCGTGAGGCTTTACAACAAAAGGGTTAACCCAAGGGCATTCCGGGTTGGGGACTACGTTCTAAGGAAAGTCCCGGGCATCGCAGTAAAACCATCAGACGGAAAACTAGGCCCAAATTGGGAAGGACCCTTTAAGATAACCAGAGACGATCTGCAGGGCACCTATCACTTGGAAATGATGAAATTAAGAGAAATACCACGAGCATGGAACGCAGCCAATCTCAAGAGATTCTATTTTTTTTATATTTTCTATTGCTTATTCTTTTGTTATGTAACTAGAAGTTCATTTCCCTTGTCATTAATGAAAGTTATTTAAACAATTGCATTCTAATAAGTAACGGCTATATTGGCTTTATCGCACATCTTTTCCAAATGACAGGCACATTGATCACCACACCTTAGCAGGGACGTGTCCCTCCTCAGGTCATAGTTATGAAACACGAAGGACCTCTTAGCATTGCCCCTGGAAATATATGAATCCCAACAGGGGATCCTTAGGCAATATGGCCAAATTTTATTCTGGTCATCAAACCTTCTTTGGTTGAATAAATTCCTGATCGGATAGAGCATCCAACACAAGGTGTGTCCTCGCCAATTGCCACACTTAGGCCTAAGGGAGTGTGATGACACGGCCTAAAGGGTAAAGTGATGCACAATGGTATCTCGATATTATACTGGACTGGGAGGAAACTTGCATGACAACACAAATTTAGAAGATCATAAAGCAGCAAGAATATGAAGAATATGATACACTTGTTTAGTCGGAAAATTTGCCCAAAACACAAACTTTTCATTAATTCATCATACTTACAACAATGGTGATACATGTTTAGTCGGAGAACTCGCCCAAAGCAATTACACTATCAAAAATACAAAAAGCAACAACTGGCAAAATATCAATGCAGGTGAGGCCTCTGAGAGAGATAGTCAGCCACTCGAGCTCTTCATCCGTCATCGGGAGCAGGAGATAATTCTTCCTCAACCTCATTCGCATCCGACTCCAATAACTGCCGAGGGATGGCATCGATGGGGATCCATCGATCATCCCTCCGAAAGGGGTTAGGCATCAGGGTAGAGGGAGAAATCTCATGGCGATACCAGAGCATCGAGTTCCTCGGGACTTGCATCTCCTTCAAGGCACTCAGCCACCCCCCTGATAAAAGAAAGCTCTTCGAACTCTGACAATATTGTTGGAGCATCTGACCAACCCTGGTTGTAGCCGTCAGCCCACACTTACCGAGGACCTTTCTTGAACAAGTGTCGTAACCGAGTGACATCCCTCTGGAGCCCAACAATGATCACATATGCTCGATGGATGTCACCACGAAGCTCTTCCATCACCCTCTCTCGAAGCTCTTCCATTTCCCTATCTCGGCTCCTGGTGCTCCTGCCAGCGCGCATCGATGAAGAACCTCGCGGCACAGGATGAATACCGCTCGATCCAATCCTAGCTTGCGTTGATGAAGAGCCTCGCAAAACTGAAGGGGAGGTTCTTGGCACGTGTTCCCTAAGTTGAGAGACCTCCTACCTTAAAGCTTCATTTTCTTGCTGAAGCATCTCACCAACCTGGTTAATCTCGGAAGCATCAAGAAGCTTTGCTCTCAATGCTTCACTTCTTCTTGCACTGAAGCACCAACCTCTTCCATCTCCTGGAGTCTGTCCTTCAACTTGGCCACAAGTTCAGATTGCTCCTTATACTTTTGATTCCTAGACCTAAGGGATTTGCAAATCTTAACGAAGTCCTGGCGAACCTCAGGACTCGCATTAGGACCAAGGGTCCTGCCCAATTGAGTTGTGGCAGGAATATATTCTTCTACATCAACCAACTACAAGACATAAGGAAGCATCGAAAAGATAGACAGAATCAATGCACTGGGAAAAATAAGCCTTTTCATTAATAAAGGTTGAAATTACATCGAACAACAAAAAGAAAGCTTACAGACAGAAAAAGAAAAAATACAAAGTAATCTTAGAAAATAGCTAGTTAGCAACCTCAGGTTGCCTAGAGGTCGATGGCTGTTTACCTTTGTCGGCATCAGCAGGGGCACCGCCCTCGATAGGGGTAATCTCTGTCGCCACAACGAGGTAAACATCAGCAGGGGTCATCTGAGGAACAGGGTCAGCACCTTCAACAGCAGGGGCAGGGACTTTATCCACAGTTATCTTCGGACCCGGGTCATGCTTGTCAAACAGAGGGGAGTCGATATCGACACCGGCAGCCAATAGGGCCTTGTTCCAGCCCTTCTTGAAGTTCAGATGACTAATATAGCCTATCTGAACTTTAGCATCCTCGTATGCCGCAGCCTAATCAGAATTGTACGAGTCTTCCTTGGCAGTGACAGCCTCAGACTCCTTCTTCTTTAGCTTCTCAGGAAGCATCCTGTTCTCTTCCACAACGGCCAGCTTGCTCGAGCAAACCAAGTCATAGGCTTTTTGCAGCTCCTTCAGATCTTTAACTATTACGTCCCTCTCCCGATTAGCTATAGCAAGAGCCAGGTCGGATGAAATCCGAGCAGCGTCAACGGCTTTAAAACTAGCCTTGAGCTCTTTACCCTTCAGCTTCAGGGAAGCATTCTCTTTCTCCATTTCGCTATTTTTCTTCATCAGCTCATCGCGTGAACGATATAGCACGGCGAAGTCAGTCACAAACTGCAAGAAGAAGAAAACATTAAAAGAAGGAAATAATGGAATACGTAAAAGCATGGGATAAAAGGAAAAATCTTACCAAATCTAGCCTCTGACTAGCCTGAAGGGCCAATTGCTCGGACCCCACCTCCCTTTGATGATCAGCTGGGAGAACAGCTCTCTCGAGCAGAGCGGGGGCTAACTGAGGGCAAATTGTAACAGAAGCCCCCTCGGGCAGCGCAGACATCGGGACTAAGGCCTGCCCATCCTTCGTCCTTGCTTCCACCCTCCCCTTCTCCTCCTCTACCCTCCTCTTCTCCTTCATCATCTTATTCTCTTCTTCCTTCTTTCTCACCCTCTCCCTTACCTGCTCTTCTTCCTTCTTCTTTTTCTATTGCTCTTGAGCAGAGTACCGGGAACTAGTAGCCACAACCCCAGAGCTATATTTTTATTTCTTCAACCTTTGTACGAGAAGCATATGGTCTTCATCATCATTATCCCAGATTAAGTTCTTCCTTGGAGGATCAATTTCCTCGCTCGAACTGCTAGATGTGCTCGACGACTCTCGAGCTTCAGAAACCTCCCCATGATCAGAAGAACTTCTACTACTGGAGCTCTCTCCCCCCAAATTGCTTACAACACCTACGATGTCACTTTCAGAGCTGCTCTCCTCCTTGTCCAACTGGATAGGATCCGCAGCAGTCTCTTCGGAGAAATCAAACTATGGGATACTGTCCACAGGCCTTGCTATGAAACTGGAGCCAACATTTTTATACTCGAGCAGAAAAGCAGCAGACCTGGGATGCTCGCATTCACCCAAAGGCTCCCTGATGTTCCAAGCCTTAAACAGTTCAGAGAGACGTACCTAGCTAAGAGAAGGCTCCATGTTCTTTAACCTCGCTGTAGAAGAAAAACAAAGAAGAATAAGAAAAATCACAAATCAGCAAAAATTGAAACAACAGAGCAAAGTTTACCTATGTATTCTTCCCCATAAAAGGGAACAGAGAACCTCTCCGACCTCAACCCTTCCAATTGGGGAGAAAACTGCCAGTTTCTAACGAGGAAACCTTCTTGCCAGTAGTCCTTATGGGAATCAGGTAGATTTACTACCAATACTCTGTCAGGGCTCCTAGCTTTGAGATAGAGGATACCAGAGCTAGTTCAAGAAAAGGAATAGCAAAAACAGACCTCGGCGAGCCCTAACCTAGTACCATACAACTGATTTATTCTACGTACGCCATTAACTATTTTCCACACGTTGGGCGAGCATTGTGCAGGAACAATATTAAAATAGCCAAAAAAATGCAAAAACAAATCGTTAGGAGGAAAAGTGAGTCCCCCCTGGGAAAGCAACAAAACATGGATCCAGTGGGAGTCATCTATCTCTCTAACATTTCTAGGAGGGGAAGCGCAACACTCAATACCTACCCACTCAGGGATGCTGTAAAATTTCCTAAACTCAGAGACCGACTTATTCCCAATCTTCGCCATTGGAAAACCCTAGAAAGCTACAAACTCAAAAAGAAAGTTCAAAGAAAAGGTATAGGAAACTTACAAAATAGAAGATCGATTCGAACGATGAAGAAGCACGGGTCCAAACAATAAGAAAGAATGAGAATGGTGATTGAGATAAGAAGGTATGAAGTTCTAGAGCTCAAAGGGGATGGAAGAGTGCTGGAAAGATTGAAACGACGGTAGAAAAGTGGCTATTTTAGAAAACATTTAAATTTTGCGAATCATAGTGCACCAAATACGAAGCGGATGCCGCCAAAATCAGATTCACAACCTTCGAAGAGTTGCACGATGTACAGAAAGCCATTATGACTAATCGTTTAAATTTATTGAGCCCAAAACATGGCCCAACAAACTTAGGGGCAGTTGTGGGTACCCAAAACTAAGGTCATGGGCCTGGACGAGTAGCCCAATTCTGGCGCCCTAAAGTCCAAGGCCCCACCTCTTATTTTGATTGTGATCTGGTGTCTTCCCACTTTCCCATTAAGGGAAGTTATTGGGAGAGATGGAAGACGTGGGGTAATCCAACACCCCCACTCACCTAAACGTACGTGTATATATTGAACCCTAGGTTCGGGGAAAAAGGACAAGTTGTATTCTCTGTAATGACTCCCCGGAGTATATAGAAATAACACCGACTGCACCACCGTGGACGTAGGCACATCTTTGTTGAGCCATGTACATCCATTGTTGTGTGATTGTCATCTTACATTCCATATTCGTGCTTGGTGGTTGCTTTTATCTTATCTATTTGTGTTGCATAATAATTGTCACCACAATATGTATTACTAGAGGTGTCCTACCGCATGGATGCCGGATGACCTTCTATTCAGAGTCCTGGGAGCCGTGATAGGTGTGGACTGTTGCGGGATGTATCTTGTAGTCGCTTCCTACTTCTTTAAAAATCTAGGTAGGGATCATGTTGTACATAGGGTTTATACCCAAGGGATATTTATAGATGTGTATAATTAGTCCATTTCAGTTATTGTATTGGCTGTGACCCGACAGCTTATTCGGGTTTATTTCTTTGAGGTATATTCAGTTGTAGTTATTTATTTCATTTTATTCTAGCATTTCATTTATCATAGTTCTTCCATGCATCTTTCTTTCCTTTATTAGTGGTGTTATAGTGTTGGTTTTTTGTCTTGCATAGTTTATTGAATTTTAACATCTCGCTTATATGATATCGGGTAGTTAGTCCTATATTATATAGTACCGACAGTTGGTGTTGAGACTGAGCCATCTAAAACTCTTGATTTAATGTAGTATGGGCTGGCCACCCGTTATTATTTTAAGGGGGTGTTACAATCTAATCTAGATGTCTAACATGAAACGATCATCTAAAGATTCTATCTCCAAAAATACGCGCCACAAAAACACAACAGAACCAAAACCCAACACCCAAGAGTTTTCGTATACCAAGGCTCTGATACCATTATGTAACACCCTGCCCGCCCAGGGAGAGCGGAGCAGAGCGCTACTCGATAAAACTAAACTAAATCCATCAATCAACAAGGTATAGAGCATCTGAATAAAACCCACAATATATAAATAAGAGAAATCCACTAATCTCAGTCTCTTAAAATAAATACAACCAAAAGTCTCTCGAAATAAAACAACTATCCATCTCGAATTAAAATGATCTATACAACCAAAATAAGTAAAATTCTTCTCATGTACTCTCGAATATTCTTCCCAAAATAACCCAAGCTAAAATCTATCTCCGATAAATCCCAAGCGCCCAAAATCCGCGCTAACCTGCCCCTAAAAGAAAATATGGGGAAGTACACAATACGACAGGAAAGATGCTTAACAAATATTAGCGGTGAATAAAGCGTAACAATACGAGTATAAATATTCAAATCAACGTGAATCTCATAAGCAATTATATCAATATAATTTCTCAATAACACATTAACCGGGTCACCAGGCCTCACCACCATACCGCGCCTATGCATTTTTTAGCATATCCGGAAAAAGGAATATTGGCAGGTGCCCAACCTTAGTGCCATATTAAAATCTAATGACAACATGCTCAACACCAAATATAATACCACATGAATATAAATTAGATTCCAATAAATATTTCCAAATTTCCAAATGAATTTATCAATTCAAATATGAGTCAATAATCACAAGAAAACAACGAGAATAATACTCGCGAGATTTAGGAGCATATTGTGTAAAACCCCATACCTCAAAATCATCACATAATTCAGCCTCAAAATCTAATCACACCATCATGTTCCTCTCGCGAAAATAATCAAATCTCGTTCTAGCCCAAACTCGAGAAAACACCAAACAAGCCTTTTAATCTAAGGTTGAAATCTTGAATAAGTTTGGGGCTATGGTTTGTATATGAAAGGGAGTAATTTTGGAGAGGTCTTCTGGTTGAAAAGTTTGAAAAAAAGTGATTTGAAAAGTTCCCCCACGAATTAGAGTCACTATATAGTCATTAAGAAACCTAATCATAATTGAACTCTAAGAAGATACAAACACTATAAATTTTATTTCGGACGATCAGACCTTTGGAACTGGATGAAATTTTACAGAGAATTAGCTGAAGATGAGAGCAAGCTAAAAAAAAATTTGAGCTCGATCGGACCGTTCAATATTTTTCAATATTTTTTTCTATAGAGTTTTATGTTTTGAGGACTCTTCTATATAATAAAAATTCAATTAAATCTCCATTTTCATTCCGATTTCGAAACTGTTTGAAATTCTCGCCTTTAAAAATAATAACTAACATATTTGAGAAATAAAAATAATTTTATCTCAAAATTTATTTTTCCTCTTAATTTCAAAAATACCCCAAAAATTTCGCTGGTTGTTACACTTCCCCACTAACAATGGAATTTCGCCCTCGAAATTCGCTGAATGCCTAACTCTCAAAAATCAAGCCAACAATCTCCAAAACTAAACTCGTCACCAAAAATAAATTCCTCACATCTAATCTAGATGTCTAACACGAAACAATCATCTAAAGATTCTATCTCCAAAAATACGGGCCACAAAAACACAACAGACCCAAAACCCAAGACCCGAGGGTTGTCGTATACCTAGGCTCTAATACCATTCTGTAACACCCCGCCTGGGGAGGGAGGATTGGAGCGTTACTCGATAAAACTAAACAAAATCTATCAATCAACAAGGTATAGAGCATATAAATAAAACCCACAATATATAAATAAGAGAAATCCACTAATCTCAATCTCTTAAAATAAATACAATCAAAAGTCTCTCGAAATAAAAACAACTATCTATCTCGATTTAAAATGCTCTGTACAACCAAAATAAATGCAATTCTTCTCATGTACTCTCGAATATTCTTCCCAAAATAATCCAAGATAATATGCATCTCCGATAAATCCGAAGTGCCCAAAATCCGCGCTAACCTTCCACTAAAAGAAAATATGGGGAAGTACACAATACGACATGAAAGATGCTCAACAAATATTAGTGGTGAATAAAGCGTAACAATACGAAAACGAATATTCAAATCAACATGAATCTCATAATCAATTATATCAATATAATGTGAGACCCCGCCTAATAAGATACCGGGCGATCACTCCAATATTAAATTAAAACCGGAGTCTCATATGGATCATTCTTAGCATCACTGTCGAAAATCCATTTAATTACTAATAACCTATTAGGCCGGTGTCAAAATTTTACTTAACTACTCTTTTAACAACAACGAATAAAAACATCCACAAAGTTTTTGCGTAAATGAAACTGAAATAAAATAAAATAACCGAACACTCGGTCAAAATATACAACCATATCGAATGATGCTCTAGAAGAATAAATAAATGCAATTGGACCATTGGCCCGAATATTTACACAATACCTCCTATCTAGAGTACAAGAATGGAAGCAACTATCAAAAACCTACACGCATCCACAGCTGCTGCAGCTGACGTCTGACTCGAAGGAAGTGCCATCCAGGTGTCCCTGAGTCGGGACACCTATATAATATATATATATATATATATAGAAAGAGAGGAAAAGTAGATAAACGGGTCAGAGCCCGAGTTTTGAAAATATTTAGCAAGTGCATAAATGCTTTATTTTTGAAAATATGTTTTATCTCATATTTAAATTGGTATCGCGCTCCCATGAGATACCCCTCGTCTCTCCACTAATCGTGCACTCCTAACGCATCCCTCTAAACTTCCTAGTCAAGTTACCCTGCTAAACTAGTCTATCACCCAACCACCCTAGATAGTCCAAGTAATGTACTAAGGGATAAACTTCACCCCAGTCTCAACGCTATGCCATGTTCGTGCGTGGGGTGTCTCGCAAAGCGAAATCCAAGAAAGGAACCCCCCCGATACACTACTATGCGACAAGGTCGATCGTCGAGATCCGCTTGTCCCTCAATACAGAATATATATAAATATATATATACCAAGAAATATTTATATTAGAGCACTAAGGATTAAACTTCTCCCCAGTCTCAACACATTGCCATATTCGTGCGTGGGGTGTCTCGTAAAGCGAAATCCAAACAAGGAACCCCTCCGATACACTACTATGCGACGAGGTCGATCGTCGGGATCCATTAGACCCTCGGTACTCGATTCATCCATATATATACATATTACAATATACATCCGGATCTATCTCCCGGACTGAGGATTCATATACAAGGTATTTATCAATACTTTTTATTTTCATCTCAAACCTTTCAATTTCCCTTCTCATATCCAGGAAATGTATTTAAAATCCAATTCATTATCATGAATTTCTTTAAAAAATCATATCACTTTTGAAAGCCAGTTTTATTATCATAAAAATTCTTGTCCATTTCAAAATATCCCATTTCCCTTTTTATATTCAGGAAATGTATAAAAGCCATTTTTATTATAAAAAAAATGCTTTTACTGTATCATATGCTTCCACATCCTTTCTTCCATCCGGGAGTGTTACCGAAGCCAAAACCTTTACCCCCTTTCCCTTATTCCATCCAAGAAATGTAAATTAAAGCCAATTTATTATCATAAATTGCTTTAACATATACCGCGTTCTAAGACCGCCCATATGGCACGCCCCTAAATGATCATCATCTTTTAGTGCCTATCAATAATGACACCTGGGCACCTATACGCAATACGTCGGGAAACGTCCATATGCCTGCGGGCTAGTCATAACCACACCCCAAGTTAACTAACCATCGCAGAAAACATAACACAACATAAACGCTCATATGGCCTAGGACTATATCCACCCTGCATTCATTAGTCAGGGGGCTTCACCTCCGCACGAACTTCCCTTATGATGTCATTTAGAGAGGGTGTTGACTATAAATCAATAATTATGAAAATCATTTCCTTTTCCATTTTGAAAACATTCATATTTTATTTTCAAAATCATTTATCTCGAATTATATATATACTTGAATCACATAGTATACATATACCATATATTCCTTCTCAAATATATACAAATGGCCATATTTGCCAAACCATCTAACGATGACCAATAATCTGAAAGATTCTCTCAAAGAATCGTAATCATGCATTTATATATGCATGATACTAAACCCAAAGTATTTTCTTACTTTGATAGCTAATAAATACCCTAATTCCATTTAAGGACTTATTGGATATCTCCAATTATACCATTTCGAACTAAATGAATATATATATCTATATTCCCAAATTATCCTAATTATCTTATAGGATATACTCACTCCATAATCAATTATAATTATTCTTCCTATACGCATAATTATGTAGGCCTAAATGCCCATTAACAATATCCTACGAATTTATCTTCCGGATCATGCCCTACACCAATTCAAGACCGTCTCATCCAACTAGAGGTTTATATACCCTCCAAACTATGATTTAGGAGTCCCAATATCATGACTAGGAACCCCCATAAAAATCCCAAATGGTAATTTAACTCCCCATACTCTTAAAGGGAGAAAACTGAAAATTCCCCGGGTAGGTGAATCGATTCGGTTCCCAATCCGAATCGATTCGGAAAGCATTCTTCAAACAAGTCTTAAATTGCGAATCGATTTGGCCTGTACCCGAATCGATTCGGCCCACTGCAGAAACCCAATTCCCCTTAGGGGAATCGATTCGGCCTAGACCCGAATCGATTCGGGCAGTTCGAGGGCTACTGTTTCGGCGATTTTTCAATACCCAAAATACCCAAACTCCATTTTTATGGTTTCTAGTCTCACTCAACAACCCAAATAACATCCTAACACTAATTTACAACTAATTCTTCCATAAATTTTGGGTATTAAACTACTTTCTAAGGTTTTGGATCTTCAAACCCAAAAACCCTAGTTTTGACATTTCTACCGATTCAATTCGATTTATTACTCCATTATCATGGTTTTAATACTAAAAAGCATCAAGAGTTTACATTACATCAATATGTAAACTCATATCTAAGTTTTTCCCCATTTTCATTTTTTGGTTATACCAACTATGATATGAAATAAATGCGTAATTAAAATAAAGAAAGTAAACATTTGCCTGGAGGTTAAAATCCGACGACCACGAACCGAATCTTGCGGAGTTTGGCCGGAGTTTCCATTTCTCCTCCTCTTTCTTCTTCCTCTCTCTCTCTTCTCCCTCTTTCATTCTCTTCTCTTTTTATTTCTTCTCTTTTTCTCCCTTTCTCCCTCTTAATATAAGAAGAAAAGGGTTTAACCCTTAAAACCCAAAAATGACTCATTTACTCAATTAAGAGCCCATTTAACTCTAAAATGCCCCGAAACTCAATTTTGATAATCGAACACTCTTTTCGGACTACCTCAGACATTCTGAGACTCATGGCGCAGTCGAAATTTCCATCCAAGGTACTTGACCACAAATCACTATTCTAACCCATTAAAAATTTAATGTGGTTTTCTACTTAAAAGCTTACCTCTTTGTCGTTATACTCTACGGCGACATATAATTAAAATATTTCGACTTATTTAGTCCCAAAAATAATTACAATACCCATCGAGAATCATTAAATCCTCGAAAATCCCAAAAATCACTATTTCGAGAAATTCTTCAAATTGTCAATTTATATTTAATTATGGGATATAATTGTCTCCAAAAGGACCGGTTGTTACATACTCCCCCCCTTACAACGGAATTTTGTCCTCGAAATTCGGATACTACCTACACCACATATCCTAGAATCGCTCCACATCCTGATACCTCAAAGGGAAGCGATACTAACCCAATTCTTACTAATCATTTCTAGTGCCTAACGGCATAAACTTCAAATTTACATACTACGCCTCTTCTATTTCAGGCGGTATATAAACCAACTTACTAAGGTGCCCATACACCTTTCTAACCTGTGCACATCTGCACATCCATAGTGATCGTCAGATACGTAACACTCTCTCCCAATAAGGGTCTCCTTTCCTCGGTGTAATACTCACCTCTGGGTCCTCCCAACCCACGAAATTCAATTCTCCTAAACTCGGTGCCACTAACTCTATTAAACTTACATCCTAATAATGCTAAGGTCTATGTGAAGTCCTACCTGCATGAAACTAGTGTAATCCTAAGTATATCCCTTGTGCCCAAGGCCTCTCTCAACTCCCAACATTTGCTCGGTTTCGTGCGTGGAACGTCTCACAGAGCGAAATCCAAACAAGGAACCCTCTCGTTACACTACTCCCTCACGTTATCGGTCGTCGAGATATAGAGACCTAAGGCACACCAGCGGGACATCCTAAATCCTACTAAACTACCTACAAACGCATTCTTACTACTCTATCCTTCCGCCCATACGAAAGGAAACCTTACTAATCGAAGTGCCTACTTTCTGTAGGAACTCTACGAACATCATCCCCAAAACATACCTTCTCAAAATTTTCCTTTTCATCAAGGCTAGCTATTATCCTCAAATCAATTTCTCTAAGTCCAACCTCACCTACCCACTGTGGTGAGAGTACCACTTTAATTCTTTTCCATAGCACAATATTTCCATAAGCATACCATCATCCCATGGCTCATAGTCTATAGTGGTTCATCCACACTATAAGACTTTTCACAAAACCAACATCCTTGCATCCTATAACATCTCTCCACTCCCAACGCCGTTAAGAGTCATGTGCGGAGCGTCACGCAAAGCGAAATCCAAATAAGGAACCCCTCCACACATTGACACTTGACTTCATCGGTCATGGAGTTCTGTTATTTCAAACATGCAACCGGGATAACCCTATCCCCTATTCTAACAAAAAAGGTGATCTGAACTCCTATCTAACTAAAAGTCACACCACCCAGCGCTTGCACAAATTTTAAGTCCTTGCTCAATTAATAATGAGCTTTGTCTTACAGCTCAGTAAAAATCATGCGGCCTTAAATCATATCTATAAGGTCGCCATATACTCAAATCACATTAATGAAACCTCTGCTCCTCGAAGTTCCATCTCTGCACATAATAAAAGCGAACTCCACATGTATCCAGGTGAGAAATCGCAACAACAACCCGTTCCACCCTGGAACTGCGGACACGATAGTCTTGCCATCATTAACCCGCTATCGCTCCGATAATACCATAATATCTTATACTCACCATATCACCATACTCGTATAAGCATATAAAACGAGTATCACTATATATATATATATATTCAATATATCGACACCTGCCTTTATGGCGAATGAAAGAAATTAAAACTCCCCTATCGCGAACTACACATAGGCATACATGATATAATTTTATCGATACCTCCACAAAGCTCAAAGTACACACACGAGTCTAGGGCTAACGAACACCGCGACATTATCTAGCCACGCCACTTATACATCTTCCTTGAGATAAAACTCATAACAATAACTTTGCCCTGCTCCTTACTATCATCTTACTAGTCCTCTTAACTTCTTCGTTAAAAGGAAACTCCACTACGAGCTTCAACCTTAAATCTCCAACAAAGCCCCACCTCCTGCCGCCATCCAAGCCCCGCATACGATTCTCAAACGAGCGTGCAAAATATCACTATAATCTTATACTATGGCACAAGAGCGAAATCACACCACAGGAATTCAACAATCCTAATCATAAGGCTCTATAACAAATCGAGAGCAACGCTGAAAGCGTAGTACGTCCGCACAGATTCCTAAGGACACTAGAACCTAATGCTCTGATATCATCTGTGACACCCCGCCTAATAAGATATCGGGCGATCACTCCAATATTAAATTAAAACAGGAGTCTCATATGGATCATTCTTAGCATCAGTGTCGAAAATCCATTTAATTACTAATAACCTATTAGGCCGGTGTCAAAATTTTACTTAACTACTCTTTTTAACAACAACGAATAAAAACATCCACACAGTTTTTGCGTAAATGAAACTGAAATGAAATAAAATAACCGAACACTCGGTCAAAATATACAACCATATCGAATGATGCTCTAAAAGAATAAATAAATGGAATTGGACCATTGGCCCAAATATTTACAATGTACCTCTTCTCTAGAGTACAAGAATGGAAGCGGCTATCAAAAACCTGCACGCAACCACAATTGTTGTAGCTGACGTCTGACTCGAAGTAAGTGCCATCTAGGCGTCCCTGTGTCAGGACACCTATATAGTATATATATATACCAAGAGAGGAAAAGTAGATAAACGGGTCAGAGCCCGAGTTTTGAAAATATTTAGCAAGTACATAAATGCTTTATTTTTGAAAATATATTTTATCTCATATTTAAATTGGTATCGTGCTCCTATGAGATACCCCTTGCCTCTCCACTAAATGTGCACTCCTAACTCATCCCTCTAAACCTCCTAGTCAAGCTACCCTGCTAAACTAGTCTATCACCCAAACACTATCACCCTAGATAGTCCAAGTAATGTACTAAGGGATAAACTTCACCCCAGTCTCAATGATATTCCATGTTCGTGCGTGGGGTGTCTCGCAAAGTGAAATCCAAACAAGGAACCCCCCGATACACTGCTATGTGGCAAGGTCGATAGTCGAGATCCGCCAGTCCCTTAATACGGAATATATATAAATATATATACCAAGAAATATTTATATTAGAGCACTAAGGATTAAACTTCTCCCCAGTCTCAACACATTGCCATATTCGTGCGTGGGGTGTCTCACAAAGAGAAATCCAAACAAGGAACCCCCCCGATACACTACCATGCGGAGAGGTCGATCGTGGGGATCCATTAGACCCTCGGTACTCGATTCATCCATATATATACATATTACAATATACATCCGGATCTATCTCCCAGACTGAGGATTCATATACAAGGTATTTATCAATACTTTTTATTTTCATCTCAAAACTTTCTATTTCCCTTATCATATCCAGGAAATGTATTTAAAAGCCAATTCATTATCATGAATTGCTTTAACAAATCATATAACTTTTCAAAGCCAGTTTTATTATCATAAAAATTCTTTTCTGTTTCAAAATATCCCATTTCCCTTTTTATATTCAGGAAATGTCTTAAAAGACACTTTTATTATCATAAAAATGCTTTTACCATATCATATGCTTCCACATCCCTTCTTCCATCCGGGAGTGTTACCGAAGCCAAAACCTTTATCCCGTTTCCCTTCTTCCATCCAAAAAATGTAAATTAAAGCCAATTTGTTATCATAAATTGCGTTAACATATAATGCGTTCTAAGACCGCCTATACGACGCGCCCCTAAATGACCATCATCTTCCAGTGCCTATCAATTACGACACCTGGGCACCTATATGAAATACGTCGGGAAGTGCCCATATGCCTGCGGGCTAGTCATAACCACACCCCAAGTTACCTCACCCTCGCAGAAATCATAACATAACATAAACTCTCATATGTCCTAGGACTATATCCACCCTGCATTCATTAGTCAGGGGCTTCACCTCACGCATGAACTTCCCTTGTGATGTCATTTAGAGAGGGTGTTGACTATAAATCAATAATTATGAAAATCATTTCTTTTTCCATTTTGAAAACATTCATATTTTATTTTCAAAATCATTTATCTCAAATTATATATGTACTTGAATCACATAGTATACATATACCATATATTCCTTCTCAAATATATAAAAATGGCCATATTTGCCAAACCATCTAACGATGAACAATAATCCTAAATATTCTCTCAAAGAATCGTAATCATGCATGATACTAAACCCAAAGTATTTTCTTACTTTGATAGCTAATAAATACCCTAATTTCATTTAAGGACTTATTGGATATATCCAATTATACCATTTCACACTAAATGAATATATATATATATATATATATATATATATATATATATATATATATATATATATATATATATATATATTACCAAATAATCCTAATTATCTTATTGGATATACTCACTCCACAATCAATTATAATTATGCTTCCTATACGCATAATTATGTAGGCCTAAATGCCCATTAACAATATCCTAGGAATTTATCCTCCGGATCATGCCTTACACCAATTCAAGACCGTCTCATCCAACTAGAGGTCTATATACCCTCCAAACTATGATTTAGGAGTCCCAATATCATGACTAGGAACCCCCATAAAAATCCCAAATGGTAATTTAACTCCCCATACTCTTAAAGGGAGAAAACTGAAAATTCTAACCTAGGCGAATCGATTCGACCCTTTGGCGAATCGATTCGGGTAGGAGAATTGATTCGGTCCCCAATACGAATCTATTTGTAAAGCTTCTACAAACATGTCTTAAATGGCGAATCGATTCGGCCTATACCACAATCGATTCGGCCCACTGCAGAAACCCAATTCCCCTTAGGCGAATCGATTCGGCCAGTTCGCGGGCTACTGTTTGGGCGATTTTTCAGTACCCAAAATACCCAAACTCCATTTTATGGTTTCTAGTCTCACCCAACAACCCAAATAACATCCTAACAATAATTTATAACTAATTCTTCCATAAAATTTTCGTATTAAACTACTTTCTAAGGTTTTGGATCTTAAAACCCCAAAACCCTAGTTTTGACATTTCTCCTGATTCAATTCGATTTATTACTCCATTATCATGGTTTTAATACTAAAAAGCATCAAGAGTTTGCATTACATCAATATGTAAACTCATATCTAAGTTTTTCCCCGTTTTCATTTTTGGGGTTCTACCAACTATGATATGAAATAAAGCAAGTAAACACTTGCCTGGAGGATGAAATTCGATGACCACGAACCGAATCCCGCGGAGTTTGGTCGGAGTTTCCATTTTTCCTCCTCTTTTTTCTTCCTCTCTCTCTCTTCTCCCTCTTTATTTATCTTCTCTTTTTCTTTCTTCTCTTTTTCTCCCTTTCTCCCTTTTAATATAAGAAGAAAAGGGTTTAACCCTTAAAACCCAAAAATGACTCGTTTACTCAATTACGAGTCCGTTTAACTCTAAAATTCCTCGAAACACAATTTCGACAATCGGACACTCTTTTCCGACTACCTCGGACATTCCGAAACTCATGGCACAGTCGAAATTTCCATCCGAGGTAATTGACCGCAAATCACTATTCTAACCCATTAAAAATTTAATGCGGTTTTCTAGTTAAAATCTTACCTCTTTGTCGCTAGACTCCACGGTGACATATAATTAAAATATTTCGACTTATTTAGTCCCAAAAATAATTACAATACTCATCGAGAATCATTAAATCCTCGAAAATCCCAAAAATCACTATTTCAAAAAATTCTCCAACTTGTCAATTTATATTTAATTATGGGATTTAATTGTCTCCAATAGGATGGGTTGTTACATATAATTTCTCAATAACATATTAACCGGGTCACCAGGCCCCACCACCATACCGCGCCTATGCATTTTTTAGCATATCCAGAAAAAGGAATATTGGCAGGTGCCCAACCTCAGTGCCGTATTAAAATCTCAGGACAAGATGCTCAATACCAAATATAATACCACATGAATCGAAATTAGATTCCAATAAATATTTCAAGATTTCCAAATGAATTTATCAATTCAAATATGAGTCAATAATCACAAGAAAACAACGAGAATAATACTCACGAGATTTAGGAGCATATTGTGTAAAACCCCATGCCTCAAAATCATCACATAATTCAGCCTCAAAATCTAATCACACCATCACGTTCCTCTCGCGAAAATAATCAAATCTCGTTCTCGCTCAAACTCGAGAAAACACCAAACAAGCCTTCTAATCAAAGGTTGAAATTTTGAATAGGTTTAGGGCTATGGTTTGTATATGAAAGGGAGTAATTTTGGAGAGGTATTCTGGTTGAAAATTTTGAGAAAAAGTGATTTGAAAAGTTTCCCCACGAATTAGAGTCATTATATAGTCATTAAGAAACTTAATCGTAATAGAACGCTAATAAGATACAAACACTAGAAATTTTATTTCGGACGATCGGACCGTTGGAATTGGATGAAATTTTACAAAAAATTAGCTGAAGACGAGAGAAGCTTAAAAAAATTTTGAGCTCGATCGGACCGTAAATTTTTTTAAATATTGATTTTTCTATCGAGTTTTATGTTTTGAGGACTCTTCTATATAATAAAAATTCAATTAAATCTCCATTTTAATTTCGATTTCGAAACCGTTTGAAATTCTCGCCTTCAAAAATAATAACTAACATATTTGAGCAATAAAAATAATTTTATCTCAAAATTTATTTTTCCTCTTAATTTCGAAAATACCCCAAAAATTACGCGGGTTGTTATAATAGTGTCCTGCGTCCTTCGCTAATAGATTCGGCCATAAGGCGTATCGATTCGGCTCTTGGTCAAAAATTAAAATTTGTTGATATTTTCGAAACGGTCGCGTGACTGTTAACTGCATATTTTTCTTCTTTTTTTTTGGATTTATAGTGATTTTTCGACGGAAAGCTATCCGAGATCGAAATAGTTAGTCAGAAATTAAGGGTAGAATTATTTGGAGATGAGTATTATGGGTTCTCAAATAGAGTCTTAGGACCTCTAAAGGACTTCAGGATCTATGAAAACTTTGGGTTCATTGAAATAAATCCGAGTTATAATTTAAATGAGATTGGATTGAATTTTGGGTTTTTGGGATATAGATAAAACCTAAGAGGATTTGGAGATTTCGGACCAGCCTAATCGATTCGAATAAGCTGAATCGATTCGGTATGAGATAGTAAGAAAGTGTAACCATTTCGAATCGATTCGGACAGGCCGAATCGATCCGGTTCTCGGAGATTTTTAAGGTTTTCTCCTTTAAGTTTAGGGAGATTTAAACTATGGTTTTGGAGATTATTATCGGGGATTCTAGATATGATATTAGGACTCCTAGATAATGGTATTGAGGGTGAGTAAACCCCGGGATGAAAGAAGGAACCTCGGATTAATTTAGTGTACAATCTGGGGTATGGATTTAATGAATGCTTGGGAATACTTTTGAGTTTAGTATCCTGAGTGTGAGAATACTCGAATATTATTAAGTATAAAAATCTTTGGGATTATTGGTCATCGTTATATGTGATTGGAAATTATGGCCATTTATATTTTTTTAAGGAACTATGTGGATTATATATATACTATGTGAGTAAAGTATATATATTATATGATACGGTTATATATATATATATATATATATATATATATCTATGTGTGGATGGATCTATGTGTGGATGGTATATATATATATATCTCTGTGTGTGTGTGTGTGTGTGTGTGTGAAGCATACCCCCTCTAATGCTATCATTGGGAAGTTAAGCGATGAGGGTGAGCACCCTGGCTCGAGGAGCAGGGTGTGGATATTCTCCAGGTCATAGCGTCCATTGTGATATTGTGTGATTTTTATTAGGGGTGAGACATGGTGGGTATGTTTCGTCTCACCGCCGGGGAGGAACTACGAATGCTTCCCAGACGTTGTGTGCGTGTGTTGGCCACAATGTCGGTGATATTGAGTCCGACCGCTGGTCCCCAGGATGGTATGTGACTGATGCCCCGGAAGATGATAGCATTGAGAGACCACATCCTCGAGTTATATCTCGTTGGGATGGTTATTATAATTGTGTGATAGTACATTAGTTGTGTATGAGAACAAGATATTATATCTCTATGAGAGTAAAGAGATAAAATGAATATGAAATGAAAAAGAATGAATTCTCATTTCGGGAGATATATCCGGAAGTGTAACATTATATGTATATAAAAGTGAGTATGAAAGTTAAAGATGAGTGTGATAATGAATATATATATATATCTTTTGTGTACTGAGGGTCTAATGGATCTCAACGATCGATCTTGCCAAGTAGTAGTGTATCGGGGGGGTTCCTTGTTTGGATTTCAGTTTGCGAGACACCCCATACACGAGTATGGCATAGTGTTGAGACTAGGGAGAAGTTGATCCTTTAGTACTTGGGTTGTTTATAATTTCTATAGTTTGGGGGTGATGGATTAGCTAGGCAGTTGACTAGGATGTTTATAGGGATGCGCTAGGTGTGCACTATTATAAGAGAGATAAGGGGTATCTCATGGGAGTGCGATGCCAATTTAAAAATGACATAAAACATATTTTTCAAAATAAAGCATTTATGCACTTGAAAAATATTTTCAGAACTTGAGCTCTGACCCGTTTCTATATTTTCCCTCTCTTGATATATATTGTATATATATAGGTGTCCAGACACAAGGATGCCTGGATGATAATTCCTTCGAGTCAGACGTCAGCTGCAGCAGTTGTGGATGCATGCAGGTTTGATTTAGACGCTTCTATTCTTGGGATCTAGATAGGAAGCATTGTAGTTACTCTCGGGCCGAAAGATCAATTGTATTTATTTATTATTTCACCGCCTTTTAGTGCGGCATTCGATTTGGTTATATCATATTTGAACCGAGTGTTCGGTTATTTTATCTCTTTCCTATTTCATTTATATAAACTGTGTGGATGTTTATATTGTTTTTTTTAAAGATTAGTTAAGTAAAATTTTGACGCCAGCCTAATAGGTTATTAGTAATTAAATTGGTTTTCAACAGTGATGCTGAGAATCATCCATATGTGACTCCTGTTTTAATTTGGTACAGGAGTGATCGCCCGGTATTTTATTAGGCGGGGTGTCACATGTTGTGGTAGAGATTTTTTTTAATTTTTCAGTTTGTGAGGAATCTAATTTTTTATGGGTAGGAAAAAAAATTAAAAATTTATAGAAAAGGATGATCATTTATTACATTTAAGATAATTTATTTCATGAAAATATATTTTCAATCAAACTTTAAAAATGTATTTTCGCAATTCAGAGCATGATTAATTAATCCTCGGACAATTTGTTGTAGCCCAATGTGTGTGTGAGACTGAAATGTTTATCTCCTATTCAATAAATGATCTCTTATTACATTTATGTTTATAGATAGGGTTTTATTACATGGCATTAATTTTTAATCTTTATTTTATGTTTGTATGGTTACACAATGTATTTGTAATACCCTTCCCTAGAAATAAATATTTTAATTATAAATTGAATAGTTTACTCGGAGAATTTATTGAGAAACAAATGCAAAAGGAAATAGGCGATATTGTACAAAGGGTGACACGTCACACATAGGGATTAAAAAGAAAACTTCATGTTGCATGATCCGCATGGATGAAAACCCATGTTAAATTAGTTGGTGCAAAAATGTTGGTGAAGTATGACATGAATTATTCGAAGAACGGACGTGACACAGACATAATTAATATAAGGTAATATTGTGATGGTACGCGATGCAATAAGAGGGACTTTGAGTGATTTTCATGGGGCTCTTGGTTGGGAGTAAAAATAGCTTAACCACTTTTATTAGGTCTTAAAAATGTATATAAAAATACCACGGGGTAAAAATTATAAAAAATAAGGCTTTTAACACAGGACCCGATTGACTGGTCCCCTAGTCGCGATCGACTACCCCCAATAGAAATTGGACAGGTTAGTTATTTTTAACTTATGCCATGATAATAGCCTTAGGATGTTATGAGTTGTCGGTTTAGGGAGCTCATAATACCTGATATGGGAAGTTTTTGGGTTATAAGATTCCATTTGGTAACTACCCATTAGTTTGGGTTATAAGAGAGAGAAATTGTGTGAGTTAGAGGAGAGAACCCATCAGATTTCTAAACTTCTTTCTCTCTAGTTTGGGCTTCCATGGAGGAAAGCCTTTTATCCTAGATTTTTTCCATCCCTTCCTACAACACCCATGTCCATTTTCCGCCCTCGAAAACCACACACAGGCTCCCAAACACTTTTAGAAACCTTGGGAGAAATTGCTAAAAGATGAAGATGGTGTACTTGGCATGGCAGACGGGTATTTGAGGGAGGCATTTTGAGGATGAAAGAGGAACTCGTGGAAGAATTATTTGGATCACTCTTAGAGAAACAATGGAGTTAAGCTTAAGTGGGTTTTAGAGACCCCTTTGAAGCCACCTTTGGAGGTGGGTGGTCCTCCATCTTCTTCACCATTTCCACCATTTTGGACCTCATCAAGGTGGGTAAACTAACCTTGATTTATGATTTTTTAGTATAGTATAAATTTATCATGTTTAGCTACATATATTAGACTAAATATATGTAGGGTTGATGTTAGTTTGCATTTAAGTGTTGTCTAGTAGTCATCTTATCATTTGTATGAAACTGGGTTTCAAAAAGGATTATTTAAAATGGGTTTCAAGTGTAGAAGTTTCTAAGAAAATATGTTATAATGATGTTTTTAAGATAAATAATGATATTTTTGTCAATAAAAATGTATTATGCTTGTTTGAACCATTTTGTGTGATTAAAGGATTATTTCATATATCAATAAATGATGATAAATAAGAAAAAGAGATTTCCATGTTAAATGCATATTTAAAGTATGTAAAATTCATATAGAAAGTAAAGTGTATTAAATGTTGAAATGTGTGAAAGATATCTTTTTACATAAATTGTGGTGTAGAAGTGGATAATGGAAGTTAAAGCGGATATATGTGTGAATAGAAGTGAAGTGGGTGTTAAGATGCAAAATTTTATAAATAAAGTGTTTATTTCAAATGCTCGAAAAATGGGACTATAGTATGTAAAAAATGTGTGATTTTACATATTAAAGATGTTGAAGTAGTAAGTAAGTGGGGTAATTATGATATTGAACAATTGTTAAAATGGTTGAAAGGAGTTTAAAATGTTAAGTTGGAACCTTAATAATCATTTTTGGGAAAATAACATTTGTTAAAGGATTAAAATGCAAATTTGGCACGAAACGGGTATATTGGTAATTTAATTAAAGTGGGATATTTTTATGCAATAAATTTGTTAATGAATGTTTTTATATTAGTATGGTTGGAATTGAATTAATTCCTAAGAGGCGTAAATTTTTTTGTCATCAAATTGACGTGTGTGTGAATAAAGGACTTAAAGGAGAAAGAAATCATTTTCTGTGTGGAAAAACAGACGGTTAAGTCCGGGTTTTGTCTTTGACTGGGTAAAAGTAAGGAAATGGAATAATGTGGACATTTGTAAAATGGATAAGCAAAGGTAATCGGATGACACCGGTATAAATCAATAAGGGTCGAGAGCCCTTAGGTGAAAATCACATCACCGACCAGAGCATATGGTGCGCATAGCCGTCGATGTGGTGCCCGTTTAAGTATGAGGTGTAGGAAAATTCTTCGAAAAGACAAGGAAAATATGGAACATATCAAGAAACGGGTTGTGTGGTAATATGTGTTAATACAACCTAACTTGAATGAATGTAATAAATGTAATGGTAAAGGTAAAATGGAGAAGTAAATGCATAAATCTATTAATGTCCATAAAGGAAGGGAAAAGGGGTTAAAGAAAGTAAATAAATGGGTGGTTAATGAACCTAAATGGTTAAACCCATATTCAACACATGAATATGTTGTGAAAATAATTTTCAGAGATTAAATAAATATTTTCTAACATGGGGTTACGTGTGTTGAAATGACAATTTTCAATGAAAATACTAAAGGGTATTGGAATGAATAAAAAGGATAAATCCCGATAAAGGAATGGTCTTTATAAATTAAGTGGAAAGGTTTCAAGTGTTGAACTGGGTGCGTTAAACAAAGTGAAAATTCTAACTATGATTAAGGAAAATCTTAAATAAGATGAAGGTCAATTAACCTGGGCAAGTAAGATTTTCGAAAATAAATCGATCAATGCATTGGAATATGTATTTTTTTGAAAGTATACATATATAGATTTATACAAATTTTCACCTACATGTGGTTGTAGCATGCGACTATTCTTTTCTATCGTTCATTTATCTACTGCCTATATAAATCCCACTGGCCATAGGCTCACATCCTCACTTTGTTACGGCAGGTTGAGATAAGCTTCATATTTTGAGAGCGCTATACAGGTAAGTATATTTTATTTATGTTTTACGTTAGTAGCTCTGTTTACTTGGACTCGGGGATTCTCCCCATGGGTCACTCATGTAGTTCATCTCGAAATTGGAATCACATGCTAACAAGTGAAATGTTAATTAAAGTAAAATTGGACTAGCAACATGATTTAGGTTGTTTCATTACACTTCGTACCTAACACTCGGGTCGTACCCGGTTGACTCGCAGGTAACCTATAAATCAGGGTCAGGGTGTTACAAATGGTATCAAAGCTCTAGGTTCAAGGTTCCTTTTGGGTGTGACGTGGTGAGGTTGATTTTGTCTCTTTCGATGTCGTTGCAGTTTGGCCGATCATGCTAGTTTGATGACAAATTAGTTCCTGTCCTAGACGGTAAAGTCTAAGAGGTTATCATGACAAGTTAGATTGGTGTCAAGTGGCACACGATTAAATTATGATAAATCACTTTCGCATTTCTGATTTAGTATGTGAATAATTTACGGGTGTCCATGTAAATCAAAAGCAGTGGCACTATGGGTCGTAGTGTGATGTGTTTGTGTTCCAACTTTGTTGACGTAGAGACTTTGGAGGTATTGATAGAATGAGATGACACACATTGGGCAAGTAGAAAAAAATTGTGAAAAATCAATAGTATGGATTTATTGTTATAGTGTCATAACTATGTAATGGGAAATCATGATTCCAAATTCTATGTGGCCGTAGGTGCGACACATATGAGGGTCAATATCGATGTTATAATTAGGCTAATTCTATCCTTGGGGTAATTCCATAATTGATGGTAAATTTGATTAGCATATAAAATTCATGTGCGTCAACACTTAGGGATAGGAAACTTCAGCCTTAGTTAAGTATGATTTTATCCTTGTGGGTGAGCGCCTTAGTGGTTGTTAGCCAATGAATGTACCTTGCGAACCGTGATTAGAGTTACAGGCCATTTAAGGAAATAAGCCACGTAAGTGACAATGAGGAGTTGTAGTGTCAAGGGAGTGAACCTTAGGTAACCCATCGGAGTAGTATTGAAGGAGTAATTCATATTTTGATGAATAGGATCTTTAGTTACGCTGGTAGTGTATACCTGGGGGTTTATGGGTGATACGTCGTGTAATATGTCCTACCAAAGAGCCTTGGTAGTAGTAGTAGCAACATTGCATGGTGTTCGCTGCGATTTTAGCTAAAAAAATTGTGATCTTCACTATCAAAATTAAGTGATTTAATGATGTGCCCATACATATTAGTTCTGTGGTGAGAACGTATTCGGTCCCTTGGTTGTGGACTTGAATTCAATATGTCTCGATTTATGTACCTTGACTGTGATATAGGTTTAGAAAATTTTGAGGATTGAGGTGACCTAGAAGTGAACCTAGATAAACTAGGTGACTTAGTGTTAAGTGCTAGTGTCTGATGTTCTAAAATAGGACCACTTGCAGCGTCACTAGGGTGCTCCTCCTCTTAGGAAATACCCGACGACCTGTGTACTACCAAAGTCCGGGTGGTATTAATATATAGTTAGATATGATGATGTAGTATCGAGGAATAGGATCCCTTGTGACGTCCATGGCGTGGGCCTTGGTGTCTATAGGCAATGCTCGACATCTGGTGCGTGGAACCTAACTAGTATGCGCAAAGCTAACAAAATTTAGTTGACTGGCTATAATGAGGGGAATGGGTGTCATATGTAGAACTTTAAGCACACCAAGGGTATGTGCGACATCAACAATTAGGTTGACTGGCTATAGTTGCATCGCGGGAGTAAGAATAACTAGATAATTAAATTAAGTAAGAATAAGAGATAATGTTTAAATTAACATTGTAATGGAATAATTGGGCTTCAATACTGTGGCGACTTAGTTATGTGGGTAGATAGTGTAAATTTAATTTTACTCGCATGTTAATATATATTTCGTTTAATTTAAATACTCTATTGTGATATATATCATGTTTAATTCTTTTGTTTGGTTTATGAACCCTAATTGGGAGGAGTATCTAGCATTCATGTCATAAGCTCTGACTCACTGCATTGACTAACATTTTAGGTATAGTGTTGGAGTGGCTATTGTGACACCCCGCTTAAAATAATAACGGGTGGCCAGCCTTATACTACATTTAATCAAGAATCTCAGATGGTTCATTCTCAGCATCTACATACTATACTAAAATAGATAAGGCTGACTACCCAAAACTATAAAAGCGGATGCCAAAATTTAATAAACACATACAAGGGACATTAATCCAACAATATACAACTAATAACAAAGGTAAAACGTACACCAGTACCATGATAAAAGAAGTGCTAAATATT
The DNA here is from genome assembly GCA_949130495.1 of Sambucus nigra. Taxonomy (NCBI): domain Eukaryota; kingdom Viridiplantae; phylum Streptophyta; class Magnoliopsida; order Dipsacales; family Adoxaceae; genus Sambucus; species Sambucus nigra. The sequence continues at coordinate 259,472,017 of OX422217.1, read as the reverse complement.
AAAATAAAAAGAGTACGTAAAAGGAAATATACCCGAATAAGTTATCGGGTCACAGACAGTACAACATCCATAAATAATAAATATAAACAGCAACAAATAACCCTTGGGTGTAAACCCAATATACAAAGTGAATCCTATCTAGATTTACAAGAATAGAAATCGACTACAATCTAAATCCCGCAATAGTCCGCATTTGTTACGGCTCCCAAGACAATGGATAGGGAAGCATCCACGATATCCTTGCGGTGGGACACTTGTAATAAACAATATATATATATATATATATATATAATAAGGAGTAAATTTTTTTTCACTATTCCATAAGATGATAACTTAATTAGGGGTCCTGATTATGCCAACAAGGCACTAGATGGAAGGTGAGATCACAATTCACACCATAAACTCTACAACTCACCACATCTTATTATATATTCTATATTGTATTTACAATTTTAACCCACTAAAATATACTTCCCCCTCATCTTCTTCATAGATTTTTCATTCTAATTCAAACAAAGAGGGCATTTTGGTAACACACTAAAAAGTATTTTGGTGCTCACACACACAATTATTTTCTCTCTCTCTTAGCCATCAACCACCTACCCTCAATCAACGTCATACCCACTCACAGCCTCATTCCCACTCAAGTTCTTCACGATCTCTCTCTCTCTCTCAAGTTCTTCATCGAATTCTCTTATTCTTCTTCTTCAGGTGCGGAGTTCCTCTATTTTGTGAAGATTTATGGAGTTTATTGTTCTAAAATCTGAGTTATAATTGTGTTATGTTATTTTACCATACATTTTAACTCAGTCTCTCTTTTAAACCATTTTGTTGTTTGTTGATTTAGGGTATGTTTTTTTATATGAAGATGCTTTCTAACTGCCTCATTATTGTTTATGCTTTATAATTACTTCATATGAACCCAATACCCTTTTACCCTTCTCTTTCTAACTACTTCATTATTTTTTCCTCTAGGTACATATTTGGGTATGTAACTTACATGGGTGTATAAATGGTATTCAAGAATCCAATAATAGAAATTCTCTATTTCAATTTGTAATTTTTTTCATGTCAGATAGGATGTTTCTTTGAGCTCTGAGTTGGTATTGGACTAAGACAATAGTTTTGGTGATGGATATTGTGTTAATTGTAGTTCTTAGTTAAACAAGTTTCTAATGTTTTGGATTTTGAAGCAAATTTTAGCACCAATCTTACACAATTATTGAAAATTCCCTAAACATAACATAACTTATTTGAAATAAAAAATATTTTGCTCTCCTCAAACTCTAATAACAATAGATACACACTTATGTTGCAGAAAGTTACTCTGCGTACTGATTTAGAAGATAATAAAAATTATATTATTTTGAGGGTATAACATGTGTTATTGGTGTGAAAGAGTCTCGAATGCTATCTACTATATAAATAATTTTTCATATATGGAATTAATATTGAGAATGAACATATGATATCCTTAAGCTTTTTTCTTATTCAGTCCTTGCAATGATTGTATTATTTTGAGGGTATATTTTGAGGGTATAACATGTTTTGCAGGCAACTGAAATATCATTACATCAACCCACCAAACCCTATACCTTTCGTAATGTACCCGAGTTGCACGATGCTAGAATTTAGTTCAAGCAGAGCTCCTCTAACAATTTATCTGACGTGAGCTATGTCCCTGGTAAGCTCTATGTGTACCTTGAGATTTCCTCAATAACGGTCGATGACTCCACAGAGTCCAAGTTCTTGAACCTGGTAGCCTTTGAGATTCTCGATTATCTAACATAATGCCTTTGGAGTTATGAATATGAATGAGTTCTCATTGTTCCTATTTTTAGGTGGTATGAATGGGAACATGATGCCTTTGGAGTTTTGAATACAGGTATATTTTTAATGTTGTATGAATAGGAACGAGGTCTCATTGATCCATTGGAAGTCTTTATTATGGTTACAATATGTTAGTCCCTTATTACACAATAAAATTTTAGTACGTGATAGCTTATTAGACTATTCACATCTTACTTGGATGCCTATCGAGAAAACAAAAATTGTGTTCATTAGTGTGCATATGGTTTATTAATATTGTTGTTTTTGTGTTTAGTACCCTATTTTCAAAGATACTTCATATTTTTAGGGTTGGGGTGCTGACCAGGAAGGGTTTTGGTATTTATTTTTGAATGTTTCTCCATGATACTCATTTTATTGCTTACTCTGTATTTCTGAATGTTTCTTCTACTTTACTTGCAGGACATAATTCAAACCAACTACGAATGTTTCTTCTACTTTGCTTGCTGGACATAATTCAAACCAAATATCAATGTTTCTTTTTATTTGTTCACTTATGTTATTGAACCTTTTGATATTAGGTTGGATGATTGAATGATTGTACTTAGTCCTTAGTCCTATTACACTGGTATTGTAAGTATATCGTTAATCTTAGTAGTTTGTTCTGTACTGATAGCAGTTTCACACTCCCATTTTGAATCTTTAGAAATACATCATGTGAAGAATAAAATTGTTAGTAAAATTTGGTTGTTTGTGATTATAATTATATTTTCAGTACACATAATCGAACTAGGTGCAATATAGGTACGATAAGTACGCTACAGATAAATATTCTAGGGGTAATTTGTTTTTCAATTCTACTGTTTTGAATCAACAACAAATTAATAGTTCTTATATGCTTCTAGGGTTTTAGTTCTAATATCTAAATACATATAGGTGGATAGAATACAATCAATTCATATTTTCTTTTGATAATAAGCATGTACGACCAAAAAAACGGTTCTTCCATTGCGCCAATACATAACCTCTACCTACAGCATCATTGAAATATGCAATATGCAGGTATTAATTTTTAATTTTCAGTTCTGAATTGCAAACATGAATTTGTGTTGAAATATGCTACTTGGTGTTTCACTTATGGAATTATATGTTTACTTCGCATTTGCATTGCAATATTTTGATTTTTGTGTTATTATTTTTATACATTTTAACTTTTTTGTAGCATAAGTGGGAGAAATGGCCTACCTCTGCGGATTAAGCAGCCAAGTTCCTTACTATGATTATGCTCTTGATTTGATCCTTGATGTGGGAACATAACGAATTAGTTGAATAAGCAGCGGTGATTCTTTACGGTCTGATCCATGTTCGATACGTATTAAAAACTAGAGGAATGGCAGCTATGTTGGAGAAGTACGAAAATGCTGAGTTCGGGAGATGCGCAAGAGTGTACAGCTGTGGACAACCCTCCCTTCTTCTTGGCCAGTCAGACATTCCTCGATAAAGAACAGTAAATATATACTGCCTTAACTGTGAAGACATGTATACTCCTCGATCCCGGTTTCAAGATAACCTTAATGGAGCCTATTTTGGATCCACATTTCCTCATTTGATCCCGATGACTTATGGGAACCTCAAACCACAAAAGCCTTCATAGAGCCATGTTCCAAGAGTTTTTGGTTTCAAGGTCCACAAGCCGTGATTGTTGGCGTTGTATTATTGATATCTTTCTTCCTTATAATAGGAGGTAAAATGATTTTGATAATACAATTAGAATTAAGAAGTCTCAAAAGATATGTCATCACATCACCAACCAAGTGCACTTTTTTTATTGATCGGAGTAAGGGGGAATGCCTTTCGTGATGCATATGGTCTTGGAAAAAAATGTGTTGTTTCTGTAAAACTTAATCTATTTTTGTATGGCATCATTTGGTATAACCTATGTTCTTTCATACTAGGTTCATTCAATGTTGATTTCAATGTGTTTTATGCTATGTTTTTTTGTATTGCAGGAAATGAGAGATAAATTTTTTGTGTTGCTGCAATAGGTACGAGTTGCTGCAATATAAAGGATTTTCATGTGCTAATGAAGTATTCATACTTTAATTGGCATGAATAGGTAAGAGTTATTTTAAAGAGGTAAACCTATGAGAGTACTAATTTGATCAAGAATGAATAGGTTTTACAATTTACGATGCTATAATGAATCTTACAACTGGTCACTATTATACCAACTCTCATACTTAATTTCTGACAGGTGATGGGTTAAAAAGTGTTTGTCCATATGAATTTTGAAGAAAGAAATGGTGATTCTCTTACATTGGCGGGAAAATACTAATTTGGTGATTCTTTAAAACTCAATCCAAATATTTCTTCTTCTTTTAGATACATAGTCGAGTGAGCTGATCATTTAAGTGAAAAAGACCACTTTCAACTCCATCCAAAAACAAGCAATGGAGAAACAATAACAGGGATGTTGAAGAGAAGTCATGTACAAAGCTCTATCATATCGTATTCTATTGAGGTGCTACGCACTATAATATTTGCTTTTTGATTAGGTAATATTCTATTGAGGTACAATGCATTGAAACAATCAGGCATAAATATATATTATTTGTGTACGAGTCCTAAATAGAACCTGAACAGTAATACTAATATATATGATGTAGCACACAAATAGGAAAGAGTTTGCCACAACACTTGAATGCTAAGAATGCTTAAGAGTTTCCCTATTGTGCAAAATGGGGCTATAAGCATAATAGTGATCTGTATAGAAATGTTTTCACATTAATTAGAGCTCTGTATAGAAATGTTATGTTCCGTGTTTGAAAAGGATGGGCATTGAGTACGATAGTAATAGCAGTATGATCGATCAGTGACACCGTTGACATAGAAGTATGAAAAGTATAATCATAGAAGTATAATCGATTAAACCGTTGACACCAAAATTAAAACCAACTGATATATTTTGATCATATGAATCATAACTATAATCATTTGCAACATCGGTAACACTGACCCTACTACTACAAATGAGTTTATCTCGCTCAATCAATCCCACAACAGGCGACATTGACTGTATGTTATCATTTCATTCTTTTCTTTTTTAGATATTTTTCTTCTTTAAATTTTTATGTGGGTTGAATGAGATACTGCAGTTAGTAGGATGCGGTCTTAGAGATTAGTGGTTTTCAATGAGAAATGTTAATCGATTATGTTTGTTTACATTTCATACAAAAAATAAGTTCTCTTTTATTTTAGCCACTACATACCTGAGATGATTATTTGGTGAAAAAGTGAGATCATCGATATAATTTGTTTCATTCACTACATACATGAGATGATTATTTGGTCTAAAAGTGAGATCATCTATATAGATTATTACAATTATTTTTTTTATCACCGCTTTTTTGTATTCCTGTCAATTATAACAACAAAGTTTTATTTTTTAGACCACCTTTATTGTGATGTCCAACATTCTGCTTTATTAATAATGGTTTCACATTGGACTCTTCTTATCATTTTGATTCCGAGTGTTGAAGATATACATTGTTACGATGTATTTGTTTATGAAATCAATATGAAACGAATAGAAAAAGTGTAGTTAGTTACTTAATTTGTGTGCTTTCAGGTTATTTTTGTCCCTTTATGCATTCCAAATATCATTCTTTTGTGTTTTTAGGGTGTTCGATTATACATGTTCTTCCTAGCTACACTTTCCCTCATAATTTGGAAACAAACCTACTTTCTTTGCAAAAACTCATGCTTTTTTACACTTTTAACTTTGCACTCAGGGTGAAACAATATATGAATTTTGACAAAATGTGATATTAGTCTGATCCTGATGTGTTTTCATTTCAGTTTGTAATCCAAGACCAATCAAATTGGAATTTTATTTTCTGATATGAAAGCAATGTTGCAAGTCAAATCAACATTTAGATCTATTTAGGATTGATTTCAATTTCGGGCCATTCCCATTTCCATCTCAAGTTCTGCTTTGGGGAATTTCCATTATATTTTTAAGTTTAAAATCTACTATTTACACCACACTTGAATTTCTTTTAATTTGACTATTTTTATTGCCAATGAAGGATAATCAAATAGTCTGCGTGGAAGTGTTTGAATCACAATGTTAGGTGAAAATTATTGGTTGAGTTTTATTTATGTAATTAGACATAATTATTATACAATTTTAAAAATGCAGAGTATCTGAACAATACCGAGATTGAAGAGAAGAATAACACAATTGTTGAATTGGAGATGAAAGTCAATGCTTCATATCAGAAACTGGAATATCTAGAGGAATCTTTATTTCATTCAAAGACACAAGAAGAGAAGCTTGAAGCTTTTTTGAAATCAAATAAGTTGAAATAAGATAAGTTAAGGATCAATTTGAAAACGAGAGGAGGCGCTTGGAAGTTAAAGTCGAAGAGCTTGAGTTCCACAAATGCAGGGAATCTGAAAGGGAGGAATTGGAATATTTTTTTATTATTCCTAACCATAATAATTTGGTATAGTTTGTTATGAGGTTTATTCAAGTCATGATTATAGGTTATGAATGTAATTTAAGGTTTTCTCTATATTTTGTTCTTAAGATTGAAACTGGTAATGAAAAGTTAATGTAATTTAAGATTTGCTCTGTATTTATACATTGAGGATATACTTATGATTCAATACACTTAATGGAATTATGTCACTTGGGGATATATTAAACTTTGAGGAATCTTCATGGATCACATATATTTATACTTTGAGTTTTGTGACCCTTTAATTCCCCCCCCCCCCCCCCCACACCACACTTTGAGGATCCTTAGTTCAAATGTTCACACAGGGGTTTGGTAGTTTTATTTGTGTTACAGATACTTTAGTTTTTGTGGGCAGGTGTGTTATGGTGGAAGATGAAGTAACACATTAAGGTATTAATTAATGTGTCTAAGTAGTGTGATCTCTTTTTTTTCAACTCTGCAAATCAAAGATGGATAGTAAGGTAGAAACTTTCTGAAGAGCCAAGAAAAAAGTTAATCAATACATGTATTCATAAAGAAATTACAGTAACCCACTTCCCTATTTTAATATTATAAAATATCACCTAAATGAAAAAACTCTGACCCATATATAGCATCAAGTCAACCTCCCAACAAAGCCAAGTCCAAAATTCATTTTAATTGAAGCATTAATCCCTGTTAAAAGTAACAGTTTAGGCAGTGTTTAATTAAAACACCTCAATATCGCTCAAAACTGGTGTAATTAGCAATGAAACTTTTTCCAAATCCCTGCTCCAAGCAAGCCATTTGCTAAAATTTGTGCTACAAATAAAAACCTTACACAGAACCATAAAATTCGAAAAAAAATATCATTCATTCTTTATCTCCCAATTGTAAACACCAAAACAAGTTTAATTTAGGAAACCATGCTCAATAAAGGTCCCCCAAAAAATACCCCATAGTAACAACCCGGTCATTAAAAAGTCGACCGTGCAAACAATGTGCCGCCTTGGAAGAATCTTCTGCTTTTCTACGCTACACTAGAACACAAACAGGTTCTAAAACATTCCCTTCATCTGAAACCTTATCTTCACCTTTCGTAAGAGGAACATCCAACTCTATTTTCAACCTCATATCTGTCTTAGAAGAAGACACATCTAATTTTTCATTATCTTCCTCTGCATTATCTTCCATCTCAAGATCACCTATTTATGTAACATTAGCTACTTTTTGGTCACGAGTCTCTGATTTCTCCATCAAAGTGTTCATCTTCTCAAAATAAGAGGCTTGGCATGGTTCAGGATTCCATAGGATGGCGAGTTTCCAATGTTTTCCATCGATGACGAAGTATCTGGAATTACTTGAACTACAGTTAGCACTTGCCCTCCGAACATCAAACCATTCAGAACTGAACATGCCTTGGGAGTAACATATTGGTCAACATACTCAAGAAAAGCATATGGTTCAATAAAATCTGCATTAATATCAAAGCAATAAGACTTAAAAGGACCAAAGGTACTAGCAGTCTCCATAAGTATTTATGATGAAATTACCTTTGAAATCACTCTCTCAATTTAGATATTTTTCTTTTAGTTGTTAGTTCTTTCTCTCCCAAAGTCCATTGTGAGTAATGGATGGCCAAAAATAACAAGGAATACTTTATAACATTTATCTAAGTTTGAAAATCCAACGGATATATGGATAAGAAAATTTAATTTGGCCTACAAATGTATGAACATTTAATTCAGGTACGTTTCTCTGACACAATAAATGTTTTCCGATGTGACTTCTATTTTGCTACATTTTGAAGCTTTATTTTATTTTACCTTACTATTTGGATTAGATTATTTGAATGTTGTTGGCCTATTTGTTATTTATTAAAAGTAAGGTGGATAGTCCTATAAACAAAGGGGATTGTGACCAATTTTTATAAATTACACTTCGTTTTGTTGGGGAACGAAATTTTTATCGTTTCGCGATTACGTATTTTGAAAAATTTTGCCGTGCCTTTAGGCACGGGAATTCCACTAGTATATATATATAGAAAAAGAGAAATATAAATGGGTTAGAGCTCGAGGTGTAAAAATGTTTATAGCAAGTGCATAACAGTGCATAATAACTATAAATGCAATATTTCATAATTAAAGTGGAGTCGCACTATCGTGAAACCCCAAACTCACGTCTCGTCTACAGCGCGCACCTAGTCGTGTTCCGTAACGTTAATGCATCTATCCGACACATTTAAGGACAACCTTCCTCACTGTATGCATGGCCTATCCCCGCATGAACCGCCATCTTAACATAACCCAAAAATCAAATTCATTCTAATCATACTTAAATATATACACACATATAAATACCTTACTAGGATTTATTGGTTCTAGTTATTAGCTTAAACCAATTATTAGTCTTAGCACGACACACATCATCCTAAGTTACATATAAACAATTCATTCTCTAAACAGCATATATCCTAGTACTAAATACATAAGTTCTCTCCACTCCCAACATTGCACTACGTTTCGTGCGTGGGTCATCTCACAAAGCAAAATCCAAACAAGGAACTCCCCCGATACACTACTCCTTGACAATGTTGACCGTAGGGATCCATTATGTCCTCCACACCAATCCTACTACTACAACTACTTAGATATTGAGTACTATCTCTAAAAACATAGCTAGGATCTCCATCTAGATCCTTGGGGTCGATATATCCACAATTGCCTTTAAATACGATCTTTTGACCCTAATACACTAGTACACCGAAATCACACAAGATGTACATCTTAGAGAACACATATCACCTTCACATATATATATATATATATATATATATATATATATATATATATATATATATATATATATGGATCCTAGCTATGTTTCGACCCTGATAAACTAGTACATCGAAATCACACAAGATGTACATCTTAGAGAACACATATCACATTCACCTATATATATATATATATATATATATACTCTAAATATATATAAGCAATTTATTCATTCCTATAACCATGTATACATAACACACATAATGTACACTTTGCAATAATCTTAACATAAACGATTATTGGATACAAAAATGCTGCACCATGCTATCATCTTCTAGGAATTACTCACTTTCTCCCGGGGTCACCACGTATCAGACTATTATCACACCGCCATGGTAACAAAATCAAAGCGGTCGTAGTTCCTAATCGGATTGTGAGAACGAATCATACCCAAGACTTCTCACCCCCAAAATAAAATCACACAAATAATAATGGACGACTATGACCTGGGGACTATCTGCACCCTGCTCCTCAAGCCAGGGGCTCACCCACATCGCGAAACTTCCCATGATAGCATGTCTCGGGTATGCTCACACAATAAGTATATATATCATTCACACTATATATATATATATATATATATATATATATATATACCGTGTGTGATGGTTTGCATATGTGTTTATACCATGTGTGATGGTTTGTATCACACACAATATGTACACACACACACACACACACACACACACACACACACACACACACACACACACACACATATATACATACTATCTCTCGTCCATATGTATGAAATTTATAAACTTGACTATAAGTGTACATAATCCTCATTATACTAACCGTCGTTCCAAGCGTACTAACCTAATTCGTTATATAAATACGATCACTCACTTAAAGTATATTAATCCATTGCCCCTATGATATGAATAGTTTTCCAATATATCCAACATTAAGGTTATTAACCCACCGTTTAACGTATGTAACAAGAAATATACATCCCATCTATATCCTAAATCACATCAATACACGATACTTATCTCGGCCATATGTACTCACCTAACTAATAGTCGGTAAGCCTCAAGATCAATCCTAAATTCATTTTATGATCCCATCATATTTTGGGATGCTTGTCGTTAATCACGCATAGATATGTAGTAACTACCATGACTACCATTTGACACAATCCTATTCTAGTCAATAGAACAATCCAATCATTCTCAAATTAGCATACTATTTAATTTCTCCTATGAACCCTTAATCTTATTGCGCTTACGATTTATTCCTCAAGTCAAACATTACTAAGGATACGCGACCACTCTCTCTCGTTGACCCCCAAGCATAACTTAATAGAATCCACTTGCTATAAGGATTCAACACAAACGTTGCCCTAACACCATCACACCATGCCTTTACAACTCCCTCGAAGAGTCCTCAACCTTACGTCATATTTTAATTCACTTGTAATATCAAAATAGGATTCCCATCTCTAATAAGATATCTCCCACAACATCAATGCAATAAACTCCAATACATATGTAAGTACATTTCCAAAAATAACTCAATATTTTCCCACGATCCTACTATGAGAAAAACTCCCAATAAATCTCCAAAACGTATTCCTAGAATCATATAAGAATATTCTAAATCGAGAAACCCAATCGAAATGGAGAAAAAACCACTCTAGGAAAATTTTCTCAAAACTTCCCTGTTTTCGAATCGATTCGGCCCCTCCGAATCGATTCGGTCCCGACATCGAATCGATTCGGTCCAAGCGAATCGATTCGGTCCAAAGGGACCTGTAAGTCTGCTACATACCGAATCGATTGGTCCCTAAAGACCTGTAGGCTTTCCAATATGGCGAATCGATTCGCAAGGGGCGAATCGATTCGGCCTGTTCAACAAGCCACGAAAAGGGTTAATTTCTCCAAAACCCAAATTTCCCAAAATCTAATTTATACAAATTTCAACCATAAATCTCTAACCCAATCAAGTTCCCAACACCAAAATGTATCCTATATCTAATCTCGTCAAGTTATACCCTTTGAACCCATGTGTAAACATCAAATGTAAGATTTAAACCACACAAATCTAGGTTTTGGTATGTAACCCAAAATTCAAATCTTTTTGCCCACAAATTATGAAATAAGATACACAAATGAATTATTTAGCAAGATTAAACACTTGCCTCAGAATTGTAGAGGTTGAATCATCCCCAAGATTGCGTACAGCCCACAAATCTTCAAGCTTTCTCCTCTCTCTCTTCCTTTCTTCTTCTTTCTGTATTTCTTTCTCTTTCTCACAAATGAGATAGGCTGATCCGTAAGCCGCTTAAGCCTTTAAAACATAAATCCCAGTTTTAAATGATAATACACACTTTAAATGACTCGTTTCTTCCAATTCGAGTCAAACTTACTTAAAAATATTCCGGAACCGAAATAAAACCCAAGGACAGTCATTTCAACTATCTCGACCCATTCGGAATCGATAGCGCACTCAAAATCGTCATCTGGAATACTTTATAAGGTCCGCAATTTTTGGACCTCAATTTCCAAATTCTTAAATTCTCCAATTTAAATAATTTTTTATTTCTCGCCAAAATTTAATTTCTCAGTCCCAAAATCATGGGGTGTTATAGCTATATGGTGTGGATTGGAGATGTTTGGAGTGCAACTGGATTTTTTATTTTATTTTCTTCAGTAGTTTAATTTATCTCTTTCCATTCCATCCCTTTTATTATGAGACTTTCATTCATAGATTTGGTGGGCCAATCGATTCCAGAGTTATTTACGATTTTAGTCGAATATTTATAGCTGGATTATTTCATTGAGTTTTAATAACTTGGATTTAGATTTATTTTGGAGATAGCATGGTGATGTATTTTTATTTGCATGAATATTTATATTGATTGGATAAATCTCAATATTATCTCTTGATTTTTTTAATGTCTCATATTCATGTCACATGCTGAGAATGAGAAATTATTTAGTGACGCCCGACCTAGTTTGGCGATGGCTACTGGACACCTCGCTTTCCAGAATACGCAGGGTGTTACACATACATAAACATGTATAACACTTACATGTATATGCACACATATAGAAAAAACATGTATAGGTATATGTATAACAGATATGCATACGCGTTCACACACACATGTAATTACACTTGTTTTCTCCTCATTTCATGTGAGCATGGAACTGGAGAATAATAATTGAAGTTCAACTGAAAATAGGTGATTACGTATCTTCTCTTTTATGTAACATAGTCTTATTACTATTTGTTTGACTATTATAACTATGTATACGTGTCTAACACGTGTAATTCAACTTGTAGACATCTTTAGTTGACTGTTGTAACATACTTGCTTTCTAAATGCTTTCTTTTACATAACACAAGCCCACGTATATAACATGCATATTTGGTGGATATATAGTAATTTTAGGATTAATTTAAATAAAATAAATTTGATTTGGACTTGTTGATATTGTACGGGTGAATAATATGGATGATACTATTTGGTTGACTATCGTGGTAGTATTCACCCCCTCCTTATGTGGTTATTATTTGGGTGAACACAAATTGGTGGAAGGGGATGCACATTTGGTGGACATATAGTAATTTTAGAATTAATTTAAATAAAATAAAATTCATTTGGACTTGATGATATTGGTAGGGAGAATGTAAATAGGCAGAAGGATGCATAATAATTGTAACGCCCCTCCTGAATTTATGGTTTACCCATAGTCAACCCGGTCCGACTCGAGCATTAGGTGTGAAGTGCAATGAAACAACCTATATAATGTTTCTAGTCTAGATTTATTTCAATTAACATTTCACTTGTCTAGCATGCGGTTTCAATTTCAAATTAAACTATGTGAGGGTCCCATGCAGAACACCCCGAAGTCCAAGCATACAGAACTACTAACGTAATAAAAAAGAAGTACTTACTTATATAATTATCTCAAAATATGAAACCCCTCCAAACCTACCATAACAAAGAGAGGGTGTGAGCCAAATGCTTAGTGGGAAATATACGAATGTCGTATAGAATTGAACGAAAAAAAGAGGACCCCAAAACGTTATGCCTACATGCACACGGAACTACCTTCTATACATATATATACATATAGTTAATGTATGAAACCGTTCACTTCCGAAAACCTTATTTATCCAAATTAATTTACCTTAATCTTATAAAAGACTTTCTATTCCTTATTTTAGTATTTCTCGTTTTATTTAACACACACGGTTCAATACTTGAAACCACTACCCTTGATTTGACCAAAAAATGTTTCTTTACAGAAATCATCCCTTCTTATTTGATCCAATTCACATTAGTCTTTTCTTTGAAAATAACCCTTTAAACACATGCGCTCACCATGTTAAAAAATACCCAATTAGCCTTTAAGAGCATCTTAAAACACATTCTGTTGTTAATTATGATGCTTAAACACCCATTTACTCCCTTACTTTACCATTATCGTTATCTTATGGACATTCATCAATCACACATTTACTTGTCCATTTTAACCTTTACTAGAACATTTATTAATTCATTCAAGTTAGGCTGCAATAACACATTTCACCCCACAACCCATTTCTTGACATGTTCCTTATTCCTTTATCTTTTCTCCGAATCTTCCAAATACTGCATAAATAATCGGGATTCACATCACTAGCTATGCGCACCTTATGCTCTGGTGAGTTATTTTAGATCTTTCACCCCGGGGATCCGGTCCCTCCTTAATTATCCCGGTGTCATCCGAGTTCCTTTACACGTGTTTAATATTTTACAAATGTCCACATTATCCCTTCTTCCATTTTACCCGGCCGAAGCCAAAACCCATGGCTTCACCCCAACTTCTGTTACACTTTGGAATTAACCAATTCATGTCCTTCACACTTTAACCTTGATTTTATTCCAAAAATCGTATTTTTTTATGATCAATTTGTGTAGCACCCTTTCAAACATTTTTATTTCACAAAATGTTCCACTTTAAGTAAAATGACCACTTTACCCATTTCTTTCAAAACTCATCTTTTACTCCTTTTCCACAAATGTTAATTTTTCCAAAATACTACTAAGATAGCCACACTAATTTCTTAAGTTTTCTATCACCTTAACACCCTTTTTAACCTTTAAGTAATATTCTTCTTAGTTGGAAATATCTTTATCTCATTATTTCCTTTTTAATTTTATAAGTGTTCATCTTTCCAATATTATTAAATTATATCCACAAACTTAACCCATTAACACTTATTCAATACCTTTATTAACCATTTTTCAACCCACACATTTCTTTCCTTTCTTTATTCAAGAAATCTAGTTACACATAAAGATTACTTTTATAAGAAAATTTCGTTTCTCTTTATCAACACACGTAGTCTTGCAAATTTGTACTTATTGCACTTTTAATCCCTTTTTCACACACTTCAAAGACCAGAATTTCTACTTTTCTTATTTTATGTTTAAAACCAATAAAATATTCTTTAAACTTTTTTATACACTTATTTCCAAAGTACTACAAGTCTATATGCATGATAAGGTGGATTTTAAACCTTAAAATTCTATTAAGTGGGTTAAACATATTTTTCATTCTAGAAATTCATCAAACTTGCAAGAATACATTTTCAAAGCATAAAGAAGAAACTCAACAAATGTCCATTTCTCATAAAATCTTCATTTTTGCAAGAAGATTAAAAATATTTTTTCACCAATGTTTAACAACGTAAATGATTATTTTTAAACATTTTATTTCATAAAATGTTCAACATCAATCTTTCTAGAAAATACACCATTTTCGTAGAATATCAGCTCTTAATATTTCAAAACCTTCAAATATTTATCCATTCATTATTTTTAACAAAATAATATTTTACCAATATTTTTATTTCATGAAAATGTTTATTATTTTTTGCACATCAATTTCACCATCTAATCAAATGCATCCTACTCATATAATCTAACTACAAGACTACAAATATGAAAAATATAGTCTTAGTTCTAAGAATAAGGTTTTCCCACCTCTAAAGGCTCTAATGGTGGTATAAATGTTCGTGTAGGAGGAGAAATCCCGACCTAAAAGGTGGCCTCAAGGGGTTACCAAATGCATCCTCCAAAATGCTCTATTTGTGGTCCGAGCTAATAACCCCTTCAAACCCACTTCATTCTCCATGAAATCTCCATCTTCATCTCCAAAAATCCACCAACACTTCTCCAAAATATCTCCCCTTAAACAATGGTGGAGATAGGCATTGTATAGGTGTTGGAGTCTTGAACATGGTAGAATATTACATAAAATAGTGGTGCAATGGTGGTAGATTGGTGATGGAAGATTAAAAATGGTGGAACACTTCTCTAGTTTCTCTCCTTATTTCACTTTCTTCTAACTAAAAATAACCCAAATACACCAAACAAATCTTTATAAAACATCCCAAATTACCTTTTTTCCCAATTGTGCTAATCTGAGCTCAACAACTCAAAGATTTAAGGATCAGGAATTTGACAAACGCATAAGGGAAAATCAGAACAAAAACTTTTCAAGGCACGTCATTCGAATTAAATGAGCCTCATTTGAATTACATGTCGATCTCGTTCAATGGATGGATTCATGTGAGATTCTCTCTACCTTCCATTATTATAAAGAAACATCCTGTTTGAAGGTCATTTGGACCCTGCTTCTCGGGACATCCAATCTCACTTCTATTGACCCCCTTCTGTCGTTCAAACTAACCTTTTTCATTATTTTATTTATTCAATTATTAACTCAGTATCCTCTTATAATCATCATCAACCCTTATTTAGAATAATTTACATATAATTTAATCGAATTATTGGGATAGGGTATTACAAACTTCCCTCATTGGGGAATATCGTCCCCAAAATTCTTGATCTATCAATCCTTAAGCTTATGGGATTCACCAATGTCTATTATAAACCATAAAAATACTCCAAGATAAAATCTTCGAAGTTCTCAACACTAAGGTCACCCTATGTGCCACCATACTAGGTTTTTTCACCAAATAATCAACATGTGACATGCTCCAATTCTAACTATCCCATTAACCATAAATGTTACATAATCGACTCTTAGTCCCCATTCAATTGGTGATCGTGTCTGAACCACCTATGCTATTACCTAAGGAACACCGGTGCCTTCATGGGAAAATCCTTTCCAGTGGTCCACACTCACCCAATGTGACCCGTAATATAACCAATCGTTGTGTTCACCATCAAAATCAATTCTATTTTAAGACTGCACATCCTGCATCCCACTAATATTTAGGTTATCCTGACTACAGTACTCGTATGAGCTCACCAATAACCATACTATGATGTTCGTTCATTTCAAGGAGTAATATTCTTATCAAATCATCACCGTGCGCTCAACTTACACCTTTCGCTATGTCACTCTGATGAACCTAGTACTTCCCTAGGTGTCTCTCCTTTGAGTACTCACTAGAGATTTTCTCTAATACACTTATTGTGGCAAAGAAAAATGGTATGATAAGGTTTCCTTGATTTCTAACACTACACGATATTCCCAAGTCATCATCCCTCTCCTATAACCCGAGCCACTAACTGTCATACAGGCCAGTCGAAAGTCCATTAATCCCAAAAAATATCATTACTATGAGCAATCATGTGGCCAAAACCATAGCCACCCATACACAGAATTTTAAGCAATATCAAGAATACCTCAGATGGGGCACACCCAATTACCGAGATGTATTGACCATACCCGGTCCATCACAGGCCGAACCTCATCGTACCATGACATGGCTCCAATTCGAGTCGCAACATAGGTGAGGATACCGATCCCCGTTTACCAAAACAAAAAAGGGACACATCAGTGTCAAAAGGGAAAAGTAACCGTTCTAAGAAATTTCTCCCATAAGTCTGACTCTGACTCACAGAAGTGAACCTATGCCATATACTTGAAGTCATTCTAATCTTTCCTAAAGTTCTCACCGAGCACAAATCCTATCTACGTTACCTAGCTTGGGTCACTAGCCATGGAGAATCAAATCATAACCATTCATTATCACAATGCGAAAGAAATTTATGAATCGATAGTCCTCTAGGATGTCAACACCTAATTTTCCTCCTTGGGATCAAGGCCCTACCTGTCACATCCATTGCCTATATGAACCATAAACCATTTTGATTAGCGGATAGATCACACCCTTGTATATACTAACCTTGTTAAATTACTAGTGATGACATCACCAACCTACTGCATCTAGGCTATTTTCTACCTTATCGAATCATGATCGAAATACCAAACTCCCATAAGAGTTACTTAACTCAAGCAAGTCACTCACCTTATCCTGTCCTTTGACCACACGAGGTTTCCACCAAACTTACTTTACATTTTTATCCACATTTAGGACAATAAACATTACACAGGGCTATAGTGATAAGGCTATACAAGCATATACCATCGACGCATGTCTACATTATGATTGTGTTACAATGTTATCCCACCTCATTTACCATTTTCAAGTGTCCATATGGTGTCATCACTTTAAGTCTCGAATACATTTCCTAGTACATCCAAAAACTGAGTATCACCATACCCATACTAGTCATATCATGACATCCAAGAATCACTCCTATAATGATAGAAACTATCATCCTACCTTAGGCATTACACCACCCATTTGTGATAATTTGGGAAACCAAACCTAGCATGTAAGCTCTACAACTAGTAGTTTGGGATTATCTCCTGACCCACAACACAATCATTACTAAGATGCTGATTATTCTTTCTACTAGACTTAATTAGTCTCCTAAGGACACCAAATGCATTTCATGCATCCATCCTCAAGACCCGATAAGATTTCATCATCATACCTTTATGATTGGAGGTGTTCTCTCTAAACCTTTTAATACCCACACTAATATTACTCGATGCTCACAAAGACATAGGTCTACGAGCTTCTGCCTATAGTGCACCTTAACTATCAAACACCTCAAGGCGCCACAACATTCGATCTTTATCCTCAATGACGCAACACACAAGTTATTCTATGGGAACCTCAAAGTGCTTATGAACTGTTCTCACACTAGGATTGTCTCATGCCTAGCCATTACCTCCGCAGCTAATGTGAGTCTCTATACCTAAATTGTAATCTTAAATTTCTTCCAAGAAGTCGTGACTACAAATCACGTACAAACCACAACTAAGGCCAATATGGATTATGGCACGGTATAGTACATCGCCTGCAACATATAAACCTCAAGGTTTGCCTCACTTAATCCTCAATAAATGTTCAACTATAACAACTAAATTGCCTCAGTATAAAAACATCATACCATGTGTTAACCCATAAGTTAACACAACTATATATACCTTGGTAGAATATAGGATGTCGGGTATTGCCTATAAATACCAAGTCCTAAACCCTAGACGCCTACTGGGATCCTATTCCTCAATACCACATTCAAATCAAGATAAACTAAATCCAAGTCCTTAAGGAAGGAAACCAATACGTTCTCACCTTAGAATCAATGCTTATGAATTACAATCAGTCATCTAGTCTCCATACATGAAATATACAACCTTTACAGCTAGGTCACAAAGAACACTACTCACTATTACCACTACCAAGGCTACTCTCATTGTCAAAGTTATCACACAATACACCTCACACAAAAGATCACGGCGTTGCATTATTATCCTACATAAATTCACATCTTCACTGGACTACCATCTATTGCAATATTATTCCAAGGATAGAATTTTCCTAATTACATTTTCGACATTAACTACCCATAAGCGCCTCACCTAAGGGTCATATACAATTTTATTACCAATCATCACTGCCTAGTCATGACACCCTAACCATCAACCTCAGACTATATGTAACTCAAGCCACTTGCCCAATGGGCCTCATATTCCCCTTTTAGTATCTCAAAAGGCTCTATGGTATCAACAATTGGAACATAAGCACTCACACTAACAACCATGGTGCCACCACTATTAGTTTGCATGGGTACTCAGAAATTACTACATTCTAATCAGAAGTGCATAAGAAATTATCAACTATCGACTTGATAGCATGCCACTTGTCACTAACTTACTTATCATGCTAACCTCTTTGACTTTACCATCGAGTACATGAACTAAATCATCACCTAACAATCATGACTGTACGAAACCATCACCAATGTCAAAAGATCCAATACTAACCTCAGTACCTCATATCCGAAAGAAACTTTAAACATATAGCTCTGATACCATTTATAATGCCCCATCTCAGATTTATGGGTTAGCCATAGTCAACTCGATATGACCCGAGCGTCAGATGTGAAGTGAAATAAAATAATCTATATAATGTTTCTACTCTAGTTTTATTTTAATGAGCATTTCACTTGTTATCATGTAGTTTCAATTTCAAATTAAACTATGTGAGGGACTCATTGGGAATACCCCGAGTCCAAGAACACAGAGCTACTAACGTAATAATAAAGAAGTACTTAATTGTATAACATTCTCAAAATATGAAACCTCTCCCAACCTACCATAACAAAGCAAGGATGTGAGACAAATGCTTAGTGGGAAATATATGAATGTAGTATCGAATCGAACGGCAGAAACAAGACTCTAACATATTATGCTTACCAACACATGAAACTACCATGTATACATATATATATATATACATATACTTAATGCATGGAGCCGTTCACATTAGAAAACCTTCTTTATCCAAATTAATTTACCTTAATCATATAAAAGACTTTATATTCCTCATTATAACATTTTTTGCTTTATTTAACACACACGGCTCAATACTTGAAACCAATACCCTTAATTTGACCAAAAACTATTTTTTATAATCGAAATCAACCCTTTTTATTTTATCTAATGCACATCAGTCTTTTTGTTAAAAATAACCCTTTCAACACACGCATCCGCCATGTTAGAAAATACTCATTTAGCCTTTAACAACCTTTTACAATACATACTTGTGTAAATTATTGGTTTAACCACTTAGGCTGTTTAACCATCCATTTACTCGCTTACTTTACCCTTTTCCTTATCTTATGGACATTCATCAATTACACATTTACTTGTCGATTTTAACCTTTACTAGAACATTTATTAATTCATTCAAGTTTGGCTATAATAACACATTTCACTCCACAACCCATTTCTTGACATGTTCCTTATTCCTTTATCTTTTCTCCAAATCTTCCAAATACCGCATACATAATCGGGATTCACACCGCCAGATATGCGCAGCTTATGCTCTGGTCAGTTGTTTTAGGTCTTTCACCCCAGGGCTCCAGGCCCTCCTTAATTATCCAGTGTCATCAAAGTTCCTTTACATATGTTTTAACATTTTACAAATGTCCACATTATCCCTTCTTCCATTTTACCCGATCGAAGCCAAAACCCAGGGCTTTACCCTAACTTGTGTTACACTTTGAAATTTATCATTTCATGTCATTTACACTTTAACCCTGATTTTATTCCAAAAAACATATTTGTTTAGAACGAATTTTTGTAACACCTTTTCTAACATTTTTATTTCATAAAATGTTCCACTTTAGGTAAAATTACCATTTTACCATTTTTTTCAAACTCACATTTTACCCCATTTCCACAAGTGTTAATTTTTCCAAAATACTATTAAGTTGCCCACACTAACTTCTTAAGTGTTTTAACACCTTAACAAACTTTATAACCTTAGAGTAATAATCTTTTTCTTTGGAAACATATTTATCTCATTATTTCCTTTCCAATTTCATAAGTGTTAATCTTTGCATTATTATTACGTTATACACACAAACTTTCTAATGTTTACCCATTAAGACTTATTTAATACCTTTATTAACCATTTTCCAACCCACACATTTCTTTACTTTCTTTATTCAAGAAATCAAATTACACTTAAAGACTAATTTTATTGGAAAATGCCATTTATCTTTATCAATACATGTAGTCTTGCAACTTTGTACTTATTACACTTTTAATTCCCTTTTCACACATATTGAAGACAAGAATTTCAATTTTTGTTATTTCATATTTAAACTTAACAAAATCTTCTTTGACTTATTTATATGCTTAATGCCAAATATTAAAAGTCTAAATTCATGAGAAGGTGTATTTTAAACCTTAAAATTCTATTAAATGGGTTAAACATATTTGTCATTCAAGAAATTCATCATACTTGCAAGAATACATTTTCAAAGAATACAGTACATTTAATTTCCTAAAACTCAACAAATGTCCCTTTTTCATAAAACCTTCATTTTTGCAAGAAGCTTTAAAACATTATTTCATCAATCTTTAACAACATAAATCATTATCTTCAAACATTTTATTTCATAAAATGTGTAACATCAATCTTTTTAGAAAATACACCATTTTCGTAAAATACCAACTTTCAATATTTCAAAACCTTGAAATATCTATTTATTCATTATTTTTAACAAAATAATATTTTACCGACATTTTTATTTCATAAAAATGTTTATTATTTTTTACACATCAATTTCATCATTTAATCAAATGAACCCTTCTCATATAATCTAACGACAAGACTACAAAGATGCAAAATAGAGTCTTAGTTCTAAGAATAAGGTTTTCCCACCTCTAAAGGCTCCAATGGTGGTAGAAATGTTTGTTTAGATGGAGAAACCCCCAACTCCAAAGGTGACCTCAAGGGATTACCAAATGCATACTCCAAAATTCTCTATTTGTGCTCTGAGATAAGAACCCCTTCAAACCCACTTCATACTCCATGAAAGCTCCATCTTCATCTCCGAAAATCCACCAACCCTTCTCTAAAATTTGTAGCTCCACTTTAACAATGGTTAAAATAGGTGTTGTAGTGTAATGCTCCAACTCAGATTTATGGGTTACCCATAGTCAACCCGGTCCTACCCGAGCGTTAGGTGTGAAATGAAATGAAACAATCTACATAATGTTGCTAGTTTGATTTTATTTTAATTAACGTTTCACTTGTTTAGCATGCGATTCTAGTTTTAGGATAAACTATGTGAAAACCCACGGGGATCACCCCGAAGTCCAAGTATGTAGTGCTACTAACGTAAACATAAGTAAAATACTTACCTATATAATGCCCTCAAAATACGAAACCGATCCCACCCTATTGTAACAAAGCAAGGGTGTGAGTCTATGCATAGTGGGAAATATATAAATGAAGTATAAAAACGAACGATAGAAAGGAGAGTTAACACAATATGACTACATGCACATGCAACTACATAGTATGTGTGTGTGTGTGTGTGTGTGTGTGTGTGTGTGTGTGTGTATACCTATACTTAATGCATAAAGAGGTTTTTAATTCTGAAAACCCTACTTGTCCGGGTTAATTTACCTTAATCTCGTAAAAAAATTCTTTACTCACACTAAGCATTTCTCACTTTATTTAACACACACGGTTCGACACTTGAAACCATTATGTTTGATTTATCTAAACCATTCATTTACTAGAATTGCCCATTTTATTTTAATTCAATACACTTTAGTATTTTCGTTGAAATTGACCCCTTCAACATGCATAAGCATTGTGAAGAAAATACTTATTTAATCTTTGAAAATCCTTTTACAACACATACTTGTGTTAAATGTGGATTTAAAAACTTAAGTTGCTTAATCACCCATTTACTATTCTGTAACACCCCGTGTTTTTATTAATTAATTTAATTGCTTAATTGGAATATTTGAGAAATATAAAATTTTGGATTTAATGGTCTCTAATGATTAAACATGTTGATTTTTAAATTTGAGTAGTAAAATTTCAACCATAATTAAATCAGAGTTATAATAAAATGTTAGAACGATTTTTAAAATGTTTTAACAAGCAGGTACATTTTTGTTAAGTTAAAGAATATTTTTCTATGCGTAAAGGTGGTGTTTTAAAGATTCTGGTTTGATGTTGGGGTCATTCAAACAACAACATATGTCATTTGAATGATGTGGCATCTCGTTCGAACGACAGTGCATGTCGTTCGAGTGACATGGTCAATGGATGAATTAGAGTCCTAATTGTATTTTAACTCTTAAACCTTTTATATACCAAAAATGTTATGGGGATGGGACTTTCAAAACATTTTTCTCTCAAAATTTTCTTCAGTAAGGTTTTCCAGACATATTTCCTCTCATCTCCAACCTCTGGCCCCAACTTTTAACATGTTCTACCCAAGGATTGAAGATTCAATTGGTGTTTTCTCAAGAGGAGTCCAACCAGATTTTTGTCCAACTAATTCGACGCATGAAAACTCTATTACATTCTTTTAGTATTATGCGTTTTAAGTGTTGCCTAAATACTTAATCACGTGTTTGGATTAAAATTAATTAGCAACCTAATTAGAGAAAGTGGACACTAATTTTTGGGGTTATTTTGATAAAACTTTTTAATGTGATTTAATTCTTGAAACCCTTGGGTGCGTAAGTTAGATTATTGGATTTTTATGGCATTGGGGGTGTAGGTTCGTATGTAGAAGTTATAGGAATATTTATATGTTATGTGGAACGTCGTCATGTAGCAGGGGTGGATAGTTTAAACGGATCAGTTGTTGTTTTGGCGAGGGGATGTGTATTTTGGTGGAGAAATCACCCGAGGCGGGAGTACCACTATTCTTAAATGAAATAAATTGAGGAAATGATAATTTGGGTTAATTTAAGTAAACTAACACTTTGGGGTTGTGGGATAATTAAAATGATATTGATGTGTTTTTATCAGAATCCTTGGGAGTGGTTAGTAATTTATCTTGCCGCGTTTAATTATCTCGTGTTAATTAAAATACTCTATTGTGATATTTATTGCGTATAATGCTAATGTCTCGGTTTACGAACCCTATTTGAGGGGAGTAATTTGTATTCATGCTCAGGGCTCTGACCTCGTGCGTTGATTAACTTTTCATGTATTAGTGTTGGAGTAGCTGCATTGGATTTATTGGATACCGTTTGGAGGTGCATCTGGAGTTTATTCTTTTGTCGCTATATTTAGTTAGACTTTATTTTCAGTTGTATTTCATTATGAAACTTCATTTGAATTTTTATTGGTCCATTTGGTTCCAAAGTTATTAGAAAGATTTTAGTTGGATTATTCACAGTTATTACTCAATTTTAATTAATCATTTTGGAGATTGGATTTATTCAAAGTTTTAGCAAGTGATGGATCTTTTATCATTCAGTTGTTATTATCATTTGGGATTGATTCAAATATTTATCTTATGGATTGATTTTATTATGTGTCATATATGTCTCATGCTAGGAATGGTATTTTATTTACTCACGCCTGGCATAGTTTTGGTGGCGGCCGATGCCAGAAATAAGCGGGGTGTGACATATTCATTCTAACCATTGTTCTTACTTGATGGACATTTATCAATTATACATTTACTTATCCCAATTAACCTTT
Organism: Sambucus nigra; assembly: GCA_949130495.1. Classification (NCBI taxonomy): domain Eukaryota; kingdom Viridiplantae; phylum Streptophyta; class Magnoliopsida; order Dipsacales; family Adoxaceae; genus Sambucus; species Sambucus nigra. Next base: position 259,447,548 of record OX422217.1, on the reverse strand, counting down.
ACCAAAATATTTATTATTTCATTCAAGTTATGTTGTATTAACACATCTTACCATACAACCCATTTCTTGTAATGTTCCTTATTTCCTTTATCTATTCTCGAACTCTTCCAGTAACGCATACTTCAACGGGCTCCACACCGACGGTTATGCGCACCATATGCTCTGGCCAGTGTTTAGGGATTTTATCCCAAGGGAATTCGGGACCTTCTTTCTTTTCCCGGTGTCATCTGAGTTCCTTTTAATGTGTTTTTATATTTTGCAAATGTCCACATTGTTCTACTTTTCCTTTTTATCTGGCCGAGGTCAAAATTCGGGACCTTACCGCCCCCACTTTGTGATACACTTTGAAATTTTACCATTTCATGTCCTTTAAATTTTGACCTTTATTTTTATTCCAATAATCATATTCATTTAGTACATTCTTTTGTAACACCCTTTCGAACATTTTTTTATATAAAAATGTTCAACTTTAAGCAAAATTACCATTTTACTCATTTGTTTCTAAAATGACCTTTTACTCCATTTTCATAAGTGTTAATTTCTTAAGAAACACTATTAAGTTACCATTCATAACTACTTAAGTGTTTCAACATATAAACACTCTTTATAACCTTGGAGTAACATTCTTTTTATTTGGAAACACATTACAGTAAGATTTTTCTAATTACTTTCCCTTTAGTTCACTCCAATTTCAAAAGGGTTAATATTTTTCTACCTACTTTCCCGTCTTTATCCATTTACACTTATTCAAAAACTTCATTAGAAATTTATCAAACCACACATTTCTTTACATTTTTTATTCAAGAAATCCATTTACACTAAGATTACTTGTATAGAAAAATACCATCTCTTTCATTTTTCATGTAATCTTAGACTTTAGCCTTATCACATTTTTAACCCTTAATCCACACATTGAAATTTCTGACTTTATCATTCCATGTGTAAACCATATAATTCTTCCTTAAACTTGTTTATACATTTAGTATCAAATTACTACAAATTTATATGCATGGGAGAATGGACTTTAAACCCTAAAATCCCATTAAATGGTTAAAAAAACATATTTAGTTCTAGAAATTTATCTTACTTGCAAAAATACATTTTTAGGGCATAAAAGATTTTTTTTTTCAACCTCAACGAATATCTATTTTTCATAAAATCTTCATTTTCCAAGAACTTTGAAATAATATTATTTCACCAAATATTCCAACAAAATCACGCCATTTACCAACATTTTATTTTATAAATGTCTATCCTCAACCTTTCCTGAAAATACACCATTTTCATGAAATCCCCATTTTTGACATTTCAAAGATTTGAAATTATTATCCATTCTTTATTTTTCGCCAAATAGAATTTTTCCAACATTTTTATTCCATAAAAATATTTATTATCTTCTACACGTTATTTACACCATTTAACTAAATGCACCCTACTCAAATAGCCTAACTACAAGACTACAATGTGTAAAATAAATCTTACACTCAGAGTAAGGATTCCCACCTCTAATGGAGGTCCAAAATGATAGGCATGAAATGTCTAAGAAGATTGCAACCTCCCACCTCCTATGGTGGCCCGAAGGAGGTTCCTCCACTCCAAAAGCATGCTCCCAAGAAAAACCCCCTTCAACTCCATAAAAATTCACCTTCATCTTCCCACAAATCCCCCAAATATAACTCCAAAATTCATGGTTCTTCTTCAACCATGGTGGAACTAGGTATTTATGCTTGAATATGGTGGAATATCACACTAATGGAGGTGGAAATGTGGTGGAATGGTGGTTTGGTGGTGGATGGAGGTGGAAGACTACCCACCTATCTCATTTTCTATCTCCTTCATCCATTTTGTCACAACAATAATTCACCCAAATACACCCAAACACACCCTTATAAAACCATCCTTAAGGCTAAAACCCCATTTCCCCCCTTCTAAACTGATCTGGGAGAAGGGAAACTCAAACTAAAAACTCAACCTACGTTGTTCAAATGACTACCCCTTGTCGTTAGAATGACTTCTAATGTCATTTGAATTATGTATTGTGAGACCCTTCGTGTGACCTGCTACTGTAAACCAGTAGCACGTCGTTAGATGCCCTGCTTCTCGCGACATCACCATGTCGTTCGAACGACAGTCCCTTATCATTTGAGTGACCCTTTTTATTCTTTTTTTTTTCTCTCCAATTTCACCCACAATTCTCCTATAATTATAATTCACATATAATTTAATTAAAATTTTCGAACATGGTATTACATGTAGGCTTGAACATGGTGGAATATTACATAAAATGGTGGTGCAATGGTAATGGATTAGTAGTGAAAGGCTTTTCCACTCTCTCTTTCCTTCTTCCATCTTCTCACTCAAAATTAACCCAAACACACCAAACACACCCTTATAGAACACCCCAATGTAATACCCCGCACTTTTAGGGATATTTAATTTACATAAATGGGTATAATTTGGATATTTGAGGAATTTTTGTGAATAAAATTTTTTGGAGTTACGAGGGTTAGATGATTTTTTATGTGTGCTACATTTACTTTTGGGAGTAAGTAAATAAGTTAGACTATCCTAATAATATGTCACAATTGGACAAAAAGACAAAGGATGATATTTTAACTGGAAAACCCATATCGAAATGTATTGGGTTTAATTAGTGAATTGCGGTTAAGTGACTCAGTTGGTTTTAGAATGGCCGAGATAGTCATAATAAAGTATCCGGGGGTAGTATTTGGGTTCCGAGAATTTTTCGACCTGCAGGGACTCGTAATTGAGTAAACGAGTCATTTTTTGGTTTAATAGGGATAAACCCTCTTTTCTTGCCATATAAGACATGAGAGAGTGGGAGGAAAGAGAGCAAAGAGGATTTTTGGCCAAACTCCCTAGGATTCGACTCGAGGTCGTCGAATTTTATCCATGAGGCAAGTGTTTACTTGCTTTATTTATTTTGAGCATAAATCTCATATCATAATTAGTAATAACAAACTATATGATGTTGGGATTGGGTTTTCATGAATCAAACAGGTGTTTCAGAAGATTTAACGGATAAAACTCGGTTAATATTCAATTTGAGAAATTTAAAAATTTATAGAAATTAGTTGTTAATTCTTGGTTCTAGGATTATTAGAACCTATTTTCTTTAAATAAATGTAGTTGGATGGGATTAAATATGGTTAGGAGTACAGATAAAAGGATTGGAGTATGTTAATGACCGAAACAGGGGCCGGAGAAGAAGCTGCCCTATTTGATCGATTGATTGATGGCCAAGGTCGATCGATCGATCCTATAGTTATTTTCGCAATTTAGGCTTAGTTAATTTAAATGGGATAAATTCCCACGTTTATGGTTTTTATCTTGTTTATTCGAAGAAATAAATATCCAGTTATGGGAACATATTCCTAGTCAATTTAGGGAGTTACATTTAGGATTTGGAGAGTGCAAAAATGTGTGTCGCAAAAAGGAATGGTTTTGAGGAAAATAAATTGGAGAGTTTAATATTTCGGGTTCCTAAAATAGAGTGGGGACCTCAAAATTAATTTTTGAACGGAATGTAAATTTTGGTATCACAAAAAATAGAATCGATGACTTAGTTAATTATTGGATGTTCGGAACGAGCAACACTCAAGGGAATATTTCAGCGGGTGATTATATATACATAATTATATGTGTAGAAATACTTTTATGTGTCGCCTACATGTTTGGAATAAATCCTTGCATGTGAATAGGATGGAAATATCGTTACGAATGGGAACAGGCGTGATATCTTGAGGATAGGGGCTAAGATGCTTTAGCGATTATCCGTTACGTCTATTGACGACGGTTATTATAACAGACGCGATACTTGTGGGACTTAAATAAGTTTAGGGAATACTTATATAATTAATATGAATTGGTATATTCGGAGAGTACATAAATCCTTAAGAGTAATTAAGGTACAAGTTATATATTAAGTGAGAGGATACTTTTGGGCTTAGTATCGTAAGTGTGTGATTACGTAAATATCGTTACGAATGGGAACATTCAGGGTTATTGACTACCGCCATATGAGATTAGCAATTATAGCTGTGTATATATATATATATATATGTGTGTGTGTGTGTGTAATATTATGAATAAATATATATCTGTGTGTAAATGGTATATTTATGTGAAGCATACCCCCTCTAATGCTATCATGGGAAGTTGCATGATGTGGGAGAGGCCCCTAGCTTGAGGAGCAAGGAGCATATAATCCCCAGGTCATACCGTCCATTTTAGAATATGTGATTTTTTATTGCGGGTGAGATGTGGTGGTTATGTTTCATCTCATTTCCGTGGAGGAACTATGACTACTTCCCATACGTTGTGATTTGGTTTTTACCAAGTCGGTGTGAGAGTCCGAATGCTGGTACCCAGGATGGTATATGAGTAATTCCTTAGAAGATGATAGCATTGCGAGACCGCATCCTCTAGTTATCGCTCAGTGGTATGGTTATTATACTTGTTGTGTAGAGTATATTGCTTGTATATGAGGACAAGATAACATATATATCTAACTAGTGTAAAGACAAAAATTAATAAGGATTTATTCTCATTCCAGGAGATTTTATCCGAACATAATTTGTGATTTGTATATTAAAGTGAGCATTATGTGTGTGTGTGTGTGTGTGTGTGTGTGTGTGTGTGTATATATATATGCGTTATGTGCTGATGGATCTCAAGGATCAACATTGCCAGGTAGTAGTGTATCGGGGGGTTCCTTATTTGGATTTTGCTTCGCGAGACACCCCACTCATGAACGTAGCGTACTGTTGGGAATGGGGAGAAGATTAGCCCTTAGTACTCGGGTTAATTAGGATTTTTAGAGTTTTGGGTAAAAAGGATTTGTTAGGCTGGGTACCTTAACTAGGATGTTCTAAGTATGAGATAGGTGTGAACTATTAGAAGAGGGGTGAGGGGTATCTCATGGGAGTACGATACCAATTTAAATATGAGGTAAAGCATATTTTTAAAATATAGCATTTATGAACTTGCAAAATATTTTCAAAACTCGGGCTCTGACCCGTTTTTATCTATTTTCCTCTCTTGTTATGCATATGTATATATTAGGTGTCCAGACAAAGGGATGTCTGGATAACGATTCCTTCGAGTCAGACGTCTTCAGCAATAGCTGTGGATGCATGTAGGTTTACTATAGATGCTTATATCCTTGTAATCTAGATAGGAGGTACTGTATAAACATTCAGGAAGAAAGCCCAATTGCATTTATTTATTCTTTTTTCGCCTTTTTAGTGCGGCATTCGATCTGATTGTATTATGTTAAACCGAGTGTTCGGTTATTTTATTTCATTTCAATTTTATATATAAACTATGTGGATGTTTTAATTGAATGGTTTGATTAAAAAGATTAGTTAAGTAAAATTTTGACGCCAACATAATAGGTTATTAGTAATTAAATTGGTTTTCGACAGTGATGCTAAGAATTAACCATATGAGACTCCTGTTTTAATTTGGTACATGATCGATTTCCTGGTATTTTATTAGGCGGGGTGTAACAGATGGTATCAGTGCATCAGGTTCTATTGTCCTTAGGAATCTGTGTGGACGTACTACGCTTTCAGCGTTGCTCTTGATTTGATATAGAGCCTTAGGATTAGGATTGTTGATTCCTCTTGTGAGATTTCGTTCTCCTGCCATTATATAAGATTATAGTAAATCTTTTGTGTGCTCATTCGAGACTCATGTGCTACTCGAGGAAGGGCGACGAGGGAAGGCCGTGATGAGGGCAGCAAGAGGAGGGGATTATTTGGAGCGGTTAGTTGAAGTCAGAGACTAGGACCGCAATAGAGGTAACTCGCCTTATGGAATTTGATAAGAATTATTGCAACGACTACTAAAGTATAGTACTTATATTCATCCAAGTACCGTTGTAGTAGAGAGTGGTGCTGAACTTGAATTACCCAGTGAAGTTAAATTGGGAAAAAGGTTCAAAAATGTCTTCGATAAGGACCATATGTTGAAGTTTAAATTATACGGAGTAAGTTCAATGTGATTCAGTAGAAGTGAAAGGATCAGCAGCTTTGGCTTAGACCAGGGTGTGGAAATACCCATATGTGAAAATTTGAGGAAAAACTTTCGCTCGCGGGAGCAATATTGGAATGGTGGGAACGGTGGTCACCATATTCGGGGTAGCAAGATATTTTGCTCATAGAGGAATCTCACGAACAATTTTAACCAAAAATTCCTTTGGTTGATTAGGTAGGAAGAGAATGCAGTTTTTGGATTATTCACATAAGGATCGATCAGAGTCCGATAGTGAATAATGAGTTATAGGGATAAGTGAACTTTGTACCTAATTAAGGTAGGTACAATGAGAAAGAGTCCTTAATAGGAAAGATAGGCTCACTGGATAAGTGTTGCTAACACTTGTGGAGAATTTGTATCCATGGAACCCCATTGGTGGACAACCACCTAGGGAATTTATTGAACCAGGGCTATTGAGGCCGGTAGTGGAGTTTCCTTTTGACGAAGAAGTTAAGGGAACTATGTATGGAATTGTCAGGATCAGGGTTATTGAGTCTAAGATATTGATAACCTTATCATGGTCAGGGTGGCCAGAGATGGGAAATGTTGCAATGTGGAGTGTACAACCACACACTTTGATCTTACCCGGTAAGTGTTCAAGGACAAGAATAGGGTGCCGAAGTTTTTGTTTCAGTGAGGACAAGTGTATCAGGTCCGGGAACCATTTGAAGTAGCTAGGGAGATTGGCAAAGATGTTGTTATAAGTTTCCCCTCGGATGAAGGAGGTATACGTTGTGTGACAAGATGTTGGTCACAGTATTTTGTTATCCTTAGATTCATGTCCGATTCGAGCTTTGTGGCGGTATTGATAAAATTATATAGTGTATGTCTATATGTTTTTTCGCGATAGCGGGGTTCTATTTTGAACTGTATCTAGTTTGCACTGTTTATTTTGTATGTGTTATACGAGTATTGTATTATTTTGAGTATAATATGTTATTCGTTGATCGGAGCGATAGCAGGCTAATGATTGCTAGACTATCATGTTCGCGGTTCCAGGGTGGAACAGGTTATTGTTGCTATATCTCACCTGGATACAAGTTGATCTCTCTTTTATCATACATTTAAATGGAACTTCGGTGAGTAGATGTTTCATTAGCATGATTCGATTGTGTGTCGACCATATATATATGATTTAAGGTATGCAAAATTTATTATTAAGCTGTGAGTTTAAGCTTGCTTTTGTTTGCACAAGGACTTAGTGTTAGTACGAGCGCTTGGTGGTGTGGCTCCTGGAAAGAAATAGGAGTTCAGACCACATTTTGTTGAAAGAGGGGGATAGGGTTATCCCGATTGCACATTGAATCTAATGGACCTCCACGACGGACAAACTTAAGTAGTAGTGTATTGGAGGGGTTCTTTGTTTGGATTTTGCTTTGCGATACGCTCCACGAATGAACCATAACGATGTTGGGAGTGGAGAGATGTTATGGAATGCAAGGATGTTGGTTTTGATGATAAGTTACATAGTTTGGAGAAAACACTATAGACTGAGAGCCGTGTGATGATTGTATGCTTATGGAGATGGAAGTTCTATGGAAAAGCACACAAATGGTTCTCTCACCGTAAGTATGTGGGTGAGGCAAGGTAAAGGAAATTTATTTAAGTTTCATAGCCAAGACTTGATGAAAAGGCAATTTTTGGAGGTAGTATGTTTTGGGTATGATGTTCGTAATACTTTTGTAGAGAGTAGGCGCCACGATTAGTTAGACTTTTGATTTTGCTAAGATAGAAGGACTTAGTGGTAGAAGAGCGCTAGTAGGTTAACGATGTAGGATTTAGAACGTCCCGTTGGTATGTCTTAGGTTGTTATATCTTGATGACCGAAAATGCGAGGAAGTAGTGTAACAAGAGGGTTTCTTGTCTGGATTTTTCTTTGTGAGACGTCCCATGCATGAAACCGAGTGAATGTCGGAAGTTGAGATAGGTCTTGGGCACTAGGGACATAGTTAGAATAGTATTAATTTTTTTTTCTTTCGCGTATAGGAAACACATTAATCGTAGGGTTATTAGTAAGTAAGGACCATTATTAGAAAGAGTGTTACGTCTATGACGTTTATTATAACAGTGCTGATACGCACCAATTAAAAAGGTGTATGGACACATTGGTAAGTTGATTTTATATACCGCCCGAAATAGGAGGGGGCGCAGTATATAAAATAGAAGACTATGCCGTGAGGTAGTCATAAATGGATTTGGAGTGTGTTGAATGGAATGCCATAAGAGGTACGCAATAATACAATTGTATAGGCGCAATAAGAGGTAGCATGCCCAAACTAAGCGATGAGACTGACGGGATTATTCAAGCGCTAGTGTAGTCTCCTTTTTAAGGGAAATTTGATGTCCTGATGTAGATCAGTGGATTCTCAGAATAGCGGATCTCCGATGGGATCGATAAGTTAAAGCGATGGTTATAGGATCGTTTTATTTACATGTGGCTATAGAAGCACTAGGAACGATGTGACGTTAGGGTCACCCTTACGACTAAGCTAGAGATTTAGTTAAGCTTATGGTTAAGCTAGTGCATTAGAGTATAAGCCTTAAGATAACTGAGTACCGATAACGAGTGTATGGTTGAGTGCCATTGGATTAGTACCATTCCAATTTTGTGTGTTAGGATGTGGAGTGATTTGTGATCCTAGGATGGTATCGGTCATATACGAATTTCGAGGGAAAAATTTTGTTGTAAGAGGGGGAGTATGTAATACCCCGCACTTTTAGGGATATTTAATTTACATAAATGGGTATAATTTGGAGATTTGAAGAATTTTTGTGAATAAATTTTTTTGGAGTTACGAGGGTTAAATGATTTTCTATGTGTGCTACATTTACTTTTGGGAGTAAGTAAATGAGTTAGACTATCTTGATTATATGTCGCAATTGGACAAAGTGACAAAGGATAATATTTTAACTAAAAAACCTGTATCGAAATGTATTGGGTTTAATTAGTCAATTGCAGTTAAGTGGCTC